>CM056509.1:42379820-43579820 GCA_029783415.1 Anisodus acutangulus | reverse complement strand
TAAAATAATACAATGCACATCATTCTTACTACCTTAATCATAAAAAATATAAGAAAAAAATATGAAATTAATGCATAATTTCCTGAGCTCTTATGATATTATCCACTCCTATAAGCCAATCAACATTTAAGAGTCTCCTCCTTTTTCTTCAAGCCATGAATATAATACTAGAATAAATATAACAACATTATTACGTACTTCAAATATGAAATGAAAGGATAAACTTGGTAGGATCTCACGAAACAAAAAAAAAAATGAATTTGCAATAGCTGAGGCTTTAGAAGGGTGACATTTTTTTACTAATGTGATCATTTCTTTTTGCAATAAAGTCTTACAATGTTTCTATTTATAGGACTACAATATGAAATATTAAATAATGTCATGAACATGACTATTAATTATTTAGAGGTTATAATAATAAAAAGTTGTAGGATTAATGAAAATAAAGACTAATTATTTAGAGGTTATGATAATAAAAAATTATGGGAGTAATGAAAATAAAGAATATCAAAATTTTACATTAAAAAATATGATGAATAGAGGAGTAATTATATATTTATTCTTATAAAATAAAAAATAGAGAAATAAGAGAAATTATTGGGAAAAAATAGTATCTTTAACCAAAGAGTTGCCACATCACTCTTCTATCCTTTTTGCATTTGAGCTTCCAAAGTCCCAATTGTTACCTTTTGGAATCCCTAAAAAACTCATTTTCTTCATCACCAAATTCCCAAAATCACAAAGGTCACAAACTCACAATAACCCCTTTAACTTCTAAAATTCTTCAACTCTATAACTATATAAACACACACACATATATTCATTCTCATCTTGCTGCTTAATGCAAAAAAAAAAAAAAAAAAACTAACCAATGGAAGCAGCAAGTTGTTCTTCAGCCATGAAAATAATAAATATCCCCGACGATAACGACGACAATGACGATATATCAGTAATATATGCAACCTCAAAAGCTTCAAAAGGTAAAACCAAGTTTATCGAAGCTATTTCAGTTGAAGAATATTACTTATGTTCAAAACCTAGTTCTAGTGGAACAATAAAGGTAATAATTGATCTTTCCGAAGAACACCCAGATGATGAAATTCAGTTTCTAGATACCCAATTTGTACAAAAATCAAAAGGGTGTTCGAATTCTAAGTCGATTCTTATAGACGACGACAATATTGATGATGACATTTTCACGTGTGATATTTGTGTTGATGAAAAATCTGCTAGTGAAATATTCAAAATAATAGGGTGTACACATTCTTATTGCAAAGAATGTATGGCTAAGTACGTTGCTTCGAAAATTCAAGAAAACATTTCTCGAATTTCGTGTCCTGTATTAGGGTGTAATGGACAATTAGAACCGTATAATTGTCGTTCAATGTTGCCTAAACAAGTGTTTGATAGATGGGGTGATGTCTTATGTGAGGCAATGATTTTAGGTTCTGAGAAATTTTATTGTCCGTTTAAAGACTGTTCTGCAGTACTTTTGATTGATGAAAATAGTAGTAGTGATGGTGGTGGTGATTTTGTTGTGACTCAATGTGAATGTCCGGAATGTAGAAGGTTGTTTTGTGCAAAGTGCAAGGTTGCTTGGCATTCTGGGATTGTATGTGAAGAGTTTCAGGAATTGAATAAAGATGAAAGGGAAAGAGAGGATTTGCAGCTTATGCAACTTGCTAAGGGGCAAGAATGGCAGAGGTGTCCGAGGTGTCGGATATATGTCGCGAGGTCTGATGGTTGCGCCCAAATGCGATGCAGGTCAGTTACTTCTTGTTTGAATTATTAGTACATACATATTGTTTCATAATGTATAATATTGTCGTCTTATATTTTATTCAAGCTCGTGTGGAAGGGAGGGGTAAAATGAGTTGGGGCGCTGAGGTGGCATGCCACGTGGCATCTAACTCATCAAAATGTTAGTGCCATGCGGGATTGGGTGTCTACTTTTGACAATCCTAATGGAGGAGGGTTATATATTTGAACCATTTGGGTAATGGTAGCCGGTAGGGTTATTTTTTTTTCCGGATAGCATAAAGCAACCCCTTTTTATAGTAATGGGGTAACCCTTATATTATATTGTATTGTATTGTTTTGGCGAATACATTGTTTGGATATTGTATCTCCTTACAAAATGTCACACGTCAACAATCTGAAGAATAAACCTACAAGAAAATATAAGCTATGGGGTGTTATTATATAAAGGTAGGATAAAATAGATTATTGGATAACAAACAAAGACAAAATGATGGGGAAAAAGGTAACATTGCGACTACAACAGATCGGTCATTAAATAAAATGAGACTTTTTGAAGATTTGTAAGATGAAAGATTTGTAAGCTTAGACGTTTTAAGTACAGTCAAACCTCTCTATAACATAACAGGAAAAATCGATTTCACAGAAATTATGGTTATCATAAAGAAATGTTTACATAGAGGTCTGAATGTACGTCAAACTTTTCTATAACGTCGTTTGTTCGAAAATGGTTGCTGCCAGTCGGTACGTCAAACATGGTTGTTATAGTGAAATGTTGTTTTAGCCCTCCGACTGTTATGGAGAGGTTTGACTGTACTTCTCGAAATGTCAGCACCAAAAATATGTGATGAATTCAAGAATGGCTTTGAAATAAGTCATTTAGATGTCGATTCTAAGGACAAAAAGCAGCTCACAGTAGAGAAAATAGCACTACTCTATAAGCTCAAATGCCAATGTATAGAACACTTGAAAAGTAGCTTTTTTTATATGCTGAAAGAGTGATTGCTCGTTAAAGTACACACATTTAGCACTGTATAGAGATTTTTCCGATTTGCCACGCCATGTTGCGGAGACAGTTACGAGAATTATGTATGTAGTTGTGCTAAATTCTTAACTATAGCCCCTATGCCTCACTAGGATTTTAAATTTAGTATATAAATATCATGATATAATGCTACTGTCTTATAGTTTTGATGATCTTTAAGCTATAAATAAGTCTAGGTAATTTTCAAAGTTGACGTGTTCTTCATTTACAGTTTTATCATACAAAAAGAACCATAAACTAGTTAGTTACATTGCAAATTATGTCTATGTTCTTTTATGTCATTGTATGAGTTCTCTGCTGCAATTTTATTCTGGTTATTTGAAAGAATAGAGTACCCTTTGATATATGTATCTATGTGGAGAAAATGACAGATGGTCCCTTATGTTTGAGGGTAGGTTTAAAGTAGTCCGTTAATTATGCCACTGAACAATATTTGTCCTTTAAGTTTGCCAAAAGTAACACTTTTAGTCTCTGTCAAATATTCAATGATTTGTTTTCGTTAAATTTGACGAATATAGTGGGGAAAAAAGATTAAATTCCACTCATGGGCAACATGGTTTGATGCTGACTTTATATCTCTGTGTAGTAAAATTCTGATGCATCTGTGTTTTAACATTGTAGATGTGGATGCGACTTTTGTTACAAATGTGGAGCTGAGTCGACTAATCACCACTGCAAACGTTGTGGTACTTGACAACGTATTTCGTTTATACTTAATTAGTACTGTTCTTTCTTTTACTTTTTGTTCTCGATATATGAATGTAGCACTCTGTTAAAAATATAATTGTGAGTACTTAATGCCCTCTTTTCTCAATTTTGATCATGTATTATGATTAGAACTTAATTGGATATTGCGTTGAATACATGGAAACATGTCCATAAATATGCATATATATAGTTCACCCTTCCTGGAAGATCGATCGTTTGTCTCATACAAGTTGGGGTGGGCTATATGAATCCCCACTTCTTCATTTAAGCTCATATCATAAGATCGATCATTTTGTGGCGGAAAAAATACATATTGATTATTCGAGCGACGGTCATCTGTCAACTTGTCCGTGTCATCTTTTTGATCTTATGATGGAAAATGTTGTATGCCCATCAAGTTTTTGTGCCATTAATGATACAATTTATGGGATCCTTGCACAAATAACCGTCCGGGAACACTTTACTTTTTCTAACCGGTATACATAGATTATACACTGCGGTTGGGTGGACAGCTAATTAGATTAATTCTTCGATATATATTATCTTTCAGGCAGAAGGAAACTAACAGAACTAACACTGAGATGCTCTTTCTTGTTTTCAGGCACACTGAACAATTTGTAGATCTCCCGGTGGTGCAACAGCTTCAAAGCCCGATTTCTTCTGATTTTTGCTTAAATTGTGGATATGGATATTCCAGATTTGTGCCTTGAGAGATGGTTCAGGAAGTAGCTGATATATATGAACATAGAAATGACTTGTCTTCTAACTATGTGTTTCTTAAATTCTGCTGATTAAAGTACCTTGTGTCTGATTATTGTTGATTATGAATTTGGTAGCCTCTTACCTAATTATACAACTATGCTTCAGTTGCAAACAAGTTAGGGTCTGTTATATGAATGCTTACTAATCATATTACTCCATTTAAACTGCCCTCAAGCCAACTATAAAATACAGAAATACAAATAATTCAGTACTATTATAAGATTTCTTTAGCTTCTTACCTATTATATATGGAACTTAAAATTTCAAGTTTGCCAGCACAATGATCAAGTTTCCCCAAGGGAAGGACAAAACTATAAAGAAGAGATCCCTAATTCCATATATTTTTAATGGATTTGCAAAGTAAATTTTTTTTGAATAGGATGCAAATCGCAAAAGAGAGCACATTTTGGATGCAAAATGGCAAGAACTCTTCTTCACGAATACGCAGAAAAAGGAACTCTTGTATGAGTTTGAAATCATGTATAGTTTAAGAGTTTAATCGGCTATCATAGACGAAGAAAAAGGTGCAAAACAAAAAATGGTGTATATAATAGGGATCTTTACAGTAAGCCGACTCTTGTGGTCCTGCCCTTCTCCGGAGTCCGCGCATAGTGGTAGCTTAGTGCACCGGACTGTCCGGGAACACTTTACTTTTTCTAGTTGATATACACTGGTTATACACTCGGTTGGTGGACAGCTTTTAGGTTAATTCAAAAAATATATATTATCTTCCACGAAGAATGAAACTAATAGAACTAACGCTGAGATGCTTTTTCTTTTTCTCTTTTTTATGGTTAAGTTTTTTCGTTTTTCAGATATACTGAACGGAGTGTGGTATCTCCAGGGGTGCAAAGCTGCAAATGCGCAATTTCTTCTTCTGATTTTGCTTAAGTCGTGGATATAGATATTCAGATTTGTGTCTTAGAACCTAAAGGATAGCTCGGTGCACAAAGTATCCCGTGTGAGCAGAGTCTGTGGAAGAGATAACCGAAGAAATAGCTGAAATGAACATAGAACTGTGATAATGTATGCTATGTATTGTTATGATGATTTGACAACCATTCATGAAGGGACCGGTTCCATTCTCCGATGGACCAGTTCCGCCGAAGCAAGTCAACTCTACAGTTGTAAAGCTGCTGACACTGTAAGTTATGATTCACTTTTACGCGGCTGAGCGCATAAGAGCTACTATGAACTTGGATGGTGCTCTAAGTTGGATAATTGTTTGAGAGTCGCCACCTAATTCATAGGTAAATTAGGAAAACCAGTGCGAAAGGGTTTATTCAAATTCTTTGAAAAATCCTATCTAAACCAGAGTCAATGTAAAGGTTCTAGTGATCCTCAGGGAAGGTGTTAACACCCCGGTATTAAGAATCCGTAGAATACGGTTGACCTACGGGTTCTATAGCATGCTTCAAAATGATTAAAATTGCTTTAGTGTTTAAAATCCGCAAAGTAACTTGTCATTTCATTCATTCAAACTCAAGGTTTTGTTTTAAAACAAAGAGTTAAACTTCCGCCGAAAATGATATGCACGGGGCAGTTTAGTCAATTTCATTTTCGGACTAAGAACACTCAAATGTGAACTTGAGTAGAACTCCACATTTAGTCCAACCATACTGACTAATTTCACACTTGCATCTTTTAAAATTCTTTCCAAGTTTTGAAAATGGTATAGTTCATTTAAAATGATAAGTTCGGTTTTGAAATAAGAGTAATACAAAAATAATTTTTCCTCCCTTTTTGCATGCTATATTTCCCTAAGGTCAATATCATATTCCACTTTCCAAAACACTCAAACCAAACTCAAGTCCAAGATAGGCAATATTTGAAGTCCAAAATCGAGTGTTTGGATTTACCCTGCAAACTTAACTTTAAAATATCAATTTTCAGCCCAATGACTTAAATATTCAGAGGTCCATTTGTTTTATGTCACGTAGGCCCAGCTTAGGTCCTTCTCAAAATATCAAACTTAGACCAATTGAATCCCAAAGTCCAAGTCATGAATTTAAAACTCAAAATCAGTTTTATACCAAGCTCTAAAATCAGTTTTATTCCCAGATTTTGTATCCAAACACAATTCTTTTTTCGGTCCAAAACAGTCCTTTTTCAGATTTAAACAAAGTGTTTTGAAAATCTAATTTTGGTAATCTAGCTAAACGATTCACGTATCGTTTGCCTATCCTAGATTTATAACCATAAGTAAAAGCTCCAATATTATCAAAATAGTTTTATCACAAAAAATACATATAATATGAGAAATAGAAATGAAAATGAGAGAGTTTAGGCTGGTGGGCCTACCGAAACCCATCAGTTGGCTATTTGTATCCATAGTTGGGACTTTATGCAAATATTAGCTTCTCTTTCTCATTATACTCGATCAGAGTTCATTTGATTGGGCCTCAGCCCAATAGGCCAGGTATGCAATATTTACGGACACTTGAACTCATCTGAATGAAGTGATGAACCGGAGAAAGGGGAAAAGGAAAGCCCAAGTTAGAAAGCATCTTGGACCCACCATATAAAATAAAAACAATTCACAAATAGTCCATGATAAACTGCATTTAATTTAAAACATATATTCAGCTCAAATAGCTACAAGTAATGAGAAGGAGAAAAAGCAGATAACTGGGCTTAGCCTAAAGAATATGGTCATGTGAAGGAAAACAACATATGCACAAAGATGGGCTAAGCCCAACTGAATCATTTATATCATGACAAGGTATGGTTAGTAAACAGATATACGGGCTCGTGTACATTGGATATACCGAGTGATATATTGGCTGTATACTCACACACAATTCTTCAACCAATGTAAAAGCTCGGAGATTCATACATACAGAGACTCAACTACAGACAGTGTTAACATGGCTATAACAGCACCAGTAGGTTTAAACATTCCCAAAACTAGCAGTAGATAACAAGGTCTGGCCTAATGTCCTGCTCAAATTAATATCACATATGAATTGTAAACTGAACAGAGCAGACTGAGATATGCAGATGTCCATCCTAACATTAGCCTTAAATGAAAACTTCAAAATGTAGACATGGGAAATTCATACAACCAAAGTAGACATGAGTTAGTTAGACCATTAGAACCTATTTAGGGACATCCCAAGGGTGGAGAAGGCAACTAGAACACTTAACAGTCTTGGCTATATGCAAACAAACGAGAGTTCAGTTCCGGTCATGGCTATCTTTGGTTAAATAGACTGAGTTAAACACCAAACATATTAGGTCATTTTTAAACCTAAACAGAGACTAGGTGATACAATATAGGGATTTACAACACATCACAATCAAATATGATCCTCCAAAAGCTAACACACACATTATGCAAGCACAAACTATCCTTAACAATCCATTCTTAACTTAAATAAATTCAAGTTTGACATGGATGACATACATGTTAGCTAGAACAGGCCGTATATCATTAAGCAAGCTACTAGACTATCATTTAGATCACTGTACTAACTTAAACAAAGACACACATCAGACAAGTTTCAAATCAGCACATTAGGCATCATATAACCAGACATGAACACATTGTCACTTATGCTTGCTTCCATGTTTTAGGCTTTATGTGACAGTATAAGCTAAGCATTTTAACAATTCTATCAAAACAGACCCTAAGGAAATCTAATCAGGGTTAACACAAGTCTAAATTCAACACATTAAGCTTTGTCTTCACTAATCATATCTAAACATGGATCTTAAACAACTTGTAATACCACACAATTAACTCAAACAGGTAATTATATAGGCCAAACAGGATTATCATTCACACATTAAACATACCAGATAGTTCATGAACTTATAGTAGCTTAATCTAACATGTTTTGAACACTACATAACTTAAACAGCCTAAAATTAGTTAACACAAATTACAACTCTCATGCTAATCAACTTAAGATCATACAAGCAGGCCACATATGACCAAACAGGTCTTAATTAGGTATAAAGTTAACTAAATGACTTATATATGAACATAACCTATCCTAAACTAACACAACAAGCATTTGTCTAACTAATCACATACAAATAATCACCATAATGCATGCTGAATATTAACCTAGTGAAATCAAACAACAGTTAATCTTAACTAAGCATACTTAAAAGTCATAATAATGAACACTAAACATGCTAATAATTAACCTAATAAGCTCAAACAATAACTAATTCTAACTAAAACATGCTTGATAATCACATAAACACACAATACAAGTTACATACCCTAAATTAAACAGAAACATTGAAAGGGAATGTGTTTACTTTCTGTGGAGGCAGCCTAGGATCGAAGTTTGAGCATGTTCTTCACTCCGACGATCTCGAAAGCTCACAAAATGAAAGTTTTAGAAATTGAAGGCCAATTAACTAATTCTGGGTTCCCTGAAATGGTTTGAATCCCAATTTAAGTTAAATTAACCAAAGCTTTCAATCAATGTGAATGATTAATAATCGAGTTTTAGACCATTTTAAACTTGGTTGAGAATGAAGAAATGGGATGCAACTGAAATAAGTGATGTGGGACAAATTTTCAACGTGAAATTCGTTGAGTTTTTTTTATTTGAAATCTGCATATCAAAAGAAATTCAAAAGATGAGATTATCGTTCGGTTGTTGAAGAAGAAAACAAAAGCCATAACTTCTTTGCCTTTCATTTTGTTATGATATGGGCTGGGCTTGGGTCATCGACCTGGTCTCAGTTGAATTATAAATAAAAAAAGGCCCACTGAGTTCTTTTAAGAGCAATTTTAATCAATGGTGGTCACGTTTTACAAATGTGCTCACATTTTAATTAGAAAATAACCGAATAATTTCATAAATAATAGAATTGAATTAAAAGCTTCGTTTTAAGCCCAAATATGACATTAATCCTGATTTAGAAAATTTAAATCATGCCAAATTCCTTTAAAACATGACTTGAAATTGAGATGTAATTCATTTATCCTATTTAATCAGATAATTCCCGACTTTGACGGAGTGGGACATTAATTCTTTAATTTTGAGAATTCTTTTAAAATAATTACATTTATAACTGTTGGTTAAAATCCTGAAAATATGATTATGGTCAAAATTATGTAAAATTGAGACATGATATACAATATATATATATATATATATACCAAGTAATATTTTGTCAAATGAAATGACAAAATACTCTCAGAATAATTTTGTAAAATCATATTCGCCTTATAAAAAGTCTGTAATTCAGGATCCTTGAATAATTAAATATAATTATTGGAGGGTCAACATTAGGTGTTAACAACTGCCCCTTTGTTGTTCGGGGATGACAAGACCATCCCTGAGCAGCAAAATTTGACTGACCTAGTTTTTAGTCGACCAATCGGGAGATACTCCTCATTTTTATGCATTTTTAAAAAAACTTATGGTTGGACCCTAGTTTCTATGTTTCCTACATATCCCAGGTTGCATGATAATTCAGGCTACTTGTAGTTTGACTCAATTAGACTACTAGAAAGCCAATAAAACAAAAATGTCAAATAAAAAAAAATACAAAATGATTTTGTTGGAGTGTGACCGATCTTTGGAGATTGAGTGGCCTACATATCCCCAATTTTTGGGTATCAAGTCACTTATAGTTTGACTCGGTGGCGTGAAAAGAATATCCCTCATGTAGGTAACCCTTTGACGCTTCTGATATATGTCCGACCGGTTGCGGGTCTTAAAAATAAATCTCTGTGATTTGCGAGTGAGGTCGGCGCGTAGTGATGTTCAAGCTCATGTGCAGAGAGCTTGACTCCCGTTGGCACATATTTTCGACCGGCTGCATAAGAACAAGTTCCACGTTTGCTCCGCATGTGTCTGGATCTAATCTATTTGCTTTCAACCTCCGGTAGCTTTGACATGTTTCCATATGTTGAGACCTACGTGTTGATTATTTTTATATTTTCCATACCTGCACAGATTTGTTTTTGTACCATCCTGGGTGATTTCTTTTGAGCAGGTGACACTTCCGACACCATCTGTATCCTATTGATTCTGCTGAATGGATGCCACTTGCGACGCCGTCTAACTCTGTTGATTTGAATGTTGTTTGAGCTGATGCCGCTTGCGACATCGTCTAGCTCGGTTGACTTGCTGGGGAGTGTTTGTTTAAGCGGATGTCACTTGTGACATCATCTGGCTTTACTGACGATGTTGACTCGAGCGGATGCCACTTGCAACATCGTCTAGATCTGTTGACTATGTGGACTTACTGGTGTGATATTGTTGACTCTGTGATGTAATATTTGTTAGAGAAGATGCCACTTCCAACATCGTCCGGCTCATGTGTGAATGACTTTCTCTGTATGCAATTTGTACGAATAACCTTCTCGGAATGTAATTTTTATGAATTGCCTTCTCGGCATGCAATTTGTATAAATGACTCTCTCATCATGCAATTTATATGAACTCAGCATGCAATTTATATGAATGGCTCTCTCGACATGCGGTTTGTATGAATGACCCTCTCGGCATGCAATTTGTATGAATGGCCCTCTCGACATGCAGTTTGTATGAATAACCCTCTCGACATGCAATTTGTATGAATGACCCTCTCGACATGCAATTTATATGAATGACCCTCTGGGCATGCAATTTGTATGAATGACCCTCTCGGCATGCAATTTATATGAATGGCCATCTCGACATGTAGTCTGTATGAATGACCCTCTCGGCATGCAATTTGTATGAATAACCCTATAAGTATGTAATTTTTATTAATAGCCATCTCAGCATGCAATTTGTATGAATGACCCTCTTGGCATGCAATTTGTATGAATAGCCCTATCGGCATGCAATTTGTATGAATAGCTCTCTCGGCATGCAATTTGTATGAATAACCATCGAGGCATGCAGTTTGTATGAATGACCCTCCCGGCATACACTTTGTATGAATGTCCCTCTCATTATGCAATTTATATGAATGACCCTCTCGACATGCAGTTTGTATGAATGACCCTCTCGATAATATTTGTATGAATGACCCTCTCGACAATGTTTGTATGAATGGACTTCTCGGCATGCAGTATGAATGGCCCTCTCGACATGTAGTTTGTATGAATGGCCCTCTCGGCATGTAGTTTGTATGAATTTCCCTCTTGGCATGTAGTTTGTATGAATTGTCCTCTCGGCAATATTTATATGAATGGCCTCTTGGCATGCAGTATGAATGACCCTCTCAGCATGCAGTCGACTTCGGGGAACGAATACTGCGGCTTTTGACTGAATTTATATCATTCAGACTTTGGGGTGAAGACTACGACATTTTGACTAGAATTACATAACTCTAGCTTTTGGAATGAAGACTGCAATCCTTTGACTGAATTTACATCATTCTAACTTCGGAGTGAAAACTGCAGCCTTTTTTACCGGAATTACATCACATGATGCTTGGAGTGAATAATGCAGCCTTTCAACTAGAATTATGTTACTCTGACTTTTGAATGAAGATTGTGTTCTTCCTACCGGATTTACATCATTCTGACTCTTTAATGCGACTCTCATGGCTTAATTATTTTTTCTTCATAATGTTTTTGGACTCTCAGGTCAGGTTGCACCTTTTTACTTTATGCTCTTGTGGAATTTTCCTCTAAATGTGGCTCTCAGGTTCGATATTGCATCTTTTCCTTGTCAGCGACTCTCGAGGTATGGCAGTTATCTTTCGGTGTCGGAGTGTCTTTCTATTGTACCTGCTTCATTCAATGAACAAACAAGTTAGTAGAAAAAATCCGCTGTCCTCCTGACGACGTTTAAGTGATTTTAGTCAGTTTTTGGTATTTTTCTATATTTTTCTTTTGGCTTGACGTTCGAAATGTGGGACCAATCGAGACTTCAAATGGAACATATGAAAGCAAATAAATAGTTATATCACAAAATCACATAAATAGTTATAATATCCGCGTTCATATATCTTGTTACTCTAAGGCTTTCTAGTCATTTGAAGCATGAATGTGCCAAATGTTAATTAAAACCATTGCCCCATAATTATTTCATTAATAATAATATATTCCCTAATGGGGTTACAAAGTATTGAAGTGTGTGACTATCTGATCTAAAAGCTTAAGTTGTTAGATATAACACACTTTTAATATTTGATTATATTCTCAACACGCCCCCTCACGTGCTGACCTGATTTTTTTTCATGGTCCAAGCACGTGGAATTTTTTTTTGAGAATGGGTGGCGGTGAGGTTCGATCCCAGGACCTTTGGCCTGCTCTGATACCATATTGAAGTGTGTGACCATCTGATCTAAAAGCTTAAGCTGTTAGATAGAATACACTTTTAATATTTGATTATATTCTCAACACAAAGTATGAACATAATCAGTAAAATCAGAAGAAGTCGCCTCTAGTGGCTGACGATGAAGCTCTGTCTGTCCGAGTTTTCTTGGCCCTTTGAAGGACGGCCTGGATCCTGAGATGAGTAGACATCAGAAGCGAACTAACCCATTGACCCTTCTCCGTTGGGGTCATTGATCTCACCCAAATTACACCTTTAATGGTATAACATGATCATTGTCAAATATAGTAACCCAACATAGGTTGGGGTCGAATCCAACAAGGAATACGATGAGAAACTAGTCTATTCGTACACGTATTATGACTTCACTAATTACTTTACTTCTATGGTAATCAAGTTGTTTATTTATTTGTTTGTTTTATCTACTTGAGGTGTTAGTTTGATTAGAGTTAGTCAAAGACTGTTCTTTGCAATAGAGTTATTGTAAAGGTCTTGTAATAGAGTTATTGTAAGAGGAGGAATTAATAGTTTAATTCCTAGATTGCAAGAGTTTTTAATCTGAAGTTGCTCAGTTATAGTGAAGTTTGAGAAAATTCTACTATGGTAGATCGTGGTTTTACTCCCTCGAGCAAGATGATTTTCACGTAAATATCTTGTGTCATTTACTTACTTCTTTAGTCAAGGGAACATATAGAGAACCTGATTCTATACACTATTTGGTGGATTAGTACATTTTATCATTAACAAATTGAATATTTTCCGTCATACCTTGAAATTTGGAAGATGTTTTCATCAAGGAAATATTTTCCACCAAAGAGGAAAAACGTAAGTCATTTTCCTTGAAGAATATGCCGACTCTTCTTCAATCTCACTTGTGTGTCAATCAATGCTTAGACATTATTATAAACTTTTAATTTCCAAACGAAAACGTTATCATCATCATATCTTATCTCACTTTGCACAATAGTTATATGTCACATACTGTTATCTCCAACCAAACATTGAAAATGATACAAAAGATGATTTTCAATTTCCTCCGTGCCAAACAGGCAAACAAATATAGACGAATCATAGCAAAGTACGTACATCGGTCGGAGCTTCTGACACAATAAATGTGATTTCAATTCTCACAGTACGTTTAGATTGAACTAACTCTATTTCTTTCTTTTTTTTTCTTTTTTTTATAATCCAGGTTTCCAGGCTTGCGCCTGACTACTTCACTGGTATTACCCAGACGTCCTGGAGGTAATAGCACCGGTCCTTCAACACTATTACCAGGTAAATCGCGGGATGTACTCCGGTGGCCAGTTTTCTGGGAGCGTACAACTGATCAATGAGACAAGGTCAAATTCTCCAACATGCAGAGCTTCTTCGTGCTTGCGGGGAATCGAACCCATGCTGTCCCATGCCAAAACTGTGGTAGGGTAAACTTTTTAAAGTGACTGGTCTCACCGCATTACGGCCCCATACCCCAGAAAACCCCACCTCCGGCCTGGCCCTACGGATTAGTATACACCGCTTGGCCCTACGCGTATGGAGAGATTTTTTTGGGGAACACAGTTCCACTCTCGCTGATCAGAGGACTTGAACACGGAACCTCAGACAGCAATAACCTAATGTATTGGCCACTGGGCCAAACACTTTGGATCTAACTCTATTTCTATGCGGACTAGCAAGTGTCAACACAAAAATTTACATGGCATTGTGCATCCAAATGTTATCATCGTTAACAGAAGCAACGAGGTTCCAACTCAATAAGGCAACACAACCACAAAGTTTACATAACTAGTCAAGAACAGACGCGGAGCAAGGATTTGAATTTTACAATAACGACTTCAAGTGATAATAACCGGATTCTAAATTTAATATTTATACATATTTAGTGAATTTTACAACACAAATACAAGATTTAGGACAGACCTATCTAGTTCGGCCGAATGCGTAATAAGTCGCCTTCTAGCTCCGGCCCTGGTCAAGCACACAGTTAAAGCAAATATGATACTCCTTTACTTCTCTATCTGAGTGGTATTCTTTCAGCAGAAGAATCAACTAAGACATATGATTTATTACCTTCATTGATGGCAAGTAGTTGGTCGCAGAAGCCAATAGGAGCTAAGTGTACCCAGATTTGAGTATGCTACATGGAGAAATCACCCTCTGGCTTAGATACATTGATCAAAATGGTCTCGATTGAGCGTTCTTTCTTTAGAATCTTCACGATTGTAGACATGGTCGGTCTGAATGGTGGTGAATCTATGCATTGGATTGCTAATCTTAGAATCATCTCTGCTTCTTCCCAGTCATAATTCAGATTATGATCGACTAGTTCCATTAGAGTTCCCCTCCGATCTTTCTTTTGTGCCTATAGTAGTCCATAAAAGAAAATAACTTTGTTTAATTTCCTGGATTTCAACTGAAAAAAGTATATTCTTGTACATGTTATGAGCTGAGCAATTAAATGGAAATACAAGAGTACCGAGAATATTAATACACATGTAAGGCCCACACTTATCAGGAATTAATGAAGTGAAACGGTAGAGATTTAATTAGAAGTGGGGCTCCTATAACTAACCTGGCAGTGCTACAGTATAACTAATTTCCAGTCTCCCTCTCCCTCTCCCTCTCCCTCTCCCTCTCCCCATCCCCGTCCCCGTCCCCTCCTCCTCCTCCTCCTTCTTCTTCAACAATGGACTTCCAGATTTATCTTGTGTAGTTCTCATTTTCTATTTAGCTTCTATAATTGTAATTTCTTTTCATTCAGTTAATATAAATCTAGAGAAAAGTGTCCCGAAGACTCTTTCTTTTAATTGTTATTTCATTAGCTTGTTACAAATTTGTATGAGAGCTTCCATCCTGTGACCTAACGACTATGACAGTGAAGAAAGGAACAAGATTAAAGGTGCTTGATGACAGGACTACAAAAAATGAAGAACTCATGGTCAAACATGGAGAACTGCTGGTTCAGTTGGCTTCTAAAATAGGTGAGATAGCTGCTTCTCATGAATCAATGGCACGCGGGAGGAGATCTCACGGAGACTCTCAGCTATTAAGCATCACCAAAGAGAGGAAAGGCAAGCAGAACTGGGAGATGGATTGTTGCCTGCACCATTGATGGGTGGAAGAGCTAATAGGCAACAGAGGCAGGATGATCCACCTGCTATACCAGCTTATGAGGGTCGTGCTAATCGACAACCAGGTTGGCAATTTCCTATACCCAAACTTGGGTTTCCATTATTTGATGGTACTGATCCTAAACAGTGGGTAAGGAGGTGTGAAAAATTCTTGAATGTATTTCACATCAGTGAGGATCAAAAGATAGAGATAGCTGTTGTTCATTTGATTGGAACAGCTGAGTCCTGGTACCAATCCTCTTATCTGGAAGGAGGCTTTGACCATTGGGAGGTGTTCAAGCAAGAAATCTGTGACAGGTACGGTAAGGAGCCATCAGAAGATGTGGTGGAGAGTTTAAATAGACTTAGACAGACTGGTACAGACGTCAAGTGGATGAATTTCTGAAAAAAATTGTAAGTAATGAAAGCACAGATGCTCACCAGGAACCCTACCTTAAATGACTCTCACTTCCTCTCTTAGCTTTTTTGGTTTCCTTAAGGATGAGATTAAAATGATTGTTTAAGCCTCATAATCTGAAAGCTTCTATTGAAAAGGCTAGGATGCAGGAGAAGGCCTAGGAGGCCATAGACAGAAAGGGAAAGTCTAGTTCTAAGCCTGTGCCCACTTGGGCTCCTCCAAGAGCTCCCAATTCCAGTACAGCCTTGGTTCATGTGAGGAGTAATACTACCAGGCCAAACACTTAGAGGGTCAGCAAAGAGGTGCATGACTACAGAAGGGTAAATCATTTGTGCTATAGATGTGGAGACAAGTATGCTCCACCGCATCAGGCAATTTTAAGCACTGTATCACCGGTGAAGCTGGAGAGGCCATTCGTGAGCAAGAAGAAGTGGTGAAAGAGGAACAAGAACCAATACATCAGGAGGAATTAGAACAGGAAATGCAGGAAACTGTTTGCCTCAATGCTCTGTGTTGGAATCCATTGCTCCAGCAGCTGGTGACTTGTTTATGCAGAGGCAGCAGTTTCAACAGCTATTGAAAGACAAACTACCGCAGGCTTAAAACACTATGAAATTCTGTGCCGATCAGCATAAAACTGAGAGAGAATTCTCAGTTGGATACCAACTCTTCCTCAAACTGCAGCCATACAGACAAAATTCATTGGCTTTGAGGAAGTGCCTGAAGTTAAGTTCTAAATCTTTGTCCCTACACTGTATTGGAGAGGATTGGCAAGGTAGCTTATCGACTTGAATTGCCCAATTCCTCAAGTATACATCCAGTATTCCATGTATCACTACTGAAGAAGAAGGTTGGTTCAAGAATCATGGTGCAAACTGAGCTTCCAGTTACCAACAGTGATGGGCAATTCTTGGTGTAGCCTGTTGCAATTCTGCAAAGACAAATGGTGAAGCGAGGCAATGTGGCAGCAGTTAAGGTGCTAGTGCAGTGGTCAAACGTTGCTCCTAAGATGCAACATGGGAAGCCCATGCTGATTTGAAATCCAAGTTCCCAAGTTTTGATTACAATCCTTGACCTCAAGATTGTTTGCAGCAGCAGGTGATGTTATGAGCTGAGCAATAAAATGGAAATACAAGAGTACCGAGAATATATTGATACACATGTAAGGCCCAGATCTATCAGAAATTAATGAAGTGGAACGGTGGAGACTTAATTAGAAGTGGATCTCTTATAACTGACCTGGCAGTGCTACAGTAATAACTAATTCCCGGTATCCCTCTTTCCTCTTCTCTTCCCAGCTCTCTTCTCTCTTTTCTGTTACTCTTCTTCTTCCTCTCAGTCTTTCTTCTTCTTATCTTACAGAGGTATCAGTCAACAATGGACTTCCATCTTTATCTTGTTTAGTTCTCATTTTCTATTTAGCTTCTTTGATTGTAATTTCTTTTCATTCAGTTAATATAAAGCCCGAGAAAATTGTCCCAGAAACTCTTTATTTTAATTGTTATTTCATTAGCTTGTTGTAGTACATAACTAGCAGTTAATTGAGTTTCACTCACCTCATCCACGAGGTATTCAGTGTCACCACCTGCCCTCGGGGTCTTGACTTTCATTCCACTGACAAGTATAAGTGTGACAACTCCAAAGCTATACACATCTGCGCTAGCTTCTAAGGGGCGATCTTTAACTTCAGGCGCTGTATATGACCTGCAAAAGGCATCCATTAGTGAGGCGTGCAATTGTGATAGCCAATGCACAAATTTCTAACCAATTTGAAAACAAAATCAATCAAGGGTATTACTAATTTGTATCTGAAATATATTTGTTAGGGTGTTCTCTTACATTGTTCCTTCCGACTTTTGCTTGTGATAAAGCCTTGCAAATCCAAAATCATATATCTTCGGATTTAGATCATCATCAAGAATAATGTTTGCTGGTTTAATAACCCCGTGTATAATTTCCTGTTTGGACCCCTCGTGAAGAAAAGCTAAACCTTCTGCTAGGCCAAGACAAATTCTATACCTTGTTGGCCAATCTAGTCTTGCTCTAAGTTCGTCCGAACCTGTAAGTAACCAAAGCTCAACTTTTATTTTTACGGCTAAGATTATTTCCCCCCCTTCTTTACTACATCTGCGGAGGCTTAACGAAGAAATTTTTCATAAATGGAAGACATTACCAAATAATGCATCTTCAAGAGAGTTAGTTCCAATGTACTCATAGATAAGCAGAAGTTGGTTGTTTCCTGCACAGCATCCCATTAGTGTTACAAGATTTGGATGTTTCATGCCAGCAATTGTACGACTCTTTTCCACAAACTCGTACATTCCTTCTTTTGTTGCTGAAAGCTTTTTAACTGTGATGGCAGTCCCATTCGCAAGAGTGCCCTGAATGTTGATCAAGTGTTTCAGATGATGAAATTGCAACAACAACAACAACATACCCAGTGTGATCCCATAAGTGGGGTCTAGGGTGGGGTGTACGCAGACCTTACTCCTACCTTTGTGGGGTAGAAAAGTTATTTCCGATTAGACCCGCGGCTAAAAAAAAAAGCGTAATTCAAAACAGGTTTGGAAAATACAAGATCAAAAAGCCTATGATGATAATATCGAAGAAAAGAAAAGTATTGATAGCAAAAATATTAAAGATAACCAAATTAAAAGAAACAACAGTAGTGATGAAGTTGAAGAATAAGATAATGGTAGAATAATAATAATAACTGATGATGACGTTGCGAATCAGAAAAACAAAATAATTATATATCTAGATGTTGAAGGTCATCCAGCTAGCAAAAAGAGAAAGGTTGTGCACAGTGCAGGTGCAGATTCTAACTCAATATGATACCTCGAAGAACAAAGATGTGCAGGAAGTACTTGGTACTACGATCATTGGGGGAACAATACCTAATCCCAGCTTGCGCGCACCTTGACTAATTCCATGGGGATATCTGTCACCTCCCACCAGCAACAGGTATCAGGTGACTCTGTCCACCAAGGCTAGGACAGATGAGAAAAAAACACCTAATCATTTTGTCTCTGATAGGATTTGAAACTGAGGCCTCATGGTTCTCAACCTATTTCATTGACCATTAAACTACACACTTGGGTGCATTTAGTACTGCAACTTTTGTCATGAGAGAATATCTTTTTCGAAAGAAATCAAGAATACGAAGGCGGAAAAAATGCCCCCAAGTAATAAGCAAAATTTATTTAACTGAAGAAAAATGTAAAAGACATATCACAAAGAATACAAAAAATCATAAACTATAATGAGTTAAGATTCTAGCTAACCTTATAGACAGTCCCAAAACCTCCCTCACCAAGCCGGTTCTCAACACCAAAATTCTTTGTGGCAGCTTTAATTTTCCGATAGTTGTAAAGCCCTCCAGGGTACAGTTCAACAAGTTCTAGCTCTATATCAATAAATAAATATCAGCGGAGTTGAAAACAGAAAGAAAGTAAAGAAGCTTACAACAAATAGATAGACCTATGTGATTCACATGATGGTAATTAAAATCGATAACAATAAGAAATGTATCTTGGGCTTAACTCAAGCTCAAAAGCTAGCTAGAATCTTAACTCACTAGCTAACCTCATATGAGGAGACTAGTGTGGGACAACTTAAAGTCCCTCCAACCCACGCCAAAGCCTACCAACTAGAGCGTGGACAACATAATATGGGGAGGCCAACATCGGGTAAATCAAGTATTGGGATGAGTCTAGTTTTGATGCCATGATAAGAAATGAATTTTGGGTCTAACTCAACACATAAAACTACCTCATGAGGTTAGGATTGCCGAATACCATATAAGGAGACCAACTCCACATCCCACAATCGATGTGGGACAACTTAAACAAGACAAAACTATAACTTTGAAGATGGAGCGGCAAACATATCATTGCATGATAATTTATGCTATGTTTTGTTTTGATGATTTGACAAACATGTACGAGGAACCAATTATGTTTACCAAGGAACCAATTATGTTTTTAGAGAAACCAATTTTGCCGCTATTGAAGTCAACTTTACAACTGTAAAGTTACTGACAGAGTGGCACAACAACAGAGTGGTTGCGGCTCGACCATTGGTCCAAGGATTAAGGTTTTGTCATTTCTAGGGATGGCAACGGATCGGATCTGGACCGGATCCTACTAGATCCAGATCCAGATCCGTTTTTCATACCTGAATTCAGATCCGGATTCAGATCCGTCGGGTCCATAAAAAATCAGATCCAAATCCGGATCCATCGGATCTGGATCCACATTTAAAAAAATTTGCCTTGCTGAGAATTTTTTTTTGAACTGACAAACGATTTTTACTTAGCTAACAGTTTATTGTGTTACAATTTTGAAATGTTCATATGAGATATTTTGTTCGTTGTCTCGTTTTGATTGTGAGCTATTAATTGAAAATGTTGGACAATGACAATAGTTGTGAAAAATGATAACTAGTGTTTCCACAATGCAGAACTTGCATGTGCTTGGAATCTTCACAAATAAAGTGAATATAATTTTAACTACTTGTCTACGGAGATGTTAGTCATTCACTAATATAACATTGATTTTATTATCGAAGTTACCTTTTTGAGTTAACGCGGGGATAAATTAAACTTGTTTTGAGAATTAAACTTGCAAAGATGTGCTTAGCAATTTTAAGAAAATACTTATTAATTTACATTCTAGGTTATGAATATATTTAATAAAAAACGGATCCACGGGTCGGATCTGGACCGGATACGGATCTCAAATACAAGATTCAGATCCATATCCGATCCGTCCGAAACGGATCCGAGTCCGATCCGGATCCGTCGGGTCCAAATTTTGAAGATCCATATCCTATAAAACGGATCTGGATCCACCGGATCCGGACCGGGTCCAGGATCCACTGTCATCTCTAGTCATTTCCCTCACTTATCATATATATACATGTTACAAGTGAAAAACCTACTCTTGCAAAATCCAAATTGCTCTCAAAATCATCTGCAAGCCGCCGGCATCTCAAGTGCTCATATCAAGACCAAAGCTGCAACAAACAGAAGGACCAGTTCTCTTACCACTTTAGATGTCTTAAGTCCTAGGTTTGTTGAGTCTCTGTCTTTTGTTCTTGAACTTGTAAACCTACACTTCTTTTAAGAAGTCTTTTTGTAGGTCTGTCTTTCTCAAGTCTTTGAGTTGTACACTTGGCTAGAGTTAGTCAAGGTGTGTCTTTGCAATAGAGTTATTGTAAAGGTCTTGCAATAGAGTTATTGTAAGGGGGAGGGATTAAGAGTTTAATTCCTAGGTTGCAAGAGGTTATAATCTGAGTATTGCTCGGTTTTAGTGAAGTTTTGGGAAAATCATACCGTGGTAGGTTGTGATTTTACTCCGTTGAGCAAGGTGGTTTCCATGTAAATATCTTGTGTTTCCACGTAAATAATCAGTCTAGAATGTTCAAGTAGTTCTAGAGAGTTGAAAGAAGAACTTTAGGATGAAAGTTCTAGAGTGGAGTATAGAAAGAATAACTCTAGAAATAAATAGAAGAGTGATTCTAGAAAAAGGTAGTGGGGAATATTCTAGAATAGAGTAGTCATTAAGTATCCTAACTAGATTCTTCCATCACCACCTATAAATAGAGGTGGTCTATTTGAGTTGTAATTAAGTGAGTAAGAAATTCTCAAGAAGTGAGAGCAAGACCCAGTGTGCATTCAAAAAGTGTCCAAGTGAGTCTAAAGTGTGTATAAGCTAAAGTGTGAGTGTCAAGTGTTGGTAAAAATAAAAGAGTAAGAACTTGGTGTATATAGTGGTCAAGTTATAGTGTTCAAGTCTTGGTGTAATTACTTTCATAATAATAAAATAATTACGTTTTTCACGTGGTTTTTTTTTTTGTTGACGAAGGAACCCGCAGCCGCTACTCTTTCGAGTGCGCACAGGGTAAACCCCGGACTGACGCAATAGCCTGCAAACCACGTCAGCCGATTAACCACACTTGGCAAGCCATGTGTGACAGGCTCAACCAAGAAGGTTTATGCAGGGGATCGAACTCGTGACCTTGCGGTCCATACCAAGAAGGTTTATGCAGGTCGGTTCATACCAAAGAGTCGTTTGTTGAGTTTCTTAGAGTGTTCGTGGGTGGTTTAGTACTACAGAGCTTGTTGTCGAAATCAAGCTTTCTTGGTAAAAATAGAATTTTAGCCAAGACACGATGGGTGACCTTCAAGTGGTCGGTGGAATCAAGAAACTTAACAATCAGAATTACAACACGTGGTCAATGCATATGGAGGCATATCTCCAAGGCCAAGACTTGTGGGAAATCGTTGGTGGCAATAAGGTCACACAACCAGAAGACACAACTGCTCTGAAGAAATGGAAGATTAGAGCAGGCAAAGCCATGTTTGTAATTCGGACCACAGTTGAAGATGAAATGTTGGAGCACATCAGGCCGGCTAAGACACCGAAGGAAGCGTGGGATACTTTCGCAACATTGTTCACCAAGAAGAATGATACGAGACTGCAGCTTATGGAGAACGAGCTTCTCTCTATCAGACAACGCGACATGACGATCAACCAATACTTTACCAAGGTAAAATCTTTTTATCGCGAAATTTCTGCATTAGACTCTGTTGCTGACATGTCAGACGCTAGAATTAGAAGAATTATTATTCATGGATTAAGGCCAGAATATAGAAATTTTGTTGCCGCAATGCAAGGTTGGCCAAGCCAATCTTCTCTTGTTAAATTAGAAAACTTGCTAGCTAACTAAGAAGCGTTGGCTAAGCAAATATCTAGAGTCTCATTAAAGAGTGACGAAGAAACACTCTATAGCGGTGATAAGAAAGGTCGATCCCGCCAAATACTAGTAGAAATTCTAGAAAACATGATGATAAGGATAATCATCATGGAAGCTCCCAAGTAGGGGGAGCTCAAAAGAAAGACAACCGGGGTGGCCAGTCAAAGAATAACAATAAGTTTGATGGAAAATGCTATAACTGTGGGAAGAAGGGCCACATGGCTAAAAGTTGTTGGTTCAAGAAGAACACTGCAGAAAGCAAAGCAGCCACGTCAAATGCAGGAAAGACAAGCGATGAAGAGTGGGACGCTGAAGCATCTTTCGCCATAGAGGAAGAAGAATCAGCTCTGGCAGTTACCGTTCCTAGAACGATCGACTACAATAATGATTGGATAGTCGACTCTGGCTCCTCAAATCATATGACAAGAGATAAAGAGAAGATACAGAACATGACCGAGTACAAATGTGGTCGTGTGGTGGTGACAGCCAACAACTCAAGACTACCAATCGCTCACGTCGGAAAAACAACAATCATGTCGAGATTCAGTTCGAAAGAGGTTTCACTCCAAGATGTCTACCATGTACCTGGGATGAAGAAAAACTTACTATTAGTAGAGCAACTTACGACATCAGGCCACTATGTCGTATTCGGACCTCAAGATGTCAAGATCTTGAAATCTCTGGAACACCGATGATGAGAGGATGACGCTTAGAGTCTGTCTATGTAATGTCAGTAGAGTCAGCTTATGTAAACAAGACTCGAAAAAACGAAACAACTGATTTGTGGCATGCAAGACTTGGACATGTAAGCTATCACAAACTCAAGGTGATGATGAAGAAATCTATGTTGAAGGGTCTTCCTCAACTCGAGGTCAGAACAAAGACCGTTTGTGTAGGTTGCCAATACGGTAAGGCACATCAGTTACCGTATGAAGACTCAAAGTTCAAAGCCAAAGCACTATTGGAGCTGGTCCATTCTGACGTATTCGGGCGAGCCAAGCAATCATCAATCAGTGGCATGCAATACATGGTTACATTCATTGACGACTTCTCACGGTACGTATCGGTTTTCTTTCTAAAAGAAAAATTTGAAACTTTTTCAAAATTTAAAGAGTTCAAGGAAATAGCGGAAGGAGAACTCGACAAGAAAATTCAATGCCTCCGAATAGACAACGGTGGTGAATATACATCAGATGAGTTCTCTCAGTACCTACGAGAATGCTGGATACACCATCAATTCATATGTGCAAATACGCCACAACAGAATGGAGTAGCTGAGAGGAAGAATCGGCATCTTGCAGAGATATGTCGAAGCATGCTACATTCGAAGAATGTTCCAGGAAGATTTTGGGCAGAAGGTATGAAAACAACAGCTTATGTCATCAATAGACTTCCTCAAGCGAAGTTAGGGCTCGTTTCACCTTTTGAAAAACTGTGGGGTAGTAAACCTACAGTAAGTCACTTTCGAGTATTTGGCTGTGTGTACTACGTGTTTGTGCCAAGTCATCTACGTAGCAAATTTGATAAAAAGGCGATACGGTGTATCTTTGTGGGATACGACAGCTAAAGGAAAGGGTGGAAATGTTGCGACCCAACAACTGGAAAGTATTATACATCAAGAAATGTGGTATTCGATGAGGTAGCATCATGGTGGTCACCTTAAAAGGAAGAGTTACCAGATTCCAAGGAAATAGAAGACAATTTGCAAAAGAAGACAGGGGAGCAAATTGTTGAAGTACATCCAAGTCCAGAAAAGGAACATGAAGATCAAAGTGAGGAAGAAAATACCGAGGACGAGGCAACACAGAATCCGTGGCAAACAGGCATGCATCAAAGAGTAGAAGACTGTCAACCAGAAGGAGTAAGTCCACAGCCTCGGAGATCGACAAGAGTTCGAAAGCCAAATCCCAAGTACGCCAATGCTGCTGTAGCTGAAGAAGAGTTAGGGATGCAAAAATAAATTAAGTTGGTGCTGAGGGGGAGTGTTAAAAGTCATCATCAACTTAATATCCAAGACAATGAATAATCAATCTAGAATGTTCAAGTAGTTCTAGAGAGTTGAAAGAAGAACTTTAGGATGAAAGTTCTAGAGTGGAGTCTAGAAAGAATAATTCTAGAAATAAATAGAAGAGTGATTCTATAAAAAAGGTAGTGAGGAATATTCTAGAATAGAGTAGTAATTAAAGAGTAAGAACTTGGTGTATATTGTGGTCAAGTTATAGTGTTCAAGTCTTGGTGTAATTACTTTCATAATAATAAAGTAATTACATTTTTCACGTGTTGTGTTGTCTAACATTATTTACCTTCTGCTTTAGTTAAGGGAACAGTTAGAGAACCAGTTCTCTACACTGTTTGGTGGACTTGTTTATTATATCATTCCATCAACTATTTTCTTTTCTCCTTTTCCAGGATGGTAAGGGGTGAGCAGAGAGGAGAGACAACACTATATAATTTTGGGGATCTAGAAGGAATATTTAGAATCTTAGGGTACCCTAAAACATCCTCGCGGAGGTGACTTCACTTCATATCCCAATGGAAACCAAATAAAATATATAATAATGTAGTGTTACCTTCCCGACGTAATTTGTCTTGGAATCTCCAGGAAAAACCTATGAATAATATTAGAAGAAGTAGTGCAAATCCTGAAATTCCAGCAAGCACTCCAGGGGGCAGTTCTGATTGAACTGATTCTTAAAATTGTTACCATGAAATATCAGTCACAAAATAGGGACCAAAACCATGTAAAACGGTAAACAGTCACGTAAAATGAATACCTGGAGTTACTGTAATTGCAGATATAAGGGGCCCATAGTACACTGATGGGTATAAGACTGACCCTTTTCCAGACCAGTATAAGTGAATCTCCAGTCGACTATTGTTCACACAAGTGGTATGTCGCTTTGTTATAGCCTTATTTACACCTCCTGCTTCTCTTTCTATGTTGAAGTTCCGCAGCACATTTTCTCCCTGCATAAATTTTATCCAAAAAATTTCTATATGTTTGCATATGGATCTGCTACTTGGTAGGTTTGGTACCTTACCTGGACATCTACATCAAAGAGTCGTCCTGCTTTGCTTTGCGAATATTTAATTTTGCTACTTGATATTTCAGCAAAGTGAAGCTTCACTTCGTACATACCACTTTTCAAACAAAATCCATAATATTTCAAGGAGATTGGGGATAAACGTGCTGAACGATACAATTGAGCATCACCAGCATGAATTTGGCAGGTTTCATTTAGAGTGTACTTGTTACGACTTGCCCATAAGAAGTTTCCCATACTACTGTAGCCCCAATTTGAACTTTTACTCCTGAAGAAAGTTGATTCACCACGTGGATGTAGATCAGCTTCATAGTCACTTCCGTTAACTGGTACAGACTCACCACCGCAGTTTATATACAAACGGTCATCTACAAATGAAGACACTATTTTTAGTACATGATGCATTAACAAACTTAAAATACGAACACTTCTATAGAAACAATTAGTCCTTCAGAATTTTTTATGTAAAGTCACATTCAATCCCAGAAGAAATATCTATGAAGCTAGTAATAAGGAACATAACATAAGACGTATACTAAAATCACTTCATGTCTGAAGTTGTTAGTACTTACAGAACTGAGTTCCATTCTTACAAAGGAAATCAACTTGGTCCTGCTTTGCAACCCTATATTCAAATTTACGCACAAAGTTAAGTAGAGAACTCAGACAAATTTTCTTCTGAAACCAAATTATTTTTTCTTCTTCTTTGCGGAGATACGGGTGGAAGAGCTTACTCATCCTTTTCATTGGAGCAACACGCAAACAAATTCCTGGGAATGAATAATATAATTGGATTTGGAATAGAAAAGCGACTAAGAAGAACATAACTAAGATTTTTCTAGATATGTGAAAATCACCCTTACAAGTTTGGGTTTAGCTTCTTTCCGGGGCTTATGCTCCCGAAACGGTTTTCAGAAACATCCCTGCACTTTTAACTTGGAAGAGTGAGTGGCAAAATATGTTGTAGAAATTAATGAAAAGAGAAAGTCATTGGAAGATATTAAATACCACGATTTTTACAACAATCAAAATATAATATAATTTCTTCCAAGTAACTTCAGAACAAAAATTATACCCAAGTAATGGATAGAAGAGGCAAAAACAAAAGCTCATAAGAAGAAATGTTTGCTTTTGAATATATGGTAGTTTAACTGAAAGCAATAATGACTAAAACAATGCAAACACATATTGCATTCATTAACTGAAATGAAAAAGAGTCTGAAACGTTAAAAAAGAATGGAACTTGTGACTAACTCAACCCCAAAAGCTAGCTCATGAGGTGAGGATTGTCCAGAACCATATGAGATAATAACAATCGATTCCCTCAACCAATATGGGAGATTCGAACAAATGCATTGGCCATTGCAAACTGTATGAAGTGAAGATTGTTCCTATGACTGAGAAGCATGACTTGCATCCCAATTTACAGGATTAGTGCAATTGACATTGAGGGGCCTTGAGTAGGAAAAGTTTAGATAGGCTATTATAAGTAGAGATCATTTAAATCTTCGTTGTACCATTGACTACAACACACATTGTGGTTTGGATAGCACTAAGAAGAAAAGTCCATCTGGAAACATGAAATGCTTGCTATTCTTCGGACTATTCAGTTGGAAGATTACAAATAAATATGCAATAGTTGCTTTGGACTAAAAACTTCTCTTAGCTTGATCAGTGTACAAGTTTACATATTTGTTACCGTAACAGCTATAATATATCTTAGAAGTGATTGAGCTACTCCTGTGGGATTATTAATTTTTTTGTTTAGCTCATAATCTGAGGACGCATAGTCCAATATTTTATTATATCAATAACTGCTTTTGATCTAAAAAATTTGCTTGACTTTCAATATACTTTTAAAACATCCCATATCTCATTCATGAAGAAACCCTTCGAATTCAAATTCAAAGAAGTGCTTTCTCCAAGGATTATATTTCTTCAATTTGTGCTATAGCAACTTGCAACTTTACCGTTAAATATAATTTGCAAAGGCTAAAGTTACAGTTGCAATTTTACCCTTTATTTGGCGCTTGCTTTTACTTCCTTGTTACTCCCTTCCTCTCATCTTGACAAAATAAATTTCCTAGGAGCTGCTAGTAATATCTGAACTTAAAACCAAAAAAAGTAATGTATTAATGCAAAAAGCACTTACACGTATGGAGTAGCATTCATCCAAGCTGGAATTGTCTCATCGAGATTATTTCTTCTTAGAAATCTGGAAATAATGCATCGGATTATTATGCTTAAAACCAAGACAGAAAAAGAAAAAAGTGTGATAAAAATCAATGTTTCGACATCACAGTGCTTAAGTATTCATTCTACATAAATAGATACTGAAAATCACACAATGACCAGCATTCTGTTAAATAGTCAAAGCTTTTCATATACCATAGCCATGTAAGCGGTCATGAATGCTAGGGCTTTTATCCACATTTCCTTACAAAAGTAAGATCACCTTTTATTTATAGTGATTAGTTAGAAAAGTAACATCGCTTACATATAATTCAGCGAGTGGTTAACAGCTTCTGGAATTCCACCAAACAAACTATTGAAACTCAAGTCCCTGCATCAGGAGAAAAGAAAGTAGAATTACTTTATATATTTGTTCAGGAAACATGTAATAGCCAATTTAGTGACAGGTCTTCACTAAATTAAGTTGTTTTTTCACTTTGCTCCCCGCACTTCAACTATTTTCTTTTATATACAGAACAGTGCAAGACAAAGATAACACACTTGGAGAGTTTAGCTTGGCGGACCTCTTCTATCAACAAACAACTTATTTTTTCATAAACCTCATAATATGAGATGTTGAAACACGGGATTGAGAAGAGTTTGACAGGAAGCGGTTTGACCATGAAGAGTTTCATTTGAAAAAAGTACAGTCAGAGAGGAGAACGTTTGAAGCATCTACTTTCCCCTATCAAATAAGCACGCCTTTTTCTTTGTAAAGCAAAAGAACATAAAGATATTTAGTGCAGAATCTGTCTTACAGATACTGTAGGCGAGATAGATTCCATATCCTATCAGGGATGCGGTCAACTATTGAGCAATTCCTCAATGTCCTAGATAAACAACAAATCAAAAAATAGAATTGTATTTTAGAAGAAGAGCAAAAGAAAAACTATTACTCCAATAAACATGAAAGTTCGGGTGCCAGGGGACTCACAAAACTCTCAAAAATTCCATTGCAGATAAATCTGGAAATGACGATCCTTCTCCAACTAAGTGACTGATATGCCTGAAAGTAGATATTATATAATCCATAGTAATTCAAAGTTTGGGAGAACTCCTTTCAAGGATGCGTACATTGAAAAAGCTACAGGATTTTACAGTTCTCTTAGACTCTTCAGCTTTGAGATTTGGCCAGGCAAAGGTGCAGAAAAACTATTCCCCATCAGATTCCTTCTCAACACGTGCAGAAAAAAAATCAATAGTCTTGATAAAAACATGCATAGATAGTATAAAAGTGTACAGTTAGTGAGTTTTACAAGATACGCAGATCTTGCCAGTGTTCGAAAATATTCGAGATTGTTTCATTGAGCTTGTTCCCTTGCACATTGCTACAGAGAAAGAAGATTAATCAATTGATTTAAAAGTCTAATATGAAGATCTATATTCTCTCTCTCTCTCTTACACCCTCCGCTCTCTTCTTGTTTCAATTATGCTAATGAGAATGGAAGAAAAGAGAGTAGATACTTACAAGTACGTCAGTTTCTTCAAACTCTTGAAGCTTGGCGGCAAGGAACCACTAAATTCATTGTTCTGCAGGTACCTGAAATAATTTATTACATAATAATAAGTATCTCCGTGTTCTTTGTTAACCTTGAACGAACTCTATCCAGTATGATGCAGTTCAAATTTATCAGCTTCTGCGTCCCCAAAATTACAGCCAGTTTTAGCTATCATCACATTTGGAGATTAGACAAGAAGTTTTATCATCACCTGGATACTTGGTCACAATTTTTTGTAGTGGCGAATTTGATCAAATAAAGACTCTAATACAGTGATAGATTTGGCTAATAGTTCTCCAAGCTGTTTTAGTTAAACTGGAAATAATGCATCTAAGTTCATCATGTGTTGCTAAGTATTCTACTGCCATCGCCCTTCCATTTGAAAGATCAAGATTATCTCTCAAACCAAAAACTTCTTGAAACTCTAAAGACAAAGAAAAGAATATTTTTCTGTGACTTGTTTTAGCTGGTTATAAAAAAGTTTTAGCTACGGAGATTCGGTACTCTGATGCAAGATTTAAGTTGATAGGTTATGAAAGACCGTTAACTTTCTCATGAGGATACAGACACAAATCCTTATGGTCATTAGCTAAGGAAAAGGAATCTTAACCTCATCTCATAATTAATATCATTACATATAAAATTTATCTACTCGGATTCAGAACTCGTGATTTTTGAATGCTATTACTTAGAAATAGTATCTCAAAGACTTCAGTCAAGTTGCCAATGCGATTTTTACTTTAAGTAGGTTAAGGATCATTAGACATTAGTATCAACAAATAACAACGAAAATATACTTACAGCTCATCGAGATTTTCAAGATTTCCAAGTTGGACTGGGAGTACATCTGAGAGTTGATTATCCGACAGGTACCTAATTGTGAAGGCAAATAGATGGGGATTCAAGTTTGTACTAAACCAAATGGAGAGTGAGATAAATTAGACGTATGGAATTGATCAAGGCTTTTACAATCCAATGAGGCTCTTAATATTTCCCAGCTCAACTGGAATTTTCCCTGTTAGGAAATTATTGCCCAAGTCTCTGAGAGGACAAGAAGAAGAGAAAATAATTATGAACTAAGACAACCAGAAAATAATAATCTATTTTGGAATAGAAAGAGCTTTAGACTTACAAATATTCCAAAGATGGGAGAGAACCTAATTTTTGAGGAATTGTTTGGTTGAAGAAGTTTTTGCACAGATATCTGTAGTGGCAACCAAGGTTAGATATTAATACCAAGATAGAAGTTTGAGTGAAATAAAGCTGCATTTTCCTACTGACAGTTTCTAGCCGTCAATGGTTCAAAATCCAATTTTAAAATGCAGCAGAACTGCGGATAATTGTCTTACATCTAACTCAGATAGAATTAGACTTACACACCCCAAAGACATACATTAATTCAGTTTCTAGGTAGGTAAATAGTTCCGATGACAAAAGGGAAAGATCCCTTATAGAAAGTAGTTCATCTGGAAAAAAGGTTGGATTATTTAGTGTGCACTTATAAACAAACACAAAATGACACTATCATTAGCAACTGCCATATGTTAATTCGGTACATCTGGACGGTGAAGATTAGAAGAGATCAACGCTCAGGATTTACTCCAGCTCAACTAAGTTCTCCAACAGATTGGGAGCTAAGGCAGTTAGACATTTTTACGGATATTTTCTCACTTCCAATTCTCTCTCTCGATCTCTTCTTCCTTTCCTAATTCCTATCATTGTTACTGGGAATTCATTGGTGAAGCTCAAGCTAGCTATGGAGTTTATAGTGTAGTTATTTCATTCTCACAGTTGAGATTGTAGTTGTATCGAATTCTTTTGAGTAATAAAATTCCCCTTTTCTGCCCAATTCTTTTCTTAATTTCTTGAGTACATTACACCATAGTGTCTTTTCCTTTCCTTGAAAAGCTCTTATATTTCTTTCCTTATGTCAACATAATGTCTTGTGGAGTCACTTCTCATGATGTCTTCGTTTCCACATTTGTTCTTGTTAAGAAATGAACCTTGGATCTAACTCAACCACAAAAGCTAACTCATCAGGTAAGGATTTTCCAAGACCATATAAGGACACAAACAACACATCCCTCAACCAATGTGGGACACTTAACAACCCCGCACGCCCAGGCCAGTCAAACTCACAAGAGAGACATTTCTTTATGATTATTGTAGTGCCAGAAAAGATTCTGCTTTTATAGAGAAATCAAATTGAAGTTATTCCATTTTCTTTGCTAGATGGAAACGAGTGGGAGCAATATTTTTGCCCCTTTTTTATTTCAAAATCTGCAGGAGATTAATTCATTAAGTTCGATAGAGTTGTTAATTAAACAAGTACATAGAAATTGGGTATAGGTTGAGTATGTCAATGACTTACATGCTTTTTAAAGACTTCATCTCACCAAAGAAAGATGGAACGGGTCCTTCCAATGAGTTATCACAGAGAGAACTGTCAGATAAAACATCATAACCATGGTCACAGGTAATTCAAGAAGGTTTCTTTACTTTAGCTTCATCTGTATGCATGATAATGAAAGATTATAAAAACAGTAAAATAAGTTTCTAATGGCCACAGTAAATGATGGAGAATATAATGAAAAAAGTGAGCGCGGAAGTCATGAAACTACCCACAAGTCCAATAGATTCTTCAGATTTTTGAATGGTTCAGGAATTGATCCACGCAACTTGTTTCCATTCAAATAACTGTGATCAAACAAAATAGAGAGAGTTTTCAATGTAGTTTAATAATACCTCTGAAATGAGAATTTAAACTGAAAAGCACAATACAAATTAGAATATATTGTTTAGTATCCTTACAGGGTTTTTAAATATTGAAGGCCTCCAATCTCCTCAGGGATATTACCTACAAATCGTCTATTGGAGAAATCACTGCAGTTCATTATGTTGCAAAAACATGAATCAGAAATCTCGAGGTTGCATAGTTAAAAACCAATGCGACAAATTTTAACTCCCTTGAGACCACAACTTCAAACTATAATGAACATAAAACAAGCATGACCTGCAAATATTCGGCATGAATAGTACTAATTTACACTTTAGTGGTGAAATTGTGTAGATGTTGCTACTATTATAGTGAAATTATTCTAAATCATTTTTGGTCAAGTAGGCAAAGATGAATACTCCTGCTTCATGGAAAACCTTTTAGTACAAACAGACTTTTTATTAATCAACATATATAGAAGGGATAATAGCATTTTTGAACTTCTGGGATTACATTGGTTTTGTTGTTGTTGTAATAGCATTTTTGAACTCAATTAATGGTAAATTCTATTTTTTGTCCTCGTAATATATGATTCAGCATTTTTAACCTTCAATTAATTAAAGTATGTGCTTTTGGTCCCTTTATGAAGGAAATATGTCATATTTGGATATTTTTAGAATCATATTACCGTCAAATATAGAGTAATAATACAAATTTAACATCACACATGGAGAATTAAGTAGTGAAATAGTTCATAATTATGGTAAATTTGTGAATATTCACAAGCAAAGGGATCAAAAGTGAACATTTTAGTTAATTGAACGTTACAAGTGCTTAGTCAGACACAAAGACTAAAGTCAGAATTTATCAATAATTGAGGGACCAAAAGTGCTTTTAGCCCTATATAGAAATGTAAAGGCATAATGAAGGGTGGAAAGTAGAAATCAAAACAAATTTGTAATTTGGAGAAATACATCCATATCTGTAATTATATGCTGTTGGCACTAGGAAAACAAAATGATTCGGATTGCATCATGACCCATGGGTGAACAATGGAGTTTAATCTTAAAAACTAAACCAGATTTAGCTTTAGCAATCTAGTTTTTGCAGCTATGTCCATGCAAAGTGGGAAAAATTGTTTTGACAGGCCATCCACAAAGTAGAAAATTAAAAAAATAAAACAAACCTAACACTCCAACGTCATGATTCTGGCGTACCACTCAAAATTTCTAGCAATATGAATCAATCACACGAGTAAACTTTTCCTTTATCAGCATAAGAACCTTCATTAGAATCCTAATCCTTAGATAATCGTAATCTACTGTGAAAAATGATTGATCAGACAGAATAAGTTGGTAAACACACGCGACCAACACAAATGCACTACATTCAGTGCTTTATTTCTCAGCACAGAAACAATATTACTTAATTTCAACCTGTCCATTATCTCTATGTTCGTCCTCAGACAAAAGAAAATAAAATGCTAAAATCAACCAATTTGTAGAGTAAACATGGAAAAACTATCGCCTAGGTGTTAATATGTGTGATCCTAAAGTCAGATTAAAAGATGAACTTTTACAAGAACCAAAAAAGATTAACTACCAAACATTTTTAGATTCTAGGGGATGGAGGGTATAGAGAGTTGAGAAAAGGTAGGAAATGGATACATAAATGTTAGGCTACTTGAAACAATAAAGAACCATGAGCACTGCATAGCTTCATACTAGTCAAACAGAATGGCAGTGCCTAGGAGCACAAGCATATATTGCTCCCTGTGAACAAATCAAATCACCCAAACCCCAAAAAATTGACTGCATAATGGTTCACTAATTATATCAGTGCAAATTACAATTAGAAAAATAGATGAATGTAATCCAATCAATGTTTCCAGTTCATACTATTAAAGGACTTGTAATATTTCCAAATAATGTATTACTCAGCAAATCAGTTAACAAGAATAGCAGTTGAGAAAAATACCAAAAACAACAACAATAGTAAATATCTTGGATTAGAAGGATACATGTGTACCACTCGACATCTTCTGTGGTTCTCAGGATAACAATCGCAAGTAACTGCATTTGTCTTTCCGATATAACAACTTGGAGGTAATATATCCCTATTACACCCAAGCAGAGCATTGATGGCATCCTCTGGCATCCAAATGCAGAAAATTGCATCAGCACAGAAAAAAATTTGATAACATGTGATGTCATGAATATTTTGAAAACAAATATATGCTTACCTGAAGAATAGATCATGTGGTTTAACAAATAAGAGCTCCATGTTAGTTTAACAAATGTTTGATCTTAAATGGATGCTCCAATCTGTATTGACCTCTACATGGACACATTTCCTATATAAGGGCCTAAGTACTCATTTGTCTTTCCATCCTTTTGACTTCTCCACAATCACCACAGCAACATCAACAGGTTTATTATTCTTTTGATGATTAGATCATTTATTGTTCCAACGATTTGCATTTTGCTTATTTGTATACCATTAGATGAAATAATCATGGTATAAATATTGGTAAGTCATACATAATTAATCCTGGTATAATTAAATACACTAATTGGTTTAGTATTCTGTACCTAATATAACATGGAATAACATTACATGGATAAACACCAAAAGATAGAACTAACCCTTTATTTTTTTCCTCAAACCCATCAATAATGCCCTTTCAATTTTATCAAGTTAACAAAAATAAACCCAAATTTTAAATTTTACCCTATATATTCCATTTTTAGTACAAAGAACCAAACTCTAGATAAAATATAATTTCGACGTTACAAATCCTGCATTACTAATTCATGTATACAATCAAACACTCCTTGGGATTGCAACGTCAATTGTTGGCCATGTGCATGTGAAATAAGTTTAGGAGGGAAAGTGTTAATTCTTTATACTATCGTCCAAGTTTATTCTTCTAACAAAAATTCAATATCACCCCTGATCAACTGGAGGAAACTAAAAATATAGAATCTTCTTGCACAGTGCAATTGTCTATCTATGTACAGTAATCTCTATGTTACTATTTGGGTACAAAATAAGGGTTCAACATCCGTTTCAATCTTACTGCAGTCATAGCTGATGCATAAAAAGTTACTGAGGAAGAGATATGATTACTATAAACAAAGCAAGCTATAATTTTTTTGATGATGACATCTGACGAAGACATAAAAGATTCACCCATATGCCACATAGTCCAAAGTTAATAAATCCATGTCTTCAAATCTATGTTGCTCGGACACTCCAAAAATGATGCCGCATCAGTTTCGGATTCTCCAAAAATAAGCTACTTCTGGAGGATCGGACAGGCACCCGACGGCATTTTTGGAGAGCGCGAGCAACATAGCTTCAGACAACATGGCAAACAAAAAACTGAGGGGCGTTTTGATGAAATAAAGTAGGGGAGAAGCAGATGTTTACTTATTTGACACTTTTAGAATTTTATATTATATGGATCCATGCATCTGAATATAGTCTCTACAAGGAGACCATGAAAAAATAAGATTTTCTCTCAACATAATTACTGTAATGATGCCATGTACACTTATCTGGTGATAATGATGGCTAACATAAAGCAAAATTCACTTTGTGAAACTATAAAGATAATAAATTTGAGTGAACTGAAGGAATAGCACGCTATCTTTATAACTTAAGACTAGCATAAATACTAAGACATTCACATTCTTACCGTCTTCTTTGGCAAGGGGAGGTACTTCCTTTAAAGTTGTGTTGTACCAAGTTGTTGTACATATTTTGCGAAGAGGGCCTTGTGTAGCCTGTTCCACAGTTATCTCACAATGGACTAAAACCAGCAAAAGGGAAATGAAAACTCTGTAAACATACATGAACATTGCCATATTAGCTCACAAGAAATGCTTTATTCCTTCTTTGGTTTTAACCATACAGTTTCTCATATCTGTGCCCATACCTTTATAATAGCATCCGTTCTTCAAATTTAACCAGTAATATTGATTGTGACAGAGACGAACCCAGAATTTTTAAGTTTATGGGTCCTGCAACAAACTCAAGTTAATATATACTATCTCCGTCCCAATCCAAGTGTCTTACTTTCTTTTCTTTTTTGGACTCTACAAAAAAGAGCACCCCCTTCTATATTTATATTTAGTAAGTTAACAATTCAAACATCTTACATGTTAAGTTTATAACCACAAGATTCAAAGGACATTTCAAAACATTATGCACATTTAGAACCACAAGATTTAAAAGTCTCTTTACTTCTTAAATTTCGTGCCTAGTCAAATTGAGACACTTAAATTTGGACGGAGGGAGTAATAGTAACTGGCTTATAATCAAATATTTATAGATATTTAGTGGATTTCTTAATACATATACAGAGTCTAGGCAAAAGTTACTATTACATATACAAGTCTAGGCAAAAGTTAATAGGTTCACGTGAACGCACAAACAACATTGCAGATCCGCCTCTGATGTGTTATGTTGCTCGGACTCTTCAAATATGCCTTCACATATGTGTCGAATCCTCCAAAAATAGTGCGACAACATTTTTGAAAAATCCGACACGAGTTGCGGCAACATTTTTGGAGCTTCCGAGCATATAGCTAGTGTGTGGGGTCATAGAAATGAACAATTCTTTCTTCACTTTTTCTTGTTGTTTCCACTTCTGGGACCCTTACAGCAAGCTTAATTATCCTTTCCAAAAAGTAAGGATCCACCATTTTCTTGTCACTTTCCTACTTGAAATTTCTACTGTATTATAAAGCTGAAAGGCTGCAACCTTCAATAATGTTCCATAGAGACCTTGACTCATTTCTATTACATGTACCCACATCAATTACCATTTCAGAGAATCAGTTCACTATCACAAATCCACTACCAAAAGGGCATATTCTATGTGAAATTAAAGCAACTTGTGATTTGCGTGGAAGGTGACTGAGAGAAAACTCAATAAACAAAGACTTAGACAACATAACGGAGATATTACTTTCTTTCTTTTTCTCAATAAACAATGATCATGGCAATGTCTTTTGAAAAAGGGTGAAATTAAAGCATGATTTGCATGCAAGGTGTTTGATGAGATGTCTAAGACAAAACAATTAAAAAAAGAACAAGCAACAGAACCGGGATATTACATTGTTGAGTTGTGTTTTAATATACAGTGATAGTTCAAATAGAAAAAGGAAACAATTGATATATGGGGTGTAAAACTCACGAAAAAAATGATAGTTCAGTTATATTTTTATCATTTTGCGTACAATAAACTCTTGTGGTCCGGTCCTTCCCCACGTATAGCGTAAGCTTAGTGCACCAGACTACCTTTTTTTTACTCTAAATTCTCAATAAACAAAGACCATGGCAATAGATTATGAAAAAAAAATCACATTTTGCTGAAAAAGACATGTTACGAGTCATTTTCAGTAATACAATTCTCTCCATAATTGCACTAACAATCTTCTTTTGAGAAAATTTATCCATATACATTAGGACCCACAATAATACTTCTACCTCCTTTTTGATTTTTTAAATTAGAAATAGTGGTCAAAAACATGAATTATCATTTTTCATAAGTTTCACACTCCAATATCAGCTTTCCCTTTCATTAGTGAACTATCATCATCTGTATATTAAAATAAACCTAATTGTTGAGTAGATAGTTATTGTCCAGGTAAAAAATATATTGAGGTGTATTTTAATATATATCTAAACTCGACGTGTGTTTTGATACATTCAGATAATAAAAAGGAATAGTTGATAGTTTAGGGTGTGAAACTCGCGAAAAAACAACCGTTCATATGTGTATTTGAGCATTAATTCCATTAATTAATATTAATAAAGTGAGCAACTCCTGATTTGCATGGCAGGTGTTTGATGAAATGACAGAGAAATTAATAAACAAAGACTTCAATTGGCAATAGAAGGGGGATCTTCTTTTTTGCGGGGGTGCGGGGAGAGGGAGCAGAAGGTGAGTGCCAGACATGGATTGTGAAAAAATTCACCTTTAATTTGGCTGAATAGGACATGTAAAAAACAATTTGCTTTCTTCGTTCCATCTTCGCTCTCGTACTCGCATTAGGGTTCGATTATATTCAAATTTACATCGGATAAAGTCATTTTTGGGTGTAACGCTCCCTACTAAGAATTCTTTCATATTAAAGATCGAACACGAGGCCTCTAAATAAAATAGGAGTAGCATCATCCACTGCATCACTATCCACTAGTGGTGACATGTAAATTCTACTGGAGTAATAGCTAGTCTCAGGAGTAAAAAAAGGCAGCTCGGTGCACTAAGCTCCCGCTATGCGCGGGGTTCGAGGAAGGGACGGACCACAAGAATCTATTGTACGGCAACCTTACTTCACATTTCTGCAAGATGATGTTTCAACGGCTTGAATCCATGACCTCCTGATCACATGATAACAATTTTACCAGTTACTCCAAGGCTCAGTCTCAGCGGGAGTCATTTTCAAAAATAAAATGATTTGTATGGGATTGCACTAACAATCTTCTTTTGAGAAAAATTTACCTGTTTACGTTAACTTGCTATGGGAATTTACTTAAAGCAATTTAATTTTATTAGAACGGAAGAACTTAATCACCAAAGGTTACTATACAGTGATAATTACTCTGTAGGTCTGATGGGTGCTTCTTTCAAACAGTTATTTCAATTAATGTTAAGTCTGAAAAGACCGTCCTATTGAAGAATGAGTTGGCTACTCATAGATAGTAGCTTGATTAAGAAAACCTATTGGAGCCATAGGACCCAAACCTGGTAATCTATTCATGACTAAGATGAAGCTTGGGTGAAACTCAACTACATGTCTTGGGTTTTACACTCAAAATAGAAATTCTTATCAAGAATCCATATTAGTCCGACCCCAAAATATATGTAAGACTTTGAAAATATTTTCCTCAATTGTATTCCAAAATTAAGGAAATAATATATACACAATATACAATTAATTGAGAAGAGTAAATCATGCCTCTAATCTTTCTAATCAAATCAATCTACTTCCTAATTAACATAATCCTAATAATCATTTACTACCTACCATACATAAAATGATACTCTCATTAATTATAATAATTATTCTAATTATTATTATATTCTAACACTCCCCCGCAATCGAAGCTGGAGGGCGGCGAATGCTGAGACTATCCCGAAAATCCTCAAATAATATCAGCAGAAGTCCTTTTCTGAAAATATCTGCGTTTTGATGACGTGTCGGGACATGTAACACTCGTACTTGTCCGTGAACCACCTTCTCACGAACAAAATGGATATCTAACTCAATATGTTTAGTGCGTTGATGATTGATTGGATTTCCTGATAGATAGATTGCACTAATGTTATCACAGTATACCAGTGTGGCTTTTGGAATTGGGCAATGAAGTTCAAGTAGCAGATTCCTAATCCAACATGAACAAAAATACGAAGACAGTTGTTGTGAGTACTTCTTCTTTTAGATATTCAATCATCCTCTATTCCTCTCCATTGGAAAAGATAAGGTAGCTGTACGTCGAGCTGTAAAATAATGTAATGTGTGAATATTGCGTGTTACTGTGGAGAGAAAATGAACAAAAATAGTCCCTTATGTTTGAGGGTGGGTTCAAAATACCCTTAAGTATGCACTCAACTAATCAGCAGGATCAGATCACAACATCTCAAATTAAGAAATTTTTTTTCTGGAGCTATCAAGCAAACTCGAAAATACTCAACAGACTGTTGACTAATAGTAAATCTGCATCCACAGTAACAAGCAACATTCAAAGTGGCTATGTTGCTCGGACTCTTGGAAATTGTTCCGGGGTGTGTGTCGAATTCTCTAAAAGTAGTGTATTTTTAAAAGATTCAACATGGGTGCGGCAACATTTTTGGAGAATACGAGCAACATGGCAAACTGGTCCCTTAAGTATGCACTCAACAGTTTTGGTCCTTTAAGATGGTCTCCGTCAAATATTTACCTAACTCTGTCTATTAGATTTGACGGAAATTATGAAAAAAAAAATAGCGGGAACTCACACTTAGTGGTGCAATTGTTGTGATTTATGCTATTTTTGATTTATTTTTAAGTCTCATGCATTTTTTTGAGGTATAATTTTTACTATTTTATATCTTTTTAGTGTCTAGTGTAGTTTTTTGTGTTGCATTTCTTAAGATGTGATGAACTCTTTGGTGTTTAAGATTAAATCTTTTTTTCCATTGTTTCATCAATTTAACGAACATAGTTATTAAATATTTAATAGAGACTAAAAGTGTTAACTTTTGGCAAACTTAAAGCACCAAAACTGTTAAGTGCATACCTAAGGGACCAATTTGCTATGTTGCTCGGACTCTCCAAAAATATTGTCGCACCCATGTTGGATCCTCTAAAAATACACTACTTTTGGAGGATTCGACACACACCCCAGAACAATTTGCAAGAGTCCGAGCAAAATAGCCACTTGGAACCTACCCTCTAAGAGATTTTCTGTGAATGTTGCTTGTTACTGTGGATGCAGATTTACTATTAGTCAACAGTCTGTTGAGTGTTTTCGAGTTTGCTTCATATCTCCAGAAAAAAGCTTTCTTAATTTGAGATGTTGTGATCTGATCCTGCTGATTAATATTTGAGAACATATATATGGATTTCTTCTAACATTTTCATTTTCTGTTTTTTTTTTTTTTTTTTTTTTTGTCTTTTAAATTCTTGTGCAACGAATAGGCAGATATGTAGCTCCAGAGGTTTTCAAGAACGAGGAATATGATACAAAAGTTGATATCTTTTCATTTGCTTTGATTTTACAAGAGATAAAATTTTGTCTTATCTGGTTATTGTTTAAAATTTGAGGAACTGCAGTTCATTTGCATTTTGCACTCTTGTGGAAGCATATTGTATATAAATATATTTTTTTATATTTAAACGATGACTTTTAAAAACAATTATTATGTTAGGAACTAGTATATACTTCAAGTTTAATTTTCTACCATCCCAATGCATCATTTATTTGCAACTTACATTTATCTGATCTGATCTATTTACACTGTATATCTGCAAAAGTTCTTAAAGTGATATTATTTTGATAAATTTTTCCCTCAGTTGCTACTATAAATCACGATAGGTTACAACTATAATAAACCATGTAATTCTAGGCCTCTAGGGTAAGCATTGATTGTTATAATCTGAGAACAGGAAAAAGCATGTCGATTAGTAAATGTGGTAATTTTGGTTTTCAGGTTGATTGAAGAGTGTTGGAATGAGAAGCCAGCCAAGTGTCCAAGTTTCAAGCAAATTATCCCAAGGCTTGAGTCCCTCTATAAAAAGTTTGACCGCAACAAGTATTGGAAGGTGAATTTCCTATCACTGTTCCCTTCTGACTGTTTCTGTGCATTTAATTATGTGATTGGTGTTTATATTTTTGAGCTTATCACGTTTTAGTCATCAATGAATCAAACTATTTGCTATTTGTTTCATCAAATAGAGAGACTTATGAGCGATATCACTCGAGTTGCATGCTTTTCTTATTTATTTAATTATGTATAAATGTGGTGTCTGAGCCCGCTGGCGCGTAGTTTCATTTTCTTCTTTTCCTTTATTCTTGGAGTTATTTCCATTTTTGAGTAATATAGGTGGAACTATCCATTGCTATGTAATCCTTCTTTAGAAATGTGGCATGTAATTTTGTATTTGAATTGTCGGTACAACTACTACTTCTACTATGCCTCATAGCTCATTGTTATGCCTCGGTCCTTTTATGGGCAGATATTGGTCTGCAGAATCCTTTCTTGTATATGTTCCGATAAATAGAATTGATGTATGATCTCTTCGAAGCTGCCATTGGTATGTGATACTTACTTGGTAAAATTTAAGCCGATGAGTTAGTTATAATTAGCTCTCATATCTACACCCAAGGGCGTGACCTAGTGATCAATGAAGTGGGTTTAGAACCATGAAGTTTCAGATTCAATTTCCATAAGAGACAAAAATACTAGATGATTGCTCCCCATCTGTTCAAGCCTTGATGGATAGATTTATTTAGTACTGGTGCTGGTAGGAGGTAGCAGGTACCCCGTGTTATTAGTCAAGATACGCACGAGTAGTTAGCCCAAACACCACATTTATGAATTTTTTTAGCACATATGTGATTTCTTTGCTTGATTTCGGTTGTTTGACTCAATAATGTCCCCTTAATCCCAAACAAATTGGGGTCGATTGTACGAAGCCTCACTGACTAACCATGTTCCCCAACATTATACAAAACCTTAATCTCGAGATAGCCTTAGGCTGTTGGATTATTTTCTAGTTTTAAACCTTCTATTCTTGTCATTGAGATGAATATCTTTCGCTAAGTGTTTTCTTATTATTTTTGTATATTCAATTCTTTATGATACATGCAAGTGTTCCATCTAGGACATCACTTTCTTATAACATTATTTGTCTTATAGTTGATTTATAGAATTTGCGTTTTACTTCCATAGGTATTCTTTTATCACTTAATAATAGTTGGACTTCATTTTGTCCATCTTTCTTTGTTTTATTAGGTAAAATCTTTATCATTATCTTGGAACAACAATACTATATATTTGGAGATGTAATAACTCTCACTGTAGATAAGCATCCAATAAATGCTTACATGCAGGATAAAGATGTAAGTCTTGAATCTTAAATTACTGAGTGAGTGAACAATACCACAATTTTTTTATTTTTTTTTTCATTCGGATTCTGGTATTTCTTTTGAGTTTCATTAATTCGGATTTGTTTGGTGTAGCTATATGTCTTTTCATTTCGCTCTATCATGAGACAACCTCTGATTAATGGTCAAGTGATTCTATTTTGTTGGGTTCAAACATATAAGTAAAGTACATTGGATATTTAAAACTTATTTACTTACCCAATAATTTCTTCTGATATGATTATATGACAATCAAAACTTGTGAAGTAAAACTTAAACAAGAACACTTACAGATTGTCTAATCTGGAACCTATTACTAAGGGCGAATACACGTTTGTCCCTTCGATTGTAAGCACCTTGCTACAGTGTATTCCTCTGTCAAGAAAGCCATGAAATCTTGACAGAGGTTTGAGAGAGTTTTATTCTAAACTCTAAGTCTAGAATTGTATAATAGAATATTTGTATAATATCAATGAGTTTAGTGCTGTATATATAGTTATTTTTAGGTCAAAACCGGATTAGGGTTGGGCTCTAAGCCTGGCCCAAAAACCGAGGTGCAGTGGGCCAGTCTGACTAGGCCCACTGCCGGGTCAGCGCCGCGGCTCAGCCTAGTAGGCACCGCGGCGCCTGACGTTCCTCGTTAATATATATATATTCAGCACATTTAATTAAATCCAAAATTCAATTTTGACTTTAATTAAATAATTTCTATCAAATAGAAATTATCCATAGTTATTATCAATTTAAATATCTCGATTCCAAATCGAATACTTAATACTTTCTCAATACACCCTTAGATCGAAGAGACAATCGACATAGTGTGACCCTATAGGCCTTCACATATTGACACTAATCCAATTAAGGTCCATACGGAACTCCTAGACTGCGTCGTACGACGAACTCAATATGTGAAGTACGTTTACATGAATCCAACAAACATAACCTTTATGTGAGATGATAAATTCTTTCGTTCGCGACACACTCGATCAAGCTTAGGATTTTCCATGTGTCTATCCAAATGGCTTGATCACTTTATCTCATCTATATTAATCGACAACTAGACCATATTCTGAATATGTCTCTTGCATTGGCTAATGACTTGGTCGACCTAATATCACTGAGAAGTTGAGTGCTCTCTCGAATATCCAATCGAGGAATGAATCATATTCTTGGATCAACTACCACCTTAGTTTACATCATAATGCACCCAACACAAGCCGTATCTTATCCTATAAGGAGTTTAAGCTTAGGACAGGGTCAAAGTACATTACTCTGTAAACAAGGTGCGTATTGACCTCAAGTCTGAGGACCTTTATCTCCTACACACTGATAACACTCCAGACATGTATAACAAGTAGTTTATCAGCAGGGTATACCAATACTTTCCAAAAGTATTCATGTGTCCATCACTAGTAACCATTACTAGTAGCATGTGAGACATACTACATTCTCCAAGAATGTGATGCAGACCACATGTCGACTTATAACATATCATCGATATCTCATTCTCGATGATCATTAGTCGAGACTATTTTGAGAGTTACGCTCTATCATTAATATCTCATTCTACTAATGACAACGTAAGCTCAAGGGATACACATATATGAATAATTGCTAAAAATCAAACAATAATTCAACAATTGCAAATGCCATAAATATTAATCTTATTAATAATACGAATGTGTTCAAGTACATTTATCCCTAATAATGATTGTCTCTAGGACATACATACTTTCACATACCACCGCATTATGTTAGTTAATTGGACATCTAAATAGAAATGGGAGGCATCTTGAGACATTAAGTGAACTTTTTGTTTTGCACCTATTGATGTGGTGGGATGAATGAAATATCTCTTCACTTTTGACTAGAGATTTCAAATTTGGGCTTTAAGAATGAAGTAATTCTTGGTAGGGATTGTTTCTCGTTTAATTAGCTCTATGCAATTCGTGGGTCAACGGATTAGAGCCCTAAGCAATGAAAATTTGAATTAATCGAGTCAGTGAGTTTCGAATAACAGATAATTGCCAAGAAAAAGCTTCTTACATTACATGGGAAGTCTTTGAAGGCATGGAAAAGAATTGAGATTAGTAATTGCTGCGCACTAGTAAATTCTTCATGGGACCGTTTACCCGCTTTACACAATGTGAATTTAGATTAGTCAAATTAATAAATTTAGAATTTTACGTGATGAGAATCTGACTTAATCAGATCAGTGAATTCTGAATATCAATAATTGAAAGAAAAAGAAAAAGCTTCTTGTGCTACGACGGATGTCTTTGAACTCATAGAAAAGAATGGCATTAGTAGAGATGTGAAAATTTATATCATTAAATTTCATTATATTATGTTAAATTTTCCCAACAACTACATTAATATCAGTTGGTTATTTATACTTGTGCAACCAAACAGATCGTGATGTAAGGAAATTATTATTACAATCATATCTCTGTAACAATTATTCTCTATAATAATATTAAGTTTGTATCAGTCGATTGATGTCCGTTGGATATCCATCAGACGGTAGAAAAGCATTGTACGATCTTCTAGCAATGGCCAAATTTGCAACTTCTGTAGGATGAAAATTATCATAGAAGACATATTGATTCCTATTGCTGCATGGAATTTCACCTTCTTTGCACTGTCCTTTAGCTATTGTGTCTGATACTATGCAGCATGGTGAGTCGAAAACTGTAAAATCTGAAGAAAAAACATGAAAATTAAGTAAGAAATTAGTTATGAACTAAATATCATTATTATATAAGCAATAAATTAGTTTGTTAATTCAAAGGCCGATCCAGAATTGATTGGGTCTGACTTTTAAAATCTTGGCTGATTTATGCAAATGTCTCCGTCACTATTTAGATTTTATCCCTATTTTTAAAAGTTGCATAGATATAACCCTTAGGAAACTACCCTTCCGGGCGTAGTTTTGGGGAATGATTTTGTCTAACGTTTGCAATAACTTACAAAATTTTAGAACGTGATCTAATATTTTCTCGTAAGATTTTCAGTTTGTTCAAAATAGATCTTTAAACCGTGATCTAAAAGATCCATAAGTTGCAAGAGAAGTTAAAAAGAAGTCAGCCACTAAACGGTTGTCCCAAAAGGAATAGCCAATGAAAATTTCACTAAAATCTTATCATTAAATTAAACCAATTGAACTTTTAGAATTATAGAAATATATACTCTTATGGGAAATAATGGGGTTGTTTGAATCAATAGCAAACATGCTACATCCGCCTCTATATTAATTCTAGGAAATAATTCGGTGAAAAAAGAAAAAAAATCTATAAAAGAACACTTTGAAAAAGTAGAATTTGAAAATTTCAACGAGAAAAATGAAATTACGATGTGAGAGTTCTAATTTCTGTAAAACACGTTTCTAATCTTTATTAGTTATATGTCTTGAGTTCATCGTAAAATGTTGTAGATTAATACTCTCGGTAATCATGGTTGGCTTTAACAAAGCAAAGGAAAGATAAATAGAACGGAAAAGGGCCCAATATAGCGAAAATGATCAAATATACCGCTCGTTATACTTTGTGGTCCAATATATCTCTGCCTTTATACTTTGGGGTCAAATATATCCTCATCTGTTAGATTTGTCCAAGGTGGACATCTGATCTTACGTGTCAATGACATTTAATGAGGTGGATGTCACGTGGTATGTCAACTCAACACCCCTAATCCATTTTACCCTCCTCTTTATTTGTTTTTCCACCACTAAATTTCCTTCTCCTCCACCACCATTGTCATCATCATCCCCACCACGACCAACTCTCCATTTGTCATTTATCTACTCTTCCATTAAACCCAAAAACAGAACTAAGTAACAGTTATCAAAAATAAGTCTCGTTATGCAACAAAAATGATAACTAAAGATACCTGCGAATCTGGAAATTAGAAAAATTGAAAATTTGAGAAAAAGGGTTGATTTGAATTGGGAAAAGGGAACGTGGCTTGGTGATTTATCAGGGTAATGGGGTAGGGTGGGGGGGGGGGGTTGGGGTCGTGATGATCTTCTTCTTTGTTATTCTGTATGTATATATGAGCACTGTGTATTGAATTTGGGAGTTCAATTGTTTAATAAGTTTTTCCGTCTGCCGACATCGTTTTCCAATGACATAAACAGAAGAGAGATATGGAATGATTATATGGGAAACATGTTTTTTTAGAAGAGAGACAATAATGGACAAATTGACTATGATCATGTGCAAAACCCCATTAGATATAGAGATGGTGGGGTGGGGGTGGGGTGATGGTGACAATGGTAGTGGAGGGGAAGAAAATTTTAGTGGTGGAAGAGCAAATAGAGGGGAGGGTAAAATGGGTTAGGGGTGTTGAGGTGTCATGACACGTGACATCCCCTCATCAAATGTAATTGTCACGTAAGATTGGATGTCCACCTTGAACAAATTTAACAGATGAGGAGTATATTTGATCTCAAAGTATAACGACAGAGGGTATATTTGGCCTCAAAATATAACTAGGGTTGGCATGAGTAGGGTTGGCAATAGGGGTAGGATGGTTAGACCAAATATTAATTTTTTCCAACAATTAAAATTCCATTTAATTAGTCCCGTCTCATTGTGTTAGATTTTCTTCAATTTTGTCATATTAATTAATATTCTCTCCGTTTCCATTTATATAACTATATTTAAATGTACATGAAATATATGAAAAGATTTTGTTGAATTTAATGGTATTAAGTATGTTATAATATTTGTGTGGTTAGAAGCGAATCTAGCTTGTGACCTATAGGTTTATCTAATCTAATAATTTTTATTCAGACCTATATATATATATATATATATATATATATATATATATATATATATATATATATATATATATTAAAAAATTTCACTAAATATCTATAGATATATGACTGTTATGAATTCAGTGATTATTGTATAATAATTTGAGGTTATTATAGGAACTCATTAATTTTAAATTCCGGATATGTCTCTATGTGTGACTATAAGATTTTTGAAATTTGTCGTTTTAAATATGTTTAAACATTTGTGTGGCTATAAACATGTCATTATGGCCAAAATTGATAGTTTAAGTTAATTTTTTCCTAAAGTTTGAAATATGATATTATTTTGGATTAGACTAAAAAAATTACCATCACATAAATTAAAACGAAATGAGTAATAATAATACATTTGAAACGAAAGATAAAAGTATAACAAATGAAGAGTGAAAGAAGTAAACTTACCATTTGGGGGACCCCCAGATGAAATGCTAGTTTGGTTTAAAATAATAAACCTTGCACCAGGAAGATTAGTGTTCAAATCATCAATTTGAAGCTTTAATTTGTCATTAAATAGCTGCACATAATTATTTATGAAATCAACACATCCAGATGCATTTCTTCCAAATACTCTGGTCTCCTCTGGTAAGCAACCTAAAAACCCAATATTTGATACTGCCACCTTCCTTGCTCCATAGCCATGCAGAGTCTAAAAATAAATACCAAAATATTAATTCAACAAAATGTCTAGAAAATAGGAGTATCAAATTGGCAGGTCGTTTTAAATTTGGATGAGTTAAAATAAGTTAAATTAATATGGTCAAATTAAGCTGAATATTGGATAAAATGAACAAATAATCACTTTTCAGTATCTATAATTGAAAAATAGCTATTATGATAGAGTATTAAAATTCACAAATGAAACTCCAGAATATATATTTGTCATGAAATTTCACCAGTGGAATTTGATTCTCCATAACAACGTCTAATTTTTAAAGATGGGGATGAAAAGTGGCTAGTGACGCTATTTCAATCTATTATCGGATAAAATTCACAAATATCCACTTTTTAGCGTATGTAATTGAAAACCAATTACTATCATGGAGTTCCAAATTTTACATGTGAAAATCTAGGACATTATCATGTAGTTTCACCTGTAGAATTTGAAATTGTATAATAACGCTTAATTTTAAGAAAGTGACAAATTGTCGCTATTTCTATTTAAATATTAAGTCATAACACAATCCGTCCAACCCTAATATTTATTTTCTTATAATTTGTTTAATTACCAACAAAACTAATAAAGCAAATAAAAATACTGATAAAATAAAATAATGGGATTTGAAAATATATTTTGACAAGTTTCTTAGTATATCATTTCAACCCAACTTTTAGATTGACAACTTGACTCTATCCAAGTTGACACTGTCATAAAAATATGCCCAACTCAACCTACTCAAACTTAGACGGGTTGCATCAATTATATTTTCATGAACTAATTTTATCATCCTATTTAAAGATAACATTCATGAAAAGTAAAACAAAGCAATAAGTAGTGATTAAATAGTACAAATTACCTTTAGTTGTCTTGAAAATTGTTGAACAAGGACATCTGCATACTTTTCTGGTGTGTACAAAAGACTACTTGGGTAATATTTGGGCTGTAAATAATTGTTGAGGTAATCATTGTTGCCCATATCAACAGTGTAGAGGCATTTGTTTAAGAGACTTTTAGCTGCAGTAACATTATTTCCAAGTAAGGAAACAATTCTTAAAGTTGTGACTCGATGGTTCAATAGTTGTCTATTCATGCTGATTCGATCACCCTATAACATAGTCAATTTCAAGAAATTAGTGTCACAATTACATGCAATGAAGTGAAAATGGAAACCATTTTTAGTTTTTGAAACTATATAATGTTGAGTAATCTCAAGCATACATGCAACAATAGGAAATAATAAAATCGAAGAATGGGATAGTAGAAAATAATAATAATAATAGTAATAATAATAATAATAATAATGTTGATAAGGAAAACTAGACGACTATCTACTAACCTTCTACTATAATCTTCGATAAAGTTAAAATTTTGATAAAGAGGTTTAAAAATATCATACGTGAAATTTGAACCTGCCTTTCTCTTATGTTGAGGGAATAAAAAAATTTATACAAGAAAAGTAACAGTATATGCTCGGACATTACAGTAAAAGTGTATTGAATTAAGAACAGTAGTAAATGTTTTAATTATGAATACTTTATTTTGTCTCCACTTATAAAAGGCCAAGCTAATGCTAGGCATTGTGATGCTAAGAGGTTTACTTGGTGAAATAGGACGAACATTTATTACACGTGTAAAGCATGAGAAAATTCCACGTGAATATTATTCTAATATAACAGGCATGCAAGAATCTGTACATAGAAATTAAAGAAAGTACTAATCTGTATTAAACTACAGGTACACGAAAAGGGTGGAGATGCGATGGTGGGAGGGGTTTAACCAAATTTCGTTCGTTAAAAAATTATATATTGTGTATATAAGTCAAAAATAAATAACATAATGATCACAATTAATGAGTTTTTTTACCCATCGATAGCCGGTCTCATCACGAATTCCAGCAACTCCTGATCCATAATTGACACCTTTAAGAATTTCTGGGCCTCTTGCAGTTGCAAATGGTGGGATGAAATTATCAAATCCTACGAGTTCAGCTGCACGGAAGTAAAACGCCGTTAGTTATGGAAAGATACGGGTTCAAAATTTGAAGTTTATGGATACGATATAATAATAACTAAGTTCACGATAAAATATTTCTTGATATTTAATGAAAATTTTAATACATATAAAGGATTTTAGTAAAAGTATTGTGTCCATGTGAACCTGCAGCTAATACATTGAATTCGCCGTTGGTCAAGGGAGCGGTGCCACAGTCGGCGAAGATTCGATGCAAAATTATATTTCCTTTGTTTAGTGACGAAGTCAGAAATATGTGTGTATGTGTGGAAAAAATTAACATTTGATCGATATACATAATATAAGTTTTTTATGGAGGGTATTCAACTGACCACCCTTCAGACAATGTAGTTTTGTCCCTACCTGCGTCCCATTTCATGTGACATTAATTTGATTGGGCACACAGTTTAAGAAAAAAAGACTTTTGAAATTATTGTCTAAAACAAGCCGTAGACATCTTTGTGGATATAATTCATCTCAATAAGACTCAAATAAGAATTTTGAAACAAACTCATTTCTAGATATAAAAGAGTGTCATTATTTTGATTTGGGACAAGCTGTAGACATCTTTGTGTCACATAAATTGAAACTTACGGGAGAATACTCTACATACATAGGTCAAATATTCCTTTTATCTGTATAATAAAGCTTTATCAACCGACCAACAATCATTCATGTGCATTGATCGGCGGATAAGACACTCAAAAGAAAAAAAGATGATAGTAAGATGGTTAGAGCAACGTGACTGACAGAAAATAAATTATGTTTAAAAGAACATTACAGTTTATATAGGTATTAATTTTGAACACCATCGACGAAATCCTGCTTGAGGTAAAAGAAAGAAAGAGAGAAAAAAAAAAGAGTTGAGAGAGAAAATTAACCTATGAAATCAGCTTTATTGCGGCCATTGCTGAATCTTCCATTTTCTGGACCAGTGGGAAAATCAATGCCATAAGGAAAATAATTGGCCTTGGCTGTTGTTATAAGGTTATTGTTATTCCCATTATCAACTACCGAGTCTCCAAATATGAAGTAACATGGCACTTGTGGTTCCCCTTCTACCATATTTGGCTTTGAGCTAATAATAACAATTGAAATGATCAAAATGAACCATACTATATTCCCACATGAAGACATTCTTGAGTTATTGAATGAAATAGACCAAAGAAGAATGGGAAGAATGATGATAGATGCAAAGAGTGGAACTTAGACTACCTATTTATAAGGATATCAAACATGTGAAAGACAAATAATTATTCAAATCGTGATTCCGATAGATTCGTTTTCGCAAAGAGAAAATTGGCCGAAGTGCACAGATAGTATTCAATTTTGGGACCACCATTTAAGTCATACTCGTTGTGCGTAAAAATTTGCAAATTTAACCATTTTGGTTGCATGTCTAAAGTTAGGCATGTCAGACGAAATGTCTAAAGTTTTATATGGTTGAAGCTACACATTTTTGTATGAAGTTCATGTACATTGGCTGAAGTTCAACTATTTTATCAAGCCTAACTTCATACACCGCATGGCTGAAGTTGTTTCGCAATGGATAGATGTGCAATTTTTTTTAATAAAAAATAAATATATACAAGTTTAATGGTGGTGTTCAAATAGAGTTCCCCGTAAAAATTTCACAAAGAAAACTAGAAATCTCATAAATTAATATTTATCATTATTACCATAAAGTCAAAAACTCGTCTCACGCACAGTTTCGGCCAAGCCCCACCCTAAAGGTAAGAGTGCAGCTTAGGTCAACTAACATAAAAAAAAAAAAGGATCCACTATACTCAATAATTGCCTTTAGATTCCAAATCCATATGGGGAAGAAGCATTATATATTTGTTATTATATTAAAAAATGTGACAATTGGGAAGAAAATTGTGGAAAATTCAAAGCTAGCCTCTGGACATTGCCATTTTTGTTATTTGACTTCAAAATTGTGGAGATCTAAGTCAAAGAACATCACGTCATGGATTGGTAAGTTGTGTGGGTTAGTCTAGTTGTTGCTAATTATGGGGAAGTTATACGTAGGGCTTTGAATTTTATACCATGTGCTAAGAAAATAACGACCTTATAGTCGACGGAAATAAAAAAGGTTAGTATTCTATTGACCATCCTCACCGGTTGTAGCTCCGCCCATATGCACCTAGGGAAAAGTTTCCTTTTGAGAAAATAATTAAAGCGGTCATGAAAGTAATCCTTTAAATATTTCATTGTGCATGAAATTTAAGAAATAAATGAATACTTTTGAATCTTGTGGTGTAAAACAAAGTCAAAGATATTTGTGTGATTATAGATCATTTCGTTAAGCGTAAAAGATAAAGTTTAAAGTTAAATTGTTATCAAATAAGAAAATGTGTCATTCTTTTTTAGTCTGACTAAAAAGGAAAATGTGTCATATAAATTGGGACAAAGTAAGTAGTAGCTTAAGTCTCTCTCAAAGCTAAGGGAAATTGTAAGTAAATTTAATTAAAATTTTAATTTGATAAACATTAATGAAGTTCAATTCGACATAATGTTTGGACTTTACTGTTAATTTATTTAATGGCTTAAAAAAATTCAATTTATGTTACTGTATTATAATTTAATTTATAATCTAAACAATTAGTTTATATACTCCATTAATCACGTTTGAATTCGTTTCTCAATCTAAACTATCGATGCTTGTATTTTCCTTAATCAATAATTTATTATGCATTTAATTTTTCAATTGTTTGATCGCATACACAGAAACAAACATTAAAAAGTCGATTGGAGCTCAGTTTGACTAGCTCGACTCGGGCAAGGTTATAGTATTGTAGCAAATTTTGGTTGAACTAATTGGCTCGGGTTGGATTTGGCTTAGTACTTTAGAAGTTTTAGTTGAGCCCCACTTAATACAACTTTTTTTATTGGTGTGACACCCCGACAGACGTGCCCTCAGCCTAATAGCTTCGAGTGCAACTTGTAAAGACTCGATGAATATGATAGAAGGTTATTATTGGTCCTAGCTTGGTCAGCTCGACACCCAGAATTAATTGTTGGGAAAAGAACATAGATGCTCCCTCCCAGCAAAATATTTACTCGGTCATATTCCCTTTACTTTCATACCCCCAAAACTATTTACTCGGATACTCCCAAAATTATGATACCAACATGGCACTCTGTCTCTTATATACCATGATGGTATATATCACATAAGACTTCTTTCATTTTTTTCAAAATCACTTATCAACCCTCTATAAAACTCATATGGTATATAATATACTGACATGTATCAAAGAGGAATGTTCATTTATTTAAAAAACACACATTTCTAAAAAAATATCTCCATGATATCATCATCTAAGATACATACACTGAGATGCTATTATGGAGAACTGCTTCAATCTAGTATTCCATGATACCATCATAGTATATACAATATACTAAGATAGTATAATGGAGAACTGCTCCAATCTTCAATGAGACACTCTCTTAGTCATCCATGATATATAAATATACTGAGATGGTGTCACGGATGACTGCTTCAGTCCCTCTCTTAGTCCTCCATGATACCATCATTATATATAAATATACTATGATGGTATCATGGAAGAAGAGTTTTGGATGAGGGGTACTAGGGTAAATATTTTCGATCGGCTCGGGTAAAAGCAAATTTACTTTAAGAGGAGGCATGAGCGGGTAAATATTTTATATTTTAGGGGTATTTTTGTTGGGATCGAAATAATCATGGCGTCATGCGGAAGCTAATAATTACAAATCTTGAACGACGATAAATCAGACGACAAAAAAATGTACTAAAATGCATAATATTAAAATATGATTTGGTCAAATGGCCTACATATTAAAAATTAATATAAAAAATAAAATACTAAAACTATGAGAGAATAATCTCCCGCTAAACAAGACTCTTTAATGACTACATTGTAGAAGCTATTTTTTTTGTGAGAGACGGATTTTCAATTTATAGAAGTCCGAAACTTTTCCTCCAAGAAAGGATTATTCAAATATGGAAGAAATATTTTTCACCAAGGAAACATTTTCCATCAAGAAAATATTTTTGAAATAAAACACAATTATGGTAGAATCTAAATAAAGTAAGAAATTCATGGCAAACCCTAACAAATCTTCACATGGCCTGAATTTTCTAGCAAAATAATATTGATTCTTCATCTTCATATAATCTTCATCACTGTTGCTTGTCATTGTTAAAAGTAGGCATGGTTGAAAATTTGAGTCTTGTGCTTTAAAAGTGAGTACAGATTGAAATTGAAGCTTATGCGTTAAAAGTGAACATGAGTTGAAATTGGCTCAAGCGTTTAAAACAAGTAAGGCTTTAAAATTTTGAGCTCATATGTTGAAACTAAGTTGAAAATTGGAGCTCATGCGTTAAAGTAAGCCCGAGTTAAAAATTATTTTTGTACTAAAAAAATATGCAACAACGGGATTGTTGAAAATTTGATTTAATATCATCTCCACATGTAGTACTCCAGATATCTCTTTTTTCGTGACAAAAATCTTTATTATCGCTGAGTTGGTTGCAACTTGAACTGATCCACCTTGAACCTATCTTCAACCACGTTTAATCATTGGCTCTGATAATGCTTGTTGGGATCGAAATAATCATGACGTCATGCAGAAGCTAATGATTGCAAATCTTGAATGACGATAAATCAGATGAGAAAGAAAATATACTAAAAATGCATGATATTATAATATGATTTGATCAAGTGACCTACATATTGAAAAACTAATATAAAAAAAGAAAACATTAAAACTATGAGAGAATAATCTCCCCCTAAACGAGACTTTTTAATGACTACATTGTGGATGTTATTGTAATTTTTTTTGTGAGAGACGGATCTTCAATTTATAGAAGTCCAAAACTTTTTCTTTATGAAATAATTATTCAAATACGGAAGAGATCTTTTCCACCAAGGAAACCTTTTCCATCAAGAAAATATTTTTGAAATTGAAAGAAATAATCCCTTGATTATTTTCATTAATGAATGAGTATATATACAATTTACCATATGGAAAATCTTATTTCTATTCTACTCCCAAAACTCCATTCTAATTGTACAAAAATTCTACAATTATGATAAGTGTACAATGCTAATTATATACGAAAACCTATTACAAGTTCTAGCTTAAAACCGTGTATACTAGGCATGTATATCACTGACCAAATTGCTTTGTGTTTCCGTGATATACACGGTATACACAAGGCATTGTATATGTCGTGTATACTGTGTATATCACTGTATACTTTCACACCCCCCGTAGTCATAGCGGGCGGTTGTCGTACGTTGAGACTGTCCCTAAAATCTTCAAACAGAACCGAGGGAAGACACTTAGTAAAGATGTCTGCAATTTGGTACCTAGAAGGGACATGTAAGACGCGTACTTGTCCACGAGCTACCTTTTCTCGAACGAAGTGGATATCCATCTCGACATGTTTAGTGCGCTGATGTTGAACAAGATTACCAGAAAGGTAGACGACACTAATATTATCACAATAAACCAATGTAGCTTTCTGAATGGGACAATGAAGCTCTAGAAGAAGATTACGTAACCAACATGATTCAGAAACCACATTGGCTACTCCACGATACTCGGCCTCTGCACTGGAGCGTGATAATGTAGACTGACGCTTTTCAGACCATGAGACCAAGTTATCACCAAGAAACATGCAATAACCAGACATGGAGCGTCTGGTATTTAGACAGCCACCCCAATCATCATCTGTATACGAGACAAGTGTAAACGTCGATGATGGATATAAATGTAAGTCATAGTCAAGTGTTCCCTGGATGTATCGAATAATGCACTTGAGCGCATTCATGTGCTCAACCCTGGGATCATGCATAAACAAACACACCTGATGTACGACATACGTAATATCGGGTCTCGTGAAAGTAAGATACTGAAGTGCGCCAGCAAGACTGCGATAGTGGGTGAGATCCTCATAAGGTGAGCCAGCCGCAACACCCAGCTTGGGTTTAGTATCAATTGGAGTGGACGTGGACTTGCACAAGGACATACCAGCTCGCTCAATAATCTCAGTGGCATACTTCCTTTGTGATAAGAAAAGCCCACCTGCATGACGATTGACAACAATCCCCAAAAAATAACTCCAAAAACCTATTCTCATCAATGAATGAGTATATATACAATTTACAATATGGAAAATCATATTCCTATTCTACTCCCAAAATCCTATTCTAATTGTACAAGAATTTTACAATTATGGTAAGTGTATAATGCTAATTATATACAAAAACCTATTACCAATTCTAGCTTAAAACCGTGTATACTAGGCATATATATCAAGGGCCAAATTGCTTTGTGTTTCCGTGATATACACAGTATACACAAGGCATTGTATATACCGTGTATATCGTGTATATCACGATATACTTTCAGAAATAAAACACAATTATAACATAACCTAAATAAAGTAAAAAATTCACGACAAATCCTAATAATTTTGTGTTGTTTTCTCTTAATTGTTTCCATATATCACCATATTGATTTCATCTCCTTTTTCTTTCTTTTTTTAGAAAGGGTACGACGAAATAGTAAAAGTGATAGAAAGGACAAATATGAAAATTTGTAAAAAATTAGGCACGATTGGACTTTAAATCCCTATATTAATGCTAAATTAGATAGTTAGTTACGTTGTGAGTGGCTTTTAGGTAGAGATGGCAATGGATCTTGAACCCGGTCCGAATTCGATGGATCCAGATCCATTTTCGATGATATGGATCTTTAAAATTTGGACCCGACGGATCCGGATCAGACCCGGATCCATTTCTGACGGATCGGATCTGGATCTTGTATTTGAGATCCGTATCCGGTCCAGATCCGACCCGTGAATCCATTTTTAATTAAATATATGCATAACATAGAATGTAATTTTATAAGTATTTTCTTAATATTTTTCATAATTTCTGTATTTTTACATCATTTAACATATTTCTTGGTATAATTATTTCGAGATATGTCATTGATTATTACTTTAGAGAGTAAAAAAAAATTATTTGAAAAACATAGTCAAATGTCAAAATAATTAATGTGGAAAAACATATTACAAATTTTTGAAAATCCAGAGAAAATGTTAATTCAAGTCTGTCCTATTCAAATGTTGCGACAATACTATTTGCTAACCTTAACCGATTAAGATGATGAGTGAAATTTACTCTTTTTATTAATCATTGTAGTTATATCTACTTCAGTTTGAACTTTGAACCACCAGCCTACTCCTACAAAAGATGCAATAAAAAAGAGGGAAACTATGTTTGAGTTGACAATTCTAAAGAGTTGAAAAATCCTCCTAAAATAAATTGACAAATCCTAATATCAATTTACAAATTGCAAGCATGTAAGGTGATTTTTCAACAAGCAGCCTAATTTTGCTACTACTGATTTGGACAGTCTTTTTCGTACAACGAAAACAATTAATCATTGAAAATTGCTACTGATTTTACATGTGGATCCAGATCCAATCCGTGGACTCAGTGGATCCGATGAATTAGAATTTGGATCTGATTTTTATGGACCCGATAGATCTGAATCCGGATCTGGATCCGGATCTAGATCCAGATATGAAAAACGAATCTGGATCTAGATCTAGTATGATCCGATCCAGATCTGATCCGTTGTCATCCCTACTTTTAGGGTTTGGTTAAGCAATTAATCATGAAACATTAATTTAAAACTTGGGTACAATTCTTTTGTAATTAATTGACTTAAATTGATTGCAATGTATACTTTGTCAATGTTTGCCATTTTCGATGGAACTTTTGCATTTCTAGGAAGGCAACATGTCCAAATTTTATTCACTCATGTCTAATTACATACTAAATTACTAAGTATAACCTTTTTGGCAAAGAAGAAAGGTGAAAGGACAAAAATGGTCATTCAGCCCAAACTAATGATATGATGATTCAACATGTTTAAAACTCATATGCTAGCCCTAAAGCAATTCCAATGTCTAGTCAAAAATATTAAATGCAGCTTTTAAACTCAAATTTATCCCTTTTTTTCTTTTTCTTCTTCCTAACCAATAGTTAACTCCCACTCAAAAAAAAATCCACTCACGTTTTTTTCAATAATGATCTAATTCAATTATTTCGACATTCTAAGATGAGAAAAATTAAAATTAAAATTAAAATTAAAAACATAAGCAGGATTAGAGAGTATAACATGAAAACTAAGTGCTTACAAAAAAAAAATTAAAAAGGAGCTACCGCTGATGCGAGCAAAGCTGAAAACTTTAATTTATTTTATTTTGGCCATTGTTTTGTCATAGAGACGGCTCCTCGAAGCTTCTGGTAGTACGTAGCCGTAACTGAATTTTAAGGAAAGAAAAATTTATTTTTTGACGAAAAATAATTTTAAAAGTTGCAAATTCAACACATAAGTTACACATCACAAATCACACTAGTAAAAATGTCGATTAAATAACAACCACCCCAACATTCACACAAATAGGTGTAAATTTAAACTAATTTGACTAAACAAACTACAAAAGTTGCAAATTCACACTATTTACATCACAAGCACATTATAGAAGTTGTATAAAATATGTATCCATATAAAAACTGTACATTATTGTATAAAATATATATTACTACTATATATATTTAGAAAATGTATCATTATCGTAGAATTTATATAATATATAATTACGTATGCTTATTAATTATACACATATCATATGAATAGAATATGTATAGAAACTGTATCATTGTTGTATAAAATATGTATCCATATATAAACTGTATCATTGTTGTATAAAATATGTATCACTAATGTATATGTATAGAAAATGTATCATTATTGTATAATTTGTGTATAATAAATATATAATCGCGTATGCTTACTAATTATACACATATCATATGAATAGAATATGTATATAAACTGTAACATTGTTGTATAAAATATGTATTAATATAGAAATTATATCATTGTTGTATAAAATATGTATCACTATTATATATGTATATAAAATGTATTATTGTATAGAATATGTATCATTACAGCGTGTGTATAAAAATGTATCATTATTATATAATTTGTATATAATAAATATATAATTAATGTATACTTACTAATTATACACATATTATATAAATATTATACACATATTATACATGTTTTGGGGATATTTCTTGAAAGCTACCAAAACTAGAACCTTTATTGTCTGTGAAATCATCACCCATGTTCCACCTTGATACACATATTATACAATTTAATGAAAATGATATTGAGGGGGTAAAGTGTCAACATAATGAATTCGTCTCTGACGTGTCCCTTGCTTAGACCATGTATACAATATGAGAAAAAGGGAAACAAGAACCCCGACATTAATTGAGAAGAAGAATCCAACAAAATTTGCAAGTGCATAACAAAATACACTGATACAACTATAAAAGGACAGTCTGGTGCACTAAGCTCCCGCTATGCCGGGATTCGGAGAAGGGTCAAACCACAAAGGTCTATTGTACGCAGTCTTAGCTCATATTTCTGCAATAGGTTGTTTCCACGACTTGAACTCATGACCCTCCTGGTCATATGACAGTAATTTTATCAGTTACTGTTAAACAGAGCAATATACATGTGATATACACTGAATATACAGCAGTGTACATCACATGTATATCAGTGGACTAAAGCAGCAAGCAGCAGCGGCCCAGTTAGGCCTCTCGGCAGTGGGCCTCCCTTAGCCCAGAACGTCCAGCCCATGGCAGTATTTAGGGCAGCAAAACATTGGACAAGATTTGTATATTAAGGAAAGTATACTGTGTGTATATGGTAGTATATTTGTTACCTAGATTAGGATATAACTTACCATAATTAGGATATACACTTACCATATTGTATAGTTAGAATTATGGTAGAAGAAGATTTGTAACTTGTATATATATCTATTCAATCAATGAAAATAATCAAGGGGATTATTTCTTTCAGTTACAACGGTACAATGGTTATAATCAATTCTGTTTTATGTTTGCATTAGATCTTTGTTAGATATATATATCTTATATCTCTCCATCTATTCAAGTAAAAAAGATCCCCAAAAAAATGGCAACTTTGAAATTTGAACCCATTTGACCTTCTTGATGGTGATGCAGAGGACCCAAGTTTGTTCGTTGTTGCTAAGCAGATTCTTCCTGCTAATGTTGTTCAAAAGAAGGGTCCTGCTCAACCAGCCCAACAAGCTAAGCCTTCTATTAGCGAATATTCTCCACTTGGTGAATAGAATAATTTTTCTTAGGGATTTATTTCATTAATCACAATATATATATATATATATATAGTTGTACATAGGTTGATTCTAAATACAGTAAGAATCCTAATGTACCTTAATTGATTGATTCCTAATACAATAAGAATCCTAAGTTATCTTAAATATACATCTATCATAATTATAAAATATACTGTGAATATTTGAAAATATTCGCTAATACCTTCTGCTAATTTGGCATATTTGTTTTATGCTGATAGCGAGTGAATATAGGTGTTGGGATGTGGTTATGATGTAAATCTATAGGCAAAAGGGGATGAAAGACTTAGGGTTAGACTATGGACAGAATTGATGGGCCACTTGTATCAATAGTTTGGGCTGAGGTTTATTAGGACATTTAGGTTAAATGCGGGCCATTAAAATTTGTGATGGTCACACAATGTCCTTTTTTCAAGAAGAAAACTAGTGTCACAACTTAAATTTTATGAAGACAGAGATAAGATCTGATACATCCTATCATCTCAGATCTTATTTGTGAAATTATATTGGATATGTTACTTTGTTGTGAAATATACCTTATGTCGTGTAAAGTCTCTGCAAATTTTCTAATTAATCTGGTCTAATAACGAGTTTAAATGAGAATAATTGAACTATCTTCGAAGGATGTGCGAGTCCACGCAAGGGTAACATGGACCTCATGATATGTAAAGGAAAGAGAGATAGCATTCCGTACGAGAGAGAATATTTTATTTTCATATAAAAATAGTAAAATACAACATGAAAATCGAATACAAAGATATAATAATAACTTGAATAAATATACAATAATGATAGTCAAATATAATAGTAACAAATTGTACATTTATAATATAGATTATAATTCTTAATTATATATTTAACGAACTTGCTTTTCTTTACAATTGTGCTAAACGTTGAATATCAAAAGGGTATGCATCAGTTGACCTTTGAGCTTTGTAAGATCTTCTCCCAACAATTACATTAGCAGCTTCACTTGGATGAAATGCATCCCAAAATAAATATTCATTTCTATTTTGGCATGGAGTTTGAAATGGAAGACATGTAATTTGTCCATTATTCCTCCCTACTCCACAACATCCAGCGTTCGTTACTAGAAATCCTGAAAATTAATAAAGTTGAACGTCAGAAATATGATCTTTAAACAATGTACAAGGTCAAAGTAACTCTTTTTTGTCGCTACAAAAAGAAGAGGAATTAGCGACAGACAACTTATGTTATAAAATAATAAAAATCCGTCGTTAATCCCATATAATGATGAATTAGGGATGAATTATTAAAAAATGATTAACGACGGGCTACTTAACGACAATATAGCGATGAATGTCATAACGAATTCTATATTTTTTTAGTGATTTTCTATACTAAATTTTTTTTACAAGTGTTGTATTAAGAGTCACGTGTGGAAAGTGTAGTTGTAGGACATGAAAAGGTACTTACAAGTCTGGCCTTTGGTCAATTAAACAGTTTTGCATTTTTTGAAAATAGTATTTATTTGTCTCATGAAAAGCTTTGTATTATTAGGGAAACTATTGCCTCTTGTATAATACTATACAAATTATACATTTACTTTAATCGGATCGAGTATTGAAGAGAAATAGTACGGAGGGGAAAGGGGGAAATAGTTAATTCACACATAGTCAATTTTCAGCTCATGTAATTGAAAAATAACCCTAATCTTGGAGTTAAAATTCACATGGAAAAATTCAAGATAATGTCTCCGAATTTTTTTGTGGAATTTGAAACTCCCAGACACTTGATATTTTAAAAAAACAAGGCCGAAAAAGTAGCAAATGGACTCTATTTATACATGATAAAACTTGCATACTAAGTTATAAATACTTTTTTTTTCTTAAGTCAAACCTTATTATTCCAATTGGTTAAGCGTTTATTGATACGGGTAAGAGAAATGTAAAGGGTATTATAAACAAATACTCTTACGATCAAATCGAGCACACAAAAACATTAAACGAGAGATAATATGGACTGAACGGAATATTAAAAGAAAATAGTAGGGAGGTAAAGAAAGTTACCAAAAGCTCTGGGATTGTCAATTAAATCTTGAAAAATTCCATAAGCATTAATGTAGATTAATTTGGCATCTGGTGTATTTCTGTTTAAATTATCCACAAGTGCCCTCAGATTATTGTTGAATAACTGATTTGCCACATTAATATTTCGAACACAAGTTCTGCCATCTGGGCTGTTTTGGGCCAGAGAATTTGGGCTGCATCCAATCTGGCCCACTCCAATCAACACAAATTTCCTTGCTCCATAGTTGTATAATGTCTGTAGCACAAGCCCACAGGCCCACAATTAGGAAATTTTAAATTTAAATTTTATGAAAAAAATGTATAATATAATTAGGTAAGGTATTTATGAAGGTAAATGGGATGAAACAAGGGTCTTTCAGGGTGATTAAGTCAATATGATTTGGGGCACAAAATCTATCGTATATGTGAAATTTGCTAATTTTCATTTTTATCTTTCTCATCACATGAATGAGACATAACTTCTTATCATAAATATCGTAAATTAGAACAAGACATAGCTTTCTCTGTTTTTGTTTATCGTTTCTATTTGTGGTTGGGGTGAGGAGGTAGATAAGCAGCAGTGACATACACAAGATTTTACATAAGTTGTATCGATATATTATCACAATCCGACTTGTACATTGTGTTTGATTTTGGGTCGAAGGGCGTAAAGCTTTACTTCTTAGCTTAAATTAATGTGTACCTTACATTCTTTATTCAAAGGGTGTCAATTTACTATATTTATGCGTATGTATATATTTAATTATTATTTTTGCGAAGTAATGTTAGATGACACCACTAGAAAGGTGTTCTGTCACAAACGGATCCAGAATTTGAACATTATATATGAGTTTAAATTAGAGACGTTTCAGACTGAATCGATCAGAAATCCGTCGGAAACATTACCAACAAACCGATTTTCGGCCGGACGTCCGTAAGAAATTCCCAATTCCTTTTAGTATTTTACCGTATTAATTCATTCGATTTATTGGATTCGTAAGGTATTATCTGTAAATGAAACAAAAGAGAGATAATTGATTCACCTTTAGTTGTTGAGTGTATTGTTGGATAAGAACACTGGCATATTGTTGTGGATTGTATTGTCTACTAGTTGAGTAATATTGAGGCATGAAGTAATTGTTGAGATAGTCATTGCTTCCAACTCCAATTGAGTAAATACATTTGCTCAAATAATTTGCAGCTGAATCTTCATCTCCTATTATTCTCACAATTTGTTGAACTGTGTTCCTGTAATTATTTACCTGACCTGAAAAACTTATCCTTGCTCCCTGCAAAATTTCAATCAGTTTAAAAGACGGAGATTAAAAGTGCTCACTATTATATTTGAAAAATTAAATTTTTCTATGAATGTTATGTCAAAAATGCGTTGGAATAATACCAATCACATTTGTTTCCAACAGACTTTTTATAGGAAATCCTAAAATTTCAACAGTTTTTTGATGGAAACGTCCATCGTTAATTCTAATTTTTCTACTCCCTCTGTTCCAAAATATTTGTCGTCATTACTAAAAATACATGTCTCAAAATATTTGTCATTTTATTTAATCAAGATAAAATTAAATAGTTTTTTCTCATTTTACTCTTTTATTAATTAGCAACATTTAAGAGGTTCTCATTCTTGATAGAGTAAATACTTATTGAGGAGAGATAATATGATGAAATATGTTAAAGGGTAAAATAGTCAAAATGTTACTCTTATAAATACTTTCTTAAAGGGGTATAAATTAAAAATGCGATAAATATTTTGGGACGAAGGGAATAGTAGACTTGACAAAAGACCAAAACAGTTTAGGGCCAAGTATATATAATTAAGGGAGTATGTTAGTCCAACTCTAAAATATAAGGGACCATTTTTGACATTTTGTCAAAAGTAGTGGATGTAGTGATCCATCTCCACTAATTTAAAGTTGAATCCTCTTCTTCTTATAAAAAGATAGGGGAGACAAGAAAAATAATATTATCTAATTGGTTTTTATGTGACCCAATTTTCATTTTAGTTTGTTTAAGAAAAACATATTTACTTCTCATCAATATACCCTTAATGACAAGTTTTTATAGCCACATAAATGGTATGGCGTACGCATATTTAAGATCACAAGTTTTAAAAGTCTTATAACCACACAAATGTTATGTCATGTTTAAGACTGCAAATTTCAAAATTCTTCATTTTTTTCTTAAACTCCACATATAACCCCTAAATAGGATTGCATAAATGAAATATATTGGAGGAATAAGAATAGTATAAAAAATAATTACACAATCAGGTTACCTATTAGGTAATTATAAATAAATCTCTTGATAAACATTATTTTCTTTTTGTCCCAATTTATGTGACATACTTTTCTTTTTTAGTGCTCTAATTTTTTTTTTACTTCAAACTCTCATTTAACCTTTAATAAAATAATATCACACAAATATCTATGGTTTGTAGTTTGTTTAAACTACAAATTTTAAAAATAATTCTTTCTTTCTTAAATTACGTGTCCGATCAAATACCGCCACATAAATTGCGACGAACAAAGTGATTGTAATCTGATAAAAAAAATTATTAATCTGTTGTTGTTAAACAAAGGTAATATACCCGTGATATACTGTTGTATATTCAGTGTATATCACCGGTATATTACCTTTGTTTAACAGTTGTTGACAGGTTAAAGTTCATTAATAATATAAAAACATTTTAGCAATATGAGTATCTATAACTTAAAACACATAATAATTACCAGTTGTTGGCCAGTTTCATCTCTAATTCCAGCAGCAGCAGATGCAAAATTGACGCCCCTCAGTATTTCTCGACCCCTTGTAGTTGCATACGGTGGAATATAATCATCGAAACCCAAAAGCTCAGCTGAAAATACAAAAACATAAAAATACATCATATAGTGAGAATGTAACTTTTTAATGTTACCTCAGCTCAAACTTAAAGTTAATTAGCATGATAACGTAATTTTTTAATATTATCTCGTTTATTCAGTATCCGTATTGGAAGCCACTAGCAGGTACCTCGTAAAATTATCGAAGTGTGCATAAGCTGACGCCTGACTCAGATACCATGATTATAAATAAAATATATATATATCTTTGGCGGTCATTAGTATTAGTAACTGTGTTCTTTAATTAGGGCTAACATTCTGTTTTTTTTTCTTGCTATTTTCCACATTATCACTTGCTGAGTTGATTTAATGTAGGGGCAATCGTCCATACAATTATACAAACAATACTATGCAGTACTGCGTACATAAATAAGCAAATCTTTGAACTTTTTAGAGTATCATTTAATTTCTTCTTGGTCTTTAAGTGACATCTTAAGGTAAGTTTTTTTTTTTCGCCCGGTGTTCGGTATCTGCATTGGAGCCCAACTATCATTACAAGAAAGTATATAATTGTCAACAAAATTTTAGCAAGAATAAATATCTTGTTGCTAAAGAATGTAAATGGTAACAAAACTCTAATATATTGTTGCTAAAAAACGTAAATGACAACAACAAAAAAACAACTTGTTGTTGCAAAAACTTTTCGCATCGGAGGTTATTGCAACGGCAAGCAATAATTTTTGTTGGCAAATATGGTAACAAAAGTTTGTTGGCAAATGCCTTTCTTTTTGTAGTGTATATCCGGATTCTTACTGCGTAGGGCTTCATTCGGGGGGAAACGCTTCCTATCAAAGATTTTTTTTATACACAGGACTCGAACCCGAAATTTCTGATGAAGGGAGAAGTAGCCCCATCCGCTGCACCACATCCTTGGGTGGTAAGGTAAGGCTTTCACTCACACACTTGTCAAATAATTTAACATACTACATAGTAGTGTTGAAAACATATAATTATCTCTACCATTTGAGCTTTTAGATAAGATGATCAATATGCTTTAACATTGTATCAGAGCAGCATACAAAGATCCTGAGTTTATTTCTCTTTACCACCATTATCAAAAAAGAATTTTCATATGCTTAACCCATGAAAAAAATTAGATTCGCACGTGAGGAAACGTACTAAAGAAATAATTTAGGAACTAAAAATGTGTAATCTCTAACAACTGATGACTTTAGATGAGATAGCCATACACTTTAATTATTAGAATAGGCAAAATCTTATTGTCGCCCAAAAATCAAATAAACATTTATGTGTTTGGTCTACTAAAAAAAGTTAAGATCGCACATGAAAGACATACATGTTGAATATTTAATTAACTAAAATAAAAGTGTACTCTCTAATCACTTATATATTTAGATGAGATGATCACACATACGTTAATAATTAGAGTACCACCCATTATCAACAAAAGAACTTTTCACCTGTTTGATCCATAAGAAAGAATCAAAACTCCCACATAAAAACGTACGCGTTAATACATAATTAAGTAAATAAACATACGTTCTGTCTGAACTTACCTATAACATCAACAGTAGTTTTACCATTGGAGAACCTGCCAGTTGGTCCATCAGGGAAATCAATACCATAAGGCAAATAATCAGCTCTAGCCAAAGACCTAATAACATTATTATTCCCATTATCCACCAATGAATCACCAAATATAAAGTAACAAGGCACTTGCGGTTCTGCTTTTGTCCCATAATTATCCCCTAATAAACTCAACATTAACATTATCACACATATTAAAACTATACATTTTCTCTTTAACTCTCTTGCCATTATGAATCTTTCAAAAAATAAAATAAAATAAAAAGAAGAAAGAAGAAGCCTTTTGATAGAAAGGAAAAACATGAAGATAGTATATGCTTTGTGTGTATATATATTGAAGGAAAGTGAGAGAAAAATAGAAGAGTGGGAAGACCATAAAGAATTGAGGGAGTGTTTGGTATGAAGAAAATCAAAAAATATTTTCTAAAAATAAGTCATTTTCTGACAACAAAATATTAAAAACTTGATGGAATATACAAGGAAGTGGTGCAAATGGTCGATACTACTAGAAGGGTTCTTCTTTAAATATAGGTATTGTAACATGTATTTTTGTTATCGATTTAATAAGTACTTTCTTTTATGGTGATATTCACGATTGGATTTATTTATGTAGTAATTGAATCAATCGAACTGTCAACATGAAAGTTTAAGAACACTAAAAAAATGAAATTAACTACGAATTTTCTTAATTTGTAGCTAAATTGTCCTTAGCTAAATACACCACTATGGGTTGGAAATGGAGGATTCAACATTAATACGACGGCTAGGTTCGCATCATCTTCTAGAGAGATATCTAGGCTGTGGATAAAGGGAGTTCATCCGCTTTGTGAGGATTCCCGATGACACAAGTCGTGATTGTAGACTATTAAGAGTCTCACATCGTAAATGGAATGGGAACATAGACTCCTTATATGGACTTGAACAATCATCACCCTACAAGCTAGCTTTTGAGGGTTGAGTTAAGCTCAAGATCCATTTTTTACATGATATCAAAGTCAGACTCATTCTAATTCTTTGTTCGTCGATGTTGGGCCCCAAATGATATTGTCCACGCTCCATTTAACGAGGTCTAGACGTGCGGGGGAGTATTAAGAATCTCACATCGAAAATGGAATGGGAACATGGACTCCTTATATGGACTTGGACAATCCTCACCCTACATGCTAACTTTTGAGATTGAGTTAGGCTCAAGATCCATTCTTTACATAGACGATCCGCTTCCCCAAGAAGAAAACTCGTAAGTCTCCCAAACTAATATTTTATCATTCAAATACTACAATATAAATTCAATAACTTTTACATAGATCTATATATACGTTTAGAAAATTTTTAAATATTTATAAATATTTAACTATAAATCAGTGGTCTTAGCTTTAGTGCTTTTACAGATGGAAAGTTAGCTAGACGCATTAAATTTCACGCGGACATGTTGTGTGTGTTACATATTATAGTGGTGACGACTAAGGTCCGCTTTGTTTCTTCTTTTTGCTAGCCATGCATTAATTTTCCTTGTGCTGTACTAGATTTTATAATTTCTGCATGGGCATGGAACTTTAATATATATCTGAATAGGAATAGTATTGATTTTATCTCTAAAAGAATTTAAAGAAATGTGAATTAATTCCATAGTAGTTGGTTTCTAAGAAATCATTTTCTCAATGATAACAAAAAATGTGTTCTAGAATAAAGAGTTTATTAGCTGTACTGCCAGCTATCATTTATATGTTTCAATGAGATGCATTTGCTAAGATGAAATTCATTTTTCAAGATAATTTTTTTGATGCGAAGTCATTTTTATCTTTGGTTATATGATAAATATTTGTTAATACTTATACTTTATTAATACTTACTAATATATTTAGTACTCAAGAGTTTTAGCGGAATACTATCCGACTTGATAATATATTATTAATTTTTAATATATAATATTGTCTACTCACCATCCAAACATCTAAAAAATATTTTTCAAAAAAGATAACTTCTGTCATAAACAAACACATATTTTATACATATATTTTATGTATATGGAGTACTCCATATACATAATACGTTGATTTATTTAGAGACCTACTCTAACATACTCATATCATCATTAGGATTATTGAATATTCTAAAGAATGTACAGAAATTTTATACACAAATAATATATGAACGGGTTAATGCAGAGATATATGATGACTGATTTTTCTTATTGATAAAGGGAAGCTTTATAGATATGGTGAATTAAATGAATGTACTGTATGTATTGCTGCCCACATGGCTTTGATGTGTATTTAAAATACAGAAATTTATTGCCTATTAATAGGTCAATTTTTGCAAGTTGCCAACATGTATTATGTTGACATGGCCTTCTCTTTTGTTCTTTTGGTGGTACCAGCAGGGGGCGGATCCACCCTTTAGGGTGGGGTGGGGTGACACCCTCTAGATTGGTAAAAATTTATATATCTATATTGAAAGTTTTTAAAACTAGATTAAATATTTGATCATGTCATCCTCAGTGTAAATTAGACAAAGGTGTCATGGCTAGTAGACATTTTCGAAAGCTTTTCTCAAGCGTAAGATACAAATTTAAATTTATCTTGAACATTTTTCGACACCCAACTATTTTCCTTTTCGGCTATCTCCCAATTCTCTTCTTATCTTTTAATATTTATATTGTCCTTTCCTCTAATTCTATTATTTATATGTGATCTCTCACGAGAACACACAAAAAAAAGAAATTTCAAAATCCCTTAAATTAAGCATTTCTCTTAATCTCAAATTTGTGAGTATTGTTCTTTCAAATAGAAAAACTTGGGTCTCAATGGGAATTTTGGTTTGAGATCGAAATCCATTTTTTTTATAATTTATTTTCTTTATTACTCCTTCAGTCTCAATTTATGTGGCATAGTTAGAATTTCGAGAGTGAATCAAGTTTATTTTATCGAAAATTCTTTATATGGATTTTATATATTTTAAGTTCTTAATTATTATAACATATAGTATTTTTTACGTAGTTTTCAAATATATAAATTTTATTTCAAAAAAACTTATATGTCCAAATTTACAGTCAAAGTTTAGAAGTTTGAATCTCGAAATTTCAACTCAACTTACTGCTTACTGCCATGGTTTAAGTTTTAGACTCCATAGACGGAACTATGTGCCAATTTAAACCGTGGGAGTATACTATAAAAATTTGTGTTATTCTATAATTGTTAAATTCAATTTAAATCACTTTACTATTAAATTGTGATGGAAATTTCGTAAGCATTGCTTCGAAGAAACATGAAATTTATGATTTTCATTTTTGAGATAATTCTACATTTACTTGTTGCATGTAATTTACCCGTCGACGAGTTTTTTTTCTTCTTATTTTGACTGGTGTAATTCCCTTATTGAAGATGTTATATTACTTGTGCAAGTTCATTTTTAATATACAGAAAAGATGTAGTTCGCTTGATGAAAATGTTGATTTTACTTCTGTTGTTAATGCCATACCCCAAACTAGAGGAAGGGGGGTGGCCGGCACCCGGTGCCCTACTAGCTCGAGCGTACCACTCTGATGACCAATCTTCTGTACAAGTAGAATTTCTGGCCTATAAGGCCGTACTGGAATATATCACAACAACAACAACAACAACAACTGATAAAAAGGGCTAACCCAACATATATATATATATAATGAGACCGACAAGGTCACAACATGATCTGACAAAAGACAACTTAGCCGACAAGGCTATACGTCACACTGTACATATCAAAACAAGTCTATGAGCCTCTACGAGTAACTGAATTGACATATGGTCGGGACAGGACCCTGACCTACCCATACTGTACATAACTCTGCAAATACTCCGTACATATGTAACCAGAAAGCTCCGAAAGGACAAAGCTCACTTACTGACGACTGGACTCAACAACTCCTACTAGGGTGGCCTAGCAAAGTCCCTATCAGAACCTGCGGCATAAACACACAGCGCCCTCGAAAAAAGGGACGTTAGTACAAAATAATGTGTCGAGTATGTAAAGCATAAATAACAATATGAATTTGTTAGCTGTAGGGAAAAGTATATAAGCAATATGAAGTGATAAGCAACATGTGCCACATGGGCGAACAATGAAACTCTGAAACATAATACAACCTGTCTGGATAAGTCTCTATTGTATAAACCATCATCGCCTTATAGTACGAGGTATAATGTGTCATTAACCTTGGGTCCGGTCCGGATCGTGGGTCGTGGGTCTTGGATCTTGGGCCTTGGGCTTCTTCTGATAGACCCCAAATTGTTTAATATTTACAGTTTGGTCCCTGAAGTTTCTGGAAAGATGAAATTGGGAACGACGGATTAACCAGCCATTACTTGGCTGATTAACTCCCTCCATAATCAGCCATTACTTGGTTGATTAACTCCCTCCTTCAATGGCCATAAACAGTCATTACTTGGCTGATTACTCCCTCATTCAATATGGCCATAAACAACCATTTCTTGGCAGTTGACGAGTCTCCCCTTATGCTATATATTGGTGTCTTTTGGCTCAATTGTGAGTGGACTGGAAAAAAATGAGACTACACTATATACACAGACAAACAGCAGAGAGAAACATGTTCTGTCCAAAAACGTGAGCAGCAGAAACGTGTGCACAAACAGAAAACTCTTCCTTCCCTTTTCATTCTTCAGCAAGTCGTTTCGTGTTTGTTTTCTTCGTCAGAATCAACCTATTTGCTTTGTAGTGTTGATTAGTTGTTGTTTTATCTTGGGAGACTATTGCCCGTTAACGTAAAAGCATATATACGGAACAATCTTGTCTTAAAGACAGTGAGCCATCTCTCGACTCAGCCCACAGTTGTAACAATCCAGATTTAGTGTTTCTTGATTTCAGGTTATCAAGATTCAAGACTCAACAAGCTTGCAGCAGTTCTGAATTGCCTATTTTGTGTATCCTTTCTAACACTTGTAATATTTATTTACTTCCCGTACTGCTTTACATATCCAACAGGTATGCCTAGTGTGTAATTTGACTGAAACCTAGCATGTTTAACATAACCTGAAAGTCTTCCTGTATTTTGACATGTTTGTGCTCAAATGTTTATTGATTTGTATCTAAAGTGTTAAAAATATATCCATACAGAGTTTCCCCTCCTCCTTTAAGACATTGTGTGCCATGATCTGCATGATTAATCTACTTTAAGAATTGTCACCTGGCTTAATATATGATCTAAGTCTGTGTGTGTCTAGTGATTCTGTCTACTTAGAAATGTCTTGCTTAATTTGATGGACCCTGTGTTATTCTAAGTAATTCTCCATGCATTTCTGGTCCTCATATGTTCCTGAATTGGCCATATATCTCTATTTTTCTGCTTACCTTAAGTGTTATTGTGCCTGGTAATACATCATGAATAGGATTCTGCATACTTAGTTCTAGCTTAGATGACCCTGCACAATTAAGTTATGTCCTTCCAAATTTACCATATGTTTATCCTTACCTTCCTAAGTGTGTATTTTCCCAATAATAGGATATGATATCCTTCACTTTTTCTTGTGTCTTGCCTATTGAGTTACTAAATGATGTTCATGCTGGCATTTTGTTTACTGAAACTAACTATACCATATTAACCATAAGTCTTTGTTCTGCATACATCTAGTCTACAAATCTGATTTCATGTAAAAAACATGTGTAGGATATGGTTAATACTGAATCATTTTAAGTTGGTAAAGGGTCCTGCCATATGACTTGAATGATTTTGTTTAAGAAAACTGGTGCTTCTGTCCTGTTTTGCTTTCTTACCAGATTATGTGTCCATGCCTAACTTAAATGTCTATGAGCCTATATGTTTAATGCCTAATATGTATGCTATTGTGTATGCTTAGTTCAGTTCAAATAATCCCTATCCTCTTCTTCTTTCCTCATTCTTCTTTGATTTAACAGAATAGCCATTTTGTGTCTATGAGTACCATTATTTTTATTTGTGATATGAACTTGCTGATTACTTGTTTACCATCTTAAGTGTGCTCAGGGTCTTATTAAAAGGCTATGAAACCAGTATATTGTCTTTGTTTTAAAGATCTGAATGCCTAAATGTAATCAAAAGTGGGTCATGGTCCTTGTATTACTTGCCTGCTCCTGTGTTTGTGTTCTCCTAGTTAGTTGGATATTTCCTTTTCACTTTCTGCAAGACTTGAAGTTATCTGATAATAGCATGGATAATTTTTATGGTATATGGTGATGTCTTGAATGAGCTTGCACAAATAGGATAGGACTTGTAGCTGTTGTTCTTGAGTGTTGTGTTTTCTTTTCAAATTTTGCTAAGTTGACTATGGCCCTTGTGTTGTTTCATGTCCCCATATTAGTTTCTTTCACTACATAGTGTAACATTCCCCATTGATGTATGCTCTCCCTGCTTCTTTTTCTTCTTTTCCTAAAAGAGCATAATACTATATTCTTGAGTATACAAAGTATAAGAACTTTGATATACACTTAGTGTATATCAAGGTTGTATACCCTTTATGTATATCAGGTATGTTCTGAACATAAAACCAATCCTTACTTTGCTTATTTATATTTGATATCTCGGAATGCTTGCTAACTACCCTACTTATTTTCCCCTTTTCTTGCATAACCTGGGCCCACGGGGTCCACATCCCTCCTTTCTGCCGATTTGACTGAGCAGTTGGGCCTACGAGCCCAACAACCCCATTTTCAGCGAGTCCGGCAAGGTTGAAGGCTCAACCATGAATAAAAATGATAGAAGATCCAGTCATGGGCAAAAATGGCAAAGACAATAGAATTATCTTTTGTATTTTTTATAAACGGTGTTTGGTTGACCGGTATACCCGCCAACCTTCGCTTTTGTATTTATATTTATTATTTGCTATGTGTAAAACTCTTAATTATTATTGGAACCTAAATTATTAGAACTTAATTAGAGTTGCTATGTTATGCCTTTTTAATAAAAGATCATTTTTTGATAATAACTAAAGTCGTTTAATGTTTTATTATATATGTCTTTAAATCAAACCAATTTTGGAAAATACTTTAAAATTGGGAAATTGGTTTAAATAAGGCACGTCTCGGATAATTGCATTTTTTTAGTTCATAATTGTCTTTAAATAAAAAGTGAAATTTCCTTTATTTACTAAAGTTCGGGTAGGGTAACAAACTCCCTAAGGTTGATCTCAAAAGGCATTAGTGGACTTCAAAGAGTTAGCCGGCTCAAAGCGTAGAGCGATTTAGGATCAAATCTGTACTGAGTTAGGCTCTTCAGAACCATTGGTATAAATATAGCGAATCAGTCTTGTTTTTCCCCTATGACTATGATTTCTGTGGTAGCATGATTTTTTTGCCTTTTAGAAGAATAGGAATGCTTGTGATTAGATTAACACTAAAATAATGAAAGTCGACTGCTTTCTTCCCGGCAGCTAAGGGGCGTAGCAGTTTATGGAGTTTAGTTAAGCTTAACTCCGATCCGAGGCCATTAGTAGTGCACAAAGCATTTTAAATTCTTTATTTTACTATCTTTTTGGTGAAAATGAAAGAAGTATTAGGTTGAAATTTTACAAAAAAATATTTTGTGCATCAATTTTTAAAGTGTGGTTGTGTAAAAGCTTTGGCGGAAAATGATTTGAAATGACAATTATTTTTGTGATATTTTAAACACAAACAGATTTAAGCAAATTTATATTATGTAAGACCCGAGGTCAATCGTATTTTACGGATCCTTAATATCGGGGTGCCTGATACCTTCTCCGGAGGATCATTTGAACCATTATCTGAACTCTGGTTGATATTGGAATTTTGCTCTTGTTTTGAAAAATCCTTTGAAATATGATTTTCTTATTTTTCCTTATAAAGTAGGTGACGACTCTAAAAATTAAAATAACCTCAAGAGTCCACAAGTTATTCAGTAGTTTTTATGCCCCGCATAAAAGTGATCTGTAACATCATTAAGATTCAAATGAAAACTTTAAAGTAAAATTTGTTCCATATATATAAAGATGTCATTGTTTTTAAACAAAAAGTAAGTAAATAATGTTACATAAGATAAAACAAAGAAATAGTCCATATGTGCCATTACCACTTTCCCATTTTAGTTTGTTTGTAAAAATTTAAACTCTTTATATTTGAAAAAAGTTTAACTATAAATTTTCATTTTATTAAAAATATTATGTATGTGACAAAGTCTTTCCTTTTTAAAAAATTATTAGATGACATGTCAAACACTATTATACACTTCTTCAATTTCAATTTATGTTACAAAATTTGACTTGACGACGATATTGACTATAAAAACTTCTTATTAAGAGTAAAATAGAAGTTTAAACAATTTTTTTCTCAATAAAGAAGTCTGCTTTTATTTAAAACTGACTAATACTCCCTTCAATTATTTACCATGATTTCTAAAAATATTATATTATATTATTTATCATTTTAAAAGTTCAAGACAATATTAATTATTTTTTAAAAAGTAACTCTTACCACTCCTCTGTTTTAAAATAAGTGGTGCATTTGGATTTCAATAAAAAAAAATTGATCATATTCTTTCAAAATTGTCCTTATTTACATAATCAAGAATCATTAAGTATAAAATTTAATTAAGGGTAAGTTAGTAAAAACACTTCTATTATTTTAGAAGTGAGCAATTTTTAAGGGTGTGCATAAGCTAAAAACATCATTATAGATAATTTAAGAATCACTATAGATAATACATTGATTTAAGACGGGGGAGTAATATAAATGGATATAAATGGAAATACCCTTCTAATTAAGATTTTAAAAAAATACTTAATGGATATAAATGGAGACCAGATGGAGTAATATACCCTTCTAATTAAGTTTTTTTAAGAAGCGCATAAAAAAGAATCACTATAGATAACTTGAGACGGCGGAGTAATATAAATGGATATAAATGGAAACCAGATGGAGTAGAAGGAACGTGAATAATGATACAATATTGTGGTTCCCACTAATGGTTGACAACTGTTGATTTGTATAATTTGGTTGTACTTTTCATAAAATATATTTCCCACTCTGAGCTGTCCTAATAAAATACATATCTAAGGGGTGTATTCAATTAGGATTTTAAAAGATTATTTTTGGAATAAATAAGTCCAGTGGATTTTAAAAGACTATTTAGGAATGTAATGATTTAACAGATTTTAAAAGGTAATAAAAAAATTATGTTTAGATTTTAAAAGATTTATAATAAGATTTATAAAGATTTGAAAGGACTACATGGATTTTTCATGTCAATTTTTCTAACAGGTATTTCAGCGAATAACTTGCATGAGTGATCCGGTTTATGTCAATTCTTCAAGGACAGGAGCAGATTTTTCCAAATGCAACTCCTGAGTGATCCAGTTTATTTCGCATGAATCTTCTGTTGGGATTGTTTAATATGCCTTTGGTATGGAACACCAATTGTATCCCCTGGAATTATATTGGTTTTCACGGTTAATTCTGTCGGAGCGGTATTCCAGTTGGTTTATATACTCGTCTTCATCATATATGCAGAGCGAACGAGAAAGGTCAGGTCCTTTACCTCCCGTTGAATTGTCTGAACATCTTAATTTAACAGTTTAAGCTGTTAGAAAGAACACACTTTTATTGACTTAATTTTGTCTTCGACATGCCCATCTACAGTCTGTTCTAATACAATGTTGTATCGTTTAATCATCTCATCTAAAAGCTTAAGTTGTATAAGAAAATGCAACTTTATTTACTTAATTATGTCGGAACAGCATTCCAATTGGCTTATATAATCTTCTCATTTACGCAAAGCGAACAAAAAAAGTCAGGTTTTGTACCTGCCATTGAAATGTATGACCATCTCCTCTAAAAGTGTAAGTGTAAGCTGTCAGATAAAACACAATTTTATTTACTAAATTATGTATTCAACATGTCCCTTTATAACTTGTTCAGATACTATGTTAAATTGTGTGACAATCTCATCATTCCCCCCTCGAAACTACAAATTCACAAACACAACTAGAACGGCACGACAGCAATACCATTACTTACCAGCAAGAGAAAGGGAAACTAAAAGCTTAAGCTGTTCGAGAGAACACGACTTTATTTACTTAATTATGTCGTCATATCCTTTAATTTTGTCAAACTTTCTAATAAGAAATGATGCTTATATCATTACATATTCAATGCAGTTGAAGATGCTGGGACTGTTGCTTGGTGCTTTTGCTGCATTTGCTGCTGTGGTTTCCATCAGCATCTGTCAATTCGAACCTCCGAATCGACAAACTTTCGTCGGATTTTTGACCGTCATATCTCTCATTTCCATGTTTGCTTCTCCGTTGTTCATTATTGTAAGTCGATCAATGAGAGCAACGCCTAATTAAAATATATTTCATCGATATCGCTAGCTCGATGAGACTAACGGAGTATTCTTTTGATATCGCTAACTCGATGAGACTAACGGAGTATTCTTTCAATATCGCTAGCTCGATGAGACTAACGGAGTATTCTTTTTTGCAGAATTTGGTGATCAGAACAAGGAGTGTTGAGTACATGCCATTTTATCTCTCCCTTGCAACTTTTCTGATGAGCCTTTCTTTCTTTGCTTATGGAATGTCTAAGCAAGATCCATTTATCTCTGTAAGTAATTTGATTTCCTTTGTTTATGCTGTCTTTTCCTAATATATGCTCTGTAATTTGTGTTTTCCTTCTAATATTTGGGAAGTACATTGGAGAATAGGGAAGGGGAGCCTTGGAATAACACTAAAGTTGTGCTTGTGTGATTATAGGTCACGGGTTTGAGCAACAGAACAGGGTAGACTGCCTATATAACACACCCTTTGGAGTGCGATTCTTCCGTAAACCTTGTATCAATGTGGGATGCTTCGAGCACTGGATCGGCCTTTTTCTTTTTTAACCCCGGAGAATATGATTTTTTTTCTTTTGAAATACCCACCTCGAGTTCTGGTTTTTACCATCGATTGTTGTTGTTTCCCGTTAGAGACGGATCTAGAATATCAACTTTATATGTTTGGGATTCTAGGGCAGCGACCTAAACTGCTAATAACTGAGTCCGGAATTCAACATTTGTTCAAATTCTATGAATTTGTCAATACAAAAAACTATTGGATTCGCCGAAACCTATATATTACACTTTACATCCGCCCCCGTTTTCTGTATGTAGAATAACATTTTGTTCTCTATGAATCAGGTCCCAAATGGGATAGGAGGAGTTCTTGGGGTCATACAACTAGTCTTGTATTGGAGATATAGCAGACCTAATGAAGAGCCAACACGACCTCTCCTGGAATCCAATGCGTGACAAACTTATGGCCGATACGGAAAAGCAGAAAATATTTATCTGCACCCGGTGTTTACACCAGACTAAAACTTTATAAATGAGATGTATGTCCTACATCCATAGATTTGGTATAAACACCAAGGCTTGGCTATTTTTTTTCAAAAGTCGTCCAAAAGTAGTTTTTTCTTCTCTCATTCTTTTGGAATTTGGTAATGTGTCCAGTTGGAATAAGTTGATGTCCCATTTGTGATTTGTTATGTGCTCAACTTTTCATTGAGCGCAGCCATTGTTTAAGGAACATTAAGTTCAAGTGCTGAGCAAATTTCAAGAAACTCACAGCATATTTCTTTGTTATTTATTCATTTTTTTGTGGTCTCCCTAAAAATTGTGTTGGAAATTGTAACGCCATAAACTGATTCTGTTTTATTATTTTCATCAGCCAGCGGCTTGATTATCATGCAGTCTTTCGGAAACAACCTCTCTACCTTCCAAGGTAGGGGTAAGATATGCTTACACTCTACCCTCCCCAGATCCCATCGTGTGGAATTACACTGGGTATGTTGTTGTGGCTTGATTATCATCTGCATCATTTTCTTTCAAATTTATTAATTGGTATCAAGTTCGTCACTTTCACCCCCTTCAACAATAATCAAAGAGAATTACTCCAAAAAAAATTAAAATAGGGAGGCTGCATAAGTAACGCAAAACATGCGAATTGTACCGGCATTAATTCAAAACCACAAATTTCATCGGTTAGAAAGTGCAAACACCAATACATGAGGTACTCAAACCGACAGCTTATCAACTGACAAACTAAACTAGGGCTTACAACTTTCAAGTACGAATTGTGTTTCTTGCATTCCCACATTGCATCAAGAACTATACTGTGTAACGGTTCTTGACACCTTTGTTGACCCTCTGTGCAGCATCGTCCTACAAGAGAAGATGATTTATTATGATTCTTCCAAATAAAAGAGAGACTGATTTCAAGGCACACAATAACAAAAAATGTCATACATGAAATGTGAAGTCAATCTTGTAGCTGCAATCTAGAAACTGCTTCCATTGCTTACCAATGCTAACCTGCAAAGAGAAGTTTCAGGAGATGGAACAAGCACGATAGTAAGTAAAGTTACAACGATATAAAAACAACAACATGCCTAGTGTAATCTCATAAGTGGGGTCTGGGGAGGGTAGAGTGTACCTTACCCCTACATGAGGTAGAGAGATTGTTTCCGGTAGACCCTCGGCTCAAGGAAAAGCATTTCAAAGCAGGTCCGAAAAAGAAATACAAAGTGGAGACCATGGCAAAATACTAAAGAAAATGTGACAAAGCATTCTAAAAATGGAATAGGTTACAACAAAATAATACGACAATCGAGATAGTAGAAGCAACAAATAGTAACATGAATAGATGGACAAGAAACTATAGGAGAAATACTATGACTACTAGTTTGGTAGGATAAGCGAGACAACACACTACTACCTACTAAACCTCTACCCTAATCTGTATCCTCCATTATACAACGATATAAAAACAAAAGCTAAAAAAATTATGAATCGTAAACAGCTGAAAGGATTCAATATTATCAATGATGCACAAAAGTGTATCCACTTGCAGAAGTTAAGACTAAAATGGCCCGGTATTTCAAATGAATGACCCTACAAAAAGGGGGAATAAGGGAACTTCGAGCACTATATATTCTAGCAGAAGGGAGTACAGTGGAGAACAAGAAACGAAAGGAGGTGAAAGAAAAAGGTATTTTTATCAAGTATAAACACAATTGACGAGACAAAACAATATCACACATTGCAAGGATATCTAGATGGCTCATCATTGTGTATATGAACAAAGTACATTCAACCATATGAACATGAAATAATACTTGACCCTTGAGACCACCAACGACATCCCTCCACCCTTAACCAGAGGTGCGAGTTTGAATCCTATGGAGAAATTTCTCATAAGGAGTGATTCCCCCTTTAACGGGCCCTACGTGGCACGGATTTGGATCAGTGAGTACTGGATATCAGATGGTTACACAAAAGAAAAAATTAACCTTTGGGAATAAAAGAATTTTAAAGACTTCTCGAATCGACTGCAGATCTTTGAATGATACCAGAATCTCCTAATACTAAATACTTAGTAATATCAAGCAGGATTTTTATACCAAGCTGGAATGTAGCAAGCTATTTGACAATAGATCACTGTTTCCCAGAAAACAACATCCCACACCTGGACCACTCCACAATATTATCCTTTTCCTGGGTAAGTTCTCTTCACCCAAGCTTCACATAACTCTAGCCAACCAAGCAATAATCATAATTTCGATTATGCAATTAATAAACCTTCTATAATGTATGGCTCCTACTTCAAAGCTTTGCCTTTCTATTAAACATACAGATGAGTTGATCATAAAGTTCTCTATACATATTTTTGAACACGGATTAAGGTAGAAGGGTAGTAGGTAGTTGAGCGTAGTCCTACTTACGCTTACATACTGGTAGTTGTAGTGTTATTATTGCAGCCCTGCGTAGCCTATCATACTAGTAGGCGCAGTATTATTTTATAGTCCCCCGCCATTTGATTTCTGCTGTTGTATGTTCTTTCGTGTACTTTGTTTATCTTATTTACCTGCGTTAGTTACTGCTTCTTTTTTTCAGAATATTTTATCATGGCTTATTCGCTTTTGTTACCACCATTTTCATACTGCTTTAAATTTCTTGTCCGGATCTGACCGTTTCTCTTGCTTTTCTTGTGCTTATGCTTTGTCTTGAGTTGAGGGTCTCTCGGAAACAACCTCTACTTACCACGGTAGAGATAAGGTCTGCGTACACTCTACCATCCTCGGACCCCACGTTGTGGGACTTCACTGGATATGTTGTTTGTTGTATTGCAGACAAATTAAGAAGGGGAGCCTTGGAGCAACGGTAAAGTTGTCTCCGCGTGACCTATAGGTCACGGGTTCGAACCGTGGAAGCAACTACTAATGCTTGCATTAGGATAGTCTGCCTACATATCCCTTGGGTGCAGCCCTTCCCCAGACCCTGCTAATGCGGGATGCTTTGTGCCCCGAGCTACCTTCTTCGTTGTAAACAAATTAACACTTCTCTTCATCCATAAGCATATTTCTTTTTGGCTTCCAGCTATATCTTTTTCTCATGAAAGTAATTCACTATCAAAAGCTACAAAGTTCGACAAATACACAGTGTGGCGAATTTTGAGATGTCCTCTATTACAAACAACATACCCAGTGTAATCCCACAAATAGGATATGGGGAGGGTAGGATGTACGCAGACCTTACCTCTACCTTTGTGGGGTAGAGAGGTTGTTTCCGATAGACCCTCGGCTCAAAAGAAACATGTCCTCTATTACCTATAATGCAAATAAAAGTAGTGAAGCCATGCTATATATCAGATGACTTCTCCTCCAACTTCTAATATCCTCAATGGTATGATGTATGTCAAACAGACCCCACGGTGTGGGATTTCACTGGGTATGTTGTTGTTGTTGTTGGTATGATGTATGTCAATAGTATATCTTGAATAAAATCAGAGCCACAGTATGTACACAACAAAAATGTCTGTCCGCTTGGTCCACGAAAATGACACCAAAAATAAAAAGCAAATTACCTGAGCTGTTTCATTTGCAGCATTCTTGGTCCATAAAGCTATTTTGTCTCCCTTACTACCACGGACACTAACTACTGCTCCACAAATTTCATCTCCATGATCGAATTGATGTCCAATCATTGCCAGCAGCTACAATAATCCCAAATGAGAAAATAAGAGTTGAAATTATATCAGAGGGGGAAATAACATTACTAGAGTGCACTAAAATTAACTGGATGGAAATATCTTCAGTATACCGTGTTTAGCCAGCTGGTATCAGCAGTTTTACCCTTAGCAAAATTGATTTTCCACGTCCCTCCATTGGCACATACAGGATCTTCCCACTTTGGCTCAATTTTATTCTTAAAACAATGAAAGTCTGCTCCCACAACCAACTTGCTTGGGGGGTGGATATTGTTGTAAGCACTATTTGCAGAATAAGCGACATAGTTCAAGTATTACTAAACAGCCAATCCATGATGCAGAATATCAAAACAGGCATGTCATAGTCCAAGTTGTACATAATTCAACCGCCTTGAGAAATGATAAAGAGGGATGATGAGTGTAGTTTAGCCTAATTAAGAAATACTCCCTATGTCCCAAATTATGTTAAGGTGTTTGACTGGGCACAATGTCTAAGAGAAAAAGAAAGACCTTTAAAGTTTGTGGTCTAAAACAAACTACAGAAATTTTTGTGGTTATATAAATCATCTTATTAAAGGTAAAATGATAAGCTTAAAGTTAAATTGTTACTAATATAGAAAGATGTAATTCTTTTTGGAAGTGATTAAAAAGGAAAGAGTGTCAAATAATTGGGACGGATGGAGTAAAAAAGAATCTGTCTTTATTTTTAAATGAATTGTCAGCTCAGTTTTACCAAGACAAATGCACATAGAGACATAACAGCTATGAAGTGTCAAGACTTTTATTCAGTTGTTAATTGTATGTTACAGCTGTTAGTGGACTCAGCATTTACTTACTGTTTGTTTCACTTCAGAAACGTGAGTTAGTAGTCCCTAGTTTTTATGTTTCTGTTTTTGTTTATGGTCATGTTATTTCCTTTTCTTTAGGAGTCATAGAAGGTAGTTTGTTGTTTGGTTATCTATTTAAGAGTCCTGCTGTAATTTGGTTTTTATCAGTTCAGTAAAACAAAGTTTTGTTTGCCTTCAATATTTTCCCTCTGGTTTTTGGCTATTTTCTTTACATTTGGTATCAGAGCCATAAAGAGAGTTCATCATATTGAGTGCGAGTGTCGGGTACTGCTTACTGTGAGTTTCTCTTTTACAGTACTATTGCAGCAGCAAAACGATGTCCTCTGAAAACTTTGTTCAGCCCGCTATTCCGCGCTTCGATGGTCATTACGATCATTGGAGCATGTTGATGGAGAATTTCCTTAGGTCCACGGAGTTTTGGCCAGTTGTCAGTGTTGGAGTGCAAGAGCGAGCGGCCGCTACTGCTTTGTCGGAAGCACAAAAAAATGAGCTGGACAGTTTAAGGTTAAAGGATCTGAAGGCAAAGAATTATCTTTTCCAAGCTATTGATCGCTCAATACTGGAAACTATTATTTGCAAGGATATTTCTAAACAAATATGGGATTCCATGAAGAAGTATCAAGGAACGGCGAAGGCAACTCCAAGCGCTTCGTGCTGAGTTTGAAACTCTACGTATGCAAAATAGTGTCGGTGACGGCCCATTTCTCGAGGGCGATGGCAATCGCAAATAAGATGTGAATTCATGGGGAGAAGCTAGAGGATGTTACCATCATTGAGAAAATACTTCGCTCGATGACGGCAAAAATCAACTATATTGTTTGCGCAATTGAAGAGTCCAAGGATATTGATACTCTTTCTATCGACGAATTGCAGAGTTCTTTGTTGGTTCATGAACAAAAATTAAACCAACAAGACAAGGAGGAGTTAGCGTTGAAGGCAGCAACATTTTCAAAAGGAGCTGGTCGTGAGAAAGGGAAATGGAAGGGCAAGCTTGGACAGCACAAAAATGACAAGAATAGAGCTGGTGAATCTCAAGGAAACGAGAAACGGCCCGACAAATCAAATGTGGAATGCTATCGTTGTCATCGGTATGGACACTACCGATCTGAATGTAAAACTAACTTGAATAAAAATGCTGGTAGATCTAACTTTGCAGAGACACAAACTGAAGAGACGAAGGAAGAAGAGGTTTCTCTTTTGATGGTATGTCATCCTGAAGAAGAAATCGTCTCAAGTAAATGGTACCTTGACACAAGTTGCAGCAATCACATGTGCGGGAACAAATTGGCTTTCTCTGAGTTGGATGAATCTTCCATGATACTGTGAAATTTGGAGACAACTCCAGTTCTTCGTCATGGGAAAAGGAAAGGTACAAATCTCAACCAAGAACAACTCCATTAGTACTATTAATGATGCACTTTTTGTTCCAGACTTGACAAATTTGCTAAGTATTGGGCAGCTTCAAGAAAGGGGTTATGAGGTTAATATTAAAGATGGTGTTTGTCAAATTCGAGATATAAAGTTGGGCTTAATTGCTCAAGCTAAAATGACGACAAACCGATTGTTCCCACTTTATCTCCATAACAATACTCAACTTTGTTTCTCTGCAAAATTGAAGGATGAAGCACGGCTATGGCATTTTCGGTATGGCCATTTAAATTTTGGAGGTTTGAGAACTCTTTTGGAGAAACAGATGGTGTTGGATCTTCCACAATTCAAAATTCCAAAAGAAGTGTGTGAAGAGTGTGTTGTTAGCAAACAACATCAGAGTCCATTTCCAACACGTGCATCTTGGAGAGCAAAGAAGGTGGTGGAATTAATTCACTCCGATATTTGTGGTCCTATAAATCCCGCTTCAAATGGAGGTAAACGCTATTTCATCATATTTATTGATGATTTTAGTACACTTGGGTATATGTTTTGCAGGAGAAAGCTGAAGCATTTGAAACTTTTAAGAAGTTTAAAGCGCTTGTTGAAAAGGAAGCAGATTCTCAAATTAAAGTTCTTCGCACAGACCGTGGTGGAGAATTCAACTCAAAAGAATTTGCAGAATTTTGTGGGAGGCATGGGATTAAAAGACAGCTTACAGCAGCTTACACGCCCCAACAAAATGGTGTATGCGAGCAAAAGAATCGCACAATTCTTAACATGGTGCGAAGTCTTTTAAAGAGAAGCAGCTTACCAAATAATTTTTGGCCTGAGGCTGTTCTTTGGAGTGTTCATATTTTGAATAGAAGTCCTACTTTTTCTGTCCAAAATATGACTCCTCATGAAGCTTGGAGTGGGAAAAAATCAGGTATTGCTTATTTCAGAATATTTGGATGTATTGCATATGCTCACATTCCAGATGCAACAAGAAAGAAATTGGATGACAAAGGGCAAAAATGCATTTTTCTTGGTGTTAGTGATGAATCAAAAGCTTATAAATTGTTTAAGCCTATCACCAAGAAAATTGTTATCAGTCGATATGTTATTTTTTATGAAGAAGCAACTTGGAATTGGAGTAAGGATGATCTCCCTCAACAAATTACAGCAAGCTCTGAAGATGAAGAAATGCAGCAGCCTGTGGAGATCAATCAACAAGTAGATTCAGCTTCTTCAAGCTCAACAAGGCATGAATCAAATGATGTCTAGCCCACTAATGATCGTCCTCGAAGAAGTAGAGGTTATCCAGCATGGATGGAAGATTATGAGGTATATGGAACTGGTCAATATGAAAATTCATTCACCTATGTTGCCTTGTTTTCAGATTGCGATCCTGTAGCCTTTGAAGATGTTGTTAAAGATGTGACGTAGCAGCAAGCTATGGACGAGGAGATTAGAGCAATTGAAAGAAATCAAACTTGGGATTTGGTGGACCTTCCGGACAATCAAAAAACAATTGGTGTAAAATAGGTTTACAAGACAAAGCTTAAAGAAAATGGAGAAATTGACAAGTTCAAAGCTCGCTTAGTAGCTAAAGGCTATAAGCAAGAGCATGGTATCGACTACAAAGAGGTTTTCGCTCCGGTTGCAAGATTAGATACGAATGGTAATTGCTTTGGCAGCACAAAATGGATGGCCTATTTTCCAATTAGATGTAAAGTTAGTGTTCTTACACGGGGAGCTGAAAGAAGAGGTATTTATCGATCAACCTCCTAGTTATGTTAAAACTGGTAGTGAGAATAAGGTGTATAAATTGAAAAGGGCTCTATATGGACTAAAACAAGCACCAAGAGTTTGGTATAGTCATATAGATACTTATTTTTCAAAGGAGGGATTTCATAAATGTCCATATGAGCATATTCTTTATATTAAGAAGAATGGAGAAGGGAAAATTCTAATGGTGTGTTTATATGTTGACGACTTGATTTATACCGGAAACGATGAGGCTATGGTTGAACATTTTAAGAGTTCAATGATGGTTGAATTTGATATGTCTGATCTTGGAATGATGCATTATTTTCTTGGTATAGAAGTGAAACAACTTGCTGTAGGAACTTTCATTTCTCAAAGAAAATATTTGCAAGAAATTTTAGAAAGGTTTCAAATGAAGGAGTGCAATTCAGTAAGTACACCAATGAAAGTTGGTTTGAAACTCATAAAAGAGCTTGATGGACGAAATGTGGACACACTCTGTACAAGCAGATGATTGGAAGTTTAATGTATTTCACTGCAACAAGGCCTGATATAATTTATGCAGTTAGCTTCATTAGCAGGTTTATGGATTGTCCAAAAGAAGTGCATCTTCAAGCTGCCAAGAGAATTTTTTCGGTACTTGAAAGGTACAGGTGATTATGGGATAATTTACAAGAAAAAAACAACTGAAAGTTTGTTTGGTTATTACAGACAGCGACTACGCTGGAGATCTAGATGACAGAAAAAGCACCTCTGGATATGTTTTTATGCTAGGTTCCGGAGTTATTTCTTGGTCTTCAAAGAAACAACCCATTGTTACTTTGTCGACTACCGAGGCAGAGTACGTCGCAGCAGCTTATTGCGCGAGTCAAGCTATTTGGTTGAGAAATATACTGGCAGAACTTCATTTTAATCAAGAAGGTCCTACAGTCATTTATTGTGACAACAACTCTGCGATTAATCTCTCAAAAAATCCTGTTCTACATGGAAGGAGTAAGCATATAGATGTGAAATATCATTTCTTGCATGATCTCGTTAAGGATGAGAAGATTAAATTGACTTATTGCAGAAGTGAAGAGCAGGTCGCTGATATGTTTACCAAGCCCCTCAAGTCAGCAAGTTTTCTGAAGTTACGAGAATTACTAGGTGTCGGCAAATTAAACTGAAAGTTTACAGTTTAAGGGAGGGAATGTCAAGAATTTTATTCAGTTGTTAATTGTATGTTACAGCTATTAGTGGACTCAGCATTTACTTACTGTTTGTTTCACTTCAGAAACGTGAGTTAGTAGTCCCTAGTTTTTAGGTTTCTGTTTTTGTTTATGGTCATGTTATTTCCTTTTCTTTAGGAGTCATAGAAGGTAATTTGTTGCTTGGTTATCTATTTAAGGGTCCTGCTGTAATTTGGTTTTTATCAGTTCAGTAAAACAAAGTTTCGTTTGCCTTCAATATTTTCCCTCTGGTTTTTGGCTATTTTCTTTACATGAAGTACACATGAGCTTGCTCTTATATGTGTATTTAAGAAAACGTAGTTAGTTCTTGAAAATAGTAACTGTGTTAACCTGCTTAGGAGAGAAAACTAAGACCAAAACATTATCCACTAGTCCACTGCCTTATTAGCTCAAAATGGTATTTGTGACATATCCGTAATTGGAAATATGGACATTTGACAAAGAGGAAAGAGGTTCTTAAATTTGAAGCAAAAGAAACTACCCAGACGATATAACCCAATGAAGTCATTCCTGCATAAAACGGTAAACGGAAGAGAAAGGTCTTTTTATAGGCTAACGTTTTCTAATGAAATCTATTACTCCCTCAATCCAATTTATGTGAAGGTGTTTGACTCGGTACAGAGTTTAAGAAACAAAGTAAGACTTTTGAAATTTGTGATCCAGAACAAACCATAGATATGTATGTATGTATGTATGCTTTTATTTATGCTTTATGGTAGTGAAGGCAGGGAAGAGAAATGAATTTTCAGTTGATATCTTTTACTTCTAAAAATAACAGGGATAGAGAAATTAATCTGGTGTAAAGGAGGGGTTATACATATATATATATATATATATATATATATCCCCTCCTTTATATATATATATATATATATATAAATTGAAGGTTAAATGCACTTAGTTTGATGCATGAACCAAAATTTAAATTAGGTAAGCAACTGAGAGACCAAACTTTCATATTTTTAAAAAGTCACTAACCGGAAAAGTCAGCTGCACATACAACATAACCAATAAAGCAATGTGTAATTACTAATACAACTTGCATAAATTTAAGCTCAAACCAAGTCGGGCACTCCAAAGTAAATTCGCACCTCGTTGCATCATTAACTAAACACCTAAGAAACTAATTAAAAATGCAAAACTGACAAAAAAAGGGATCTTTACACAAATAGCTGGCCATATTCACTGTCACACGATTATACACGTGTATTATACATATATTATACATTCGGCGACTGATTTTAGTTTAAGAGGTTAGGTGGGCGGTCGTATTTAGGTTAATTCTCTTAAAAACTGTCTGACACTTATGAGAGGAGAATCCTTGGCCTAAAAATCAAACAAGATGCAATTTTACCCAATACCACCTATATGAAAGAAGATAATCAGAAGACATTCAAAACCCTAATTCAACAAAGTCCTAAAGCACCCACAAAATTCTCAAGACAGTAAAATAAAACCTAATAATTTACAACCAACAACAAATACGAGCTAAATCATAGATGTTTCAACGGAATCTCAACTTCAAGGCACTCCCTGAAGGCAACAAGTTTAATTAACTTGTTCTACTGGCTCAAAAGCTAACCCATGTAACAACTAGCATTCACCCATTTTTGGAATTTTTTCAGCTCCTTAGTAATAATCTAATTTTTTGCATTCGAGCTAACAATTATCTTTTTTTTTGTTTGCTTTCTCTCTTTTGTAATCTTCACATCTTCTTGATGTTGTTTAATGAAATTTCTACTTCATAAAAAAAAGAGTGATACCCAAATAGCCTTTTTCTAACCGATTATACGTGATTATACAAATACTATACCTAGATTATACATATATTACACAAAACACCTGCTATTTTTAGTTTAAACAGTTAGGTGGACAGCTATTTAGGTTAATTTTTCACAAAAAAAAATTGAAATATGAAACGCTACCCCCAAAAATCTCAACAGTCGAAAAAGGGATCTTTACACAAATAACCCTTTTTCTAGCTGGTATACATAAATTATACACTGAATATACACAATTATATACCGTGCATACATGAATTATACATATATTATATATCCACCAACTGTTTTTAGGTTAAACAGTTAGGCCAACAGCTATTTAGGCTACTTTTTCACACACAAAAAACCAAGAAATACGAAGAATGTACCCCAAAAAATCTTCAAAAAAAGGAAGATAATCAGGATGTATTCAAAACTTATGTTGCCCGGACTCTTCAAAAATATCAACGGATGCGTGTTGGATACTCCAAAAGTAGTGTATTTTTGGGGTATCGGACACGAGTGCGGCAACATTTTTGGAGAGTCCGAGCAACATAGTTCAAAACCCTAATACAACAAAGTCCAAATAGCACCCCCAAAGTTCTTGGATCAATAAAATAAAACCCAATAATTTACAATTAAAAAAACAACAACAAATTCGAAAAACCTTCCCCCAAAAATCCTCAACAGTAAAAAAAGGGATCTTTACAAAAAACAGCCCTTTTCTAGTTGGTATACATAAATTATACACTGAATATACATAATTATATACATATTATACAAGAATTATACATATTTTACACATCCGCCTGTTAATTTCAGTTCAAACAGTTAAGCCAGCAGCTATTTAGGCTAGTTTTTCACAAACAAAAAAAACAACTTGAAATACGAAAAATGTACCCCAAAAAAAGGGAATCTTTACACAAAATAACCTTTTTTTCTGGTTGGTATACATAATTTATACACATATTATACATACATTATACATCCACCAGCTAATTTTAGGTTAATTTTTCACATACAAAAAAAAAAAAGATTACGAAAAGCTTACCCCCAAAAATCTTCAACAGTAAAAAAAAGAGGATCTTTACACAAATAACCCTTTTTTCTAGCTGGTATACCTACAACAACAACAACATACCAGTGAAATCCCACAACGTGAGGTCTGGGGAAGGTAAAGTGTACGCAGACCTTACATCTACCTTGGTAGGTAGAGTGGTTGTTTCCGGAAGACCCTCGGCTCAAGACAAAGCATAATCACAAGCAAAGCAAAGCAAAGCAAGAGAAACAGTCAGACCCAGACAAGATCGAATACGTTGATAACAAAATCGAATATGCCATGGTAGCGCATTCTGACAAAAGGAAGCAGAAACTAACATAGATATAAAAGATAAACAAAGTATACTAAGGAACACATAGCAGTAGAAATCAAACTACATGAGAATATAAAGCAATATTGTGCCTATAAGTGTGATTAGGCTAATCGGGCCAACAGTAATAACACTATAACTAGCATTTTGTTAGCGTAAGTAGGACTACGCTCGACTACCTACTACCCTTCTACCCTAATCCGTGTCATCCACAACCCCCTATCTAAGGTCATGTCCTCAGTAAGTTGCACCTGCGCCATATCCCGTCTAATCACTTCTCCCTAATACTTCTTCGGCTCCTGAACCCATCCATAGACAACCTCTCACACCTTCGCACTGGGGCATCTGTGTCTCACATCTGCACATGCCCGAACCATCTTAACATCGCTTCCCACATCTTATCCTCCATTGAGGTCACTCTCACTCTGTCTCAGATATCATCATTTCTAATTCTATCTCTCCTTGTATGCCCACATATCCATCTCAGCATCTTCATCTCCGCAACTTTCATCTTTAGATGTGTGAAGTCTTGACTGGCCAACACTCCGCCTCATACAACAAAGTCGGTCTAACCACCACCCTATAGAACTTGCCTTTAAGTTTTGGTGGCACTTTTTTGTCGCATAAGACTCCAGATGCGAGCCTCCATTTAGGCCGACACTCCGCCACATAAATTATACATATATTATACATCAACCTGCTAAATTTAGGTTAATTTTGTCAACTCCTTAATAATAATATAATATTTTGTATTTGAGCTAACAATAATCTTGTTTGTTTGCTTACTTCATAAAAATAAAAATAACAACATACCCAGTGTAATCCCACAAGTGGGGTCTAGGAACTTTACACAAATAACCCTTTTCCTAGCTGGTATACATAAATTATACACTGAATATACACAATTATACATCCACCTGCTAATTTTAGGTTAATTTTTCTCACAAAAAAAAAAAAGAATTACGAAAAGCGTACCCCCAAAAATCAGCAAAGTAAAAAAAGGGATCTTTACACAAATAACCCCTTTTCTAGCTGGTATACATAAATTATACACCCACCTGCTAATTTTAGGTTAATTTTGTCAGCTCCTTATGAAAATCTAATCTTTTGGTATTTGCGCTAACAATAATATTGTTTTTTGCTTACTTCATAAAAATAAAAACAACCACATATCCCGTATAATAACGCAAGTGGGGTCTGTCATCTTTACACAAAATAGACCTTTTTTCTAGCCGGTATACATAAATTATACACATATTCTTTGCTAATTTATGTACGAAAAGCTTACCTCCAAAAAGTCAGTAACTGTTCAACTTTAAATTTACCTTTATACACCTTAACCAGATGATTTATAACTACAGAAATTTTTTATGAGTTGTTTTAGACCACAAGATTCAAAAATATTCATTTATTTCTTAAACTCTGTACTTAGTCAAACTACGGTACACATATTATACATATATTATACATCCACCTGCTAATTTATGCTTAAAAAAAGTTAAGAAAAGCTTACCTCCAAAAATTCAGTACCAATTCAACTTTAAATTTACCTTTATACCCTTACTAAAATGACTTCTAGCAACACAAATTTCTATAAGTTATTTTAGACCACAAGATTCAAATTTTTTTTATTTCTTAAACTACTTGACTAGTCAAACTTCATCATATAAATTGGGACGGAGGGGGTAATAATTAAGAAAAGCTTACCCCCAAAAATTCAGTAACAATTCAACATTAAATTTAACTTTATAACCTTAATGAAATAATTTCTAGCCACACAAAATTTCTATGGGTTATTTTCGACCACAAATTCAAAATCGTTTATTTATTTCTTAAACTCCGTACTTAGTCAAACTAAGTCATATAAATTAACGGATGCAGTAATAATTACGAAAATCTTACCCCCAAAAATCTTCAACAGTTGAAAAAGTATAGATGCTACGAAGTGAGCTACCCCAAGGAACTTGTCTAGAAGTAGCCATAGGATCAAACCAAAATGTCCATGAATGTTCTAATTGATGCTTCGTTGTTGTGATTTCTTTGCTCAAATACGATGTCGTATTATTTGATTCCTCAACGATTTCTCCTTCTTCAACTTCATCATCTACTACTTCTCCTTCATCAAACGTCTTCGTTTTGTCCATTTTAGTTGCCATTTCTTTTGGTTCAATGTGCTTTTTGACTTAAAGGGTACTACTTATAGGGAGCTCATTTCTAGGGAACATAGTGTAATTATAATAAGTGTTTATATGTCATAACCTAATTACATCCCGGTGTCTCGGAAACAGCCTATTGTAGGGTAATATTATATATGCAGACATTTTACTCTTTTCAGATTTACTTGTAAGTATTGTTATTCTTGTAATAATGTAATTGCAGTATAATTTTTAATGTCTAGTTGCTTGTAAAAGTATAATTATTTCTTTCGTTTTAAATTAGTTGTCATGTTTCACTTTTCGAAAATTAAATTATATAAATTTTAATTAATATTTTAAAATATGTTTTTTTAAAACTAATGTGAAAAAAGTTGTAACTTGTAGTATTTTTCAAATAGTTTTTCTAATATTTAAATTTTAATTATAAAATTAGCATGAATCTAATTCAGTTTAGTTTCAAAGATTAATCAAATTAATTCTCTAAAAATAAAACATGACAACTTACTTTGGGAAGAAGGAAATATATATTTAATTTGATATTCTTTTAAATTCAAATGAAAGCTAATTATAAGATATCGGAAAGAAATAATATTTTGATTATTTTCATTAATTGAAAGAGTATATATATACAGTTTACATATTTTCATAATAGGAAAATTATTTTTCTATTCTACTCCTAAAATCTTATTCTAGTAGTACAAGACTTCTATAATTATGGTAAGTGTACAATGCTAAGTAATACAAATATTCTACACTAATTACAATTCTAACAAGGACCAAAGTCCCGTGATATACACTATGTATATCACGGGAATATACACTGTCTAACACACACCCGCAGTCATAGAGGGCGGTCTTCGAACGCTGAGACTGTCCCTAAAATCTTCAAAAAGGACCGAGGGAAGACCTTTGTAAAGATGTCTGCAATTTGATACCTTGAAGGGACATGACATACGCGTACTTGTCCACGAGCTACCTTTTCGCGACAAAATGAATGTATATCTCGATATGTTTAGTGCGTTAGTGCTGAACCAGATTCCCAGACAGATAGATGGCACTAATATTATCACAATAAACCAAGGTAGATTTCTGAATAGGACAATGAAGCTCTAAAAGAAGATTATATAACCAACATGATTCAGACACCACATTGGCTACCCCTCGATACTCGGCCTCTGCACTAGAGCGTGATAAACGTTGACTGACACTTGGCAGACTATGAAACCAAGTTATTGTCGCGCCCCATTTTTGACCCGCTCGGGTCAGAGAGCGAAGTACAGACGTGTTCGGTGATTCCTGGGTAAAAGGGTTGAGGAGTCGCCACCTAATTATTTTTACGGTGAATTAGGACACCTAAATATTTAAACTAAATGCTGCAATGTAACTCCAATTTTAAGGTCTGCGAAACTAGTGAGATTCTAGGTAAGGGTTCTTTATTATCCTAAAGGGAAGGGGTTAGGCATCCTTTAAGATCCGCTAACTTGCGGTTATCCGGTCAAACTCATGTTAATTATTACTAGAAAAAATGCATGTTTGAAGTATGAAGTTAAAGATGTTTGCAAATAATTAATGAAAGAGATGCATTTTGTACATGTATGCATTCGAATGACATAAAAAGAAAGATACATGTAAAGTTTTGGAAAATATGCATTTGTGACAATAAATTATTTATAATGCAAAAGAAGTAAAATTTTGGGAATCATTGAATTGTAAATTGACAAAAGATAAACTTATTCGGAATGATTAATAAAGCAAATAAAAGATGACAAAAGTTATTTTGAAAATCTTGAATACGCATGACGAGCCTAAAATAAATAACTAGTAGAGGGTTTCTAAGTTTGAATTTAATCGAGCCTACAAATAAATAAGCTAGCGACGGGTTTCAAATCTTAAACTACCCTATGAATTAATCCTAAGTTTTACCTATTCTAAGCATTTCAATAGTTACATAAGTGCGATAAATAATATTACAATACAAAGCGGGATAAAAGCTGAATTAACGAAAGAAATAAAATAAATAAACACCGAGGAATAATCTGCCTTTATTTACTTTAATCCCTGCAAGCTGTCAAGAACAAACGGTTAGAAACAGTTAAATACAAATAACTTCATATCCGTATTCAAAACAGTGAATGTTTTGATCACGGAGGGCTCAGACTTAAATTTTGAAAAGAACATTCCAATCACGTCGTGGCTGCAAACATATGACTAATGTGGTTTATTTTGATTGCCTCGCCTACTAAACGTGTTGGTCTCTCGGGTGAAATAGAAAAGATCACTATAATCACGTCGTGGCTGCGAATATATAACTTGTTGGTTATTTTAGTCACCTCGCCTACTAAACATGTTGATCTCGGATGAAATAAAAAGGTTTAAGTCTCATCATTGCCCAGAAGTTATATTTTCCGTCTTTACAACTGTGGAGGCCTCAAAATCGACGGATATTTTTCATCGGCCAGTGTAGTATCGTGTTCAAATCAGAAAAAAATGAAATCGTAATGTAAACAAAGAAGAAGAAAGTATAAAACAAGAAGCGTAAAAATGATTTCCGAAAAAACGATGCGGTGTTTAGTTTAAAACAAGAAACAAAGAAAATATCTCATGTCTTGATACTTAAAACGGTGTTGAAAACAGAGAAATGAAATGAAAGAAAAGCGCTCTCGAAATTCAAATTCATCTACTAAATGCGGTATTAATAAAACAAGAAACATTAAGAACAAGAAGATATCCGTTACGGATGTTAACCCAAATAATGTAAAAACAGAGATACGAAAGAAATAAAGGCAGATGAAATAGTGAGTTAATTCTGAAAAACAGACCTGGAAAAGTGAACAGTGAGTTAATTCTGGAAAAAAATAGACCCGGAATGAAATCAGAAATTCAGATTTTTTAGATAACCAGCAACATATATGAAAAAATGTCATAATCTGGAAATATACCAAGACCGTCGATCTGACCGTCGATGACCCGACCCAAATCAGAGGCCAACCCGAATCAGATTTTTTTTATTTTTTCAGATAACCAATATACAAGACATGAAATGCAAGAGATTTGGAAAATCCAAACCGGTCGACTGACCGATCGATGACTCGACTAATTGGAGATTCAACCCGACATCGAATAATTCCATCAATTTCAGATATAACCAATAATAACAACAGCAACAATGCAAGAAGATTTGGAAAATTCAAACCGGGTTGATCCGACCCGGGTCAGTGACCCGACCCGAATTGGCGATTCAACTCGACATCAAATAATTCCATCAATTTCAGATAACCAATAATAACAAAAGCAACAGTGCAAGGAATTCTGCAAATGTTACCCAAATCGTCGATCTGACTGGTCGATGACCGACCGAATCGGAAACTCAACCCGAAATCAAATATTCACCAAATTCAGATAACCAACCTACAAAAATATGAAAATGCAAGAATTCTGAAAATGTTACCCAAACCGGGTCGACCCGACCGACCCGAACCGAATCAAGTGTCAAAAAATCCGAAATCAAATATTCACCAAATTCAGATAACCAACATACAGAAATATGAAATGCAAGAATTCTGAGAACATTACCCGAATCGGGTCGACCCGACCCGGGTCAGTGACCCGACCCGAATCAGGTGTCAAAATCTGAGAATCAAAAGTGGAGAACAAACCTTTTCGGACTCAATTCTTGAACAACAAGGGAGGAAAAATGTTTGAAACCAAGAACACAACCAAAAATATTTATATCCAATCGGACCTCCGAAAAATCTTTCGGTTTTCTCTCCTTTTTCTTTTTCTTCCCCCTTTTTTCGAAGAACACAAGGGGTTTTTATAGCCCCCATTTCCCCCCTAAAACCGAGCTTAAATTCAAATTAAAGGGCCCAAAAATAATAATTTTGGAACGGTTTTTTAGGGATATGGGTCGCGGTGAGAGGCGATGGGTTGGTGGTGTCAGGCGGCGGTGTTGGCGAGTGGTGGTGTCAGGTGTAGGGTGCGGCGACGTCGGGGGTAGGGGTGTAGGGGTGCGGCGTCGGTTTAGGGGGGGTAGGGTTTTAGGTTTTTTTGATTTGGGGGGGGGTTTTGGGTTAAAAATGGGGCGACCGGGTCGGGTGATGGGTTTGGGCCGACAGGTCACCGGTTGGGCCTGGGGGTTGGGTTTAAAGGGTAAAGGGAATGGGTTTGGGAGATTTTGTTTTGTGGGTTGTTGGGAATGGTCGATTGGGCCAAATATTTGGGCTCGGCTGGGTTGGCTTGTGGGGAATGAAATTAGTTTGGGTAGAAATTGTTTTGGGTTGGAAAATGAAATGGGTTATGGATTTAAAAATATTAAAGTGGTTTAACATTAAAAATATTATTTTTTATTTTTTTGTAAAAGATGTGAATTATTTAAAATAACATAACGATGTGATAATAATAAAAAATATATAATATTTGTGAAATGTTTAATGCTTAATAAAAAATGGAAATGCGATGCAATTTTGCGAGAAAAAAATAACATAGAATTTTCGGATAAAACTTATGATTATGATAAAGATGCAAATGATAGTAAAAAATGCGAATAATAATAATAATAAGAGAATAATAAGACATATACACACGCATGTATGTATATAGATTAAAATTGTTTTGATGTGTTAAAAATATTTAAAATTGCAAATAAATTGGAAAAGACGGGACAAAATTGGGTGTCAACAGTTATTTCCAAGAAATATACAATATCCAGATGTAGACCGTCTGGTGTCTGGACAGCCACCCCAATCAGCATCTGTATACGAGACAAGTGTAGATGTCGACGAAGGATTTAAATGTAAGCCATAGTCAAGTGTCCCCTGGATGTATCGAATGATGCGTTTGAGCGCATTCATGTGATCAATCCTGGGATCATGCATAAACAAACACACACGTTGTACGACATACGTAATATCTGGTCTCGTGAACGTAAGATACTGGAGGGGCCCTGCAAGACTGCGATAGCGGGTCGGATCCTCATACGGTGAGCCAGCCGCAGCACCCAACTTGGGTTTAGTATCAACTGGAGTGGAAGTGGACTTACAAGATGACATCTCGGCCTTTTCAATGATCTCAACTGCTTACTTCCTCTAGGATAAGAACAATACACCGACATGACGAGTGACAGCAATCCCCAAAAAATAACTCAATAGCCCCAAGTCTTTCATAGTAAACTCAGAACTAAGCATTGTCATGATATACTGACGTAAGGCATAGGAAGAGGCAGTTAAAATAATTTCATCCACATATAAAAGTATATAAGACAAGGACGAACTATGACGATAGATGAACAAGGAATTATCCAACATGAAGTGTGTGAACCCAATAGTCGAAACATAGTCGGCAAACCTCTTATACTAGGCCCGAGGAGACTGCTTAAGCCCATATAAGGACTTCTTCAACAAACAAACATGATGAGGGTGTTTGGGATCCCTAAACCCCAAGGGTTGATGCATATAGACTGTCTCCTTGAGATCACCGTGTAAGAAAGCATTCTTCACATCTAACTGATGAATGGGCCGTGTGTTTAAAAGAGCCAAGCTGAGCACAATGCGAATGATAGCCGGTTTGACCACCAGACTAAACGTCTCACCACAGTCCACACAAACCTGCTGAGTCTTACCATCACACACAAGCCGAGCATTATGCCGTGCAAACGAACCGTCTGAATTGTTCTTATGAGAAAAAATCCACATAGACCTAATAATACAAATACCAGATGGACGGGGCACCAAATCCCACGTCTTATTATCAATAAGAGCATTATATTCATCGGTCATAGCAATTTTCCAATTCGGGTCATTTAATGCAGACATAAGATTACGGGGTAAGAGTGATTTAAGAGCATTAGAATATAAATTAAAATGCCTTTTAGATTTAAAAATACCCCATTGACTATGAGTGACTGGTCTATGACTCGGGGACGAATTGAGCGGAATTTTGAAAGTTTCTGGACTCGGTATGGGTAGCTGCGGGCCCATCTTGGCCCATTTCGGAAGCGTAAACAATGGGGATGTAGGAATGGACTAGTTCGGCATTGGCGGTAGCCCAATTGCTGAACCTGGCCCAGTGACAAAACTGGGCAGAGAGGGTTGTGACAGACCAGCGGGCAATGGGCCCGCTGGAGAATTTTGTGTGCGGGACATGTCCGAAAACTGATGAATAATAAACGGGGATATACCATCATCCAAAAAGTTATACGAACTAGGCACGTGATTACTCATTTTAGCAAACGAAAATTGGGATACATAAAAAATGACATGGCGACTAATAATGATTTTATTATAGAATAAATCAAAGCATTTGTAACCACGATAATTAGACGGAAATCCCAAAAACACACATGGAGTAGACCGGACCTGAAGTTTGTTAATTGTGGTGGACGGAAATAGCGGATAACACAAACACCCAAAGACCCTAAGATGTGATACGAAGGGATTTTATTATATAGAATGTGAAGGGGGAAGAACATGTCAAACCTTTTGAAGAAATTATATTAAGGAGATATGTAGCCATTTGTAGAGCATGATGCCAAAAAGACGGGGGTACGGAAGCATGAATCAATAAAGTTCGGACAATGTTATTAATGATACGAATTTTGCGTTCGGCTTTCCCATTTGTGAAGAAGTATGAGGACAAGCAAAATGAAAATTAATTTCATTATTAGCACAGAATTTCCGAAACACCTCATTGTCATACTCTTTGTCATTATCACAATGAATATTTTTTATTTTCCATTCGAATTGGGTTCTAATGAATGCTCTAAATTTTAAGAAGATGGAAAAAACTTGGGATTTTTTCGCTATCGAAAAAGTCCATAAAAATTTAGAATAATCATTAAAAAAACATAATACCGATGACCCAAAAAACTAAGAACAGGAGACGTCCATAAGTCGCTATAAATAATATTAAATTGCATTAAAGTATGAGAGGTAGAGTCTACAAATGACAACTTAATAATTTTTCCTACAAAACAAGATTGACAATTCGGAGTGCGACGCTCACCCTTACAAGAAATTAAAAAAATCTATAAGGAAGACACAATAGACGATCCCGGATGACCTAGACGAGCATGCCACAAGAAAGGAGCAAGGGCTGCAAACACTGACGACAAGACTTGACTTGATAGACCGGAACATGGCGTGATAGGATGAAGATCTCCCCTAATATCACACCTCATGAGAGGACTCCCCGTTTTGAAATCCTTCACAGAGAACCCAAATGGATCAAATTCTATGAAGCGAAATTATCAGTGGTAAATTTTCAGACAGATACCAAAAATTTAATCAATTTTGGAGCATGAATGTTATTTTTCAAAATAAGGGGTGGATGGGGGGATAGACAATGTTTTATGACCATAACCACGAATTGAAATTGAATTACTATTACCAATAATTATACCACGATTGTTGCTCAATTTGGAATAAGACGATAAAGTACCTGAATCGGATGTCATGTGAGTAATGGCGCCGATGTCCATGTACCAATTTGGGTCCGAAGGATTTATTCCAAGCGTTTGCATCGCGGCTTCGATGTCGGTAGGAGTGGGGCCCGTTGCATGATAGGCCTGGTAGGGCCCAGACCTGTCTCCTTGCTAACCCGGTACCCCACTAGATCACTGGACCGAGACTGGGCTGGAGTAACTGGGCCGAAAATAAGGCTGAAATTGGGCCCAATTACCGTGGGATGGAGGTGCTGAAAAGTCGAGATTGTTGGGCCACTGCCCACTGGCCCAGGCCCACGGCCAGGGGCCCAAGGCTGGGACAAGTGGGGCTGAGTCCCACTATTGATGGGGCGGGGCCCACTGCCGCCGGTACTGTTTACGTTACCATCGCGTTTGCCATCGCGGTTTCTTCAATTATTTTTCCTAGTATTCTTGCCGCCACCGTGGGCACGGTTTTGGCCCGAATTATCAACACACCCTGGAGAATTTATGGAGGACGTCATCATGACCACGGGACTTGCCCCGGTAGCCGCCTTCTTAGCCAAGCTGGTTTCTTCCAAAGTAAGCATGAAGCGGGCTTGATAGAACTTTGGGAGAGGGTTACTTTGACGAAGTAAGGTCCCAACGCCACTAAATGTCTAGGAGAGGCCAGCAACCATCTGTAGAACTAGACGATCTTCACTAACGGGCGCACCAACGTTGCAGAGTTGGTCCGCTAATTCCTTCAACCTTTTGCAATACGCTGAAACATTCGGAAAATTTTCCATGTTGACGTGGGAAAAGTCTTGCTCAAGAGTAACAATTCTGAAATTCTGATTATCTTGAAATATGCCATGCAGCCTATCCCAAGTAGCCATCGCCGTAGCGTCTGGCTCAATAATCGTCTGCAACAGGTCAGTAGAGATAGTGGAATAAATCCATTGAAGGATGGTGGCATCAAGCGTTGTCCATAACTTAGGATCATCCTCACGTTGAGACACTTCCGTATCCTCAGGAGCCGCGGGGATTATGTGATGGATGACTTGATGCGAGCGAGCGTGAATTTTAAACAACTCGGCTCACGTCGCCTATTGGACGTTTTCTATTTCAAGAACGAGAGGTATGTGATTCTTGATGTTAGAAACAACACGGGCAGGATAAAACGTGCTCTTTGCCGTCGACATAACGAAAGAACAATAAGTGATTTGAGGAGAAAATAAAAGAACACCACCGACGGTCACAGAATCCGGGAAGGGGGGCGGAAAACGAGCATAAAGTCGACGGACAAGAGGTTGGAAAAATAACCTAGACTTCTGATACCATGAAAGAAATAATCCCTTGATTATTTTCATTAATTGAAAGAGTATATATACAATTTACATATTTACATAATAGGAAAATCTTTTTTCTATTCTACTCCTAAAATATTATTCTAGTAGTACAAGACTTCTATAATTATGGTAAGTGTACAATGTTAAGTAATACAAATATTCTACACTAATTACAATACTAACAAGGACCAAAGTCCCGTGATATACATTATGTATATCACGGGAATATACACTGTCTAACAATATTAAGTAGTCCATCTGTCTCAAAAAGATTATCCTACTTTTTTTATCTGATTCTTCAACTATGTATATCACGGGAATATACACTGTCTAACAATATTAAATAGTCCAACTGTCTCAAAAAGATTATCCTACTTTTTTATCTGATTCTTCAACTATTTCTCCTCCTCCTTTATCATCTACTTCTCCTTTATCAAACGTCGTCGTTTTCTCCATTTCAGTTACCATTTCTTTTGGTGCTATGTAGTTTCGACCTCACTAGGAAAAAAAGGTGTAGTACTAGGGAGCTCATCTTTAGTGAGTGTTTGGATGATATAGTAATTCTTAGATCGTGTGTCTTTTGGTATGCGGTACAAGGCGGAATATTCATGATTAAATTTATTCTCAAGCTGATTGATGATATAAATTTATCTTGGATATTTAATCTTATTCCATCAAATTTGAAATTATTTTATTACACCTTTTCGATGGAATAAATTAATCCAAAAATTATAATCACGGTATATTTAATCTGCAAACCAAACTAGGTGTAATGTAGTATATCTCAATTTATGAATCCTTGTTCGGATTTTGAGGGTCAAATAAAATTTAAAATATTTTAAATTATTAATTATTAGTATGACTTATAATGTTTTTATGTAATTTTTAAATATCTAATTTTAAGGATTTCATGTTCAAATTTATGGTTAAACTTAAGAAGTTTAACTCTCGATATTCTTCTAATTGTGTAACATAAATTGAGACACAAAGAATAATAAAAATTAATTTATTTGTGAACCTAATTACAGTATAATTTTTGTCATAGGGTTATTAAACCAAAAAGTCTATGAATGTTTTAATGGATGCTTCGCTGTTATTTCTTTGCTCAAATACGACGCCGTATTAGAGACGATGAATTATACCCCAGAAACTTGATCAAGAATGCTGGATGGATCTGATTTGCTGCCATAAGTATTAACAACGTCACCAAAAATAAGAGACATCAATGGCTTTGAAATACCAGAAGCAACAGCACCTAATGTTCCAAAACACCATTAAAATTGTAAATAATGGATCTTGGGCCTAACTCAACCTCAAAAGCTAATTTGTAGGGTGAAGATTGTCCAAGTGCATATAAGGAGTCCATGTTCTCATTCCATATCCGATGTGGACTCTTAACACTCCCCTGCACGCTCAGACCTTGTTAACTGGAGTGTGAATAATATAATTTGGGGGCCAAACATCGGTGAATAAAGAATTGGAATGAGCCTGACTCTGAAACCACGTAGAATAGTGTAAATCTCCCTTGTAAATAATGGATCTTGGGCCTAACTCAACCCAAAAGCTAGCTTGTAGGGTGAGGATTGACCAAATCCATGATCTTATTCCATATCCGACGTGGACTCTTAACAAAAATTATATCATTTCTGTCTGCAAATGCAAAAAGCATATAAAATGGAACTTTCTCATCTGCCATTTGTTTTTTTTTCTTGATGAACTGAAATTGAGAAGAAAGTTATATAAATGTTTCGGAACAAATTAAAGTGTTGTGGGGAGAAGGTAAATCACTTATATGCTTACATGTCTATTTAAGACTAGTAGGTGTTAACCAATGGATTTCAGTTATGATTCTAAGTTTATGTACTGATCGTATAAAATATATTTATGCAATTAGTTCATTTAAAATATAATTATCAGTAACTTTGATTAAATAATATTTCATCTGTTTCAATATATGTGATATTTTTCAATTTTCGAGATTCAAATTATACGAACTTTGATCAACATTTTAAGATGTATTTTTCACCAAATTGATATGAGAAAAGTTGCAACTTATATTACTTTTCATGTAGTTTTTCAATATATAAATTTTAATCTTGATATATTAAGTTAATCTAATCCAATTTAACTTTAAAATTTAATCAAATTGACTCTCAAAAAGCAAAAAGTATCACATTAAATTGAGACGAATGGAGTATTTATTTGTTAAGTAAAATAAATGGTAATTCTAAACGTTTTGTTTACCCTGGGGACATTTTATAGCCTAACCAGCACTATGTCATGTTTAAAATCACTAGTTCAATTTTTTATTTCTTACACCCGTACCAGTCAAACATGCTCCCATAAAATAGCATGGAGAGAGTATAAACAAGATCCATTTTAAGTTTTTTTTACACGAATGTTGTAATTTTCAATATGAGTTTAACTTTTCTATATTACTAATATAATTTTCTTTAATTAATTGTGTAAATTAAGGCATGTTACAGCAGATTGCCTGCTTTATTTATATTATCAATGTATTTAAGTTAAAAATACAATTTGTACAGTCAACTCCTTCTAGAAATGCTATTTATCAAGGACTATTATTGCAAGTACAGCTTTTGTGGGCGATTTTTCTTTTGAAAAAATATTCTATAGGATATATAGGGTGGATACTCCTACATTTGCCTAGAGAAGAATATATATATATATATATATATATATTAGATGTCATATTTACAAAAACATTTCTTTATCCTACCTGCAGGGGCATATTTAGGGCCCGCCGGGAGTGTTCACCCGAACACCCTCCACAAAAAAATACACTGTATATATAAGATATTTTTAATTTTTTATGTATATATATAGACTTTGAATCCCATGAACATAAGAAAAGAGTTTTGTTTTTTAAAAAAACTTTTTTATTACATAGGGGTAGGGGAAAGGGAAACAGGGAGGGAATTACAACGTGAAAATTCGAATCCTCACCAACAAGGTGAAAGTTCAGGTAGCCAATCAACTGAGCTACTAGATCCTTACTAAGAAAAGAGGTTGATCAAGTGGTTTAGGGTAATTAAACTTTACCTTTTTATTTTTCGAACGCCTTCAGTGAAAATTCTGATCCGTCACTGTCTACATGTATTTAAATTTCGTGTTACAAAAGTTCTTCTACTTTTGTCTAGTTCATTTGATTTATTACGTTTCGTTGGACCACTAGCTATAAATCTTTGCTGAATCTAGTGTGTATGTGTGTGTTATTTTATAAAATAAAATAAAAACTGTGTGTCATTTCAGAAGAGTGAATACAATTAGGCGCAGCCATTTGCCCAAGTATACAAGTATCCAGTGAAATTAATTATAGGCCAAGTATACAAATTTTCATTCAGATACTTTAACTCATGAGGCTAAAGTATTTCCATACAACAGGAAAGAGAGAAGAAAAACAAAATAACTCAGTATTTCCACGCGCTCAATTATGAGTACAAGCCACGCGTCCAATAGACACATTTTGAATATACATAAAATATTTAATAAAAATTAGTATTAGTTAAAGTGTTTAAATGAACATACGTGATAAATTTAAGGGGGCGTCTAGGTATTTAGCCTTAATTATAATAGGTGTATCCAAACACATTATATTTAATTAAAATGGCTTGTGTTAAAAGTATATATATGCTTAAGTGGCGGAAGAAGAATTTTTGATCAAGAGATTTCGTATGAATCACCTTTTCCACCGTTCCACACTTTAGCTCTACCCCGATGCGTATAAGTGCGTAGATTTTACCAAAATTTTAAGTTATGTGCATTTGATAGTGCAAGTTCTTTTTGTTGGAAATTAGCCTTTGGCGGGAGTTGCGACCGACCAACTTTAACGGCTTAAACACTAGTGTTACGTATGTTGGAGAATCCGGTTCTTCACACATGCATGATCTACTAAGTACGTAGATAACCATAGAGCCAAGAATCGTCAAATTTCATTGAGAAATGAAAGAGATATTGGTCCACGAAGTAAGGTGTTTGAAGCATGGAAAGTGTGGTATTGTGTTCAATTCTCCCTCATCGGTAGAGGAAGAAAGAATTGTTGTGTATATAAGACTCGAAATTGCTTTGGGGTTTGGGACCCCAAGGGGTATCCCATGTGGTTAAAGGAGGGAGGACCTAGATGTGCTTCGGTTCAAGGAAAGACCACACGCGCGCCGCCGCCCGCCCGTCCGGTTCCGGGTTCCGGGTTCCGGGTCACGGGTCACGGGTCACGGGTCACGGGTCACGGGTCACGGGTCACGGGTCACGGGTCACGAAAGTTTCAAGATGTACAGTTTGGTCCCTGAAGTTTTCAGAACGTCAGAATTTGTACAGTCAAAGCAGAAACGCCAAGCACTCAATTCAGCCATATATTTTGGCTGAATTACTCCTCCTATAATGGCCAAATCCGTTGGTCTTTCACCATTTATGTTGGTGACTTTACTACCTCCATAATGGCTATTATGGAGGCAGTTTTCAGCCCCTCCATCACCTATATAAACACCCCCTTACACCATTGTTGAGCACTAAGAACACACATATAATATACACGAAAATTCAGAAGCTTACACAAGCAGAAAGTTTTCTTCTTCCTACAACTTCCAACCATCATTTCGTTACTCAATATTCTTCACCGTAGCTCTTGAGTTTCCTTTGCTCAAGTGTTCTATTGTTGTTTTATCTTGGGAGATAAATTGTCCAGGACGTATAAATAATACATACGGGGCAATATTGTCTCAAGGACAGAGTGCCACACTCGACTCAGCAAAAACAGTTTCCATTTTTCCGTCTTCAACAAAATTGTAATTTCAGTTTTGTGGATCTCTTGTAATTTTCAGATTACTAGTTGAATTATTGAATCTTTGTTTATCCTTTCGAATACTTATAATAGTTATATACTTCCCGTACTGCTTTATAAAGTACCATAGAGCAAAAATACCCAACACTTTTTATGTCATTAAGAAAAATTGACCTACACAGCTACACCTATCAGGTAGAATTCATATAGGTAACGATTTTATCCAAACCTGTATGGCTATTTATAATTATAGGTTGGGATTTAGATAGTATAATGAATTTACTCCTTTTTATTAGTATTTTTATAGCCGTTAAGTTCTCTTTAGTCTATTCTTTTAACCTCAAATTTGGGCATGGTTCTGAGTGCCGGAGTGGCTGTGAGTAGTGATGGAAGTAGATTTTGCAAGTTTTTAATTTTGGGGAAATTTCAAAAATATACAATTTGCCCACTTACATTGTAAAAAAATAGCTCAAAATTACATTGTAAAGTTTTGGCCCAAAAACACTTTTATACAGTGTTATACACTTATATACAAAAGATAGGTACATTATATGTATAGGTGTTTGAAGGTGTATAATGTGTAGGTGTATACATTAAAAATATAATTATACAATATTATACACGAAAATAGATACTTATACACATTTATACAATATTGTATAAGTGGGTATAAACATAGATCCGGATTGGTTTTGAATAAGAATTGCACTTTCATACAAAACAACAGTATGTGTAGAGGTGTATAAAAATATATAATAGTGTATAAGAGGTGTGTATACACCCATATACTACATAAGTTCATTTTTCTGTAGGAACTAAGGCATAGCTTGTGTTATATTATGATGCAAAAATATAATTTTATGCTGACAGAGCTAAATACTACACAACTTATGCCATATAACTCAATTCCTATAGAACTTATGCCGGACAAGGCATAAGTTCATAGATGCCTCACGAAATTAGGTCACAGATAAGGGTACGCTGATTTTTTTTATTTTATTCGATATCAAGGGCATTTTCAGTTACTTTTTTATTACTTAAAGCAATTTGAGGGATAAAAATTAAAGACCAGCAATTTGAGGGACAAAAATTAAAGACCACCCCAAGATAGGGGAATTAGTGCGAATGACCCTTTTGAAAGTGGAATAATATTATGTGTTATTTTGAATATTGATTTTTATTCCGTAGATCTATATTGTTGGGCTAATCCATTATTTGGGGTTACAAAAGATAAACCTAGATTGTTAGCCTAATATGTCATATTATTCGAGACGTCCAAACTTGCGCCACACATTAAATGATGTTGCGTCTGAAGCCAAATGAAGGAGTCAATAACATGTCACAGTCAAATGACATGACAACTCAAAGGCCAATAAATAGGCGCTAAGTGTATAAGTGACGTGTGTTTCAACCAATCAAACGTGACATTGCCACTGCCTCAATCTGATTGATCAGGCACTTAGATCTGTGCGCTAGTTGTCAAACGCCCGAGTAATGCGCAATAACAAAAAAAGATATTACGCTCTCGGCAGATTATGTAAAATAGAAAGTTTTAAAATTAAATGGTTAATGATTAAACAGAAACGAATGTCATATAAATTAGAACGAAGAAATTACTTGTTATTTATATAAATATAAATAAATTTAATAATAACCAAACATAGTAAGGCCAATGCTAAGGCAAAAAGCTACGTGCCCCACAAAATCTGTCACTCTTCTCCATTAGTACGATTGATTTACCAAAATCCGCCATACCTATCAGAAGGATCCATTGGTACATACATACATATATACAATACTATATAATAGAACAATCAATTATGCCAGCAGGTGCCAAAAAGCGAAAAGCTGCAAAGAAAAAGAAGAAATTGGGAGGAAATAATAATGTCCAAAATTCCAGTTATGCTACTGCCAGTACTTCTCATTCTCATGGTACTTTTTTCACACTCTAGTCATTTATTATTCCATCTGTCTCTTATGTGTCACAATTTTCTTATTCAGAAACAATTTAACTGTCTATTTTAGATACATGTTTCAATTTTTTCCTTAAATTTCGTATTAAGTCAAACATCGAGAGTAATAGTATGAGGTAATATAGAGTATTGTGGATTTGACATGGAGGAAAATATTTTCCTTTTCCTAGAAGATGTTTTATCTGATGATTACTTCCACTACTAAAAAATCTGTATTTTCCTATTGAATTTTTCATTGGAAAATGTTCCGTGGCTATTCCTCACTATTGTCGGTGGAAAAACCTAAAAAGTAGTGTTTTCATACGGAAAAATTAGGAAGTTTTCCAGCATTTCAATGGACCTGTTTACTACCGTGCGTTTTCTCAATGAGATGGTTTGGTGGGAATGAGGTGGTAAAATCATATTTTATAACACAAATTTGTATTCAGTGGGAAAGACCTCTATTCTAGTAATGGTAGTGTTTTTTTTTGGGAATAAAAGTTGATGCAGCCCCAATTCGGATTAGTCGAGGCATTGGGATGGTTAAATTGAAAAAGGACATATTTATGAATACTCTCTGTCCCAATTTATATGATACACTTTTCTTTTTAGTCAATCCAAAAAAGAATGACACATTTTCTTAGGCAACAATTTAACTTTAAATTTTATCTTATACGCTTAACGAGAAATTTATAACCACACAAATATCTGTGGCTTCTTTTAGACCACGAAATTCAAAAGTCTTCCTTTATTTTTTAAACTCGGTGCCCATTCAAACCACATCACATAAATTGGGATGGAGGGACTAGTATTTAAGGTATATGCAATGACATTGCAAATAACTTTTAAGTGACATGGTTATATAATTTTTTTTGCACCGTTAGTGCATAGAACTTAAAGTGTTATGGATACTATATGCACTAACGGTGTAATGAATATAACTTTTAAGTGTACTGATTGTGTAAATATTTTTTACACCGTCAGTGCATAGAACTTAAACTCAAATGAATATTAAAAGTTAAGAACAATAGCTAAATGTTGATTGAAGAAAGTAGAGTGCTATCAACTTGATTGGGGATGGTTGTAAAAGAAAATTACTATTTTCTAGTGTAATCAAACAGAAAACATTTTTCTAGCGTGCCCCTTTTACTATTCTTAATTAAATCTGGACATATCTGTCTGCAACTTTAAACTTATTTTCTTATCTTCAATACCTTTAGAGTTTGATCTGTCCTCTCAACTTTGGCTATGTGTTTTTTTGGCTTATATTCTCAAGTGTACTGTTTTATGTTTATTTGTGTATGATGTGTGTTTTGTGTTATCTAACTTCATGATTTTTTTCTTTTTTTCTTTTGGTAATTTAGTTAATAACTACATCAGCCTGCAATGCTGGCACATGTTACTTTCATTGTTGTCCTCTTTTCAACACTCTTCCATTGTAGTGTCCGAGTGGATACTGTTAGTTTCTCTCGAACCATAGTACTATTATTTGATTAGATCATCGAATCATTCTGTTTTTTTGGATTGCATCGCTTACCGGCTATTGCTAATTTGTGAAAATACTTGTGTTGGAACATTGGGCTTGAACCAATCTATGACAGGTGAGGAGGATTTGAGACGTGATGATAACAAAGAGACCGATGGTGGGGAGGTTAGTTACCCTGCATCTCAAGATCACCAATTGGAAATTTCACATAGTGGGTCGTTCTTTGATGAGAACAAATCAAGTGCGGTGAAAAATGGAAGCAAGGAAGCGAATATAGTAGCAATAGAAGGGAGAGGTACCGTTCAGGTCGAAAGAGAATTGAAGCTTGAGGGTGAATCTTCGAGTCATAACATTAACATTGAGCATGTGGGACCCGCGAGATTCCCTCATGAAGGAGGCTTACGAAGGAGGAGTTCAAGTAGCAGCAGCAAACCTGCTATGTCGGAGGATATAGTTCAGGTGGCCACAAGCGCTCCAGATTTTGTGGATACGAGATTGGAGAAAAGGGACAATGAAGCTGTAGAAACTTCAGGCGCAAAGCCCTCTGTGGCTCAAAACGATGACGGCAAACTAGAGTGTTCGTACGATGAGCCTGCAGTTGATGCCTGTGTTCATGCAGATGACATGAACGGTTCTCTTCATGACCATCAGGTTTACAACTTCTTCTCCAGCTTTTTATTAAGACAGCGTCATAATAATTCTCTAAGCAGCTGGCAGTTTGTTCTTTTCCCATCTTGTTAACTTTTCCTTTTTGTAAATCAGTGATGTCAAAGGCTCATGTAAGGCACACGTAATCCTTGAAGTATAAAAAAGCCAGGAGAGGGCGCTTTAAGTTGTGCTTCTGTGTAGTCAAGGCACTAATGCGTGCACCTTATTGCCCATGCATGCTGTCTCAAATCGAGCAGTACTAAACAACAAATATAATCGGCAAAGAGATTTATTAACTGTTAAGGAAAATATTACGAATGAATTTGTTACTTTTCTCTTGCATTACAGATATATTCTTATATCTTTTCTTCATTGTGTCTTTTTTTAAAATAAAGCCCACACTTTAACTGCACTTTGTGCTTAAATACCCAATAGGCCTGGAGCGTTTTTTAAAGCTGTTCGTATTTGATATAACTGTTGTAAATATATGCAGCTACCAGTAGCTTTGGTTCCCCGACCAGTGCAAACAACTTCCTGGAAGAGTTGCTGTGGCTTGTTTGAGGTGTTTGCAGGATCGAATAAATAATTTCAGGTTGGAAATCCTTCTTTCTTTTTCTTTTTTTGTTTTTCTATTGGCACATTAGTTTTCACTTGGCAAAGGTATAGAAGAACAAAAATGTATAGTTCTAATCAGTTGGATGATCTAGATACTTTTGACCTTTTGGTTTTCTTTATGTTCTTTATCCGGAGCATTAGTGTTGACTTTTAATTGCTACTTCCGGAATAGATTTAGAATCTTCTTTTCGTTATGCCACCCGTAAAAGAGCTCATACGTAAGCAATGGCGGAGATAGGATTTCAAATTTATGGGTTCTGAATAGAATGACAACTTTTAAGTGCTTATAACAGGGCTCTAAATTTATTTATGTGTATATATTTAATGAATTCATAACACAAATACATTGTTTGAGCAAAAACTGTTGGGTTCGGACGAACTAGTAACTAGGCTTCTACCTCCGCCCCTGTACGTAAGGTGGACTCATGAGTTTGATTTGTTATAGGATACAATTTATCATAACACAAATAATTTGACTTCTACTTTCAGACAGATCCTGATTAGCAGTTTTTAGTAAACTAAGCAACTAATCATAATGGGCAGTGGAGTAATAATGACAAACTATTAAATCTTAAAGTCTGTGTACAGGGATGCCATTTAGAAATTGAAAGTTGAAACAGTAATATTTATAAACCTTTACAACAATGAGAGTCTTGTTGAACTAACTTATCAAAAAAAAAAAAAGTTTTGTTGAACTAAATGTGAGGAAAAAACTCTGTTCTATTATCTATGAGTTGTCAAGGTCGCATCATTTAAGAAACTTAAGCTCTTAGTTAGAATGCATGGGGAATGTGGTTATTATGGCTAACTTGGGAAGGAAACTGATAAGTAGAGATTTATTTAGGAATGTGTGGATTGAATTCAGATATAGGTAATAACTACTGACATTTCATAAATGCTTTTCCGCTTGTTCTTCGAGGGAGATGGTGTTGATGATCATTGTTTAGAACAGCAAGATGAGTTTCCAACTCCATCTTTTTCACCGAATTCACATTTAATTACTATATTCTTGCTTTCGGCTCTTCTGTTCTGATAATTCTCTCTCTCTCTCTCTCGCTCGCTTTCTGCCTTCTTCTTTTTCTCTACGGGAGGGTGGGACTAAAATTAGATAACCGATATTTTTTCATGCTTTTTTCTGTAAGTTATTCCTAGAACTGATATCACCGGTTTCAAATTGATTTAGAGGGTGATTTGGTTAGAATGGGTGATTTTGATAAATTGTTTGATCAACTTTTGGATCATCAATGCTTAAATTGCAATTTCCTAAATCTTAGGATGATTTGGTCTACTCTAGAATCTCAAAAAACTCTGCCTCATACGCAGAGACGGATGTAGCCTTGTAGTACCGGGTCCATCTGAACCCGGTATTTTTGACACGGAGCATAAATTTATATGTAAATTGCAACAAGTACTATGTATGAAGCCATAACTTTTTAGATACAATGAATTCAATACTAAAAATCATACATGTTTAACAACAACAACATACCAATGAAATCCCACAACGTGGGGTCTGGGGAGGGTAGAGCGTACGCAGACCTTACCTCTACCTAGGTAGAGTGGCTGTTTCCGAGAGACCCTCGGCTCAAGACAAAGTACAAGCAAAGCAAAGCAAAGCAAAGAAAGAGAAATGGTTAGACACGGATAAGAAATTTAAAGCGGTATGAAAATGCTGGTATAAAAAACGAATAAGTCATAATAGCGCATTCTATAGGTTGAATCCATAAAGTTTAAATCTTTAAATTCGCCTCTGCTCATAGGCCGGCAAAAGTAAATTTGCTACGTTTAGGAAACAAATGAGATTGTTTGAACTGTGGCCTTCTAAATTTTCCAACTCTTTTAGCATTTCTTTTTCTAGGATAAGCTTATGTGTGCTTGTTTTTTTTGTTTTTTTCCGTTGCATTCATCTTAGTAGCACTCGATTGATATTAGACTGGAATTTACCTCCTTTACTTATCTGGCAATCCACATTTCTCTGCTACTGCAGCATTGATATGATACAAGCAAATGTTTTTCGTGATGCAGAGTAGAGCATGAAGGTTGAGCGAACGAGCAACCTCTTGGATCCTTTTAGTGAACATATAGAAGTTTATGATAGTGTTCATCTTCTTGAACAATTACGAGCTAGACGCGTCATCATACAATCTATGTTTCTGTTATCCTCGTTTAATTTGAAAAGCAGTTTGATGCCCCTTGTTCTTTCCCAGCTTTCCTGGTTTTTCACAGTCGTTAGCTTATTGGCGTGACATATCCAATTTTGAAGGAGAGTTGTTTCTTTAGTTGCATAGGAAACTTAAAAATTAGATTATTATTTTCTTGGTTTTTGGTAGTTTTAACCAGCACATAGTTTTGATAATTTCCCAATATATTACTTCAGTAATTACCCCTTTTCATTATTTCATTCTTCTGCACCAAGTAATTATGCATGTTTTATGAGACGAATGGTTGTTTTTACGGTTCCTTATGTAATGATTTTAACTCTATCTCATACTGTGTAAAATTAATTTTTTGCTCTAGAGTTTGGATCTACATTGCTCGGATTCTTAAAAAATATTGATGGGTGCGTGTCGGATCTTCCAAAATAGTGTAATTTGGTGGATTCGACATGGGTATGACATCATTTTTGGAGAGTCCGAGCAACATGATTGTTTCCCTTATTCAGTCTTCTTATTGGCAAAGAAAAAAAAGGGCCAACGAAGGCTAATGCTTTTGTGTATGACTCCTCTTATAAGGAAATATTTTCGTTCTTGTTTGAGTAATAGCATTGAGATTTCTCAATATCATGCTAAGAATATCTTGGATTTCCAGAAGACGGTGTCATTTAGTTCGTGAGAAATAAAAAGGAATATCGAACGTTCAAATGGTTGAAACTAAAGAAGCTACTTCGAAGTAATAAAAAGAAAAGCAGCGACTTGAGTGGGAGAGTTAGGGTCAAAAAGAGGATTCTTCGCTTCTTTCTATATAAAATAGTGCATGAGATTTTCCTTTTACATTATAAGTCACACAAAAGAAGTGTACAGATAACCCTCCAGAAAAAGAAAGATTTGTAAATTGTAATCTTGAAAATAAAACATCTTAGATCTTAATACAAGTAAAGAATACCCGATAATGTAAAAATTCTTTACACCGTTAGTGGACATTAGTTTAACAATTTCTATATTTATAAATTTTTAACTTCTTTCTTGAATCAATTAAGAGGAGAACGGAACTTTAACTTTTAACTCACACTGTTAATGGTGTACGATTCGATCGGTTATTTAGAAAAAAAGTAATATCATATTAATTTTTCGGTTACTTTATTGCACATAATCAAATTTAGATTTTTCAAAACCGTTCTAATAATGTTGGTTTCTCTTTGATATCAGAATAGTTTGGTAATTTTCGCTAATTTTTTTAACGTCATCTTAGAATCGCACTGTTATGAAAATGTCTGATTAGCTTTTAGCTGTATAAAATAATACGTAACAAATTTTATTGTTATGTAAACAATTTACAATTCTCACTGAGAAATAATAAGGTCTGCGTACACTCTACCCTCCCCAGACCTTACGTTGTGGGACTTCACTGGGTATGTTGTTGTTGTACTGAGAAATAATAAGGTGTTATAAGTTCTTGCGCTGCTTTGCTTGCTTTACTTGTGATTATGTTTTGTCTTGAGCCGAGGGTCTCCCGGAAACAACCGCTCTACCTTCCAAGGTAGAGTTAAGGTCTGTGTACACTCTACACTCTCCATACCCCACATTGTGGGATTTCACTGGGTATGTTGTTGTTATAAAGATTAAAAATTATCCAAAATAACTATAAGTCTCAATTCTTCTCATATTAATATGATGAAAAAATACATTTAAAATGTTGGTCAAAATCCATATAGTTTGACTCTTAAGAAGCGAAATGTGACAAGTAAAAGTGAACGGATGGAGTATTAAAGAGGGTGGCTGGCTGGCTGCTATAGATTGTTGGAGTTTTTAAGCTTAGCCTATAACTCTAGAAACATAAATAAAGGCAAGAAGAAATATTTGCTACTGAAAATTTCATTGAACTGAAATGGTGTTTAAATACAGAAAAAGTTCAATAACTAGAGCCTAGATTTAAGTTCCAATCTCTAACAAACTCCTAAAAATCAGCAACTAAGTTAACACTGCTGAAAACGACTAAAACACAGGAGAAAATGCATCAAGTTCTTTTGACTTTTTTACTGCTGAGGCAATTAATCAACATAGAGGGATCTGTTTGTATATTACTTAACCATAGTTCAATGGTGTGTATATATACACATATATATTCTCACTTTAACTTGTTTGGTGTGAATATAATTGTATGAGAAGGAAAGGAAAGCTGTGACCAGATCTCACATTGGTTAAGATGGTAGAAATAATTGATAGAATATCAGAGTTGCCGGTGCATATAATTCATCAAATCTTCTCTAAACTTAACCAAAAACAGGCTGCCTGAACTGGTATCTTGTCCAAAAGATGTCACTATTGTTGGACTTCCAGACCTAATCTGATATTCTGTCAATTACAATATATGCCCCTGGAGAAGTTTGTCAAGTTGGTTGATCAATCCCTTCAATCCCGCGAACTAAACTTACGTCTTGAAGAATTCAACCTTGAATATCTTTTTCATGATCCAGAATTATTGGCTTCTCGTATCGATAAATGGATTGATTTGGTCGTTAAACTTAATGTCAAAGTGCTGAAAATTGACACTTTGGATTATTATACTTTACCTGATGTTATTTATGCTGCTAAAATGCTGACAACATTGAAGCTAAGCAGGTGCAAGTCTGAATTTGACAACATAAGTACCATTAGCATCATAAGATTTTGTTGTCTTAAGGATCTTTACTTGAGTTATGTCCATATATCCCAAGGCCAATTACAACGAGTATTCGATAGATGCCCATTCATCACGAATCTAAGCCTGTCGGATTGCAAGGGAATAAGCAAAGTACATGTTTTTTGCCTAGTACATCTCAAGAATTTGGCTTTTGCATCGTGCAAACTCGCTAGTGTGATAGTCCAGGCTCCAATTATGATGAAATTCACCTTAATACAGGGGAGGAATCTACAAGAAGTCGAGATTCAAGCTCCAAATTTATTGGAATTCAATTTTTTGGGTGACCATATGCCATTCTCATCGATGGATCCTTCTTCCCTGGAAAGCGCCCGACTAAATTTCTTCTTGTTTGAGACAACAATAATATTTAACTTTGGAGATGTGGACAGTAGCTGGTGCACCAACCTTCAGCACTTTCTTCAAAAGTTCAACTATTCTAAAGGTCTGATATTAGTAATATTTTGCTGCAGGGTACGAATTTTTCTTTTCTTCGATCGTTGGATAAAATAAAATTATTGGTTTTGGCCAGGTCATTGACAGAATACATTTATTGCAGACTAAAAAACATCCTTATCTATGACCAAGAAAAATTGTTATTCCGCCAATATCCGTACTTCCATGTACAAATAGTAAAATACTCCAGGTACTTTCTTTCTTTACATGGAAATCCTTTCAAAATTAGACCGACTCTCCTACTTTTAGACATAAATAGTTTTAGCTTTTATACGCCGTTTCTGTGTATATAGTGTTAAATCTAAAATGTAGACATGTAATAGACATTTTCTTTATGTTGATTGCTAGCTTGTGTCTCATAATCATTAGTGTGTTCTCTATATCTTATGTTTGTTTGTTTGTTTAAAATACAGATACTGCCTGAGATAAAAGGGTGTCCAAAGAAGCGGAAATCTGGTAAAGATTGTTTGTTCAATATCGAGTGTGTTTCCTGTCAGCGCGAATTAAAAGAAATCAGCAATTTTATGGACACAACCGAGGAGGAAATGGCCGTTTGGTATTCTTGGTTGAAATCCACATCTCTGATTGACCAAGTGACTAACTTCACGTTCAATTCTTAGACTAGAAAGGTGATTTTGATTAGCTGTTTGATTAACTTTTGTTCGGTAGGATAGGCTTGGTGGTAGTTTGGAGCACAATATTTGCTTCCCCTCTCATACCAGTTGTATTAATATTATTTTCATGGTTGGAAGGCAAATTTTATTGTTTATGTGACAAGACGGGTTGCTCAGATGGTAAGCACTCTTCACCTCCAACCAGAAGGTTGCAGGTTCGAGTCATCAAGGGAGCAAAAGGGGGAGCTACTGGGGGAGGGATAAAAAAATGTTTTTATGAGTTTAACTTATATACACTAACTGTGTAAGGAAATTTTTTAACTATCCGGTCATCCAAAATATATTTGCAGAACGTTGTTTGGACTCTTCAAAAAGGTGGACTGGTGTGTGTCGGATCTTCCAAATGTAGTACATATTTGGAGGATCCGACACGAATGTGACAACATTTTGGAGAGCCTTAGCAACATAGTCTACAGATAATTCTCCAGAAAAAGTGAGATTTGTAATGTTGAAAATAAAGCATGTTACCCGTTAATACACGTAAAGATGACCCAATACTGTAAAAATTCTTTACACCGTCAGTAGATATAAGTTTAACTCTTTGTGTATTACTTATTTGTTTCATACAAATTCAATGGATGTGTAAATAGTTGAAAGACAAACAGCCATCGTATGGATAAATTTGTACACACAAGAATAAAAAATTACAAAATGAAAAAGAATAAGAAAAAATGGCAAAATACTCAATCCACACTCTTTACTTATGTTGTTCGGACTTTTCAAAAATCCTAATGGATGATGTCGGATACTTCAAAAGTAGCACATTTTTAAAGAATCCGATACGGGTACGATAGCATTTTTGGGAAGTTCGAGCAACATAGCTCTTCACACTTTATATGATTCAAAACCCAAGTTCATCTCTCTCCTGGTTGAAGTACCATGAATGGCAGCTATATACACTTTTATGCTTTTTACGAGTCTTTTAGCCTATGTTGCTCGAACCTTCTAAAAATATTATTACATTCATGTCGGATTTTTAAAAAATATAATACTTTTAGCGTATTCAACATGACTCGTCGATAATTTTGAAGAGTCCGAGCGCCATTGCATATAGTCCTAGTATAGTTTTTCATGTGAGTTGAAAATATAAAGAAAACTTTCAAGTACTTCTATTTTCTTTTTTATTTCCCAATAGTGTTGTTCTGACATCGATTTAATTGGATAAACATGATCAGTAAGAATTTATTTAGTCGGAGATGTAGTTGAATATTTCTATGCCTTAATTTGAGTCTTTGTGCTTGGCAGTAAATCAGATTATGTGATATACAAATTGAAGGAATTCGGAAAGATCACAGAAAGAGATATATTGCTGATCAACAAACAATTTGAGAGACTCGACACTGGTAATGGTAATTGTGGAAGGATTACTCTTTCTAATATTGTAGAAAGTCATTATTGAGTTTTTAAAATTTGAGTATTTTTTTTCTTGAATATCATAGAGGATGTGATGTGCATGTATATAAATAAGAAAATACAGTTTAATAAATATATTCATATAGGTTTATGTAATATTGGTAGAATGTTATTCCTTGTCAAAAGTATTTTTAAAATTATCATAACGACCCTTCACATTTGGATCTGATATTAACTTTTAAAAGATTCAAGTTTGAGAAGGAGATAATGGACAGATGTTGTGTTTTATGTGTATCTAGTTTTTAATTGAATTGTTTAAATTTGAAGTAAGCATCATTTGTATTTTTAAAAGTGAAAAATGTTGACTAATAATACACAGCATTACGCGTGGAATAGATATATTATTGTTTTTCATTTATGCATCTCGTATTCGAAATCACATGTTCAATTAATTTGGATTCATGTCATACAGAGCCTATTAAAAGATGAATTACTCTCTAGCTAAAAAAAAAATTTTGTTCTTAGGACTCGAATATGAGATTCTAATGACATCCGCACCACGTAATCTTGCGTTTTATTTCAATTTGAGTAACAGTCATGGTATAACTGTTGGTAATGGTTATTCAATTCCAATTCGTGATTATGATCACACAAATTTGTCTCCCCCGCATCCACTACTAGTCTTAAAAAATATTCTTCATGCCCCTCACTTAATTAAAAATTCGGTGTATGTCCGAAAATTACAACTGATAATTGGATTTATGTTAATTTTAACCCTTTTGGATTTTCTGTGAAGGATTTCAAGACGGGGATACATCTAATGAGATGTAATGGTAGGGGAGAGATTTATCCAATCACCACCACCACCATTTTCACGAGTCAAGCCACACGTTCAACGTTTGCCGCTCTTGCTCCTTCTATGTGGCATGCACGTTTGGGTCATCCGGGGTCGTCTATTATTTCTTCTCTTCAAAATAATAATTTTATTGATTGTAAGAGTACGCGTAGTACTCATATTTGTCATTCTTGTCCATTAGGGAAACATGTTAGATTACCTTTGTAGCCTATACTTCTAGTACGTTGATGCCTTTTGACATTATTCATATTGATTTATGGACATCTCCCGTTTTAAGTTCTTTGGGCTATCGTTATTATGTTTTATTCTTGGATGATTATTCTAATTTTTTGTGGACCTTTCCTTTATCTAAAAAGTCTCAAGTTTTTTCACCTTCTTAAAATTTAGTGCATTCATCCGTACCCAATTTGAACGGGAAATTAAAAACATTCAATGTGATAATAGAAGGGAATATGATAATGGGTCGTTTCGAGAATTTTGTGACACTAATGGCATAACTTTTCGATTTTCTTGTCCTCATATGTCCTCACAAAATGGGAAGGCCGAAAGAAAAATTCGTACCATTAATAATATTGTATAAACCTTACTAGCCCATGCTTCATTACCTCCTTCTTTTTGGCATCATGATTTACAAATGACTACCTACCTCCTTAACATTCTCCCTAACATAGGTGTCCTTGACTTAGCGTCTGCTAGTTTTTTTCTTAGGTTGGACTAGTCGATCACTCTGTTTTGTCTGGATCAGCCAACCACAATTGGAAGAATATTTCATTGGCTACCTTCCACCAGTCAACAAAAGCAACAGTGGAGTTGGCCCTTGGGGAGAATGGCTGCCAGGCGAAAGAGGCAAGCTTATCAAGATTGTGGGCAGCTACCTCCTCTGTCTGCTTGACATTTAGAGAGCAAAGGTGGGTCGAATGGGCAACACTACGGTGAGGCCATGGTATGTGCTGAGTCTGGCCAAATTGTCATGCCACAAAGTTGGGTCTATAGGGGTCCGTGGTCAACTTGTTATGCCTAGAATTGTGCTTCAAGCCTCCTAAAAGGTCCCTAGCCGTAAGCATACGCCACCACACTCAATTCATGACTTTCCGTTGAGCGATTGAAAGGTTGTCATCGGCTATATAATGAGCATAGTCGGGAGTGGCCCATTGTTCAAAGACCGGTTGCCAATCTGCGTAATGGTCTCAGGATAGACCATGCAGGGTGAAGACTGTAGTGAAAACATTCTGGGCACAAGATGTGTTCCCCGAAGAGTGTCGGCCAACACCGGCAGAGCTAACGGAGAACGGCTGCCATCAAAATCATCAAGGATGAACTCAAAGTGATCCACAACTGTAAGAACCACATAGGACCGACCAGAGTATCCAGATTTCGAGTCCCTCAACCTAGCATGAGCATCGCCCAAAGCCATGTACAAGTAAGCCAAGAAGAGGGATGCCCAACTGACATCTTCCCCTGAAACGGCCAAAGCCACATAAATCTACAGCTCGTTGACAATTGCATAAGATCCCGTACATACGAAGTAACGGCTAAACCAATAGAGCAGAAAAGGATGATGCTCAGCCTCATCGACCGGAAGAGGCAAACTTCATCGGTTAGCGGACATGAAAGAACCATAGCTGGAAGAATTTTTTGAAACAACGATCCCCAAGTCGGGAACTTTGATTTCACTCAGGGTAGGCGCTTCGGCTCCCAGTATCGTTGTTACATCAAGAAGGGTGGGAGTCATCATCCCCCGAGGAAAAATAAAAGCATTAGCGGTAGTCGACCAATAACCAAGAAATGCATATATGAGGTCAATATTGTAGGAGATATCAGACCCCGATAGTGTGATGCAATCATAAAGACCCATACACTCCTACTCGGTTCCTTTGGCCGACCTGACCCGGTCCACCCAAGCAGAATAGTTAGCGACCCTGGTCGGCCAGGTGCGTAGGTTAGCTGGACAGCGGTCGGCAGTAAACCAGTCGCAGGTGAGGGGAAAGTCATAGGTCACCGGGCTAAGATGTTGAGATAAAAGAACGTCACCTTGTTCTGGCCTACCACATGGAGCCAGATGCAATTGTTCATCAACAAGGACCAAGGCATCGGTTAGGTATTTATCGGCTAGAGTGGTCCCATATATCTTCTGAGAAGAGGAAGAAAAAGCCATGGTAGCCGAGTAAGAAAAGGACCGAGATTAGGGTTCTTATGCAGAAGGGAAGAAATCGGAGATCAAGTGAAAAATTCTCGGAAAGATGTTTCTTCTTAAGCAGATCTCGATGCGCATCAAAAATTAGGGCTACCTCTTCGAATGCACGATTGGAAAATATTGGAACCGATTCGCGGTAACAAGGACACCTCGGTTGAAGGGGAAACCCAATTCAGAAGTTATCATCATTGCATGCACTGGAGACAAGACGATTGAAGTGACATGCGCGGCTGTGAGACTGAAATGACGACTACTTTTGGATACATCAACTCAACAGTCACACTCGAGTTAATGTAGGGGGCAATTGTTAACACTCAAAAAATAATTTAAGTGTTTAGCCGAATTCAGTGAATGCCGAATTTACTCCTAGCCCTCGATTACAAGAACTTCATTGGATACTAAGGCATCTTACCCGAATTGTTAGTTAGAGGTACGACTGAGACCCACTCAAATGCAGACGCCTCAACGACCAAGTCAAAAGGGTTTCCGGACACCTATAAGCGATAACGACCAACGACAGGGCCATTACCCGAGCAAGAGGAGTAGAAGGCGAGAAAATCGGCACCATCCCCCATAGTCGGCCATTGAACTTAGTGGGTTACTTGATGGCTGACATGGGGGGGGGGCACGTTTGTACAATTTTTCTTTCTTTTTTGTACTATAAATAGAATTATTCTTTGTATATATGCACACAATCAATCAAACAACTCAAAATTTATCTATCTTTTTATCCTTTACTTTTATCCTTTACTTTACTTTCCTTTCCTTTACTCGGTTGTATTTATGTTTCTTACTTCTTAGTTTACTCATACCACCACCCTAACGCTTTCTGGAGTAGTTGGGGAACCCATTGCTGGAAATTAGAGTTCTATTTTCAGTTCAAATCGCTTAAGTTAAGGAATCAATTTGTCTCCCGATTTCATCAGCCGATACAACGACATATATCATAATTCGGGGCGAGAACACATATAAATTAAACCCCACTTTCTACCTAATCATATAAAAAGTATTTAGCATAATACAGTTATGATTAAAATTATCATTTTTGCTTCTCAACAGTAAATTAATATCTGAATTAGTCATTGCTAAGTTGTTGGATTTGCCAACAAACTCATGATCTCTTTTCACTTTCTTGTTATGCCCACCTAAAATAAAGTTTATTATTGCTTCATTTGTACTCGTAAAGTAAATAAATTATTATGGTAATTAGAGGAATGCATACATTATATCTATTATTGTTATTACAGTTAAATTTTCTATTCCTAGTGGCTTTGTGATTCTCGTGGTCTTAGATCTTAATAATATGATAAGAAAATTACGAGAACGAAATTAACTTCTAATCATTTTCCAAGAATTTCATTATTTTTAATAATATGATAAGAAAATTACGAGAACGAAATTAACTTCTAATCATTTTCCAAGAATTTCATTATTTTGAGGGGCAGCCCGAATATAAGGCCAGTAAAGTAATCGCTTGGGGTCCCCATTTTTTCTTAAAAGTTGTATTATATATATATATATATATATATATATATATATATATATATATATATATATATATATATATGTGTACTGTTAAATTTGAAGAGTTTTTCGGAGAGAAAGTATAATAACTTTTTATATTATAATATAATGATCCTTACAATAATTGGGAATCAAATAACTTTACGTGGTAATTGAGTAGCTATTTTATTGTCTCATTTATATAGTAAAAACTGATATGAGCCCAATTATTATTCATATATTTACCTTTTTCATTCTCCCTTTTACTATTCTTATTCTCAATATTGAAAAATCTCTCAAATACAAGTTACCGCAGCTTAAAAGTTACAAACAAAAAGACTTGATTCTTTCCAACTACATAATATTGCTTACAAAATAATGTTAATAGTTTATATAATTGTTGCCTCAACCGAAAGAAGTTTTCCGAAATTAAAATTGATAAAATATTGCTTAGATCAAAAATATTGCTTAGATCAACATTTTATACCAGTAATTAATGTGCGCATCTAAAAAAACTAGAAAAAATAATTTAAATTAAATTATATATGAAGATCTTTCCTTTAAAAAAAGTTAGGGTCTCTCTATGAAGTTTGACTTTAGACCCCCAATCTTGTTGAGACATCATTGATTTTGACAATCTCAAGCAGTGACAAAGTCAGGACTTTCACTAAGAGGGTTCAAAAATATAAAAGAGTAAAACAAATCAATTTTAAAACATTAATTAATGATTGCGCACCTAAAAATAAATTAATTTCAAAACAATATATGACAATCTTTCCTTTAAAAAAAGTTAGGACCTCCCTATGAAGTTTGGCTTTAGGCCCAATCTGATTGAGACAGCTCTGATTTTGACAATCTCAAGTAATTGCAAAGTAAGGACTTTCACTAAAGGATTCAAAAATATAAAAGAATAAACAAACAAAAAAGTCAAGGGAGTTCAATATCGACTATATATATATAAAAAAATAATTTTAAATCATATATATATACATAGTATTTTTTCACCTAAAGAGGTTGGGTGAACCCCTAGCCACCACGTGGCACAGATCTCAAGCTCTCTAATAAGCATTACATTGATATTTTTATAAGTTGATAACTGGACTAAAGATTTAAGGGGATAATAATACTTTCGGTCCCTTAGTTATGGGTAAATTATTATGTTGATCATTGTGATTTAGTATTCAATTATTTAAGTTGTGTGATATTGGTCTCTTTATTTAGAAAATATTTTATATTTAAACTATTTTAAAAGTATATTATCCTCAAATATTGAGCAATAGTATAATTTTAACATAATACATGATAATTAAATGATTGAACAATTAATACTTCAGAAAAATTGTGATTATTTATTGACAAAGGAATCAAAAGTACACATTTCAAGTAAATGAATATTAATTATGTTTAGTTGAATATCAAAAGAACTAAAATCAGAGTTTATCCATAATTCCCAGACTAAAATACTATTAACCCAAGATTTAGTTAGCTAGGTATTAATGAAACGATTATTATAAGTTTTGAAAGGAATAAAAAAAAATGAACTCAATACAAATCATCTCACCACAAAAAAGATGTTCATTTCATTGAATTTAGTCAACTCCATTTCTAGTATTATATTTGGTTAGGTAAAGTTCTTTGCATAATAAACTAAAAATGAGATCCTCGTTAATTAAACATTTAACACCTTTAAAAGGATTTTTTTCTCTAATTTATTTTCCTATAGAAACAGATATGAACACAATGCACTTAGCCATATTTATTGTTGTTTCGTCTCATATCTTCCTATTAAAATTTCACTAATGGGAAAAACCTCCCAGGTTCACTTAAATAATTTAATGGTAGAAATTAATTCGCACTCGATGTTTTTTTTTGAAATTATGTTAATTTATTATGATTAAGTGATAAATTAAGATGAGAATTAATTATCTATAGCTTAATGATAATAATCTATATGAAGATATGTATTATGCATTTATTGAATTTATATAATTATAGAGTACATATAAGTTTTTATCGGATTTAAATTATACGTGTTAACAATATAAAGGAGTATTTTTAAACTATCATTGCAGTTTAACTTATATATAGCATGTTAGTTATCATTTTTATACCAAGTAATGCTTATCATAAAAATATGTGATTTGTCTATAATTACCCTATAAGTAATATGATTGTGTAAATATCTTGAATTTTAATTAAGTACACTAATGATATAATAAAAAAATTACACCACTAAGAGTGTGGGATTGATAAGCTCATTTTATGATTCCTTTTAAATGAGCCTTACGTTGTCCATATCCGAATTAGTTGGAGTCTTAATGCGGTATCAGATATCGAATGAAAATAAAAATATAGAACTTTTTACACCATCTATGTAATTTAACATTATATTGTGCGGAGCCTCAATTGAAGGTTAATGTATTTTGTTGAATATCACTAAGACTAAAATCAGAATTTATCGATAACTACATGATCAAAACACTATTGTTCTATTAACCCAAGATAATTAGCTATCTTATTGATTAATGAAACTATGATTATAAGTTTTGAAGGAAATAAAAAGAAATGAACTAATTATACAAACATATCACCACAAATGAAATGTCCATTTCATAGAACTCAGTCAACTCCATTTCTAGTATTATATTTGGTTAGGTAAAGTTCTTTGCATGAAAGGGCAACCCGATGCACTAAGCTCCCGTTATACGCGGGATTCGAGGAAGGCTCGATAAAGTTCTTTCCATAATAAACTAAAAATGAGATCCTCGAGAATTAAACATTTAACACCTTTAAAAGGATTTCTCTCTCTCTCATTTGTTTTACTATAAGAAAGATATGAACACAATGCACTTAGCCGTATTTATTGTTGTTTCGTCTCATATCTTCCTATTAAAATTTCACTAATGGAAAAAACCTCCCATGTTCATTTCAAGAATTTAAGGATAAGAACTAATTTGCTCCGATGTTCATTTCAAGAATTTAAGGATAAGAACTAATTTGCACTATGATTAACTAATTAAGGTGAGAATGTGTATTAGTTAATTATAGCTTAGTAGCAATAATGTATGTGAAGATATGTTATGTATTCATTTAATTGATATAAAAATTGAGTACAAATAAGTTTTTACCGCATTTAAATTCTACACTCTGACTAAATAAAAATTTCAACTATAATTACAGTTTATAAGTAGGTTAGTTATCGTATTTATATCAAGTAATGCTTATCATAAAAACATGTAATTTGCATGTATTTACCTTATAAGTAATATGATTATGTAAATATCTTGAATTTAAGTTATAAACACTAATAATATAATAAACTTTATAAACTATTAAGGGTTATGGTACGATAGATATAATCCCTCTATCCTTAATCAACGGGTTCAACCATGAGGATAAAAAAAATCACCTTTAATAAGCTTTACGTGGTGCAAATTTGAGTTAGCTGGATCCTAATACGAGTACCAAACACGAGTGTGAAACAAAAATTACACCATCAATATAATTTAACATGCTATAATACTTAATATTTCTTCCAGGTTGTCGATCAATATTATCTATTATCTATCGTTACCTAAAGTCACCTTTTAATTGACCTAATTATGTAAATATTCCTTAAATTCTAATTCAAAAAGGAAAATTTACACACTATGTCTAATTTTTAAAATATTTACGTCACATAGCTCATACTTTGGGCATAAACACTCAATTTTCAATATATTTGTGTATACACACCTTTTATACACTATTATATACTTTATACAAGGTTGATATATTATGTATAATGTTTTCCCTGAGGTATAATGTTGTATAAAATTGTTCATTGAGCTTATATTTTCAGAAGTTGTATATTTTTGGGAAAACTACACTAATTGTCCATAAAATCCAAACTATTTTCACTTAATGGCCCCGCCCATAAACTATTTACCTGAGATGCTCATGTGGGTGTATCTGTGCATTAATTACATTGTCCTTTTATGATTATTTTGAGTATTTTCTCTTTCTTTTTTTTTTCCTTTTTATTTGTGTGTGCATTAATTGAATTGTCCTTTTATAACTAGTTTCTCTTTCTTCTTTTTACCTTTTTATTTGTGTGTTTGCACGTGGGTTTGTGTGACATTTTTTCATTTTAATTTTTGTCCCTTTTCTATTTCCTTATCCTTTTTATTGTTTCTTGTCTTTTTTATTTTCCTTTTAAATAATAAAATAAAATATAAATTAAGTATTTTTATATTAATGATATTAATATAAAATATATATTTAAAATATAATTCTACTTTCTGTAATCTTTTTTTAATAAAATTAAACTTGCTAAAAATGATATTAAATATTAAAATTAAGCCTAAACTCTATTTGTTTTTATTTTTTTATAATTTTCTTTTGTAGGAATTAATCGGGTATGTATGATACCTTTTCAGTATATGATATATACCATATGAGTATCATAAAGGACTAAGAATTTTTTTAAGGAATGAATCAGTCTTTTATGATGCCATGTCAGTATATGATATATACCATATGCGTATCATAGATGACTGATAAGTTTTTCTTAAATGAATGAATTAGTCCTTTGTGATACCATGTCAATTTATAATATATACCAGGTTGGTATCATATAAGACTGAAAGTATTTTCTAAGGAATGAACTAGTATGTATGATACCATGTTAGTATACAATATATACCATGTGAATATCATATATGTTAATATATGATATATCATGTGGGTCAGTCATACATGACACCATGTCAGTATATGATATGTATACCATATGGGAATCACAGAGGATTGAACTATCTTTTTCTTTAAAAGAATGAACTAGTCCTATATGACACCATGTTAACATATGATATATACTATGTCGGTATCATAGAGGAATAAGGATTGTTCTCTTTTTAAATAATGAACTGATCATTTATGATACCATGTGAGTATATGATATATATCGTATGAGCATCATGTTGTAATGAATATGCCATTTATGATACCCTATCAGTACATGATACATACCATGAGGGTATATAGAGGATTGAGTGCTTTTTTCTTGAAGGTATGAACTGCCAGTATATGATATAACATATAGGTATCATAAAAGATTGAGTAATATTTTTTGAAGGAATAAATCAACCTTCTATGCTACCCTGTAAGTATATGATATATACCACGTGGTATCATAGAAGATTAAGTTGTTTTTTTCTTGAAGAAATGAATCAGTCCCCTATGATACACTGTTAGTATATGATATATACCAGGTTGGTATCAATGAGGAGTGAGTGTTTTTCTTGAAAGAATGAACTGTCAGTCTTGTGTGATACCATGTGGGTATCATAATATAATGCATCAATATATTTCATCTGCTATTAAAAAAGAAACAAGTAATAAAAAAAATAAAAAAGAAAGAAATTAGAATTAAATATAGAATTAGATTATGGTGAATAAATAAATTATAGTATAAAAAAAGGACAGTCCGATGCACTAAGCTCCCGCTAAAATAAATTATAGTATGAAAAAAATGGTATTTTTTTTCTCATAATATGAAAAAAATAAATGAACAAAAAAGGAGATTTTTTTTTGAGAAAAATACAAAAATAAAAGAAAGAAAAGAAGATAAGAAGTAAAGAAATAAAAAAGAAAAGAAGAAAAAAGAGACAATTAAATAGAAAAAAGAAATAAAGAATTAAAAATAAAATAAAATAAAAAGAGCTAGAATTAAATATGAAATTAGTTTATGGTGAAAAAAGAAAATAAAGAATACTATGATTTTTAAAAACAATAAATAAAACAAAAAAGGAAAAGTAAAAAAATAAAGAAAAAACTAGAGAAAATAGGAGAAAAGAAGAAAAAAAGTAGAGAAATAATAATAAAAAAAGATAATTATCTACAATAACTATAAGGGGTATTAAGGGTAAATAAGTTTTTGGGTATGAAAAGAAAAGGGGCATACAAGGGTAAATATTTGGGTTATTGGGGGCATTAATGTAGTTTTCCCTAAATTTTTAAGTTAAGTTCAATATTTTTTACACTATCAATATACAAATTTTAATAATATAGTAATTTACCAATAAATTCACACAAATAAATTTATTTTTTATTTGTTATAATTAAATAAAATATAGTATTTAAATTTTAAAGCCTAACGAATTATGAAAAGAACAGAGCAACTAAGAACCAAACCCACCACAACTACCCAATATAGACTTTTATTCCGAAAAACCTTACTAAGTAATCAACAAACGACGTCGTTCTCCCCCCCTCCCCCTTCATTGCTTCAGATCTCTTCTTTCCCTTCACATCATTTCCATAACTGCTCCTTTCCTTTTGAGCTTCATCAAATCTTCTTATATATATGTATATATCTATACACACACACACACACACACACATATTAATGATATTTACATTGTTGTGTATGAATGAATATACACATGTATTGTTGTTGAACAACTGAATTTTGATTTCGATTCGGTTCGGTTCGGTTTTTGAGGAGTTTTGAAAATGGCGGTGGTTGCTGGACCTGTAACACCAGGACAGGTGATGTACTGATCTGAGTCGTGTTTTTTTGCTAGTGTTCAATAAGTTATATACTTATTGGAATTGTTTTGTTTTAGTACTGATGAAATTTTGATTTTTTTGAGCTATTGAAGTGTAATATGATAAGTATATAAGCTTAAAATTTTGATGAATTATGCGTAATTTTGATATTAGAAGCACTGAGATGAGTTGATCTGAGTCGTGTAAATTTGTTCGTGATGTACTTGTTGAATTCAAGTTTGTTTTAGTACTGATGAAATTTTGAGTTATTTTTGAGCTATTGAAGTGTAACTTGATAAGTATATATGCTTAAAATGTGGTGAATTATGATGAATTTTGATGTTAGAGCAGTGAGATGAGCTGATCTGAGTCGTGTCGAATTTAACTTATCAGATTTTCTTCTCACTGGAAGACTTTTGGATTCATTTTCGAGTCTTTGAAGTGTTAATTGGATCCGGCTATGAGTTAGAACTCTGAAAGTGTTTAATAACTAATATGTATATGCTTAAAATTTGAAGAAGTATGCTGAATTTTGATATTAGAGCAGTGAGATGAGCTGATCTGAGAATTTAACATATTAGATTTTGTTAGGAGTATGTTTTTTGCTTATATATAGTGTTCAATAAGTATATACTTAAAATGTGAAGAATTATGATGAATTTTGATATTAGAGCAGTGAGATGAGCTGATCTGAGTTGTGTTGGAATTTAGCTTGTTAGATTTTATTATGTTTTTTGCTCGTGTTCATCATTGGAAGACATTTGGAATCATTTTTGTTTTGGTACTGATGAAATGTGAGTTTCTTGAGCCGTTGAAGTGTGATTGGATCCTTCTGAGAGTTAAAACTCTGAAAGTGTTTAATTATATATACTTTAAATGTGAAGAACTATGCAGAATTTTGATATTAGAGTAGTGAGATGAGCTGATCTGAGTCATATGGAATTTAACTTATTAGATTTTGTTATCACTGGAAGACTTTTGAAATCATTTTCATTTTTTTTGGGCAATAAACTGTGAATATTATCATTTTGTTATAATACTAATAAAATGTGAGTTTTTTCGAGCCTTTGAGGTGTAATTGGATCCTTCAAAGAGTAAAAACTCTGAAAGTGTTGTATATATACTTAAAATGTGAAGAGTTATGCTGAATTTTGATATTAGAGCAGTGAGATGAGATGAGATGAGATGAGCTGATCTGACTCATGAAATATTAGATTTTGCTGTGCTTCCTGCTTGTGTTTATTACTGGAAAACTTCTTTTTCCTGATAGTATTTTTTTTAAAAATAATGTTCGTTTTGGTACGGATGATATGTGAAATTTTTGAGGCATTGAAGTGTAATCGGATCCTCCTATGAGTTGAACTAAGTATATATGCTTAAAATTTGAAGAGTTATGCTGGATTTTGATATTAGAGCAGTGAGATGAGCTGATCTGAGTCCTGTGGATTTTAAGATATTTTTAGTCATTTCGTTTTGGTACTGATGAAATGTGAGTTTTATAAGTCATTGAAGTGTGATTGGATCCTTCTGAGAGTGCTTAATGAGTGTATGCTTAAAATGTGAAGAATTATGCTGGATTTTGATATTAGAGTAGTGAGATGAGCTGATCTGAGTCATGTGGAATTTTAAATATTATATTGTTGTAATCATTTCGTTATGGTACTGATGATATGTAAGTTTTTTGAGCCTTCGAAGTGTAATTGGATCCTCCTATGAGTTAAAATGTGAGAAAATATGCAGAATTTTTATATTAGATCAGTGAGTTGAGCTGATTTGAGTCTTGTGGAATATAACATATTCGATTTTTGTTATGTTTTTTTTACCTCGTGTTTGTCACTGGAAGACTTTGATAGTGTTTGTTGCGAAGAACTTGCTTGATTTGAGAAGAACAAGCTACTTATTTAATTTGAATTTCCATACACATTTGTTTTCATTGCTATGATTATTTTGATACTTATTAGTAAAGGTTGACTCTGGAGCAGGCTAATTAGCTCCTAATCTGACATAGCTAAGGTGTGAATTCCCGACCTCTTGAAATCATTTTCGTTTTGGTACTGATGAAATGTGACTTTTTTGAGCCGTTGAAGTGTAATTGGATCCTTCTGAGAGTTGAAATTCTGAAAATGTTTACTAAGTATATATGCTTATAATTTGAAGAGTCATGCAGAATTTTGATCTTAGAGCAGTGAGATGAGCTGATCTGAGTCATGTCGAATTTAAGATATTTATATATTTGTAATCATTTTGTTGTGGTACTGATGAAATGTGAGCTTTTTTGAGCATTGTGTAATTGGATCCATCTTAGAGTTAATAGTATGAAAGTGTTTACTAAGTATGTATTCTTAAAATGTGAAGAAGTACGCCGAATTTTGTTATTAGAGCAGTGAGATGAGCTGTTCTGAGTCATGTGGAATTTTAAATATTATATAGTTGTAGTCATTTTGTTGTGGTACTGATGATATGTAGGTTTTTTGAGCCTTTGAAGTGTAATTGGATCCTTCTGAGAGTCAAAACACTGAAATTGTTTATAAAGTATATACTTAAAATGTGTGTGAATTATGTAGACTTTTGATTTAGAGCAGTGAGATGAGCTGATCTGAATCGTGTGGAATTTAAGATATTAGATTTGTTGTGTTCTTTTGCTCGTGTTTATCACTGGACGACTTTGATAGTGTTTGTTGCGAAGAACTTACTTGATCTTAGAAGTACAAGCAAATTCTTTAGAATTGCCATACATATTTGTTGTTTTCATCACGTTGTTCATGTTTTGATGCTTACTAGAAGAGCTTGACTTCAGAGCAGGCTAATTAGCTCATAATCTGACATAGCACATAGGTAAGGTGTGAATTCCGAGTGAAAAAAGCTGTGAATTAACTGCCAAGGCTCGATGGTCAACTGCTGTTATGTTGACGAAATATGAGTGCAGCTTGTGTTTTGTACATTCTATGTGCTGATAATTTCTTTGGAGGACAAAGATTTTCCTCATAGAATTTGATCTAGTCCGCCATTGTCCACTAGTTGGTGCTTTTATGGGAAAGGTTGATTTTCCTAAGGGATGGTACAGTTGTTTAAAGATTAGCCTCTGGACTCTCTTCCAGGGAAGAAATGGGCATGGCCGAAAAGAATAAGTTGACTCTGCTCAAAATGACAAAGGGTTAACAATCATTAACAATAACAATAAGTAGACTTGGGGTTCCAATTAACAATAACAATAAGTAGACTTGGGGTTCCAACTATAGGTCTTGTCTTTTTCTTATCCATGTAAAAGAAAGTTAATTGGGATAAAGTAATGCTGGATTTTTCTTTACTAGGAATGGAGTAGTCTTGCAACATTCACTCTTTAGAAATGATTTGTCATTAACTTCAGCAACTTTTGGATCTTAAAAGATAATTGCACCTTTTATTTTCAGGTGAATTATATGTTGGTTTCTTTCACTTTGGTACCTAAAACTTTCAGGTTTAACTATTTGTGAGATTTTAAGGGAAATTTGGGTGAGTAGCTCACATAGGAATGCTTTAGTAGTGAATAGATATGTTTGAGGTATCTATGAATTGATCATGTTGAATGCAGGATTATTCTATTGTTGGTCCTGCTAAAAAAAGGATTATACAATTGTTGGCTACATATAAGCCTTTTAACAACTTTTCACTGCTAGGACAAGCGCTTAGCACTCCTTAAATGAAATCTTGACATCGCATAGAGCAAAAGTTGAAGTAGGTATTTGATGTCTGATCTATTATGACAATATATACTGTTTTACTTTATGGCTGACAGTTACAATTTTATAGTGATACTGAATCTCAGATCTCTCGTCGATGACATCCATTGAGGTCATATCTCATTTGTAAATTTTCAGAGTGCTCTTTTTCCTTCAATTTTCTTTTGGGTTAATTTGCCTTGTATTGGGTTAAGGTTCTGGTGGCAGAAAGAAGGTGCTATTTGCATATTGTAGAATCTGCTCATTCTGGAATTTTCTTTCACACAGTTTGTTTGGACTAGCACGTACTTGTATTTTAAGGTTTCAATGCACCTGTATTGCTGTTACAATGTGGAACATCAACTATTGCTTTATTTGTTTTGCTCTTGAGGAAATCTTGCGTAGATATCTACTGAAGCCTACCCTTATCATGTCTCAGGTGTCATTTTTGCTTGGATATATCCCCGTCCTCATCGCATGGATATATGCTGAGTGGTTGTTGTACAAGAAGTGGCTGTCCCCCTTTAAAGTGTAAGTTAACCCATCCATTCTCCATCCAAAAGAAAAAGGAAAAGACTGAAAACGCATATATCCTCATGCAAGATTACTGAGACATATTAAGTGCCACAAAAAATGTTTTAAAATCTAATCATCAAAAATAGGCTGCTATTTTTTGATATGTTTAATAGGAGGAGGCACAATGATCAAAGATAAAAATTAAAAATTTAACTTTTTAAGTAATTCGTCTATTTCTGTGCCTGGGGCTACTATGGAAAGGACAGTTGTAGCATTTATGCGCTTCCTCTAAGTCGCTTGCCAAAAACTGTCCAATGTCTTTATTTAGAAAACCAGATTTGGATTTAATGTGAGCAATTCTCATCTGGATAATGGAAACAAATGTTATATTATACACTTGCTACAAAATGCCGGTGGACAATATAGAAGCAATAAGATACTAGTGTTTGTGTGTGGAATATGAATGCTATGTTCTTTTTTGTAATAAATAATATTGATACTAGTGTTTGTTTGAGATTCTTGATTTAGAAACACTATACTGATTGTTTTATGTACATGGAAGTTAATCCAGGGATATTACCTACCTTATCAGAAAACAATCCAGGGATATTATGTAATCTAGCTTTGAAGTGTTTTATTTATGCGGTTCACTTTTCCATGCCAGCAGTCATTCAGATAATAATCTGGCTGAACTGGAGATCTCAACAACCAAGGTAGAAGATCGAGCTGTCTTACTGGAAGGAGGGCTGTCAAAATCTGCATCTGTGAAGTTGTCAAGTTCATCGATAAAAACAAATATAATTAGGTCAGTGTGAAAACATACATTCAATTTGCTGAACATTCTTCTTTTGAAGTATATGACTCTTTCCTTAACATTTTCCTCATATTTTGTAGGTTTCTAACAATGGAGGATGCCTTTTTGCTAGAGAATCGAGCAACTCTAAGAGCAATGTGAGTCACTTGGATATTTTAGTTATGGTGCATACATTTTCTCTTCTAATTTTAATATTCTCTTTTCATGATCTCATACAGGTCTGAATTTGGAGGAATCCTGTTTTATTATTATCTCTGTGACCGTACAAATCTCTTTGCAGATTCTACTAAGGTGTGTGATCTTCTATTCCTGAAACAATGTATAAAGATTTGATTTGCCAAGGTCGTGCTGTGTAATATTTATTCTTAATTGTAAGTTTTATTTGCATCACAATAACTATTGAATCACCTCATGGTATAAGCGCATTCAAGTACTTTGAGGTGCAGTCAAGTAACCAGGAGTTTGCATATTCATATGAAATATATATTAAGCGAGTTCAGACAAAATGACTTGTTGCTTCAGATTCTTCTTTGTGCATTATGAACTCCTGAACCTTGTTTTCTTGATTAACTGAATTGCAACTTCCATACATAATTTTATCGTAATGGATCTTTTAAGTTTAGGTCATGTATAACATTGAAAGAATAGACTAGCATATGCTAAGCATGCTTGTGTCTAAACCTTATCCCTTTTCATAGCTTGGATTGTCTGATACTCAAAGCTGATGATTGTTTTGCAAAACTGTAATTGCCTTACTAAATGTTTTTCATGTTTTACTCAGTTAAATTTTTTTACGATCAAGTAATCAGTTCATTATATTTTTACTGTCTTTACCTGCTGTTACCCCATTCCCCTTAATTATGTATTGGTCGTGGGTATAGAGGGGTAAATATGAACTCTGATAATGGACTAATTCTATTGGACTTGATCTTCGAAAATGTGAGTTGCTGCAATTGTTTTTTAGTTTTCCTGCCAAACTCATTGTTGAGACCTTTAAGATTTTCTTATACAGACCAGCCCTCAGTAACAGGTTTCTGCGTGATGTTTTCTTTGAACAGAGCTACAATCGTGATCTCTTCATCTTTATGTATGTTCTTCTGATCATAGTTTCGGCAATGACTTCTCTCAAGAAACATAGTGACACATCAGCATTTTCTGGCAAATCGATACTTTATCTTAACCGCCATCAGACAGAGGAGTGGAAGGGATGGATGCAGGCAAGTTTTTTTCTGTTGTATTTCCCTTTACTTATTCATGCTTCATTTTAGTATGACATAACTGGTTTATATGGATTCTTTGGGCAATACTTTCTTTGTGGTGTCTTTTTCTCCAGTAATCTTGTGTAGTGTAGCTGCATGTTTGTTTTACTACCTCCCAGTAATTTGTGTTGATATGTCGTGTGAATGATCCTTGCAACTTCTTTTACGATGTGTGACATTCATCAGTTGATTTATCTCAAAACCTAACCTCCTGAAAAGAGGAAGTATCTCAAAATCTCATTTAAACACTGATACTTCCTGTAGAGATTTATTTGTGCTCTTTCTATATTGACTCACTCTTATCCTTTTTCTGCAACAGGTTCTCTTTTTGATTTATCATTATTTTGCTGCTACAGAGATATACAATGCAATTCGGGTTTTCATTGCTGCATACGTATGGATGACTGGTTTTGGGAACTTCTCCTATTATTACATAAGAAAGGATTTTAGTCTAGCTCGGTTTGCTCAGGTAACATTAGGTTTTTGTTGTACTTTATCACTGTTTGATATGGGAAGACTTCAGTTTAGAGTGTAATCTCACATATCCATTTTCTCTGTGCATTGTTAATAATGCAAATTTTATCTTTTATGCAGATGATGTGGAGGCTGAATTTTTTTGTAATATTTTGCTGTATTGTTCTCAACAACGACTACATGCTGTATTACATCTGTCCGTTGCACACACTTTTCACCCTGATGGTTTATGGGGCCCTTGGCATTGGCCACAACTATAACGAGATAAGATCAGTGATAGGTTTGAAGTTTCTTATGTGCTTTGTTGTGGTTATCTTGGTTTGGGAGATTCCTGGAGTGTTCGAATTTCTTTGGGGTCCTTTCACCTTTATGTTAGGTTGGTTACTCTGTATTCTCATACATTTTGTTTGTCCACAATCACTATAAATTCTCAAATACTCTGCGTGCTGAAAAACTGTTAGCTTTAGTCTCAAAATTAGTTCAACTATGTTTTATGAACATTAGGAAATATTATACTTGCTCTTGAGTTTTTGTCATCAGAAATTTTGAAACTACGACTTTGTGATAAATAATTTGGAAGTAGATATAATTATTAATTAAAGAAAAAAGGAATTAAATATTATACTTGTGGCATAAGATTGATGTCTTCATGGGACCCATCACTATGTGGAACTAAATGTTGACAAGTGTCACACTCGAAGGTGCTTATTTTAGGTTCAGGTATTGTTTTTGTAACAGAAAGTATCTTCGTATCCTATTGAGGTAGCATGAATTGTAAAGAACCTTTTCGAAAAGATTTCCTGTATTTTTATTTTATTTTATAGATGTTTTTTAAGCACTGTCATCTGATGCTTGTTTTCTTCTTTTCGCAATTGTAGGCTATACAGATCCAGCCAAGCCGGATCTCCCTCGGATGCATGAATGGCATTTTAGATCTGGGCTTGACCGCTATATATGGATAATTGGCATGATATATGCCTATTTTCACCCAAATGTAATTCAAAAGAACTTTGATTTTTAGTTCTTTGTCCCTCTTTTCTCTCTCTTCCATGGGACTGAAGTTTGCAGTATCTTGCCCATTTAGGTTGAGAAGTGGATGGAGAAACTGGAGGAGTCTGACCCAAAGCGGAGACGGACAATCAAGTCATTCATCTGTGGAGTATCTTTAATTGTGAGTTGCACTTAAGTTCATCAGATCCGTTAAATTAAGTGTTGCAGATTATCTTTCTAGTTTGTGAAGACCCTTGTGGTCCGGCCCTTCCACGGACCCTGCGCATAGCGGGAGCTTAGTGCACCGGGCTGCCCTTTGTTTGTGAAGTTTGTCATTTGGGACATTGTCTTCCTCAGGTCGGGTACTTGTGGTTTGAATACATATACAAGCTGGACAAGACAGCTTACAACAAACTTCACCCCTACACATCATGGATTCCCATCACGTACGTATTAACCATTTCTAATTCTCTTTAGCCGTTGATCTTACACGAAACTTAAACTAATGTAAATTACTGCTGTTTGATTGATTTAGTGTAGAACTAACAGTCAAAGAGCTCCCTGCTTGCCTATAATGTACTCAATCAAAGTTTGTCTCCTGAATGTCTTGTATTACTTTTCTCATTTACTTTCTTTGCCTCACAGTGTATACATCTGCTTGCGTAATTTCACTCAGGAGCTGCGGAATTTCTCTTTGACACTCTTTGCGTAAGTGTTCTAAAACAGTAGGCAGCGCCTTATAATCACCGGACATCATGATTCCTTTTCCTGTCTTTTGTCTTTACCCCATCCTATCTCTCCTTTTCGCTTTTGCGGCTTTTAGATCTTCCTTTACTTAGTTCTGATACAAATGCTTAAGCTGTACAGAATTTAGAATCTTATAATTGTTTTTTAAATATAGTTGAAACTGCCTTGTGTTCTCCTTGTTTAACTGTGATCTATTATTGTAGGTGGCTCGGCAAAATTACCTTAGAAACCTATATCTCCCAGTTCCACATCTGGCTGAGGTATGTTGATTTCAATTTTCTTCATAAGGTTTATAATTTCTCCCTCGGGTTTAACCTTGACCTGTCGATATACCGTCATATACCAATAAAAGGGAAGCCTGTCATAGTGAGCTCCCATTATCCGCGGGGTTTGGCGAAAGGTCGGACCACATATGTTTTATTATGTGCAACCTTACCTTGCATTTCTGCAAAAGGTTGTTTCACCGGCTTTAACCCATAACCTCCTGGTCAAACAGAGACAACTCTTGTGTTTACACCATCATGTACAAATGAAATTTAAATTAACATGATAACGTCATCGAACCTTGAAAGTTTTTAGATTTGGTTGAAACTTGTATTTACTGTGCTCTTCAATTTTGGCATCTGCGAGTGAAAGAAGTGAAAAAAATCCTTGATCTTCATCTGTCAGTAATCTGATACCGATCTTACATTTCAAACTAATTTGTTGTTTAGCATCCATCCGTCCATCCAACAGCAACCTACTTTTCTTCTTTCTCTCAACTGTTAGTGGATTTTTTATGGACGTTGGCCAAAATATTGAAGTTAACATGCTTCGTGGTCTTAATACTTTCTGAATTTAATGTGCAGATCAAATATGCCTAATGGACAGCCTAAATGGCTCCTTTCCTTTATCCCGGGCTATCCTATGCTTAATTTCATGCTGACTACAGCAATTTATGTCTTGGTAAGCATATAGACTCTTTCAATTTTGAGTTGTAAATCATTTCTTCTCCTCTTGGGTTCTCTATCTCAGCATTGCTTGCTTATTGCAGCTATCCTGCAGGCTTTTTGAACTAACCAACACACTCAAATCCGTTTTCGTACCCACAAGAGACAATCAGAAGCTGCTCCACAACTTTATTGCCGGTGTGGCGATTTCCGTGTGTTTATACAGCATTTCATTTATTCTTGTTCAGATCCCTCATTAATGAGTAAGTTTGTCATTCCATTTGCCCATCTGCTATGCACAACAGCTTCACAGCCGCACTGCCTTGCCCTTCATAAATTTCGAAATCGTTGAAGCGTGCATACTAAGGACCCGTCTGACCATAAAAATTATTTAGTGTTTGACCATGAAAATTCCAAACATGAACATTATTCCTTATATTCTTTGCAAAAAGTATAACTAAACACAACTCCATCTTCAACTTCAACTCCATAAATTTCAAATAAAGTGAAAAATATTTGGAGTCTATGGCCAAACGTCTACTAAGTTTGACATTCCGGCCCCCCAACTTCACGGTGCCTAAATGAAACCCCGTGAAGTTTGAGGGCCAGGATGTCAAACGGGTTCAAGTAGAGGTGTCTATTTGTCTATTCTGCCAAAACTTTTTGTAGAACCATGTATCTGAACTGCTTCATTTTGGGACAGATAAATATGGCAAAGGCCCAGATGACACGGTAATAGAAGAATGCTAGAAAGTTAAAGGGATCAATGTGGAACTGAAGTACTAATAGAATTCGATTCATTGGTGGTGATAGAGATCTTGATACCCAGCCGCAAGTTGTGAAGTATGTTTTTCCAACAATTTCGTGAAGTGTCACTTCAGTTACCCAGTTATGATAGTCGAAAAAATTCTCAGTTTTTGGCTATTCAAAGTTTGGAGAAAAAGCCATGGATTCGAGGAAGGGAATCATGTGTATAGTGTCGATCACCACCGTGTATTCATTCCTTTTCTTTTTCTTTTCACTGTCAGTATATGTTTTCTTCATGTAAATCAACATGAGAAAATGTGGGAATGTAGTTGTTTCTCATTCAACAGACTTGATTAATTAATTGGAAATGCATTCTTGATCTTCAGTCAGAATTCGGTTTAAACTTTGAACTCTCATGATTATAGATAGTGTCATGTTAAGAACAAGAACAATATGATTAACACATACAAGTTGTTTAAGATTGTTATGCTTTCTAGTTCGAACTTCAGGTCAATGGCTTGAAGTTTGCACTTTACTGTGGCATGATTTAAGGTTAAATTTATCAAATTTAAATTTCAAATCGGTCATGTTCAACTGATATTTGGAACTACACTTATTTAGACACATAAGGATACACTTAAAAATCCAATTTCGAATATGCTTTTCTTAGGTTTAATTTAATTGGAGAAGTGGGATTCTTTTTAAATACTGTAGCTTATTATTTAACAATCTCTTTCATATACAAAGAAAGGAAGCTTGGTACTCAGGTGAGGCTTGTACTCAGGTCATTTCAAAGAAAGGAAGCTTTAAGTACCTCAGATTTATTATCCAAGGAAATGGAGAGATTGACGACAATGTCACACATCGTATTGGAGCAGGGTGGATGAAATGGAGGCTCGCATCTGGAGTCTTGTGCGATAAAATGGTGCCACCAAAACTTAAAGACAAGTTCTATAGGGTGGTAGTTAGACTGACTATGTTTTATGGGGCAGAATGTTGGCCCGTCAAGACTTCGCACACCCAAAAGATGAAAGTTGCTGAGATGAGGATGCTAAGATGGATGTATGTGCATACAAGGAGGTATAGAATTAGAAATGAGGATTTCCGAGACAGAGTGGGAGTGACCTTGGAGGATAAGATGCGGGAAGCGAGGTTGAGACGGTTTGGGCACGTGCAGAGGAGAGATACAAATGCTCCAGTGCGGAGGTGTGAGAGGTTGGCTATGGACAGGTTCAGGAGGGGTAGAGGTAGGCCGAAAAAGTATTGGAGAGAGGTGATTAGATGGGATATGACGCATGTGCAACTCACTGAGGACATAACCTTAGATAGGGGGTTATGGAGGACACGGATTAGGGTAGAAGGGTAGTAGGTAGTCCAGCGTAGTCCTACCTACCCTTACAAACTGGTAGTTGTAGCGTTATTATAGTAGGCCCGCTTAACCTATCATACTAGTAGACGCAAAACTGTTTTATAGTCCCCTGTCATTTGATTAATGATGCTATGAGTTTTCTAGTGTACTTTGTTTGTCTTATTTACCTGCATTAGTTATTGCTCCTTTTTTAGAAAGCACATTCATGGCTTATTCACTTTGTTTGTCTTACTTTGATTGTGCTTGTGCTTGTGCTTTGGCTTGAGTCGATGGTCTCTCAGAAATAGCCGTTCTACCTACCAATGTAGAGGTAAGCTCTGCCGTACACTCTACCCTCCCAGACCACGTTGCGGGATTTCACTAGGTATGTTGTTGTTGTATACAAAATGAACCCCACAGTTCAGTGTGGTAGATCAATTATTATGGTTTAGAAAACCATCACACAAATTATTTCTCGTCTTCTTGTGCATGATTTTCTATTACTTACATCTAATCATTATATCCTGATAATACATTTTATTCCAAGTGCGTTTTAAGTGTTTGTCCATAGGTATTTTTTCAAAAAAATGAAATATTAGTTGAAGGCTGTTTATTTTAACATATGAAATTTGAAGTTTGAATAACAGGTTTTAGGATTATTTTTTTCAAATTCAGGTTTCTACTCACAAAACTTCAAGTATGTTTTCATAATCAAACACAACTTTAACTTTTATTTTTTTCCCAATTTAATTTTAAATATATATTTTTTTCAATATCAACTAATTCATGTCCAAAATACCTACTGAAAAGGTCTAAATTTGCCTTGCATTTTATAAAATGGTCGAAATTTATCATACGTTAATAATTGAGATCATATCAATCTTGGTCGTTACCAAAGTGGATTAGATTTGCAAAGTTGCCGTTGCCGTCAATAAAGACAAATCTAGACCATTTTGATAACAACAAGAGTAGATCCGATCCCAACTTTTAATAAAACGTAAATTTGAACCATTTTGCAAAGTCGAAACACAAATTTGACCTCTTTCCTTTCTTTAATATATGAATAAAACACTACTGTATAGTTAGTACATTATTATACGATTTAGAAAACCACTACCACAAATTCTTTCTTGTTTTCTTGTGTATAATATTTAAATACTTAATCCAGATAACTATTTAATTTTGAATATGGTATATATGCGGTCCCTAGATGTTTTGTCAAGATAACATATTAAATTTCAAGTGCGTTATATATGGTTTGTAATTATTTTCTGTTGATAGACCAATATCCTCTAGTGTTGTTATTAAAATCCTGGTACTATTGTTTGAGATAAAACTCTCCGATCCTAATAATTTAAATGCAATTATTGGAATAGTAAAACTCACTTTCATGTATAGTTTGTCAACCCAGAGGCGGATTCAGAATTTAAACTTTATGAATTTTGAATTTTAGGATAATGATAACAAGTGTTAGTAACTGAGTTCTGAATTTAATTTTTATACATATTTAGTGACTTTCTTAACATATACAAGCAAGGAAAGAGCTACAGTCTTACTTACGATTTCGGCAGAATCCAGTAGTATTGACCTAGACCCAATATTTATAATAAAAATTTTACTTAATATATATAAATAATTTATGCCCAAATGCTGCCTTTTCTAGAGTATCCTACACTTGCCTCGATTTTCGACAAGTGACTATCCAGAAGCAAAGTGGAGTCATTGTGATGATTAGACTGAAGTCTCGAGTTTGAACTATCTAAATGAAGAAACATTCAATAGAAAATATTTTATCCATATCCTAGAATTTAGCCAATACAATCTTAATTAGTTAGATCGGTAAATTTAGAATATCGAGTATTAAAAAGAAAAAAAGAGTTCATAATGACTAACTTCAAAAAAAAAATTGGTTTTGCTCTTGATGTCCGATTCACATATTAAGACTCAACTAATTCAAATTCACATCACGTATTAAAAAAAATTAATACTTTCTACTATAATTTTTTTTTTCATACCAATGCTCGAAATTTGACTTCCCTTATCCCCAACTCTATCACATCTAAATTTATACTCTCTCAGTTTCAAAATAATTAATGTTTTAGGCTTTTCAAAAATTCTATCACTAAACAAATTTCCCTTATCCCCAACTCTATCACTCTATCACTCTTATCATATTAAAAGCCCAAGGAACTCGTGCGGAAACAAGCAAGAGGAAAATGTCAACAAGTAATTAAGAAGAGTATTAAAATAAGACTTCTCGGAAATAAATCTCACAATAATTTGGTTCAATTATTGACACCAATATATTTGTTTAATGAAAATAATGTTTGACATGTACATGTTGCATATTTTTCTATGGAAATAATGATAACAAATATCAATAATTGTAATAGCCATTGGGGAGGCACTAAGAAAGAGTTTTTTTAATAAAAACCAATAATATTAGAAGTTCTTTTCTAAATAAGGGGTTAATATTCATTTTTTACTTTATTGCATACGAAAATGTCCATCAACTCTAATATCATATAGAGTCAACAAACTAGTTTTTGTAACAAAAAAATCATTTAATTTTATGGTTATTGTCTTTATGTGATACTTTAGACAAAGCTGAGTAGTTTTTTCTTATTACAAGAATTAGTTTAATGACATTCTTAGGTACTTAGACAAATTTAAATGAAGGTGGCCAGTGGGCTGGGCTCGGGTCTGGCGAGCCGAGTCTGGCGGGACTTGCTCCAGTCCCGTCCCGATCCCTATCCCGTCGGAATCGGGGCGGGGCGGGGTCGGGGCGGGTTCCGACAGGTTTTTTTTTTTTTAAAATAACATATGTATAAAAAAAACTCAATAAACAAGACAAGATAGTGTAATAAAAACATCCCAAGGCTGTTTTTGTGCCTCTTATATTATTTAATAGACATATGATTTTTTTGTAATACAAATACAATTGTCTAAAATCTAAATTGCAACTTTGTGGTGTTGTCCAAAAGTTGCAAATTACATGATAAAATTGCAATTAAAAAAAATTACATTCTCAAAAAAATATGTTCTAATTGCTTGATGATTTCCTGTGGTTCTTCGGTTGGAATTGGTATTTGTTGGTCAAATTGATCCATGTCGCTTTCACTACCTTCGGTTAAGATTTCGTTGTAGTTTTCATCTTCTTCTTCGTTGATCTCCGGTTGACCGCACTTTCTCCGCTCCGCTCGTATCCAATCTCTGAATAATACTGCAATTTCCAAGCTGTCTCCGGCTAATGAGTGTCTGTGGTCTCCTATTTGATATCTGCACAGAAAAACGCCAGACGCAGCTTGATGACGCTTGAATGTTCAAAACATCTCGGGCCATCAATGAAAGTGTCGGAAAGGTCTTCTCATTCCCTTCCAAGATTTCACAAGTCTTCATGTCCATCTTCATTGATAACTTCTTGATACTGATGTAACCCTGCAAAACAAAAATATCCAACTCGCTAATTTGGTTAGTAGTAGAGGTACGGCTGCACATTCTATTTCTGAGGCTTTCAATACTAGCCGCAGAAACAACATGTCTTTTGTGAGGTTGTGTTGAAGATGAAGAAGATGGCATGGAAGCCGGTAAGTTACTAGCATTTTCTTGTTGATAAAATCTATATATTTTTTTGCATTGGTGTTCTACGCTAGACAACACTTCTTCTTTAGTTTATCAATAGGTGGTGGGTGATTTAGATTTTTGGGACTTGGAGGTGGTAGTACTTCTATACAATCGTAAATAGTTTCAATTAGTGATTTAGTACCGTCTATTTTAATAGTAGGATTTAATACAGAACCAATAATATAAATAGTGGGAATAGGAATAAAATATTTTTTTATTTTGACAATTTTTTTAATAGCTGCCTTATAAGCTGGTTTTTCCATATATTCACTAAGTAATAAAAATATTAGAGTTATATAAAACAACATAGTTGAAATAGTAGGATAATATATACCGAAAAATTCTTTTGTTGCTTGAAAAAATTTCTCTAAAAATATAATAAGTTCAGAAATTTTTACCCAATCACTATCTAAAATCATATCAGCTGAATTTTTATTATGAGAGTTAAAAAATAAAGTTATAGGTATTCTATAGTCATAAGCAACACGTAGTTGCTCGTATAAAGAATTCCACCTAGTGGATACTTCTTGTGGAATTTTTCTATAAGATAGTCCACAATCGTGACAAATTTTTTTATATTCTTTTCTACGTTGTACTTTATTACTTTTAAAAATAAAGTTTATAGCAAATTGTATTTTGCTAAGAATGTCTTGAAAAAGTGATAGACCATCCTTTACAATTAAGTTATATATATGGCACGCGCATTTTATATGAAAATGATATGGAAAAGATGGAGTTAAACTATTTTTTAAAATTGTAATTGCGTAATTGTTAGAAGAAGCGTTATCTAATGTAATAGTCATAATTTTATCGGTTATTCCGTAATAATGACACACTTGATAAATATTATCTGCAATAAAAGTACCAGTGTGCCTATCATCTATATATCTATACGCTAAAATACGTTTTTGCATAAACCATTTATAATTTATCCAATGACAAGTTACAGTTAAATAATCATGGCCGTTAGTACTACGACCTATATCAGACGTGATAGATACTTTGCCATTAAAATGATATAATGAATAACGTAAATATTGTTGATATTCATGCGCGAATTTAAATACATCTCTCTTAACAGTTGATCTAGGAAAACCGTTAAAAGCAGGATTATATATATCTCTAATGTAATGAATAAAACCGGGAGATGAAGGAAATAAAAAAGGCAAACCCTCCACAGCAACTAATTTTGATATTGCTTCCCTATCTCTATGTTTATTGTATTTAGGGCCTACAATTCCCCCCGTCATAGGGTTAATTTGACCCTGTATTTGGTCCGGAACAGCATCAGTATGTGAACCTTGTCCCGATGGAGCGGGCGTTTGCGCACCCGATTTTGAAGCATGGTATTGGTCATACCTAGCTGGATGAGCACTTACTACGTGTCTAATTAAACCCCCCGTCCCACCGTGACCTTTTCCAATTTTAAATTTTAAAACATTTTTACAAATTTTACATATAGCTACTTGATTCTCTACGTCCCTATCAAAAAATGTCCATGCATCTGATTTTAATGGTCGTTTTGCTGGACCTCGTCTCATACTAGGGGGAATATGAGGTATTTCAGTTGAAGGTGCACTAGTGGGTGTGTTGTCATCAACATTAGTGGGTGTATCATCTAGATCATCGTCTAAATTAAAGTCTTCTTGAGTTCCAGAAAATAGCTCCTCGTCTAAATCTAATGGTATTGTAGGAAAATGTTGAGTATCAACAAAATCATCATGTGTAGGAATAAGATGACTAGAAGAAGTACCCTTGCCCTGGTTGACGCCCCTACTAGAAGAAGCACCCTTACCCTTAAACATACCTCTTATCCTTTCATTTTAATTATGATAATAAATAATTAAAGACAATAAAATTAAGTGCGCTAAATAAAATAAACAGACAATAATAATTTAATGAAGGAACGAATGTACCAAACGCCGACGTAACGTCGACGTGTAATCGAGAGGTTGAAAATTGAAACTTTGCTCGATGGAAGATCCTCAAGCTAGTTGACAACTTCACCCCCAATTCCCAAATGAATAAATAAAATTGAATATTTAGCAAACAATGTAGACTTGTAGAAAGATATATTGAGAGATTGTAGGAAGATTTGTGAGAAAGATAAAGAGAAAATGAGTTATTTATAGTTGGAAAATTAGGTTAAAGTGTAAATATAATAACTTATGAGTTAAAAATAAATATTAAGGGGTAGGGCTAAAATGGCCGTTGCCCAACGGCCAAAATCTAAAATGGCCATTGGTGCAACAGTTATATTTGCAAAGGGGAGCTCTCGGGCGGGGTCGGGGTCGGTATGGGCTCGGGGCGGGCGGGCCTAGGGCGGGCTCGGGTCTGGCAGGACGAGACATTGTCCCGTCCCGAGTTCGAGTCCCGCTACCGTTTTCTTTTTTTTTTAAGCGGGGTAGGGGCGGGATCGGGTCGGGGTCGGGCCGTCCCGGCCTACTGGCCAACCCTAAATTTAAATAACTTTTTCGTTATAAAAAATACTTTATTATTTTTAGTGAAAGAATGGATCTTGGACCTAACTCAACCCCAAAAGCTAGCTTATAGGGTGAGGATTGTCCAAGTTCATATAAGGAATCCATGTTTCAATTCCATATCCGATGTGGGACTCTTAACACTCCCCCGCACGCCCAAACCTTGTTAACTGGAGCGTTGATAATATAATTTGGGGGCCCAACATCGGTGAACGAAGAATTGGAATGAGCCTGACTCTGATACCATGAAAAAATATGGCATCAGAAGCCAAAACTTCCTCCCTACCCTAAACCTTTAATACGACAACCTTTCATTCTTTTTTTCCGGCACCAAAATTGGTTGTATACCACTGGTATACGCTGATATACCTCTAATATACAACCTTCCCAACTTTCCTATCTCTCCAACAGGCCGTATACTACTCGTATACAGTCTCCCTAAGCTGATATACACCTCGTATACGGTCGAGACTGCCTCACATACACCTCAGCTACGCCCCGAACCCCCAATTTTTTTTCGGCAAGCCCTCATGGCGGAGAATAACCACTGTGGCTTTTCTGGCAGCGGCAGGAGCAACAAGGGGGACTGGGCTTTCAGCAAATACCTAAAACCTGCGGCCCAACAACAACATCACGCCCAAAGAGTCTGAAGCACTACCGACGGCCACGCCATCGTGCCCAATTGCTGCAGAACCCAAAGGTCCAACAGTATGGGATCAACACCACCCTGCCACAGCCATTAGGCCCAACATCCTGGAGCCCAACAGTCCCCTCCAGGCCCTGCACAAACCAATTTGGGCCAAGTTTTTGGCACATTAACTCGTCAGCAGCCTGATAATGTGTGATATATGGACACAAGCACAACTCACCTCAACAATAATTCTAGTAATATTCCTTAACTGCGAAATTTAAATACTCTCCAATCTATTATTGTCAGAAATGGTCATCGCATTCCAATTCAAGAATTTGGCCACACTCTAACCCCACCACCGTATCCACACTTCTCCCTTAAAAACGTCCTTTATGCCCCGAACATTATCAAGAACCTAATCTATGTTAGAAAATTTGCCACCGATAATTCCGTCTCAATTAATTTTGACTAGTTTGAGTTTTCTGTAACGGACCTCCGTACCGCAAAACTCCTTACGAGGTGCAATAGTGAGGGGGACCTCTATCATTTCCTATCCACGTCTGATGTTAGTATCAACTCTCCCACATTTCTAGATGGCCTCGTCACTCCTCCCACCGCTCTCGCAACAATATCTCCATCAATGTGGCATAGTAGACTTGGTCATCCGGGTGGTCATGCTTTTTATTCTCTCGGAAACCGAAATTTAATCCACTGTAATAAAGAGAACATTTCCCATAGTTGCTCCTCTTGTCATCTAGGGAAACATGTTAGACTACCATTTACGCCATCTCTAAGTATTACCTTCGCTCTCTTCGATATTATCCATATCCGATGTGAGACTCTTAACATTTAGTATAATAAAATAAAAATCAAATGACTGATTATAATTTAATCCCAAAAACTTATTCAGTCTAAAATTATATTATTTAATTGTTGATTCTCAAAGTTTATTGGTTTTAGTAGTGCAATTGACAAAATCATCAGAGCATTTTCAATTTTCATCAACCTACTTTTTTAGTTTTTTTTGACAATATTCAAATCCTTCCTTTCCACAACCTAAGCCTTACTGAAAAAATATTTATCTTTAACCAAAAAAAGGAAAATAATGTTTATCCAGGTAAACTTTATCTTTCGTGCTAGCTTAGTTAGACTTTCGGTTAATCGTATACAACTAAAAGAACATTAGAAAAATTGATTACGATTAAGGAAAAATTAAAAGAGAAAAAAACGAGAATTAAAGTGTACTAGGTTTCTTTTGAGTACAAAATATAGGTGGACGTTTCTTGCAAGTAATCAAAGATTTAATACCTGAAATGACACCTGTCTCTTTCTTTAAAAATAATAATTAAAAATACATCTATTTGACTATACTTATGTTACACGTAGTAGTGTAGTGGATGTGGGCACATTATGAATTTATGATTATGTTGATAAAAAAACACTAAAATCAGAGAAAAATAAACGAAAACGAAAAAAACATATATGTTTTCCTTAAAATTTGTGGTTATGACGGTTGATTATTGTTTTATATTTATTATTTTTTAGACCAACATGTCACGTCTCCTTTTACACATTAGACTCTAATAATACCTCAAATATTTATGACTTAGCTTATGCAAAATCACTAGTTATAAATAATTTTCTTTTAAACTTCACCCAGTTAAACACAATACATAAACTGGGACGAGATAATACACATTTTCTTCATTTAATTTATGTGATTCTATTTAACTTGAAATATAACGATATCCTTAATTATTGTAGAGATAACACACAATAATCAGATATATATTCATATCAAAGGCAAGTTTTATAGGGTGGTGGTTAGACCGACTATGTTGTATGAGGCGGAGTATTGACCAGTCAAGACTTCCTACATTCAAAAGATGAAAGTTGAGGAAATGAGGATGCTGAAATGGATGTGCGGGCATACAAGGAGGGATAAAATTAGAAATGATGATATCCGGGACAGAGTGGAAGTGGCCTCGGTGGAGGATAAGATGCGGGAAGCAATGTTAAGATGGTTTGTGCATGTGCAGAGGAGAGACACAGATGCCCCAATGCGGATGGTAGAGGTAGGCCGAAGAAGTATTGGGGAGAAGTGATTAGATGGGACATGGCGCATGTGCAACTTACTGAGGACATGACCTTAGATAAGGGGTTGTGGAGGGCACGGATTAGGGTAGTAGGTAGTCGAGCGTAGTCCTACTCACGCTTGCAAACTGATAGTTGTAGTGCTATTATTGTAGGCTCGCTTAGCCTATCATACTGTTAGGCGTAGTATTTCATTATAGTACCCTGTAGTTTGATTGCTGCTGCTAGGTGTCCTTGAGTGTACTTTGTTTAGTTTATTTACATGCGCTAGTTACTGCTTACTTTTCCGTTTCTCTTGCTTTGATCTGGCTGTGCTTTTGCATTTGCTTTGCTTGTGCTTATGCTCTGTCTTGAGCTGAGGTTCTCCCGAAAACAACCGATCTACCTGTCAAGGTAGAGGTAAGGTCTGCGTACACTCTACCCACCCAGACCCCACGTTGTGAGATTTCACTGGGTATGTTATTGTTGTTGTTTTTATATTCATGACAACATCTTGATTTGAAAAATGAAAAACAATTGGACCTAAAGGTTTCATGTATCCCTACACGTTTAATCAAATTTGACAAATTAAATGCAACATATACTTTTCTACAGTCAGATTTCCTGACATCACCATTGTTGCATAATGACTTTCTAATAACATGCATGTGATTTGTTTTGGTTGGTTCTCCTTATGTGGTGTTTGACATTTGGTCAGCTGCTCGAATAATTTGGGTTCATGCATTTCACTTTAACGGTTAAAATATTCCTTATTCAAGGTGACATCAATTTCAAAACTAAAACTCGATATCTAAACTTCACGATATTCATATGATGAAAATTTGTGGGGATATATGTCACTTCTCTGTCATATATTATTTTACACGTTAGACTCAAAGTAAATATTTTCAATTATTGTATCTAATTTATTACTACTGCTTTCTTTTTTCGGACTCCAATAAAAAAAAAATTCCCTTTCAATCGATTTCTTTTTCTTATATTCAAATTAATTTTTGTCATTTTCTTCTTTACTTTCTTTATATTTCACCTTCCTTTCCATTTCATACCAACAAATTAATTTCCTGTTTGATGATATTCCAATTGTTTTCAGCAACTTAAAAGAAAAAGTTAATTAAGAAAGAGACAAATGTGTTTAGTATTACCGAATTTATTGTCAATAAAATATATCTATGAAAATCTTTATTTTTAATATTTTCAAAAGGGAGAAAATAACTTCTCCCTCTTGTGAATGAGAGTCCTTTTTATTTATATGCGTGGAGGGGGGGGGGGGAAGAGGCTATCGTGAGGCTCACTTACTCTCAGTCGGGCTCGACATAGAAGGTAGAATGTAATATCTGTTGTTGGTTCAGCTCCTTAAGCTATTACAAAAAGAATAAGATGAAAATCATGCCTTGTCTATTTCTCTAATTACTATTTGCTTTTTTTCTCATACCAAGAAAACAACGAATTCAATCAATTGTAATATTGAATTAAGGGCCCCAACAAAAAAAGAAAAGGACCTATTATTCCTACATTCATGTTCTATATGTAACATTCCCTTGATATATTACTGTGGATTATGCTTGTGTTTAATCTTTACTGATTAGAAATCATATCGGTTGTGTGTGTTTTTCTTTTTACAACAACAACATATCCAGTAAAATTTCACAATTTGGATCTGGGAGGGTAGAGTGTATGCAGACCTTACCTCTACCTTGGTAGGTAGATGGGCTGTTTTCAAGAGACCCTCGGCTCAAGACAGAGCATAAGCACAAGCAAATCAAGAGAAACGATCAGATCCGGTCAAAAAAAGCAGTATGAAATGCTGATATCGAAGAGAGTATGCCATAATAGCGCATTCTGAAAAAGTAAGCAATAACTAGCGCATGTAAATACGCTAAACAAAGTACATCAAAGAACACATAACATCAGAAATCAAACTACATTTGACTATAATGCCATACTGCGCCTATTAGTAGGCTAAGCGGGCCTACAGTAATAACACTACAACTACCAGTTTGCAAGCATACGTAGCCAACCGATCATTATATGACCCACAATTGTTGCAAAAACAAAGTGCATGTCAAAGCGTAAAGAAAAGAAAAATGAAAGGTAAGCAAGCAATTGTCATTTATACAAGAAGAGCGCTGAATGCCCACAAAAGAACATTAAGAGGGGCATACAATTCCCAAATATCCAACAAACCAAAGTACGAAGGCTCATTTTTAAAAACAACAAAGGGCGCAAGAGCCAGGAAATATCCATCAAATGGCGCACAATCCAACACAACTGCAAAAATAAAACATTCATCATAGAACACGCATGCCTACCTCAATAACACTATTATTAAAAAGGGCACACAGGCCCCCACGAATTCACGTGAGCTGAAAAAACTAGCACCAACCATTGACATTGCTGCTGATCATTGCCACAGGAACAGATCCCTAGACCCGTGACCAGAGGCTCAAGACATACAAAGCTAAGCCGGGGAGGGGGACACCCTCGCCATCAGAAGAGCCGATAGAAACATCAGAGAATGGGGTATTTCTTCACATAAGTCATCCAAATCAGCCTCAGCCACTTCCAAGTACACCTTTACATCAACAAGGGCCGAGGAGACCTCAATCGCTCATATCTCCACCCCTTGCAGAACCTCGAACCTGGTATGAAGGATAGCATAGTCCTAAAGCAAGGTATCCCTCTATTGGTCAGCCTCCTAGCAAAGCGTTAGCCGCTGGTTCTCGGCTCAAAATTAGGCATAAGAAGTCTCAAGCGCTTGCATCCTTGCCTAAGCAATGTCACAATCAAGCTTAGCTCAGACCAACCTCTCCCTCATTAACTGACGAGCCCGAGTCATGAGCCGGAAGGTCTCCTCTCTAGCTGTCAGCGCCTACTTGGCCTTCTCCTACCTACCCTTTAGGGTGGTCCTACATTCCAGAAGATCTCTGTGCTCATCCCGAAGCTGGGAAACCTCTTCCCGAAGACGTCGGTTCTCCTCCTCCAACCTCTCTACACTCTAGGAGGATGAATGTGTGTTCTTGAAAAGCTCAATGGTAGAGGAAATGACAACATGCCCCTGAGATAAAGTTAGACGAAATAAATTTAGCGTATACACTCGCATTGAGAGTAAAAGGTGCAGTGAAAATGACTCGAATTACCTAAAGAAAGATGTCTGCAAGATGGGATAATGAAGCTTCCAGGACGAGGTCAGAACCAACAATAGGTGGGGGAGGAACCGAAGGGCCCATGCCCGTATCTCTGCTCCCCATACTCCCGAGTTATCCTTCACTGACTCCCGGTTCCTTGGCGGCTTCAGTTGATGGGACCTCCGCGTCTCCGGGTGATGCGACCTATTCCACATCATCCTCCATGTGGATGACCTTTTGCATCTCCTCCATCAAATACTCATTGAATCACCGGCATGTCTTCACACGCGAACCGATCTTGGAGGTAGATGCCCGATACTATCTAGAAGCCTTCACTTCTTGTTCTCACAGGCCTCCACGGTAGCCTTAGCAATGCGATCCCAGCCTCATCCTGAGTGGGAACTTTTCTGGATGAACCCCCTCTAGTGGGGAGACCTTCAAAGAAAGGAACAGGGAAGAAGTTAGGACAACACATCAACGCATAATCGGTAAAAATGCAGGACTAGCGAAAGAAGACTCACCATGGATTTTGCCTTTCCACATATTAGTAAAAAGGACTCTTCAGCTCCCCTCAGTGCCCTGAGTGGCACAGAGCAGACTCATCACCCAACCAAAGATATCAGGCAGGGGCTTGGGGACCACAAGGGCCGCTACAAGAACAAAGGATAAGTCAGTCAGAAAAGAATAAGAAGAAATGTAGGGGAAGGGAAAGAAAGGTACTTACGAGCGATATTCCAATGCTCTGGTAGAGGGCCGAAATTAGTTCCCTAAAGATGGTGGGTAAGAATCATTATAAACCGATCACCATCCCCGGTCGTGATCGTCCTCTGCATTTGTAATAATGGCTCTAGAGCCCGAAAAACTAAATTGATTATTCCCTCGCGAAGCACCCGGAGGGAATAGAGATGTATCAGATGATCCAAAGTGAATGGAAGGTGGGTGAGATCCGCCAAATGCTGCAAGTAGTGAACTGTTCTCCACGTTTGCGAGTACAGATGACCCAGACAGACGGTGTTAAAGGCCTCAATCACCCGGTGGATTGGGAGGCCAAATCCGATGGTAAAAGAATAGGTGTAAATAAGTTACATTCTTGGGATGTGCTGAGTAATGCTATCATTGAATGGAGGAGGAAAAACATATAGATCCAAGCCCCATCTGAAGTCAATACGAATTTGAGGAATAACAAAATCATCGATCAATGAGGTCATGTCTTTCACAGACTTATAGTGGAGGTTTACACAGAACTCATTCTCAAGGTTGAAATTAGAGGGGATGATTTCACAGGTCGAAGAGCCCAGATCGATGGTCTGGGTAATATCGGAGTATGACAACCATTGATGGGCGACACCAAGTTCTGCCCTCATTCTGGCGAGGGTAAGACCATCCGAAGTGATGGAAGAAGACAAATAAGGAGAAGTAGACATGGTAAGGTTAGAAATTAAAAAGGCGGAGAATTAAAATTGCTAGAAAAGGAAAGATAGATATAAAAGTGAAGAAAAGTGATCGGGGTTGCTAGTTTATATAGCCGAGAGAGTAATCATTACTCTTGGAACTCAAAGAGGCGTGCCTTGTCAGTGGGCGTCAATCCGTGTCTCTGAAAGTATGTCGTCGATTGAGTGGCTGAGTACATTTCATGACCGACTGACAAAGCGTCTTACAGTGGAAATATATGACATTTTGGGTTCCTACGAAAAGTTTTGAAAAGGTCGTGCAGACTCTTCCACTTCCCGAACTCATAAAATAAAGGGTTCGGAAAGTGGGGGACTATCTGTATTGGGTAAAAATGCCTCCAGAAATATTGGTGTACTCAAGAAGCCTGATGGTTCCGAAGGCTTAGCGCAGCTGTCTTCCACTCCCAACAACTCTCATCACGTGAGCCCGCCTAGATTAGAGCGCAGCGGTGCGCATGGGCACGTTGACATCAATGTGGTGATGTCGTCATAGCTTTAGGGGGCATAATAGTCTAGGTTTCATCTTATATATGCAAGACTTAGAAGAGAAGGCAAACACATTGTATTCTTTCTAATCCTACACTTGTAACAAAAAGATCTCTCTCAAGAAAATACACAAGTCTTAGCTTTTATTCTTTCGTAATTCATTGTTCATTAATCATCTTAGATCTAGTTTACTTATTTATTTTACTTGTTTATTCTCTTATCTATTTACTCTTTTATCTCGCATACTTGTAGCCTAATTAGAAATTTTGGACTCGTTCAAGAGGGTCTCCGGATCGTATACAACCTACTTGTGTTTAAACCCTTGAATATAAATCTCTAAATGTATTTTTGGTTAGAATCATTTTCACCGGAAAACAATGTTGTTTAGTATTGAGTGGTGTATGGAAATGGTAAAAGTTTTTCTATTTCTAATTAGAAGTTTCGGGTTCGAAGTATAATGAAGTCTTCTTTAATAGAGAATGCTAAAATCTTTCATAGTGGACTTTCTATGGAACGAACACAAAATTTCTCCTGTTCCTAGTTCGCAAGAGTTTCTAATGTTTCATATTTCTGTTGGAACTTACAAATTAATTATAGTTATTGTTAGTGTTAAGATTTTAATGATGACAAATTTACCCGTGTAGGTAAATACATAAGGAATAGAAGACTCAGTTGACTCATGAAGCCCAAGTGACAAAATCAGGGAGAGTTATTACGAGTTAAAAGAAATAAATAAGTTACCACTTATTTATGGAAGCAACAACTAAGAAAATAAATCAAGTCTTGGAAGAATATCAATCAAGTACCACCAAAGAGATTCTCCCTTATATTAAGGGAAATCAATTTGTGATTTACTACTTAGCAGTATACGAAAATCTCATCACATCAATCAAGCATACTCCAACATGGAAACAAGTACCAAGCTTCAAGGACACTTCAACACATGAAGATTTGACTGTGAGTTTACAAGGAAGGAAGATCAATCTGCATTAAAGAGCTCTAACCTTACTTTTGGAAAATAGGATTCATCATTCCTTTTTCCAAGGATCAATTCTCTTGGATTGTCATCTCTGCAAAGAGCCTAACGTCTATCTTTCAGAGGATATAAAAGAAGGCTCCATAGACGAAGACAGATATACCTTCGTCTCAAGTTCTCTACTCTACTTTTCCTAAGCATTGTAATCTTGAGTGACTTATAGTGTAAATAAAAAAAGAGATGAGAGATATAGTATAGTTGGTGAGGTATTGTATCAAAAAAATAATGAGTGTTTGAGTGTAGACGTAAGAGCTCCATTCACACAATCATTGTACCAAAATCCACTTACAGAAAGAGCTGCAGAAAACACCCTTGCAACCCAAGGGGACTCGATTAGAATTCACATTGAATCTGAACCAATATAAAACATCGTATGTCCTTTACTTTCAGCACTATTTTTGTTTCAGTTGACTACTGATCTAAGTTAGTTGACTAGAAAAAGAAAATGTTACAATTTATCCCCTCCCCCCGTCTTGCGCATTCAGTTATGTCTCCAAAAATATAGTAATTAAAATATATTTCTTCCTGGTTATTGTAAAATAATAAATACATAAATATCTAGTAAAATTGTTATAAAGAGATAATTTTACAAAGTGCATTGTTATAGTGATGATTTTCACTTTATAATAGTTAAAAATCTATTAGAGAAGTAAAATATGACATTGAAGATCTTTTTTTTTTTAAAAATAATGGCTGCTAACAAATTTTACTTGACTAGAATTTGATCCAATCTATATATCCATTTGAAATCAGAATCATTAATTAAAATTAAAAAGAGATTTAAAATAAAAACAGTATATAGTAAAGAAGATATTTTGTTTCTCACATGTTAATAATAATGACTCGTGATTTTGATTGGACTATATTAATGGTTCATATTAGAATGGACAATATATACGGATATTCTTTTAATTGGTTGGTCTATAGTTTGAACATTGGTTCATAGAGAAAGGACATTCTGATATTTCTTTTAGGATTCCATTATATAGACTAACTAACTGTATAAAATAATGTTATATTGTTAATTAGTTAACTTGTCGTAATAGCTTATCTTTCTTGTAATCGGTTTGACCAAGTTTATATAAAATTAAAAGTGTTTTTTTTTTAAAATAATTATTTTGAAGAGTTAATTTGTTTGGCCGACTTTCTGGGGGAAAATGAAGTGCTTTTGAATAGTTGTAAAAAATGTTTCTTAATCTATTGTGAGGAAGAAACTTTTAAAAGTAGTTTCTCATTTGAAGTGGAAGCATAAGCTGCGGAAAGTGGAAAAGGATAGGATATTTGAAGTTAATAACATGTACATATTCAATGGATCGCTTAATAAATACATATTGTAAAGTTTAATTTGGTCCAAAGTTATTAAGGTTTGTCAGATTTATACTTTTCATGGTAGCTTCGCCCTTGATTAGTTATTTTTAGATAATTTTTTGTGTACCAAAATACCCTTAGCAAAAACTTTATATGTACCAAACTATCACAAACTACGGACAAAAACTAACCCTATGCTTAGTCAACAACACATTAGATCAAAGTGATCTCATAAACATGCTTTCGTTAATTTTTAAAGCTTCAAATGTTCTTATAACTACATAAATTTTAGGAAATGTATAAGATCACACACTTAAAAAGTCTTTATTTTTTTTAAAAATTTTGTATCAAGTCAAAATCTATCAAATAAAGTAAAATTGAGCGAATAATAAAATGAAACAACTGGAGCGCATTTCTCAAAATAAACAAAATTTAAAAAATGGCCAAACATATTAAATTTTAATTATCTTTTTCAGTATAAAAAAGGAGAGAGAATTCACCTGCTTATAAAAGTAATCAGATAGACAAGCTTGACTTTGATTTAACATTAATTTTTTATTAGAATAATTGCATATTATAAGAGGAGACAAGTGAAGTGCAAGGCAACTTATAAAGTCTTTTTCACTCATTCTTCTCACCCACATACATATCAACACACACATATATATATATATATATCTTTCCCAATTTTGGACAAATCAATCTATTTTACAACATTTTGAGCCAAAAAGAAAAGAAGAGAAGAAACTGATAAAAGATTGCTCTATGGAAGAAGCTCAACAAAAGCTCTTGGATATCTCAAGTTAGTATTTATTCTCATATTTACTTTCCTCCTAATTAGGAAATTTTACTATCAGAAAATCGCTAATTTTTTACGTAATTTCCCGTCGGTAATGTTGTTTTTGACGGATATTCAATCGAAAATCCCTTATCGATGAGCCTAATTCTAATGAATGTTAACGTTCATAGGAAATTAGCGATTTTCGAAGAGTATTTTCTCTTCTCTTCTTTCTTTTTTTCTTTAGTTTTTGAGATCATTTTGTTTTTGGAATTAGCATAAGAGTAGAGGAAACCTATATAAGATATGTTTCTTGTTTTTTTTTCTTGGAATCTAAATAATGGCATGGAGGAATTATACGTTCTTGCTTCGTTTGTCGGTGAGGTTTCTTTGTTAGATGGAATTTATTTTCCGACCTTTCATCTGTAGATATGGTGGATGTTTGCTATTAAAGGTGTGTTTGCCGTTTGGTACTAAGGAATTTTTTTCCAGCAGAATGTAAGTAGGCGTTTGGTCATGAAAATAAAATATTTTTCACTTTATTTAAAATTTTGAAGTTGAAGTTGAAGATGTAGTTGTGTTTGGTTCTAGTTATTGCAATGAATATTTGATTGTTTAAATGTATCGAAAGTGAAAAAAGTGAAATAATGATTTATGTGTTCTTCAAATTTCAAATACAACTTTAAATTGTATTTTAAATTTTCATGGCCAAATATTTATTTTTAAATAAAGTGAATTTTTTTTGAAAAAAAGATGAAAAATTTTCTTGGCCAAACGGGTAAGCAAACAATGAGGTAGGGGATGCAAGGGGTAGGGTTGGGAGAGGGAGCAGAGGTGGGGTAGGTGTGATGGAGATGAATTTAAGATTTAAACTTTAGGGTTCAATTTTTAAGATATTTCATATTGAACTTATTATATTTCAAAAAATTATGGGTTCATACCTACTATTCGTTACAATTTAAGTTAATTTTATATGTGCATGCAGTTAAATAGCTGCATCCGCTCCTAAGTGTCAGGTACTGAGGCAACGTGAAATGACATTTATGAAATTTGTTTTTCTTGCCCCACAAAAAGTCTTCCTTAACATTCTTGGTTTACTAAAAAATATTTTCCAAGCATTTTGATCAACCAAACGTGAAAAATGTTTAAAATTATTTTCCTCCGTATCTAACACCCTAAAATATACTCCTATATACTTTTATATTTTTGACAACCTGTTACGTGCGAGCTTATTTTTTTCTCTTGAATCAAGTAGGTAATGTTCTTTGTTGAAGGGTGAAAGTGAAACATGAACCTAAGACACACCATTTTGATCGCGTGAAAATTTTATCTAAAAATTTAGTTAACTAAGGAGTGGTGTGAACATGATTTAAAATCATGAAATGAAAATATGATGATTTGAAGTTAAAATTTTATTTGGACATGCAATTTGAATTTCTTAAGTTTTTTTTTCTTTCTTATAGATGTAAAAACATCACAAGTTGTGAAAACCATCCAAACTTTCTCAATTCTTATACAATCTTACCAAATGAGCAAGTCATAGTTCATAACAAAATTAATACGCTACTAGAAGGTCTTTCTAAAAAATACAACATCAATTGATCAAACTTTAATCCATAAAATGAAAAGTTGAACATGAGTTGTAGTGTAATTACTCTTTAATATAATCCTCACACATAATTGGAAAGAGTAAATTTGTTATAAATATACTATCAATCTGTAGATCTTTTAATAATTGATACAAATGATTGGTAAATATTCTACCAACTTATGAATCTATTTTTATAAAATATAAACTTATGAGATAATTTTTACATTTAAAAATTTTGAAATCATAATTTGGAATTTCAAATCATTCTTTTTTGGATGACTTGAAATTTCATCTCATCAGATGAAATTGCATGTTCAAACGCCTACTAAACATATTTTAGTTACTTAACTATATTTTTCTTTTCTTTTACTTTGCCCAAATACCTTATTGTGGTTAGGCATGGTTGCTTTGGACATATCTGATAAAGTTGTGGCTAATCATCATAACAGATCGAATTTGAGTATATTTGAAATAAAATTTATTGCGAAGACAGTCAGCTAAACTCCATCAAACTCCTCAATCAATATCAACAAGATGTCGTGATCGCTTAGGCTTGGTTTACTTTAGTTTGAATGTAAATTAAAATAAGCGGCGTTTATTTAAACAAACTATCTTTAAAAATATGCTTTGACAATTAATTCTCTTTGGTCGGTCGTTATTTAAAATAAAAAACTAAGATCCCTTCCGGTTAGTTTGACTGTATAAGACAATGATAATTAATTAATGGAAATGAAGTTTTAAAAATAAAAAAAGACTTTTTGTATTTATTAATATTAAATTAGATTTATGATTTTCAACAAGTCATGATACATGTATGGTCATAAAAATATGTCAGTAATGGTTTATTGAGAAAATTTAAGTTAAAAATTGTTCAAATTATAATTTTGTAGAAACAAACTAAAATAAGATCTCTTTTTCATGACACCATTTAAGTTTTGTTCCTATTTCTAAAAGTCGTGTAAATATAATTTTTGGAATAAAAAAAAAACTATTATCGTCTAATACGTCTTAAGACTATGGTCTAACATTTTTTCTCACAAAATTTTTTGTTTTTTCAAAAGAGATTTTTAGATCGGTCTAAAAGGTTCATAAATTATAAGAGATATAAAAAGAGGGTCATTTACTGAATAAATATCTTCAAAAGGTAAAAACGACAGAAACTTCACCATGGGGAGCACTTCCTTTTTTTTTTTTGTAAATCTTATATGATGCAAATTTAAATTTAATCAGTTTGTATCCATCGAATAGCAGATATTTATATATAAAAAAATCTTTGTCAGGTGATAATTGGTGGGTATTTATTTGCTTCCAAGTTATCTTTTCTTCTTTTGTCATTATAAGCTTTTGCTAAAATGACATCTTAGGTGGCAATGAAAATTGTGACCTTTGCTATCTGGTAGAGCCACATTTTAAGAAAGAATCCATTTTAAGAAAGAATCCAAAAAAGGAGACAATAATTGAAAAAAAACAAATGCAATGATATTTCCTTTTTTCCTTTTGTCTTTATAAAAATAAAAGAAGAAAGAAACTAAAGTAAAGGAGATAAGTAATTACTCCTAAAAGCAAATAATAGTGGAGTAGGTGTAGTGGGGTAGGTGGGCTTATGTATGGTTCTTGTTTATCCAAACAATAAAAAAATGAAAAACTCATTTTCTTAAATCTTAGCACAAACCAATTCCTAAATTGTTTAGCTTGCTAGGCAACTATTGATTTGGGAAACAGTGCCAATTTGTTAAAATTAAGAGCTTGTTTTAGAAAAAGAAACCATGATTAAGTTGGGATTTTTTTTATAACAAACATGATATCGTAAAATGTGAAAGATTATACTAAATAACTTATTGTAACATGTGAAATCATTATGATATTGATGATGATGAGGAGATAAAAATTATTTATATTATTAGTGTATGTAAGTTAAATCCTTAAGCCGCTTCTATCGGCTTCTCTTCTTGTGAATCTCAAAATATTTTTTGTTTATTTTGATTGCACCAAAGGCCAGCAAATACCTTAAGCCTAAAACTTTCATAAGACAAGATCTTTTCTATTCATATTTCTAGTATAGAATTACGTTTCGCTCTATTTCCTTCTGTTGTAAGTTTTTTAAAGCTTTCAAAAGCGTACTCTGTTATACATTTCGCTATATTATGTGTGTTGTAAGCTTGAAGACATTTTTTAAAGTAGAGTTCGATACAAGAAAAAGTACTTTCGCTTCATGTCCAGTGATGAATTTATGTGCAAAAATTGGGTTAAGTGAACTCATGATCATCCGACTAAACTCATTATATTATATGTATAATTTTTAAGATATGTCTAGTATTATCCGAAAGAACCCGTGGTCAAAAGAGACAAAGTGATGCACTGGTTAAGGCACCAATTTAATTCGTCAAAGTTAAGAGATTGAATTCAACTTGCTGCACTATATTTTTTTTCTTAGTTTAAAGGCAATGGTGCAACCATCCTCGTAAAATCCTGAATTCGCCTCTGTTCACTTCTATTGTCCCAATTGGTTTATTTAGGAATTTTTTTATATGATCACTATTCCATGTTTATTAAACATTTTTCTTAGAATTTCATTTTACTTTTTCCTTGGCAGATGAAGAAATATTTGAGAATGAAAATGACAACATCGAACAAAGTGGATCAACTAATTCCTACATTTCCAAGCATAAATGGTGGTATCAAGTAGCCATTTTTACCTCTTTTACCCTAATTGGAGAAGTAGTAACATCACTGTTGGTTAACACATATTACGCCAAAGGTGGTAAAAGTATATGGTTAGCCTCATTTGTGCAAAATGCAGGTTTCCCAGTTCTTCTTCCTTTCCTATACTATGCATCACTAAAAAATAATAGTCAAACTGAGGTAATTAAAGGAAATCAAGAACCCCATATTTGCATACTCTTCTTAGTTTATGTTGTCCTAGGTGTATTACTTGGTGGGGTTAGTGTTTTCAACTCAGTCGGACTAAAATACCTTCAAGTCTCAACGTATTCTCTCACTAGTACCACCAAACTAGGGTTCACCACCATCTTCTCTTTCTTCCTCAATGCACATAAGTTCACCCCGAGTATAGTGAATTCTGTAGTTCTTGTAACAGCTGCCTCAATTATTTTAATACTTCATAACAATGAGTCAGTTGAAACGTCTTGTGGGAAGTTTCTACTAGGGTTTTTTTCTACCATCGGTGGGTCGATAATGTATTCCTTAGTGCTTTCTCTAACCGAATTTTCGTACCGAAAAATATTAAAGGGTAGAAAATTCATAGATATCATAGAGATGTCAATTTACCAAACCCTAGTTGCAAGCATAGTGATCCTAATAGGTCTTTTTGCAAGTGGAGAATGGAAGAATTTAATCATGGAGATAGAACACTACAAATTAGGGAAATTATCTTATGTTGTAATCTTGTTTTTTATTTCCATTTCATGTCAATTAAATGTTGTGGCTTCAATTGGGCTAGTTTTTAAAGTCAATTCCCTTTTGTCCAATGTTCTTAACAATTTAGGGGCTCCAATTACTCCAATTTTTGCTGTGATCATTCTTCATGATAAGATTAAAGGTTTGAAGTTGCTGGTTATGTTTTTAGCCTTTTGGGGATTTGCTTCACATATTTATCAACAATATCTCAATTATGTGAAGGCCAATGAAGACTTAGAACATAATTCTAGGGACATTTCTGAAGTTTCTTCTAGTTGAAGAGTTTTTATTTTTGTATTTTTATGCTATTGTAAATTATGGTTTCTTCCAATTTCTCATATAAATGTAGGCACTTGTGTATATATTCAAGTTGAAGTAAAAGGTTCTTATTGGACCTTTCAATTTGGTGTTTAGAAGTACATGGCGTTGTCTCGTATATTGGGAAAATTTCACAATTAGCCATTTCGTAGCCCATTGTCTTCATGAAAGCCTTCTTAAATTCCATGTTTTAAAACTTTCAAGATTTTCCCTTATAACTCATTTAAACCATATAAAACACAATCTAGGTCTTCTGTGGATGAAAAATCAGTAAAAAATAGTTTGAGATTTTTTTTTTGGGTCTAACTCAAATCCTAAAGGTAAATCATTTTATTCCTGATAAAGCTAGCTCATTCAAGAGCATAAAATAAGGCAATAAGATATACCCTTAATTAATGTGGGACACTTAACATTTTTCCTCTCCTCCCCTTCCCCCTCCAGGGGTGGATTGGAGCATGAACTACATATAATTGGGTCCCAATATTAGGAAATAACTAAAGGGATAAGTCTGACGTTGATATCAATATTAAGAAAATGGATATTTAAGTCTTAGATAACTTCAAAAGATAGCTAATGAAGTAATAATCGCCCAGGATCATATAAAGAGACAATAACTTACATCCTCATCTAATCAACTCATACCCTCAAGCAATATATCACCGGATTAAATTGCAAGAGTTTGAAATATCAGGAGAAATATTACAAGTATATTTTGAGAATACACAATGTTATGAGCTGCAATACAAAAGTTAAGTGGTGGCATGTACTACATTTAGATTCCACCTAGTCCTTTTTGTTGGTACATTTAGACCCTTTGCTTTGTTTTATTTTATTAACCACTAGCTGATTGTGGTTCTTTGCCAAAAAAAAAAGAAGAAGAAAGATTCCACCTAGTGAGTTTGATAAGAAAATAAAAAATAAAACACCAAAAGGGTAAACACTAGATGCAATATGCACATTTAAGTAAGTAGTTCTTTAATTAAAAGTCTCGGGTTCAAGCCTTGTTGAATACGAAGTCCCTTTTATTAGGGAGTGATTTACCTTGCAATGTAGGATTTTCTCAAAATTAGTCGGACCCTAATGTGAATATCAAACACCGGAAGAGAAACCAAAGAAAAGTAAGTATTTTTTATATGAAAAAAACTAAAGGAACCCAAACATATGGCATTACAATTTTAATATTAATGGCAACCTAGTTCTATGTAACCCAAGAATTGGCTGTCCAAAGATGATTAAATAATTCTTAATGTTGACAGCCAATTTATTATAATATATATGGAACTGCAAAGTCTTGAAAGTCAGTCATATATATAGATTCCAAAATGAAATGAGAAATCACCCCTTTTATAGTGAACTCTTTAGTACTTCTCACAATTTCTTCTTCACTCCTTTTGTTACAAAAAGGATGAAGATGATGATTCAAATAATAACAAGTACTCTAAGAGAAAGTACATAATTGGTTTTTTTTTTTAAAATTTTATTTTTATAATCCAGGTCTCCAGGTTTGCGCCTGACTACATCCTGGAGGTAATAGCACCGGTCCTTCAACACTATTACCAGGTAAATCGCGGGATGTGCTCCGGTGACCAGTTTTCTGGGAGCGTACAACTGATCAATGAGACAAGGTCAAATTCCCCAACATGCAGAGTTTTTTCGTGCTTGCGGGGAATCGAACCCACGCTGTCCCATGCCAGAGCGCCTTATAGCGCCCAGGCTTTGCCATTGGACTATGCCCCGGAGGACCTACATAATTGGTTTTTTATGTACACTTGCTGCATGTGCTTGTTATGGACTTATGCTTTCCGTGACACGGTTATCCTTTGAGAAAATATTTAAGACGGAATGTCTCCAATTAATCGTAGAAATGACAATTTATGAGTCCTTAGTAGAGTGGAGAATGGAAGAATTTGAAACAAGAGATGAATGAGTTTGAACTTGGGAAAAATTCATAAGTTTTGAATTTGATTGGAACAGCAATTTCTTGCTAATTTTTTTACAGTTGGTTCAACAGGGTTGATTTTCAAAGTTTCTTCATTATTCTCCAATGTGATTAGCATTCTTGGTGTGCCAATGGCCCCTGTTTTCTCTGTTTTATTTCTTCATGAGAAAATGAGTGGTGTGAAGGTGATCTCTATGTTTTTGGCTATGTGGGGTTTCTCACTTTCTTGTCATATATGTATCAACATTACCTTGAAGATTTGAAAACCAAGGCCGAGAACGAAGTATCCAGCGTTCGTGCAGGGTCCACAGAAGGGCATCCCCACGGGGTGTGATGTAGACAGCTTACTCTGACGCAAGTATCAACAATTGATATCACGACATGAACATGTGACCTGTAAGTCCGGCAAAGGGCCTCATCCGAAGGGGGCGTGATGCAGACATCTTATCCTGACGCAAGTATCAACTGATGATTTCACGGCTCGAACCTGTGAGCTATAGGTCTGTGGGAGGGCCTCATCCCGAGGGGGCATGACGTAGGCTGCTTATTGCTCAACCTGACACAACTATCAACGATTTATTCCACGGCTCAAATTTGTGACTCATAGGTCGCATTCTGAGAGGGCGCGACGTAGGCAACTTAGAACGCAAGCATCAACAGTTGATTCCACGGTTCGAATAGGTCGCGCAGAAGGGCCTCATCCCGAGGTGTGAGTGTCATAGGCAACTTACTTGATGCAAGTATCAACGCCCGATTCCACGGCTCGAACCCATAAGTCACATGGAGACAGACCCGCTGCTCCAAGGATCTCGCTGAAAACAAGTTAAATTTGTAGATATGGAAGTTAATTTGTAGTTCATCTGAACTTCAGTATAAGAGTAACATGAAATTTACTTGCTTTTTTCTCATCCACTCAATACTATATGTATTTAATTTTTATATACTAACAAATAACATAAAGAGTTTTTGTGTTATTACTATATGTTTTAACTGGTTGTAGCAGAAAGTATATAAAGTGAACCTAGGCATTCAATAAGGAAAATTTCATCGCTCCCTTTTTTGGGGTGTCATTTTCACATTTAGCCTTTAATAAGGAAAGCAAGAAGAAATAAAATATAGGCAAATTATTTACCCTACTTATTGTACGAAAAGGTTTGCCAAACAATTTATAAAGTATGTATTATTAGTTAATTCAGTCCTTCAGCTTCCTTCTACACAGAATTAAAGAAGATGAAATTATCTACAATAGAAAAATTGGCGATCTCGTTAATTTTAATAACTTTATTTTTCTTTTTATTGTTCTTGCAACCGCCTTGTACACGGAGAAGAAGATGAAATTATTACGTACAACAAAAAATCCTACAATTCCCCTCGACAACTACAACATATCCAGAGTGATTCCACAAGTTAAGTTGGATCTGGAGAGGGTGTGGCGTACACAGACCTTACCCCTACTATTTCCTTTGATTTAGCGACAAAAACCTTATCATTCCCCTTGACGTAGCAACAGAAATATTCTCATGGCTTCCTGTTAGGTCCTTAATGCGTTTCAGGTGCGTTTCTAGATTTTGTATTTCGTGGATCTCCATCAAAGTCGCTCTAAGGTTCGCCCCGGAGACGAAATTCCTCGTGCCCAAAAGAGAAGGTTGTTACGTTATAGAGCAAAAGAAAGATGGGAAATCCTCTATATGGAACTTTGATTTTCTCTACAACCACTTAATGTGTGCTAACGGTTTGTTTTGGTTATGGAGGAAGTTTCAGCAGCATGTTGTGATTTGCAATCTTAGTACAAGAGAAGTAAGAGTTCTTCCCCATCTGAACGTTGAATCTTATCCTTCTAAATTCGTCCGATCATATTTCTATGCTCTAGGTTATGAACCCGAAGAAAAGAAGTACTATGGTTGTCGCAATTTATATGACACACTTTCCTTTTTAATCAGTCCAAAAAAGAATGACACATTTTCTTATTTGGAAACAATTTAACTTTAAACTTTACATTTTACGCTTAACGAGATATCTATAACCACACAAATATCATATCATTGACTTATTTTAGACCACAAGATTCAAAGTCTTAATTTATTTCTTAAATTCCGTGCCAAATCAAAGACAACAACAACATACCTAGTGAAATCTCACAATGTGGGGTTTGGGGAGGGTAGAGTGTACACAGACCTTACCTCTACCTTGGTAGGTAGAGCGGCTGTTTCCGAGAGACCCTCGGCTCAAGACAAAGCACAAGCCCAAGCAAAGTAAGACACATAAAGTGCCTAAGTCATGACAACGCATTCTGAAAAAGAAAGAAGCAAAAAGAAGCAATAGCTAATGCAAGTAAATAAGACAAACAAAATACACATAGCAACATAAATCAAATGACAGGGGACTATAATGTAATATGATAGACTAAGCGAGCCTATAATAATAATACTATAACTACCAGTTTGTAACCTATTATCCTTCTATCCTAATATGTGTCCTCCGTGCCAAATCAAAGACCTTCATATAAAATGGAATGAGGAGAGTATAAAGTTTTGGTGACAGTGAATGATAAACGGGGTCCGCAAGACACTGAGTTTTCACTTTAGATACAAATGAGCTATGGAGAGAAATCAAAAGTATCGAACGTTTTGTTCCATATCATGAGGGAGTTTGCATTAGTGGAGTTATATATAGGTAGATCTCTTTAGTAAAATCATACTTGCATTCGACGTTAAAGCTGAAAACTTAAGTGCTTTAAGTAACATGATAAATTATTACCCGTTGTTAGAAGTGAAGGGAAAAATTAGCAGATGGTGGGATTCATGATGATATTTATAGTTATGCCTCTTTCGTTTAGAAAAAAAAAGTGTTTCGATTTGTGGTCGTTTTAGTTATTTTCCCTTTAAGTTGTTTGTTCTATTAATTTTATATGGTTAATAACATTCTTTTTTTTCATTTATTAGGTTAATATTTATTTTCTCGGAATAAAATTTTATTTGATCATTCTATTCGTTACATGCTTCAACGATTATTAAGTCTCTGTCTTTGCCACAGATTCACAGTGATTTAATATTATGTTGGCATTTTCAACTTAGTGGGTTGATTGCCAAGAATGTTTGATCTAACAACTAGTTATGATCTTTGAGTCTAAATTCAAATCAAAATATGTCAAAATGCTTTCTCGTATATAAAACTTTGGAAAATTGTAACGCAAATAGACTTGTATTTGTTAGTTCTCTCTTGAATCTTAACTAGCGTTAACAAGCAAGCTATATGATCTAAACAGAACAACAATAACAACAATAATAGTGCCAATAACGTCGATATGATCATGAATTTCTTTCCATTGCCTCAAGAAGAGAGCAACGACTATTCCAAATGAAGATCCTTTTCATTGAATTCTTCACAGCATCAACCGAGCTCGAGTACTACCATCATAAATCAGAAATTGATCGAACAACCAACATACTTCTTTTCTAGTTGTGGTCGTTGCACAAATAACTGATAAGTTATACCTAGCTTGTAAAGAAGCAAACCACTCAAAAAGCATCAAAAGAGCTCGAGTGCTACCTGCCTATAATAGATCAAAAACTGATATACTATCACATAAGGCGACCCACATAATGCGCTCGGGGATATTTCTCTTTTAGTTGCGGCCATTGCACGAATAACTGATCAGCCATATGTAGCTTGTACAGAAGCAAACCACTCAAAGATAGCTTCCTGACTCTTGCAATGCTCTCCACGTAGAAAATCGATGACCACTTAATTCCCAAAACCTGAAGCAAGTGGAACTTTCTATTAGCACCAACTCAAATGTCACCTTGAAATTAAGAGTAAGATATAGGAGAAGTAATCCAATTCTGATCCTTGCTAGCAAAATAATAACAGGGAACTCAAAATTTGGAAGTTCGATATTAGCGTGTATAGTCGAGTTCTTTTTTGGTTTCCCACTTAGTGTCTGGTAGTCGCATTGGGCCCCCAACTAATCTGGATTCTCCCCGCATAAGGTCCATTAAAAGGGGCAGCGCTTCCTACTAGGATTTTTTCATACCCAAGATTCGAACCCGAGACCTCTGGTTAAAGGTTCAAGTGTTTTCTTTTTTATATTCATTTTTAAAAGGAATGGGCTAAGTGGGCTTGGAGAGGCCAGGTAACAAAATAAGCTCAAGGAATTCTAGAGTATAAGAGTTCTAATTAACATCATGCCATGATAAATCAAGGCAAATAATTATGGAATGTCGAGGAAAAGACAAAATGGTCAAGTATATCGTCGTATACACTTGAAAATACACGAATGGGTATGACTAATGTCAAGGTAGCATGATCTAATTTTTTTCTAAATCAGGACTTTAACAGATATTCTGCATGTAATCAGTACTCTGGCATCCAACTCAACTGTACAAATAAGTTAAAAGAACAAAAGATTACCCTCCAATACACAAACCTTAAAAAGGAAGGCAATTGCACATAGTGGAATACACGTTCCAGGGCCATTGCACAGAATCTGAGACAAAGTACCAAACATAGTTAAATCAGAAGACCATGATATAAAAAGGAAAATGTTTCTGAAGAGTGACGATTTTCAATTTTAAGGGGGAGGGGAGTGAAAGGTAAGTTGAGAGGTTTGTCTGATACCACTTGGGGTCTGATCTTGATCATTAACCACAAGGCATGAGCAACTGCAACCAATGTGGTTCCGACTGAGGTTATATATGATTGACCAACCTCTCGACTTCGATATATCTGCAAGAATTCAGCTCCCCCTACTTCCTCAAGTGTTTCCTAGAATAAGCAGTAGCCGTATTAATATAGACAATTAAGGAATAAAATATCATGATCAGTTAAGGGAGAAGAGCAGGATTCTGTGGTGTTGCATATGCATGTGGAATTATCTAAACAACGAGAAGAGAATCAGCATTCCTTTGGACCTAAGATTGGCAATCTCAATGAGCATACAGACTAAGGTTTTATCTCAGAGGCAAAAAGCAAGGTACATATTAGTATGCAGACAGCTTACAACAACAATAACATACCCAGTGAAATCCCACAACGTGGGGTCTGGAGAGGGTAGAGTGTACGCAGACCTTACCTCTATCTTGATAGGTAGAACGGATGTTTCCAAAAGACCCTCGGCTCAAGACAAATCATAAGCACAAGCAAAGCAAGAGAGGAAAAAGAAGCAGTAACTAACGCAGGTAAATAAGATAAACAAAGTACACTACATAACACATAGCAGCAGAAATCAAACGACAGGGGCCTATAAAGCAATACTGCGCCTACTAGTATGATAGACTAAGCAGGCCTACAATACTAACACTACCACTAAGCGTAAGTAGGACTATGCTAAACTACCTACTACTCTTCTACCTTAATCCGCGTCCTCCACAACCCCCTATCTAAGGTCATGTCCTCAGTAAGTTGCACCTGCACCATATCTCGTCTAATCACCTCTCCCCAGTATTACTTCGACCTACCTCTACCCATCTTGAACCCGTCCATAGCCAACCTCTCACACCCCGCACTGGGCATTTGTGTCTCTCCTCTGCACATGTCCGAACCATCTGAATCTCGCTTCCCGCATCTTATCCTCCACCAAGACCACTCCTACTCTGTCCCGGATATCATCATTTCTAATCATATCCCTCCTTGTATGCCCACACATCCATCTCAGCATCCTCATCTCCGCAACTTTCATCTTTTGGATATGCGAAGTCTTGACTGGCCAACACTCCGCCTCATACAACATAATCGGTCTAACCACCACCCTATAGAACTTGCCTTTAAGTTTTGGTGGCACCTTTTTATCGCACAAGACTCCAGATGTAAGCCTCTATTTCATCTACCCTGCACCAATACGATGTGTGACATCGTCATCAATCTTTCTATTCCCTTGGATAATAAACCCGAGGTACGTCTGTCTCATGATCGCTCCCGTTACTGAACTTACACTCCAAGTATTATATTTTGGTCCTACTCAGCCTGAACCCTTTAGACTCCAGAGTCAGTCTTCAAACCTCCAGCTTAGCGTTAACTCCCCTGCGTGTCTCATCAATCAGGACTATGTCATCTGCGAATAACATACACCATGGCACCTCCCCTTGGATTTGTCGCATCAGTCCATCCATCACCAAGGCAAATAAGAATGGGCTAAGAGCTGATCCCTGGTGCATCCCCATCATCACAGGAAAGTGCTCAGAGTCTCCTCATACTGTCCGTACCCTGGTCTTGGCTCCATCATACATATCCTTGATCGTCCTAGTGTATGCCACAGGTACACCTCTAACCTCCAAACATCTCCATAGAACTTCCCTAGGGACTTTGTCGTATGCCTTCTCGAGGTCGATGAAAATCATATGTAAGTCTCTCTTCCTCTCCCTATACTGCTCCACCGACCTCCTAATAAGATGAATAACTTATGTAGTCGAACGCCCCGACATGAATCCAAACCGATTCTCGAAAATAGACAGTCTCTTCTCACCCTCATCTCCACGACCCTTTTTCAAACTTTCATAGTGTGGCTTAGTAGCTTGATACCCCTATAGTTGTTGCACTCTGGATGTCACATTTTTCTTGTAGAAAGGAATCATTGTACTCCACCTCCATTCTTCGGGCATTCTCGCCGCCTTAAAAATGACATTAAACAACTTAGTCAGACACTCTGAATCTGCCCTGCCTGCGCTCTTCCAAAATTCAACTGAGTATGCAGACAACTTATAACTAAATATTTCCAACATATACACATGGAATACATCAGCAAAAACAATTTTTTATCTCTTTGCAAACAGTAAGTAGAAGGACTTGGTGTACTCCATCTATGTATCTACGTGGTGGAGGAAATACCAATTGTTTGATATATAGAGATACATAATTTGATCTTGTGAGAAATCATGAGATTTTCCGTACTGGATGCATGAATTTCAAAAAGCTTTTAGGACTAAACCGGTGTTTGAGCGGCCTTCTATGAATCTTCTTTTTTTTTTTTGCATTTATTTTGAAAAAGAATAGGGATGGCCAGTCCAGTTAAGTTCTAAGATTAGGCTCTACAAGCAGCAGTGTGTTCTAATTTGAAGACATCTTTGGGTTACGATGGTATTCAAGCCAAACTTCCTGAAATTCCCACCTGAGGTTGAACATACATGGTTTGGCTCGTTAACGCCTCTACTGGTAGGAAAAGTGGACTCTAACATTTCGCATTGAACTGCATGATCAAGCAACACGGAACAAGGATGGAACTGGGAGACAGATGGCTATCTTAGTCACTTAGAAATTAAGGCAATCAAATATTTGGACACAGTGAGCGAGTGCTTAAAATCCAAAAGGAAACTAAGAAGCCTATTTTAAAACCGAAAAAGGTGTTGAAAAAGTCACAATAATCATGTGTTAACAACCTAATGCAAAAATGTTATCCGCTCTCGGTCCATAGACACAAGCAACCACACACTGTTGTCTTGATATAAAAGGAGAAAGCAACTATACCTTACCGAGCAAAGAATCCTCAAACACATGTGCTTTTTGGAGACTCATATTATCAGTAGCAGCAGCAATATAATACCTTGGCTTAAACCTTTTCGTTTGGAGGACATAAAATAAATTTAGCATTTCTGCTGTGTGACCACCTACATTATAGTTGAACTTAAAAAGTCAGAACGTGTATAAACACAAGGTACTAAAACAGAAAAAGAATTATCAGACATAAAATGAGACCTGAACCCAGAACAATAAGAGTACTGAGGGATCGTGGTGATTTGGAGTGAAGCGGCTTTCTGCTCCTATAAAGGACATAAATAATTCGTATCACAAGTATAGTGACGACACCAATAGTTAATAGAACTGCGATATTTGACGATGCCATGGTGGAGATGCAAAAGTCCCCCTTCTCCAATACAGGAAGCTCTGCCTCTCAGATGAAAATAAAGATCCTAAATTACATTTCAATCAAATCAGCAAAAGTTCCAAAACATAAGCTTATAAAGGTAAACAATATTCATTTCATTAACCTGAGGTACGCTTCAAATGGATGATTAAATATGTTTCGTTTATAAAGCCTAAGTGAAATCTAAAGGTTGAATAGTTATGCACAATACAAGAATTCTATAATAATTAACTACATTGATAGATGAAATGCTTTTCTGTTATGAGAGATATAAACTATCAAAGTTCTTTTATTCGATCACTTTCTTGTACGATGTCAATTGTTTTCTTTTTTCATGGATCCACAGACTCATTGCTTCAGTATTGTTCCCAAAGGACCTGGATTTGCAATTACAAAATCTCTATCATAATCGTTCTTAGCTAACAAATCCAAAATATCTTCTTTCCCCTCGAAAACGGTGGTAGTGAGTGGACAGCCTTTACAGGCGATGTTTTTCCATGTGTTGAAATATTAAAGTCCCATTACATACAAACATTAACTCAAATGTTTGTTTGAGTAGAGATTAGGCGAAAAAGGGTGGCCCAGTGCACTAAGCTCCCGCTATGCGCGGGGTCCGGAAAAAGGCCGGACCACAAGGGTCTATTGTATGCAGCCTTACCTTGCATTTCTGCAAGAGGCTGTTTCCACGGCTTGAACCCGTAACCTCCGGGTCACATGACATCAACTTTACCAATTACTCAAAGGCTCCCCTTCAAAGTAGAGATTAGGCTATTCCGGTTATTATAAAGCAGCTTATTTGAAAGGTCTAAATTTAAAATCCACCGTATTGATAGAAGGATTCCGTAAATGAGTTTAAATTTTTCATCCCAAATCCAGAATACTTGGCATAAATATTTCATAACAATCAATCAGCTATTCCTCGAAATAAAAATAAAAGAAGACAACAGTGATCGGCAACATGAATCCTCGTTATCCATTATGCTATATTAGACTAATCTCATATGTTTAGATAACTTGCCTTTAAGAAAATTAGAAGTTCTCTGACTCTTAAAAGTACACTTGTAACTATGCTAATCAAAATAAACAGACTCCTCACAAACATCGGACCAAATCCCTCTTCTATCATTCATTCTAGGTTATACATTTCTCCTCTTCTTGTGTCCTTGTTACTAAAATTTGTCTAAGGCTTTACCTATCGCACCCGAGGTTGTGGCCTAGTGGTCAATATAATGGATTGAGAACCGTGCAATCTCATGTTCAAATCCCAACGGAGGCAAAAACACTAGGTGATTTCTATCTGTCCACTCCTTGATGTCCACTCCTTGATGGACAAAGTTACCCATTATATGTGCTGGTAGGAAGCAGCAGGTACTCCGTGGAATTAGTCGAGCTGCGCGCAAGCTAGCCCAGACACCACAAACATAAAAAAAAAGGTTGTCTAAGTCTTTACAATTAAGCTTTCTACAGCCTTCTTAGTTTCTCCCTTCGCCTTCTAATACTCTTATAAGGCATCTCCAGCGTCTGCTATCCCCAATCTTTTTTTTAAGCTTCTGCCACCTGTTTATTCTATCATCAAAACTATTCTAATGAAGATCAAGAACTTCACTTGCTACTTCCTACTGCAACTTGTCATTTCCTTCCACATTTGAGCTTCTATCTTACATTTGCTCCCTCCTTCCATATCTGCTATTCTAAAGTTCATATCTTTTTGCCTTTTTCTTTTTCCTTTTTTTGTGGGGGAAATAGTTAGTACTCCCTCTTTACCAATTTAAGTGTATTAGTTGACTGAACACGAAATTTAAGAAATATAGATTTTTGAATATTGTGATTTTAAATTTGTCATTGTCATGTAAAATGTTGAAACTATCAAACTTACTAAATATAGAAATAGTTACTTTTTGGAACATATCAAAAGAAATAAGAAATTTAAATTGGGACACACGTATTGAGTAAAATTATACAGTAATACTAAAAAGCAAATTAGCAATTCTTAGAAATGAAAATTGCAACTTAATTTGTCCAAATCATAATAACAAATTGAGAAATGAGTTTTTTTTAAATGCAGATTGAAACAAAAATAAAACTTTGTTAAACCCAATTCAGAAAAATAGAAACCCATTAAATCAATGGAACAAAAGTTATATCTCGTGACACAAAGAGAGGAATGTGTAACACTTACCTGCTATCATTTAAAATTGGCCGGCAAAAATCAATCGAAATTCAGTTCAATTTTGCATCTATGAATTCTGAAATATGTAGTGACAAATTTGGGTAAAATTGAAGATGGGTCTTTGATTTGATTTGAATATGGGCCCAAATACTTCAACCCAACTCAACTGGCCCAAAATAAATAGTATGTTTCATTTCCTAAAATTGTTACATCCTGTGTCACAATTTTATTAGTTTCTCCAAAAGCAAAAAAAAATCATAATTTTTTATTTAAAATTAATGTTAACTTTTACCTTTTTATTTTAATCTTAATGACACAATTTATAGCCACAAATGTGCTCACTCTGTCCCAAATTATGTGACAGTTTTAATTTCGAGAGTCAAACTTTTAAGTTTTGACCGTGAATCTGAATATGAAATATTTAATTTTGTCAAATAAAATTTACATATTCGAAAACTACGTAAAAAAAATATTATATAAGTCACAATAATTAGCAATTCAAAATATTTAAAATACATATGAGAAATTGATGGTCAAAGAAAAACTCGTTTGAATTTCCGAATCTGAAAAGTGTCACAAAAATTAAAATGAAGAAAGCAAATATATATCTATAGATTGTTTTACAACACAAGTTTTAATTTTTTTTTAAAAAAGAAATTCGTGCATGTCAAACACCGCAACAGAAATTGGGATGGGGAGTCTTGTATTGGACATAATGTGACATTACAAGCATGGGCACGTGCTTGAAAAAAGAGGGATTGTTAGGCCACCCTTTCACCATTCGTAAATACACTGAAAGTCAAAATTGAGTTTTTTTACCCTTCTTGGCTCATGTAACGATGCCTTTATTTTTCATCAAGTTTCTTGTCGTGCAAAAAACAAAGAGCATGAGATGATCGAGACAATGCTGTGATGCTTCCCCACTAGGTGCTTATCGGTCGGTTAGGTTCAATTTGGTTTTGTGTATTATCGATTCAATTTTATAAATATGTTAAACCAATAACCAAATCGATAAGATATTCGTTATCGGTTTTCGATTTATCCGCTTTTGATCCTTAACGGTTCGATTTTCGGTTTAACCAATAAAAAAATGTGCCTCTCATATTTTCATTTGTTCAGATATGCATTGCTTTCGTGCATAAAAGTCCACAAATTACAAGACAAAACTATAAAATGCATTGTAGCAATCAAGCAACAAATCATCAATGATAATAAACTTTCAAATTGTTTAATGAATTCTAAACAATGAAAGTAGAAATGATAAGTGAATTGAGAATTGAGAGAATAAGTGTGCCAGCGATAACAATTTAGAAATAGAGTTTGTATTTATGAAATTAAAATTTAAAGCCGCTATTATATAATTAGGAATAAAAAGGTAATTTTAATATAAGCTTATTGGGTTATCAGTTTAATCATTAACTAAATTCTTAAAACTGGAAATCGAACCAATAACCCAATAAAAACTTTTACAAACCGGTTTACAAAATAGCCCGAGCGATAAATCAATAGTATTTTTATTGGTTGGGTTTATCGGTTGGACCGGTTTTTGCACACCCCTATTTCCCACTATTATTTCACTTATGATAACTCAGTCAACACCTTTCGACTTATTTATTCTTATTTTTTTAAAAATTATTTTACGATTAAATTTCTCTATAACAATTATCTTCTCTAACAACATTTCACTTCAAAAATCAAGGTTCTTTTGGAATCGATTTTTCATGTTAAATTATATTAAATATGTTCTATATAACTATATTTCGCTATAGTAGTCAAAATATATCCGAACAAAAGATGATGTTATAGAGAGGTTTGGCTCTATAAGAATAAAAGATAAAGTATTAAAAGTCAGGGAATATTAAGAATGTTGTGTAAAATATTCTTATAATTATGTCATTGTTGGTGAAAGTATACCGTGATATACACGGTATACACATCATATACAATGCCTTGTGTATACCGTGTATATCACGGAAACACAAGTCAATTTGGAGACTGTGTATTTGGTAATATGTTGTTGTATTTAATTAGCATTGTACACTTACCATAATTATAGAATTCTTGTACAAATAGAATATGATTTTGGGAGTAGAGTAGGAATATAATTTTTCATATTATGGATATTGTAAATTGTATATATACTCATTCATTAATGAAAATAATCAAGAGATTATTTCTTTCATGGTATCAGAAGTCTATGTCTAACTTACTTCTCCCGATTTTCTCTCTTCTTCTGCCTCGGTTTCCGTGTCCATTCTCGGAATCCGTGCAACCTTATCTCCTCAATTCCCAAACTTTCTTCCAAATCCCTAATTCACATATTGTTTTTTCGTTATGTCTACGTCAAAGAACATGTTTCATCCTGCCCTTACAGTTTCCAACATCAAGAACCACATCCCTATTGTTCTTGAGATGGAAAACGTCCAATATGTGATGTGTGCAGTTGTTTAAAATTCACGCACTGTCACGCCCCGACTTTTCTCAAGTCTTTCTTTAGGACGTGATGGCACCTGGACAACTATTCCTTTCCAGGCGAACCATTTACTTCATTTTCTTCCTAAATTAGACAGGCATTTGCGGAAATAATATATATAAAAATCAATTTGAAGTTTACGAAGAACAATCTCATGTGGGGCATTCCCCGAGATAATAAAACTTAATTCTTTAAACAAACTTAGTCTAGAGAAATTTTCACCAAATCCGAAATAATGGATTGGTGGTACGATGAGGCTGCGGGACGATCGCTAGCCTTCTTGCGGAGTTTTTCCTCGATCGCGCCTTCCTGAAATATGTTAAATAAAAGAGTCAGCCCTACCATCCGGGGCTGAGTGGGAATCTCACCTTACAGTCCAAAGTAACCTCACAATATTTTTAATTACAATCACATTATAAGAAAATAATAAGCATGTTGAAATAAACAGATTTCAACCCTTTTATTAAATAAATCAATAAATATTCACGTGCAAAATTTTCTCCCCAGTCGTCTAAAAAAAACAACTACTTAGTTTAATCAGTATTCCTTCTTTTTCCCACATAACATATTATACATTTGTTGCGGTACGTGCAACCCGATCCAGTGCATTTATATATTTGTTGCGCACGTGCAACCCGATCCATGCATTTATATATTTGTTGCGCACGTGCAACCCGATCGATGCATTTATATATTTGTTGCGGTACGTGCAACCCGATCCAGTGCATTTATATATTTGTTGCGGTACGTGCAACCCGATCCAATGCATTTATATATATATATATGTTGCGGTCCGTGCAACCCGATCCAATGCATTTATGTATTTGTTGCGGTCCGTGCAACCCGACCCAATGCACTTATTTGTTGCGGTACGTGCAACCCGATCCAATGCACTTATTTGTTGCGGTACGTGCAACCCGATCCAATGCACTTATTTGTTGCGGTACGTGCAACCCGATCCAATGCACTTATTTGTTGCGGTACGTGCAACCCGATCCAATGCACTTATTTGTTGTTTAAATATGTCATATGTTCAAAAGGCTCAAATAATATTTTCTTCCTTCAATATTTCGCCCTTTCCACTTGTAAGGGTTACAACTCTTAAACCGTAAGTCGGATTTATCCCCGTAAAGTCTCAAACTGTCAAGGACACAATAATCCATAACTTTTATTCAGCACAAACTTTCATATTCATTACCGATTTATACAGTTTTTATGTTATACATTCTGCCCTTCCAGACTTCGGTTGATCTGAGGCAGAATGTTCAAACAGAGATAACTCTCAAACCGTAAGTCGGATTTATCCCCGTAAAGTCTCAAACTGTCAAGAACACAATAATCTATAACTTTTATTCAGCACAAACTTTCATATTCATTACCGATTTGTACAGTTTTTTACGTTATACATTCTGCCCTTCCAGACTTCGGTTGATCCGAGGCAGAATGTTCAAACAGAGATAACTCTCAAACCGTAAGTCGGATTTATCCCCGTAAAGTCTCAAACTGTCAAGAACACAATAATCTATAACTTTTATTCAGCACAAACTTTCATATTCATTACCGATTTGTACAGTTTTTACGTTATACATTCTGCCCTTCCAGACTTCGGTTGATCCGAGGCAGAATGTTCAAACAGCGATAACTCTCAAACCGTAAGTCGGATTTATCCCCGTAAAGTCTCAAACTGACCGTAACAGAAAGATGTATAACTCTGTAAAATTTCATCGAATTCTAACAAGTATATCACAGTATAACAGATTACAATTGCACCATCCAAACTAGTTATTAAACAATCATAAACTTCATGCTCATTCTTTCAATAACCGGATTATATTCTAACATGTATTGTAACTTAAAAATAAAGGATTTTACTAAGAACTTTGAGTGAGAAAACTCACCTTTGCTGCTTCGTAATTGCGAACAAAACCTCAACTTCAATCAAACCTTTTTGAAACTTCTTAATTGCTCTCTTTAATCTCTTTTTTTCCTTGCTTTGTTTTTGTGTATATCAGCTCTCTGTAATTCTTGTGTTCTCTAAGTTCAGTTCCTTCCCCTTTCAAAGTGTGCAGTGCATGGACATATGTTTGTGTTGTGTGTCATGTGTGCCTAAAACTAGGGGATGGGGAATATTGGTGAGGTTTTTAAGGGGAAGAGGTGTATTATTATAGGTGTATGTGTGTGTTGTGTTGCAGAATTTTTGGGAACGTGAGGGAGTGGAGTGAGGGAGTGGAGTGAGGGAGTGGTCTGTTATGTTATGTTTTTTTTTTTTTTTTTTTTTCAGGACTTTACATTCTCCCCTCCTTAAACAACATTCGGCCTCGAATGTGAATAAGGTCGTAACACATGCACATAGACACACAAACTGCACACACATGAAACACAACTTCCAAGACTTTACATTCTCCCCTCCTTAAACAACATTCGGCCTCGAATATGAATAAGGTCGTAACACATGCACATAGACACACAAACTGTACACACATGAGACATAACTAAACACATTTTATTACCTTACTCAAACAGGAAAGGATATTTGATTTTCATCGCGTCTTCGGCTTCCCAGGTTGCTTCTTTTGTGGAGTGATTTCCCCATAGGACCTTCACAGACACAATATCTTTATTCCTAAGACGTTTAATCTGTCTATCCAGTATTTCTACCGGCATTTCCTCATATTGAAGCTCTTCATTCAGGACTATTTCTTGGGGTTGGATGACGTGACTTGGATCATGCAAGTATTTTCGTAACATTGACACATGAAACACCGGATGCACCGCTTCTAATTCTTGTGGAAGGGCTAGTTCGTAAGCCACATTTCCCACTCTTCGTAAGATCTCATATGGTCCAATAAACCTTGGGCTCAATTTTCCTTTCTTGCCAAATCGCATCACTCCCTTCATTGGAGAGACTTTTAAAAACACTTTCTCCCCTTCTTGGAATTCGAGATCTCTTTTGCGATGATCCGCATAAGACTTATGGCGGCTATGAGCTGCCTTGATCCGCTCCCGAATCATCTGAACTTTATCGTTTGTTTCTTGAATGACTTCGGGTCCGAACAGTAGTGTTTCGCTCACTTCGAACCACCCGAGTGGAGATCTACATTTTCGCCCATACAATGCTTCGAACGGAGCCATATGTATACTAGCATGATAATTGTTGTTGTAGGCAAACTCAATTAGACATAAATGGTCCAACCAGTTGCCCTGGAAGTCCAACACACAAGACCGCAGCATGTCCTCCAATGTTTGAATTGTTCGTTCAGCTTGTCCGTCGGTTTGCGGATGGAAAGCCGTACTCAACTTGACCTTTGTCCCGAGGCCTGCTGAAACTTTGCCAAAAGTGTGAGGTGAATCGGGAACCCCTATCGGAAATAATTTGCAATGGAATCCCATGCAACCTCACTATTTCTTTCAAATAAATTTGTACATCTTTGCGATTGCCCAGATATGTAGTCTTGACTGGTAGGAAATGGTGACTTTGTAAGTCGATCTACAATCACCCATATAGAATCATAACCTTCTCGTGTTTTTGGTAGACCGGTCACAAAATCCATATGAATCGCCTCCCATTTGCACATGGGACAGCCAATGTCCTGAAGTAGGCCGCCAGGTTTTTGATGTTCGGCTTTCACCTGTTGACACGTAAGACATTTTCCGACAAACTCTGCAACACCTCTCTTCATTCCTTTCCACCAGTAATTTGCCTTGAGATCATGATACATTTTCGTTGATCCTGGATGAATGGAATATCTAGTATTGTGACCTTCATCTAAGATCCTTCTTCTTAGATCCCTTACCTTAGGAACACATAACCTACCCTTATACCGAAGGGTACCATCATTTCCTCCTAATGTAAATTGTGAAGGTTTTCCTTGTTGAATCCTCTCCCGAAACCTAACAAATTCCATATCCTCAAACTGACTCTCTTTTATTTCTGAAGTTAAGGCAGACCGTGAGGTATCACGTACCACCACCCTACCTTCACCGACCTCAGTTAAACTAATCCCGAGGTTCCCCAATTTTTGTACTGCACGGACAATACCTCTCTTTTGTACTGCCAAGTGGGCCAAACTGCCCATTGATCTCCTACTGAGTGCATCAGCCACCACGTTAGCTTTTCCAGGATGGTAAAGAATGCTAAGGTCATAATCCTTAAGTAACTCTAACCATCTTCTTTGTCGGAGATTCAAATCCTTTTGCGTGGTTATGTACTGCAAACTCTTATGATCTGTAAATATATCTACATGCACCCCATACAAATAGTGTCTCCATATTCGTAAGGCAAACACTACCGCGGCCAATTCCAAGTCATGAGTTGGATAATTCTTCTCATGTATCTTCAATTGTCGAGATGCATACGCAATAACTTTTCCAGATTGCATCAAGACACATCCTAACCCAACCCTAGAGGCATCACAATAGACTGTGAACCCTTCTTGTCCCTCTGAATGAGGAATGGAAATTTTCCGGGACAGAGTTGACTATTATCTGTAATATGACCCCAATTGAGATGTTGAAGAAGGTCGGGTCGTAGGAACGTCTCTTCTGTCTAGCCCTAAGCAAATACGTACAAAGTACGATTGTGTCGTCTATATACTCGTCAAAATCATCTCTCGAGTCCATCTTACGGCGCACGAATTCCTCCTCAGCTCTCATTGCCCTTTCCTGTTCCATGCGTACTTCCTTCTTTGTTGGAACTCGTCTTATAACCACCATCTACAAAACACTTGTCAGTTAGTTTATCGTTGTACTCTCCTTCCCCAAGACCTTTTTAAAGAGGTAGTACAAGAATCAAGTCTTTAAAAAGACTCAAGATAGGCACGAGAAGAGTATGAAAGAAGGGAAACTGTTTAGGATGTTATTCCGTTCACTTATTACTAAGGTGGCGCGCACACCGTCGCAATAAGTAATCGTTCAAACACCCAACTCAAAGAAAGTTCCTAAGATCTCTTAACCTGGTTTAGCTCTGATACCAACTTGTCACGCCCCGACTTTTCTCAAGTCTTTCTTTAGGACGTGATGGCACCTGGACAACTATTCCTTTCCAGGCGAACCATTTACTTCATTTTCTTCCTAAATTAGACAGGCATTTGCGGAAATAATATATATAAAAATCAATTTGAAGTTTACGAAGAACAATCTCATGTGGGGCATTCCCCGAGATAATAAAACTTAATTCTTTAAACAAACTTAGTCTAGAGAAATTTTCACCAAATCCGAAATAATGGATTGGTGGTACGATGAGGCTGCGGGACGATCGCTAGCCTTCTTGCGGAGTTTTTCCTCGATCGCGCCTTCCTGAAATATGTTAAATAAAAGAGTCAGCCCTACCATCCGGGGCTGAGTGGGAATCTCACCTTACAGTCCAAAGTAACCTCACAATATTTTTAATTACAATCACATTATAAGAAAATAATAAGCATGTTGAAATAAATGATTTCAACCCTTTTATTAAATAAATCAATAAATATTCACGTGCAAAATTTTCTCCCCAGTCGTCTAAAAAAAACAACTACTTAGTTTAATCAGTATTCCTTCTTTTTCCCATATAACATATTATACATTTGTTGCGGTACGTGCAACCCGATCCAGTGCATTTATATATTTGTTGCGGTACGTGCAACCCGATCCAGTGCATTTATATATTTGTTGCGGTACGTGCAACCCGATCCAATGCATTTATATATATATATATATGTTGCGGTCCGTGCAACCCGATCCAATGCATTTATGTATTTGTTGCGGTCCGTGCAACCCGACCCAATGCACTTATTTGTTGCGGTACGTGCAACCCGATCCAATGCACTTATTTGTTGCGGTACGTGCAACCCGATCCAATGCACTTATTTGTTGCGGTACGTGCAACCCGATCCAATGCACTTATTTGTTGCGGTACGTGCAACCCGATCCAATGCACTTATTTGTTGCGGTACGTGCAACCCGATCCAATGCACTTATTTGTTGTTTAAATATGTCATATGTTCAAAAGGCTCAAATAATATTTTCTTCCTTCAATATTTCGCCCTTTCCACTTGTAAGGGTTACAACTCTTAAACCGTAAGTCGGATTTATCCCCGTAAAGTCTCAAACTGTCAAGGACACAATAATCCATAACTTTTATTCAGCACAAACTTTCATATTCATTACCGATTTATACAGTTTTTATGTTATACATTCTGCCCTTCCAGACTTCGGTTGATCTGAGGCAGAATGTTCAAACAGAGATAACTCTCAAACCGTAAGTCGGATTTATCCCCGTAAAGTCTCAAACTGTCAAGAACACAATAATCTATAACTTTTATTCAGCACAAACTTTCATATTCATTACCGATTTGTACAGTTTTTACGTTATACATTCTGCCCTTCCAGACTTCGGTTGATCCGAGGCAGAATGTTCAAACAGAGATAACTCTCAAACCGTAAGTCGGATTTATCCCCGTAAAGTCTCAAACTGTCAAGAACACAATAATCTATAACTTTTATTCAGCACAAACTTTCATATTCATTACCGATTTGTACAGTTTTTACGTTATACATTCTGCCCTTCCAGACTTCGGTTGATCCGAGGCAGAATGTTCAAACAGCGATAACTCTCAAACCGTAAGTCGGATTTATCCCCGTAAAGTCTCAAACTGACCGTAACAGAAAGATGTATAACTCTGTAAAATTTCATCGAATTCTAACAAGTATATCCCAGTATAACAGATTACAATTGCACCATCCAAACTAGTTATTAAACAATCATAAACTTCATGCTCATTCTTTCAATAACCGGATTATATTCTAACATGTATTGTAACTTAAAAATAAAGGATTTTACTAAGAACTTTGAGTGAGAAAACTCACCTTTGCTGCTTCGTAATTGCGAACAAAACCTCAACTTCAATCAAACCTTTTTGAAACTTCTTAATTGCTCTCTTTAATCTCTTTTTTTCCTTGCTTTGTTTTTGTGTATATCAGCTCTCTGTAATTCTTGTGTTCTCTAAGTTCAGTTCCTTCCCCTTTCAAAGTGTGCAGTGCATGGACATATGTTTGTGTTGTGTGTCATGTGTGCCTAAAACTAGGGGATGGGGGAATATTGGTGAGGTTTTTAAGGGGAAGAGGTGTATTATTATAGGTGTATGTGTGTGTTGTGTTGCAGAATTTTTGGGAACGTGAGGGAGTGGAGTGAGGGAGTGGAGTGAGGGAGTGGTCTGTTATGTTATGTTTTTTTTTTTTTTTTTCCAGGACTTTACACGCACGCTCGCATCAAATACTACATGACATCATCCCCTCGGTCACAGGCGGGGAGAAGGTGCCTGCCCTGGAGGATGACCCGGTGTTATGGACAACCCTTGATGCTACCGTTCTCTAGTGGATTGATTTCACTATCTCTACAGACCTCTTGCAGACGATTATTGAGCCCGACACTACGGCAATGGAAACTTGGAATAGGGTGCGTGATATTTTCCAAGTTAACAAGAATTCCCGTGTTGTCACTCTTGAGCAGGAATTTTTTCATGTCAACATGAAGGATTTTCCAAATGTCTCAGCTTACTGTAAAAAGGTTGAAAGAATTGGCGGACAAACTACGCAACGTTGGTGCACCCGTTATCAATAATCGTCTTATTCTACAAATGGTTGCAGGCCTCTTTAAGGCCTATAATGGCGTTAGGACTTTACTCCGTCAAAGTAATCCACTTCCACCTTTTTATCAAGCCAGTTCGATGCTCATGTTAGAAGAAGCCGGCTTGGAAAAAAAGGAAGCTACCGGGGGAGGCAAAAAGGGTCAAAACCATAAAAAATAATGACAAAAATCGCGGAGGCAACAATAGCGGCGGACGAAATAGTATCAACACCGACAGTGGGCCTCGGGGTACTGGTCCCCAGCCCGCCTAGTCTCAGCCCTGGGCCCCTTGGCAGTGGGCTTGGACCAGCGGCCAGTGGCCTAGTCTCGCCTATTGCCCTCCCAATTATTTCCAGGGAAATTGAGCTCCGATCCAGCCCAATCACAGGCCCAACTTCTCGGGTTCTTACGCCTACAATCAGCAGCGTTCCGGGACGGGTTAGTAGGCAGGTCTACTTGGGCATCAGCCCCCGTAGGCCTTCAATGTTGTGGGCCCAAATCTGATTCCGACACCCACTGATATTGAGGCCGTCTTGAATACACTTGGATTAAATCCTCTAGACACAAATTGGTACATGGACACCGGTGCCACTTCTCACATGACGTCCGACCAAGGTACTCTCTCGTCTTATTTCAATTTGAGCAAAAATCGTGGCATTATTATTGGTGATGGTAACTCAATTCAAATGTCTCCCCCCATATCCACCTTTTGTCTTGAAAAATACCCTTCATGCCCCTAACTTAATTAAAAAATTGGTGTCTGTCAGAAAATTCACCACTGATAATTGGATTTCTGTTAATTTTGATCCATTTGGATTTTCTGTAAAGAATTTCAAAACGGGGATACCTCTCATGAGATGAAATAGTAGGTGAGATCTTTATCCAATCACAACCACCACCACTTCTACAAGTCAATCCATGCCGTCGACATTTGCACCTCTAGCTCCTTCCTTGTGGCATGCACGTTTGGGTCATCCTGGGTCGTCAATTATTTCTTCCTTGCATTATTTTTTTTTAATTTCTTGTAAGGGTACGCGTAGTACTCCAATTTGTCATTCATGTCCGTTAGAAAAACATGTTAGATTACCATTTGTAGCCTCTACTTCTCGTACTTTGATGCCTTCTGACATTATTCATAGCGATTTATGGACATCTCCAGTTCTAAGTTCTTTGGGCCATCGTTATTATGTTCTATTTTTGGATGATTATTCTAATTTTTTATGGACATTTTCGTTAGCGAAAAAATGTCAAGTTTTTTTCACGTTCTTAAAATCTAGAGCATTCATCTGTACCCAGTTCGAACGGAAAAAAAAAATATTCAATGTGATAATGACAAAAAATATGATAATGGATTGTTTTGGGAATTTTGTGATGCTAATGGCATAGTTTTTCATTTCTGTGTCCTCATACGTCTTCACAAAATGGGAAAGCCGAATGAAAATTTGTACCATTAATAATATTGTCCTAACTTTATTGGCCCATGCTTCCGTACCTCCTTCTATTTGGCATCATGCTCTACAAATGACTACTTACCTCCTTATCGTACTTCCACCAAAGGATTAGCATATAAATCTCCCCTTAAAATTCTGTATAATAAGAATCCTTCGTATTCACATCTTAGGGTCTTTGGGTGTTTATGTTATCCACTGTTTCCGTCAACTACAATTAACAAACTTCAAGCCCGTTCTACCGCTTGTGTGTTTTTGAGTTATCCATCTAATCATCGTGATTGCAAATGTTTTGATTTATCGTCTAATAAAATCATAATTAGTCGCCATATTATTTTTTATTAAACCCAATTTCCGTTTGCTAAAGTGAGTAGTCACGTGCCTAGTTCGTATAATTTTTTGGATGACGAGATTTCACCATATATTATTCACCATTTATCAGACTTGTCCCGTGACCAAAATACGCTAGCAGACCCACTGCCTGCTAGCCCACATAGTTCAGTTTCCACTGGTCCGCCACCTCTACCCAGTGGGCCAGAAACATGGCCAGTACCGATCTCAGTATTTTTCCAGTGTTCCAGCCCACTGGAGTCTCGGTTCCCGCCCATGTTTCAGTTATTGGGCTAGCATGCCCAATGCCTTTTGGCCAGTCCGTCACCAACCCACCCACTGCCCAAATTCCACCCAATTGGCCAATTCTACCTCGAGTCATGGGCCCGTTACTTGTAGTCAAAGGGGTATTTTAAAACCAAAATGGTATTTTAATCTCAATTCCAATGTCTCTAAATCCCACTACCACGTAATCATGTGTCTGCACTACATGAACCGAATTAGAAATTGGCTATGACTGACGAATATAATGCTCTTATTGAAAATAAGATGTGGGAGTTAGTACCCCGTCCATCTGGTGTTAATATTATTCGGTCTATGTGGATTTTTACTCATAAAAAAATTATGACGGTTTTTTTAGAGGCATAAGACTCGTCTTTTAGGTGATGGTAAAACTCAACATGTTGGCGTGGATTGTGGTGAGACGTTTATCCCCGTGGTCAAACCGGCTACCATTCGCATTATTCTTAGTTTGGCTCTCTCCAAAGCCTGGCCTATTCATCAGTTGGATGTAAAGAATGCTTTCTTACACGGTGATCTTAAGGAGACAGTCTATATGCATCAACCCTTGGGTTTTCGAGATCCCAATCATCCGCACCATGTCTGTTTGCTGAACAAGTCCTTGTATGGGCTTAAGCAGGCCCTGCGGGCTTGGTATAAGAGGTTTGCAGATTATGTATTCACTATGGGGTTTTCTCACAGCCGGTCTGATCATTCTCTATTTATATATCGTTGTGGTACTTCTCTGACATATATTTTATTGTACGTAAATGATATTATATTGACTGCTTCATATGATAATATGTGCAAGTCCATCATATCACTTCTCAGTTCTGAATTTGCAATGAAAGACTTGGGACCCTTGAGTTATTTCTTGAGCATTGCTATCACACGTCATTCAGGTTGTCTATTTTTATCTCAAAGGAAGTATGCTGCGGAGATTATTGATAGAGCTGATATGTCATCTTGTAAGTCTACTTCTACTTCAATTGATACTAAACCGAAACTGGGTGTTGCAACTGGCTCGTCTTACGAGGATCCACCCACTATCGCAGTCTTGCAGGGGTACTTCAGTATCTTACTTTCACAAGACCTGACATTACTTATCTCGTTCGGCAAGTGTGTTTGTTTATGCATGATCCTCGATACATCCAGGGAACACTTGACTATGGCTTGCATCTATATCCATCGTCGGTCTCTACACTTGTCTTGTATACAGATGTTGATTGGGGTGGCTGTCAAGGTACCAGACACTCCACATTTGGTTATTGTATGTTTCGTGGTGATAACTTGGTCTCATGGTCTGCAAAGCGCCAATCTACATTATTACGCTCCAGTGCAGAGGGCGGGTATCTAGGGGTAGCCAATATGGTATCTGAATCATGTTGGTTACGTAATCTTCTCTTAGAACCTCACTGTCCCATTCAGAAAGCTACCTTGGTATATTGTGATAATATTAGTGCAGTCTATCTTTCTGATAATCCAGTTCAACATCAGCGCACTAAACATATCGAGATGGATATCCACTTTGTTCGCGAAAAGGTAGCTCGTGGACAAGTACACGTCTTACATGTCCCTTCTAGATACCAAACTGCAGACATATTTACTAAAGGTCTTCCCTCGGTTCTATTTGAGGATTTTAGGGACAGTCTCAGCGTAAGGCTATGACTGCGGGGGGGGGGGGGTGAAAGTATACCGTGTATATCGTGGAGACACAAGTCAATTTGGAGACCGTATATTTGGTAATATGTTGTTGTATTTAATTAGCATTGTACACTTACCATAATTGTAGAATTCTTGTACAAATAGAATAGGGTTTTGAGAGTAGAGTATGAATAGAATTTTTCATATTATGGATATTGTAAATTGTATATATACTCATTCATTAATGAAAATAAATTGAAAACTCAAGAGTAAGCTTGCCAAACTTTTATAATATTATGCAACTTGTAACTCCTATATAAGGAATTCTCTCATATTCCTGTTGAAGTTCATGTTTGTGCACCTTATAAAGTAAGATCTTCAATAACTACAAAAAAATGCTACTGTGAAAACAATAGTACATGAATGGAAACTTCTCATATAGTGATAAAATGCTAGAAAATAGAAGATGTATAGTAGAAAAAGTTTAATTAACTTGTTTGCAAACATGGGATTTTACATAGATCTGGAAGAAAAATCATTGGCTTTTTGTTTTAGATCTAAATTTCAATTTGCGCTATCTTGGAACCCAATGATGCTATCCTTGTTCCAGGACTTGTGAATTGCCAACTTGGGAGCCCTTTTTTGCCACTTATAACATGTATTTGATTTATAAGAGAGTACTGAAAATGTAACTTAGAAATACAAAATAATTGAAGAACAAACAAAATTCATATATAATTTTATTGTAATTTGCAATTGCTTTAAAAGGCCATAAAACTATCATCTTCATCTAATAGAAGAGACTCTTTCTTAAGAACTTCACTTTCCGGGGACGAAGTTTGTCGCGAAGGCCCAGGCATTGTTGTTAACCGGATCGGCAAGGTGGTCAGCAAGGTTCTCCAATGGACCCTTTCCAGTGACAATAGCTTGAACGAAGAATCCAAACATGGAGAACATAGCAAGTCTACCATTCTTGATCTCCTTTACCTTGAGCTCAGCAAAAGCCTCGGGGTCGTCAGCAAGACCCAATGGGTCGAAACTACCACCAGGGTAGAGTGGGTCAACAACCTCACCGAGAGGACCACCAGCAACACGGTAACCCTCAACAGCTCCCATCAACACAACTTGGCAAGCCCAGATGGCCAAGATGCTCTGTGCGTGGACCAAACTTGGGTTACCCAAGTAGTCAAGTCCACCTTCGCTGAAAATCTGTGATCCAGCCTTGAACCATACAGCCTCACCGAACTTAACACCGTTACGGGCCAAGAGCTCGGGAAAGACGCAACCAAGAGCTCCAAGCATGGCCCACCTACAATGGATCACCTCCAGCTCACGGTTCTTGGCGAATGTTTCTGGATCGGCTGAAAGTCCAGCAGTGTCCCATCCGTAATCACCAGGAAACTCACCAGTCAAGTAGCTTGGGGCCTCTCCAGAGAATGGGCCCAAGTATTTAACACGGTCAGGACCGTACCATGGGCTGCCAGATGAGACAGGCTTGGCCTTGCTAGCCGCCTTTCTCATAGTGACTTTGCCATTTCCAGTGATTTCAGACGAAGATGGTGAGAGTTTTACTGCCTTTCCGGCAAAAGAAGAGGAAGAGAGAGAGATTGTAAAAGCTGCCATTGTAGAAATAAGATGGAAAACTCTTAAATGGAGCTACTAAGAAGAAGAGTTGATTTGTTGCTTGAGTTTCATGGCCTTACACCGACAGTATTTAAATGACTTGGAAGGACCAAAGTCCTTATCCTAGAATATCACTATCTTTTTTTTGATTGGTGAATAACAATATTTTTTTAAACTTGGTTCATGTCCATTTGGCAAAGTTTAACACCACTAAACATGACTAGATACTTTTAGATACATTGTGTCTTTTAAAAAAATCTAACCCATTGTAAATTTACTCTCTTAACCAATCCGGAGTTGCCACGTGTGATAGTGGATTATTGCAAAATCTAGTTGACCAAGAGCATAAGAGCAACTCATGGAAAATGCAGTAGTTCATACACTTCTGTTTGGCTGGCCTATCAAATAGGACCACTTGCATATGAGTGGTGTATATACCACTTCATGTGACAAAATATTCTTTTTTTAAAAATTGAAAGAAAGATAATGTAAGTTCAAGTATCCCAACAGCTAAGTTCCCATTATTAACAATTGGATGCTTCAATTATTTGTAATGGAGGTTGAAAAACACAAATGACAGTATGGGGCACTAGTCTTTTACTATGCGCGGGATTTGGGGATAGACAGGATCACATTAGGTCTTATGTGCAATCTTACTTTATATTTCTGTAAGAAGTTGTTTTCGCGACTTAAACACGTGACCTCTTGATCACACGACAACAATATGTTGGAAATTAGCCTTTGGCGGGAGTTGCGACCGACCAACTTTAACGGCTTAAACACTAGTGTTACGTATGTTGGAGAATCCGGTTCTTCACACATGCATGATGTACTAAGTAAGTAGATAACCGTAGGGCCAAGAATCGTCAAATTTCATTGAGAAATGAAAGAGATATTGGTTCACGAAGTGAGGTGTTTGAAGCATGGAAAGTGTGGTGTTGTGTTCAATTCTCCCTCATCGGTAGAGGAAGAAAGAATTGTTGTGTATATAAGACTCGAAATTGGTTTGGGGTTTGGGACCCCAAGGGGTATCCCATGTGTTTAAAGGAGGGAGGACCTAGATGTGCTTCGATTCGAGGAAAGACCACACGCGCGCCGCCAGTCCGGTCCGGTTCCGGGTTCTCGGGTTCTCGGGCTCACTGGTCACGGGTTGTGGGCTGTGGGCCTTCTGATATTATCTTTTTGGGCCAGAGAACTTTTCCAGAAGTACAGTTTGATCCCAGAAGCTTCAGATGTACAGTCAGTTTGGACTAAAATTCTTTCAGATGCACAGTTCGGTCCCTGAAGTTTCAAGGTGTACAGTTTGGTCTCTGAAGTTTCTGAAAGTCAGAATTTCGACGGTCAGAACAGAAACGCCAAACACTCAATTCAGCCATTTATTTTGGCTGAATTACTCCTCCTATAATGGCCAAATCCGTTGGTCTTTTCACCATTTATTTTGGTGACTTTACTACCTCCATAATGGCAATTATTTGGCCAATAATGGTTGTTATGGAGGCAGTTAAACAGCCCTCCCTCACCTATATAAACACCCCTACACCATTGTTGAGGAGCACAGAAAATATACTTGATATATACATGAAAATACACAAGCAAAACAGTTTCTTCCTACATCTTCCTTGCATCATTTCTTGCTCAATATTCTTCAAGGTAGCTCTTGAGTTTCCTTTGCTCAAGTGTTCCGTTGCTGTTTTATCTTGGGAGACGAATTGTCCAGGACGTATAAAGGATACATACGGGGCAATATTGTCTTAAGGACAGAGTGCCACACTCGACTCAGCAAGCAAACAAAGTAGTTTTCCAGTTTTTCAGTTTTCTAGTTCATCTTTGTAATTTTCAGATTTCTAGTTGAATTGTAATTTCAATTCTTACTTTAGCAGTTACTTGTAATTTCCGTTTCTTGCAAATCCTTGTAAACCAACACAATAAGAGTGAAATGTTTTCCGCTTTTGTATAAGAAATGTAAGAGAATATTTTACAAGTAACTGAAGTAATACACAGCCCTGATTGTGGATATGAAATGGCTTGTATATGCAACTAAAAGTAATGCTCATGGAAATGAATTTAATTTCCAGTAGTTGAATGGTATTTGTTGATCAACTATATATTACTTATAAGTGATTCTGTGCAGTGATACTTCTGTAGAATCTGTACTTAATTATCACAATTATGAATTAGTCGGGCCGGAGGGTCCAGCAATTAAAAAATAACACAAACAGAAGGATCAAGCCTATTTGAATTTGTTATTGGAAAATGAGGAGGATGACTTCTTTGTTTGGGGAACGAAGGGCTAAATAGCAAGAGCGATTAATTTTCTGAGCCGGTCGGGATTATCTCCAACGTCCCGAGAAACTGTTTGAGATAGTATTTTAATCTTTGCAGCCTTTGTAGGAAAGCCGGAATTAGCTATTAAGTGAAGGGCCCTCAACTAAAATATGTAATAAGTTTCATTATCGATATTGCAAATTCCTTTAAAGGGAAAAGAGAAACTTATGATAGGGAACGCTCCCCCTTAGATTAGCCTTATGTTGCACGAATCTAAATTAGTAAGCCAGTGAATTTCAAATACCAGATAGTTAAACAAAAAACCTATGAATTAAATCCTCTACTGACATGACATCTTTGTTAACTTGATAGAATTGGATTTCTATATCTATTTAAACTGTTGCATTAAGTATTAACTTAACTTGCGGAAAAGGCTCAATTGTGCCATCGAACTATCGGTAATGGATCATTTATGACACTCATCAATAGTTTGACTAATTTTTGTTATTACTATTATCAAAATGGCTCATCCATGTCATTTTTCATTAACGTTAGTTTTACAATACCAGATATGACACGTGGCCTCCAACTAGAGGTCCACGTCGTTTAGTTAAATCAGCTCAATTTTAAATCCCAAATTAATAAAAAAATATGATGGACACCCGACTAACCCACAACCATAATCTAGTTGGAGGTCACGTGTCATATCTGATGTTGTAAAACTGACGTTAATGAAAAATGACATGGATGAGCCATTATGTTAACAATGATGACATAAATGAGTCAAATTATTGACGATTGGCATAAATGAGTCATTTCCGATAGTTCGATAACGTACTTGAGCCTTTTCCATTTAACTTATGTACAATGACAATATAAAGAAGTTTTACACAAGTTAAATTGTCTGCAAACATGGGACTCTGTTTTAAATTTTCATCACAAGTTCAATTTCAAATTCAATTTTAATTTGCTCTGCTCTGCGGATCCTTGTTTGCACCTAGGAATTTAGTTCCAAAAATTCAACTTGGGAGCCCTTTTAGCCCCTTTTAAATTGATTTGATCTATGAAAAGAACATAAAAGGTAACTGAGAACTACACAATTATTGGAGACTAGACATTATTGATATATAATTTCTTGTAATTCACAATAGCTTTACAAGGCCATCAATCAATTAAATAATAGTGTCTGACTCTATTCTAAGAACTTCACTTTCCGGGGACGAAGTTTGTGGCGAAGGCCCAAGCGTTGTTGTTAACTGGATCTGCAAGGTGGTCAGCAAGGTTCTCCAACGGACCCTTTCTGTTTTTTTTTTTTTTTACCAAAATGACTTGAAATTAAGATAATGCAACTCCAAGTGTCCCAACAGCTAAGTTCCAATTATTAACTTAGATGCTTCATTGTAATGGAGGTAGAAAAACATAGAAGGAAATCCGGTTTGCTATACGCCCAGGGTTCGGGGAATGGCCGGATTACAGTGAGTCATATATGTGCAGTGTTACATGACCTACTGATCTTACGACAACAAGAGTGTAATGTTTTCTTCTTTTGAGTAAGAAATAAGAGAATATCTTAACACAAGTGTTAATTGAAATAAAGTGACCGCAACTCAATTTGGATATGAAATGGTGTCTTGTATGCAACTAAAAGTAGTGCTCATGAAAATGAATTTAATTTGCAGTGGTTGAAAGTTATTTTGAATGGATTTTTAGTCTCTGCACATATTGTTCATCAACATAAAGTATATAGTAACTTGGATAAGAATTAAATTCTCAACCAAAAGTAATTGGTAAATCTGTGCAGTTAATACTTCCATGCTTACCGCAACTATGAATTAGTCGAGCCAGTGGGAATAGAAAATTCATGGTAGAAAGCGCTTCTCCTTTTAATGAATTTTACGTAGCGCGAATATGAATTGGTCGGAAAAAGATTTCCGAATACCAGATGGTAAAAATAACTCTGAATCAAATCCTCTAACTGACAGGACAGGTTTGTTGGATGACACAGCTGGATTTTTCTATAGATTTAAACTGCTTTAAATATGGATTTAACTTATATACAATGACAATGTAAAAAACTTACACTAATGTAATTTAACTTGTTATAGAAGATAGCCTGCCCTAATTTTTGGATTATTAATAATTTATTATCGCAAACTTTTCAATATGTACCGCAGTGTTTTCTATTTTGACGATGACTCCATCCTAGTTCTTTATAGAAATGGATTTATATTTGGTTAATGCTGATGAGCAGGTAACCTCACAATAATGGCCAAGACATTACTGTATGGGATTTGTTGGGTTCAAAACATATAAGTAAGACATAGCGAAAGTTTAAAATTTTGTTCTTACTTACCCCAATAATTTCTTCTGGTATGGTTATATGACAATCATAACCTGTAACATAAAATATGAACAATTACAAGTTGTATTATCTGGAGTCTTTACTAAAGGGTGGACACACGATTCCCTTTTCGACTGCAAGCACAATGCTACGGTGTATTCCTCTGTCAAGAAAGTCAGGAAATCTTGGCAGAGGTTTGAGAGAGTTTTATCCTAGACTCTAAGTCTAGAATTGTTCTGAGAATTAGTATTCTTAGTAGATTAATAACTAGAGATTAGTACTGAATATATAGTGATTTTTAGGTCATAAAACGGATTAGGGTTAGGCTCCAAGCCTGGCCCCAAAACCGAGGTGCAGTGAGCCAGTCTGACTGGGCTCACTGCCGGGTCGGCATCGCGGCGCCTTACGTCAAACAATGTTTCCCGTTTTTCGTTTAACATATATATTCAGCACATTAAATCCAAAATCCAATTTTGATTTAATTAAATAATTTCCATCTAATAGAAATTATACCATAGTTATTATCAATTTAAATATCTCGATTCCAAATTGAATATTTAATATTTTCTCAATACACCCTTAGATCGAAGAGACAATCGACATAGTGTGACCCTATAGGCCTTCATATATCGACACTAATCCAATTAAGGTTCATACGGAACTCCTAGATTGCGACGTATGACGAACTCAATATATGAAGTACATTTATATGAATCCAGCAAACATAACCTTTATGTGAGATGATAAATTCCTTTTATCCGCGATACACTCGATCAAGCTTAGGATTTGCCATGTGTCTATCCAAATGGCTTGATCACTTTATCTCATCCATATTAGTCGACAACTAGATAATATTCTAAATATGTCTCTTGCATTGGCCAATGACTTGGTCGACCTAATATCACTGAGAAGTTGAGTATTCTCTCGAATATCCAATCGAGGAATGAATCCTATTCTTGGCTCAACTACCACCTTAGTTTACATCATAATGCACCAAACACAAGCCGTATCTTATCCTATAAGGAGTTTAAGCTTAGGACATGGTCAAAATACATTACTCTGTAAACAAGGTGCGTATTGACCTCAAGTCAAAGGACCTTTATCTCCCATACGCTGGTAACACTTTAGACATGTATAACAAATAGTTTATCAGCAGGGTATACCAATGCTTTCCAAAAGTATCCATGTGTCTATCACTAGTAACCATTACTAGTAGCAGGTGAGACATACTACATTCTCTAAGAATGTGATGCAGACCACATGTCGACTTATAACATATCATCGATATCACATTCTCGATGATCATTAGTCGAGGCAATTTTGAGAGTTAAGCTCCATCATTAACATCTCACTCTATTAATGACAACGTAAGCTCAAGGGATGCACATTAATGAATAATTACAAACAATCAAATAATAATTCAATAATTGCAAATGCCATAAATATTAATCTTATTAATAATACGAATGTGTCCAAGTACATTTGTCCCTAATAATGATTATCTCTAGGACATAAATACTTTCAATCTCCCACTTGGCCTAGAGCCAATCTCCGATGTATCTAACACCCATGTTTTCAAAATGACCATTATGCTTCACTAAGCTTAATGGTTTAGTAAACGGGTCAGCTAGATTATCATCTGTGAAAATATAGTCTAATTTTATTTCTTCAGTTTCCACCATGTCCCTGAGAATGTGGTATTTTCTTGGTACATGCTTATTTCTGTTAGTTGATCTTGGTTCCTTAGCTTGTGCAATCGCACCAGTGTTATCACAATATATCGTTATTGGATGACTGACACTTGGAACAACCCTTAGTTCTTTTAAGAACCCAGATATCGAGACAACTTCTTTACAAGCTTCCGATCTAGCAATGTACTCAGATTCAGTCGTCGAATCAGCAGTGGTTTCTTGCTTGGAACCTTTCCAACTCACTGCTCCACCATTGAAAATGAAGGCATATCCAGACTGTGACAGCCCTAACAATCTATTAGGTCTATCTCCTAATTCCAAGAATGTAGCAGACTTCACCCAAGTCCTTCATCATGAAGGTGCTGGTTAACCATTTCTTGACTGATTGCATGAGAGTCTTATTGTCTCTCATTATTAATATGTCATCTACATATATAATAATGAAGACAATACTCCATTCCTTGCGCTTACTATAAACGCAGGGATCTTCTTTGCTTATAACAAAGTCAATCGATTTGACTGTTTTGTCAAAACAAATATTCCAACTCCTTGAGGCTTGCTTAAGTCCATAAATGGACTTCTGTAGCTTGCATATTGCTTTGGGCTTACTCTTGGATATAAAACCATCAGGTTGTATCATATATACCTCCTCAATTAGATTACCATTGAGGAAAGCAGTTTTAACATCCAAGCCTTCCTCCTGAAAGAGAAATTGAGTTCGGTATAGATGTGTTGCCAGACACTCAGCCGATATTTATTCCTTCTTATAGAATGGCTCCAGCTGAATTGAATGAATTGAAGGAGCAATTAAAGGATCTGCTCGAGAAAGGATTTATTAGGCCTAGCATATCTCCTTGGGGTACGCCGATATTGTTCGTACGAAATAAAGATGGTTCGTTACGGATGTGTATCGACTATCGGCACCTGAATAAAGTTACTATAAAAAACAACTATCATCTTCCCCGAATTGATGACTTGTTTGATCAGCTACAAGGTGCAAGATGTTTTTCAAAGATTGACCTGAGGTCAGGGTACCATCAACTAAGGGTTCAGGAGAAGGACAATCTGAAGACGACTTTCAGGACAAGGTATGGGCATTTCGAATTCTTAGTAATGTCGATTAGACTCACAAATGTACCAGCAGGATATAATGAACATCGTATTTCCCCATTCCTGGATGTATTTGTGATAGTATTTATAGATGACATACTGGTTTATTCTCACTCGGAAGCAGAGCATGTGGAGCATTTGCAGATAGTACTGCAGACGCTCCGGGACCATAAGTTGTATGCAAAACTCTCCAAGTGTGAGTTTTGGCTGAAGTCAGTGACCTTTCTTGGTCATATAGTGTCAGACGAGGGTATAAGAGTTGACACTCAAAAGACTGAAGCGGTAAAGAATTGGCCGAGGCCTACGACTCCATCAGAGGTTCGTAGCTTTCTAGGCCTAGCCGGCTATTATAGAAGGTTTGTAGAAAGCTTTTCTACCATATCAGCACCACTAACGAAGTTGACACAAAAGGCTATAAAATTCTAGTGGTCCGATGCTTGTGAGCGGAGTTTCCAGGAGTTAAAGGATAGATTAACATCGACACCAGTCCTTACTCTCCCAGAGGGTCCAGAAGGTTATGTTGTGTATTGTGATGCCTCGGGAGCAGGTTTAGGATGCGTGCTGATGCAGTATGATAAAATGATTGCTTATGTTTTAAGGCAATTGAGGAAATATGAGAAGAACTATCCGACACATGATTTAGAGTTGGTCGCAGTAGTCTATGCACTGAAGATTTTGCGGCACTATTTATATGGTGTTCATGTAGACATTTTTACGGATCATAAAAGTCTGCAGTACATATTCAAACAGCAGGAGCTGAACTTGAGACAGAGAAGGTGGCTTGAACTATTGAAAAATTATGATGTGGATATCTTATATCATCCGGGTAAATCTAATATGGTAGCAAACGCACTCAGCCGTAAGTCGACGGTCAGCTCGATGCCGATGCAGGCCGAAAGAAAGGAGTTGGTAAAGGAGCTCAATCAGTTAGCTAGTTTGGGAGTTCGACTAATGGATTAAGATGATGGTGGTATTGTAATTAGGGATATATCGGAATCATCCCTTGTATCGGAAGTTAAGGAACGACAATGGGAAGACCCCAGTTTGAAGAAGATTAGTTTGAAGAAGATCAGAGAGAGTATTCAACAAGAGAAGACCATGACCCTTGAGATTGACGAACATGAAACTCTCAGGCACCAGGGTCGTCTATGTGTTCCGAATGTAGCAGGATTACGGGATAGAATTATGACGGAGATTCATCGTTCATGGTATTCTATTCACCCGAGGTCAACGAAAATACATCATGATCTCAAGAGCATTTATTGGTGGAACAACATAAAGAGATCAAGAGGAGCATGGCGGAGTTCGTAGCTCAGTGTCCCAATTGTCAGCATGTAAAAATAGAGCACCAAAAGCCTGGTGGCTTGACCTAGAACATTAAGATTCTGATGTGGAAATTGGAATGATTAACATGGATTTTATTACGGGTTTACCTCATTATTTTCGAAAGTTTGATTCTATTTGGGTGATTGTTTACACACTAACCAAATCAGCTCATTTCTTGCCAGTGAAAATTTCCTACACAACTAAGGATTACGCGAAGTTATATATTAAGCAGATTGTTCGACTTCATGGTGTGCCTGTTTCTATTATATATGACCGAGGTGCTCAATTTGCAGTTAACTTCTGGAAATCATTTCAAAAAAGATTAGGCACCCGAGTTAATTTAAGTACGGTCCTCAGACAGACGGTCAAGCTGAGCGAACGATTCAAACGCTCGAGGACATGTTACGAGCTTGTGTGTTTGACTTTAAGGGAAGTTGGGATGATCACTTACCCCTTATTGAGTTCGCATACAGTAACATCTATCACGCCAGTATTAAAATGACTCCATATGAGGCCTTATACGGATGAAGATGTAGATCTCCTATTGGATGGTTTGAGGTAGATGTAGATCTCCTATTGGATGGTTTGAGGTAGGTGAATCAGAGTTATTTGGGCTTGACTTGGTACACCAATCCATAGAAAAGGTAAAGCTTATCCAAAAATGGTTGTTAACAGCTCAGAGTCGTCAGAAGTCATACGCAGATGTGCGACGACGAGACTTAGAGTTTCAGGTAGACGACTAGGTATTTTTGAAGATTTCGCCGATGAAGGGTGTAATGAGATTCGGGAAGAAAGGAAAGCTTAGTCCAAGGTATATTGGGCCATATCGCATAATTCGACGAATTGGCCAGGTAGCGTACGAATTGGACTTACCTTCGGAGTTAGAGTATGTTCATCCAGTCTTCCATATTTCCATGTTGAGAGCATGTGTTGGAGATCCTTCTCGGATTGTACCAATTGAGGATGTGCAGGTTACATAGGATCTGTTATATGAAGAAATTCATGTTGCCATCCTAGATCGACAAGTCCGCAAGCTGAGGACTAAAGAAGTAGCTTCGGTGAAAGTTCTTTGGTGAAATAAGCACGTGGAAGAAATGACATGGAAGGCGGAAAAGAAAATGATGCACAAATATCCACACCTGTTCCAGACCAACGCCGAGATTCCAAAAGGAGCATAAGGTGAGTTCTATCTCATGGTATCATAATTAATGCTTGAAGGTCATGAGAGGTCTGATGTAGGATGTATGAAGGTAATTATATTTTTGGGCTACGTAACGGGGATTAGATATGTCACCCCAACATTCGAGGATGAATGTTTCTAAGGGGGAAGGATGTAACATCCCGTACTTTCGGATCACGGTTTGAACCGCTAGGCGTATGTAAAATCGCTATGCATGCGTAAACAGACCCGAGCGTTGGGAAAATTTATGTAATATTTACGTATGCTAATAAAGAGATTAGTTTATAAAAATATTAAACCCCGAAATAATTTTTGGACGTAACAAGTATAACGATGGGGATCGAAAATAATTTGGTGTGTGCATAAAGAGGTTGTTGTTAACTGGGTCGGCAAGGTGGTCAGCAAGATTCTCCAGTGGACCCTTTCCGATGACGAAAGCCTGAACAAAAAATCCAAACATGGAAAACATGGCAAGTCTACCATTCTTGATCTCCTTCACCTTGAGTTCATCAAAAGCCTCTGGGTCATCAGCAAGGCCAATGGGTCGAAGCTACCACTAGGGTAAAGTGGATCAACAACCTCACCAAGAGGTCCACCAGCTACACGGTAACCCTCAACGGCTCCATCAACACAACTTGGCAAGCCCAGATGTCCAAGATGCTCTGTGCGCGGACCAAACTTGGGTTACCCAAGTAGTCAAGTCCACCCTCGCTGAAAATCTGTGATCCAGCCTTGAACCATACAGCTTCACCGAACTTAACACCAATATTGTAACTCATAAAGTAAATGTATATAATTATAAATAATATTTTTAATATTTTTAATATTTTTTTATTAAGTAGATACAATTCTATACTATAGTAATATTACTGTAACTCATAAAATAAATATATATGATTACAAACAATATTATCTACTTAATATTTTTTTTACTATAATTTAAATTGGATGGAAATAAATAACGTGCAACTGGACGTTTATAGAGACTAGTAAAACTAAACGTATATAACTGTTTTCTTTCCTGAAGGAGTTAAACTAAGAGGATGAAATTTTAGTTTACTTGTAACTTTGGAAGCAATATACTAAGGTTAAGTAGATAGAATAATTACGATTTGATAACTTCTATAAGAACAAATTACAAAGTATTAGAAGTCATGAGCATCATTAGATAAGAATATTGTTTAAAATATTTGGTGATAATTATTTCATTATTGATCAAGAGTGTTATAATTAACATTGCTTAAATATTCTCATTTTATGCAACTTTAAAACCCCTATTCAAAAGCGCACTCCTATATTGTTAATCAAATTAGTTTAAAATTTTAAATTATATATACTCACTATAAAGAAACTTTTACACTATCAAGTTATCTAATAGATATTTAAAGGTAAATCTCTTCAAATAATTTTAAAATAATATAGGTGACCTGATAAAAAAAAAGCTATATTCAAAGTACAAGAATGAATATGAAAAGATTCACATGTTCTTCATTAATCCAAACCAATTTACACCACATTACAATCTCTTTACTGAACCCATAACCCAGAATGCTTAAAAAAACTGACCCCTTCTATAGATTCATCTCTCAAAAGCTACAAACTCATCTCACACTACTTGAAGATTAGAGATCTAATTGACCTTTGTTAAACTCACTTTCCGGGAACAAAGTTTGTGGCAAAAGCCCAGGCGTTGTTGTTAACTGGGTCGGCAAGGTGGTCAGCAAGGTTCTCCAATGGACCCTTTCCGGTGACAATAGCCTGAACAAAGAATCCAAACATGGAGAACATAGCAAGTCTACCATTCTTGATCTCCTTTACCTTGAGCTCAGCAAATGCCTCGGGGTCGTCAGCAAGACCCAGTGGGTCGAAGCTACCACCAGGGTAAAGTGGATCAACAACCTCACCAAGAGGTCCACCAGCAACACGGTAACCCTCAACGGCTCCCATCAACACAACTTGGCAAGCCCAGATGGCCAAGATGCTCTGTGCGTGGACCAAACTTGGGTTACCCAAGTAGTCAAGTCCACCTTCGCTGAAAATCTGTGATCCAGCCTTGAACCATACAGCTTCGCCGAACTTGACACCGTTACGAGCCAAGAGCTCGGGGAAGACACAACCAAGAGCTCCAAGCATGGCCCATCTGCAATGGATCACCTCCAACTCACGGTTCTTAGAGAAGGTTTCAGGATCAGCAGAAAGTCCAGCAGTGTCCCATCCATAATCACCAGGGAACTCACCAGTTAAGTAGCTTGGGGCCTCACCAGAGAATGGGCCCAAGTACTTGACACGGTCAGGACCATACCATGGGCTGCCAGAGGAGACGGGCTTGGCCTTGCTAGCAGTCTTCCTCATTGTGGCTCTTCCATTTCCGGTGATTTCAGAGGAAGATGGTGAGAGTTTCACTGTCTTTCCGGCAAAGGTAGACGAAGATAGAGCCATTGTCGAAGCAGCCATTGTAGAAGCAGAATGGAAACTTTTGAATACACAAAAAGAATAGTTGGTTTGAGGCTTGAATTTGATTGGCCTTGCACCAAGTGTATATAAATGAGTCATAAGGCCCAATATCCTTATCCTTGAATATCTATATCTGCCTTTTCATTGGTGGATGACGAATTGTAATATTTTGCCGTATTGTCCATTTGGCAAAGCTCAGCACCGTTTTGAAGATGAATGTTTAGATACATTATGCATAAAAAATCTAACACATTGTATATTTCCTTTCTTACAACCAATCCACAGTTGCCACGTGTGATTGTGGATTATTGCAATTTAATATCCACTTGACCAAAAGCATAAGAGTAACTCATGGCCGCACATCTGTAAAATAGGACCATTTGTATGAGTGGCAAATTTTCAACAAGACAAAATAAGAAAGAAATTAAGTGGATGCAAGTCCAAATTTTCCTAGCAGCTAAACTCCCGTGATTAATTTTCATGTTTCAATTGGACGTTTGATGCAAGATCCAACAGCTCGATTATACATAATAGCTACATCTTTTTATGTCTTTTATTTACTGAAGTGAACTAGAAATTACTTTTGGGATCGGGTATTAGAGAGATAGGTTGAATGAAGATGGTAAGAAGTCTTGCACTAATTTGAAAAATTAGTAAACTTTTGAACAACACATGCCAGTACCATTTTATCAATCCAACAGAACTTGTGAACAATTTATACTAAAGTTATGTCCGTCTATCATAATTTGTGAACAAGACAAGATAAGTTTGTAATTTGACAGTGAAAAAATATAATCCCTTGATTATTTTCATTAATGAAGGGGTATATATACAAATATACAATATTTAAATATGGAAATAAATCTACTTTTTCCTATTATAACTCTAATAGCTTTTCCTAATACAAGACTAATAACATAATTACACTTGTACAAGAATTCTACAACTATGGTAAGTTAATAAACTTAATTTGTTCCTTTGATATACACGACTTTTTAGGTGTATATCATGACACGGTATCTATCACACCCCCACAGTCATAGCAGGCGGTTGTCGTACGCTGAGACTGTTCCTAAAATCTTCAAACAGAACCAAGGTAAGACCCTTAATAAAGATGCTAGTAATTTGGTACCTGAAGGGACATGCAATACATGTACTTGTCCACGAGCTACCTTTTTGCAAACAAAGTGAATATCCATCACGATATGTTTAGTGCGCTGATGTTGGATCGAATTCCCATAGAGATAGACGACACTAACATTATCACAGTAGACCAAGGTAGCTTTCTAAATAGGAATGTGAAGCTCTAATAAAAGATTACGCAACCAACATGACTCAGACACCACATTGGCTACTCCTCGATACTCGACCTCCGCACTGGACCGTGATAAAGTAGCCTGGCGATTTGAAGACCAAAAGACCAAGTTATCACCAAGAAACATACCATAGCCAGACGTTGAACGTCTGGTAACTGAACATCCACCCCAATCAGCATTTGTATACGACACAAGAGTAGAGACGGGTGATGGATATAAATGCAATCCATAACCAAGCGTGCCATGTATGTATCGTATAATGCGTTTGAGCACATGCATGTGCTCAATTTATGGGTCATGCATGAATAAACACACCTGCTGAACTGCATAAGTAATGCCAGGTCTCGTGAAAGTAAGTTACTAAAATGAACCTGTAAGACTGCGATAATGGGTGGGATCCTCGTATGGTGTGCCTGACGTAGTATTCAACTTCGGTTTGGTATCAACCGGAGTGGAAGTAGACTTACAAGATGACATACCAGCTCTCTCAATAATCTCCACAACATACTTTCTTTGAGATAAAAATAGACCACCTGAATGACGCGTGACAGCAATGCCTAAGAAATAACTCAAGGGTCCCAAGTCTTTCATTGCAACTTCAGAACTGAGAAGTGACATGATAGACTTGCGCAGATTATCAGATGAAGAAGTCAATATAATATCATTTACGTACAATAAAATGTATGCCAGAAAAGTACCACGACGATATATAAATAGAGAATGATCAGACCGGCTGTGAGAAAACTTAATAGTGAATACATAATCTGCAAACCTCTTATACCAAGCCCGCAGGGCCTGCTTAAACCCATACACGGACTTCTTCGGAAAATAGACATGATGAGGATAATTGGGATCTCGAAAACCCAAGAGATGATACATATAGACTGTCTCCTTAAGATCACCGTGTAAGAAAGCATTCTTTACATCCAACTGATGAATAGACCATGCTTTGGAGAGAGCCAAACTAAGAACAGTGCGAATGGTAGCCGGTTTGACCACCGGAATAAACATCTCACTACAATCCACGCCAACCTGTTGAGTTTTATCATCACCTAAAAGAGAGCCTTATGCCTCTCAAAAGAACCGTCATAATTGTTTTATGAGTAAAAATCCACATAGACCGAATAATATTAACACCAGATGGACGGGGTACTAACTCCCACGTCTTATTTTTAATAAGAGCATTATATTCGTCAGTCATAGCCAATTTTCAATTAGGGTCATGTAGTGCAGACACAGGGTTACGTAGTAGTGGGGATTTAGAGACGTTAGAATTGAGATTAACATGTTGTTTTGGTTTTAAAATACCCATTTGACTATGAGTAACGGGCCCTTGACTCGAGATAGAGTTGGGTGGATATGGGGCAATGTGCGAGACGGTGACGGAATGGCCAGCAGGGGCGGAAGCCGATACTGGAGTGGGATGGAACATTTAAACAGTACCGAGATCGGTACTGGTCTGGAACACTGGAATAGTATCGAGATCGGTATTGGGCCGTGTTTCTAGCCCACTGGGCAGAATCGGTGGAACAATGGTAACGGGACTGTGTGGGCCTGCTGGAGTATTTTGGTCACGGGACAAGTCCCATAAATGGTGGATAATATATGGTGAGACCTCGTCATCTAAAAAATTATACGAACTATGCACGGGACTACTCACTTTAGCAAACGGAACTTGGGTTTCATCAAAAAGAACATGACGACTAATTATGATTTTATTAGACGATAAATCAAAACATTTGTAACCACGATGATCAGATGGATAACCCAAAAAGACACAAGCGGTAGAACAGGCTTGAAGTTTATTAATTGTAATTGACAGAAAAAGTGGATAGCATAAACACCCATGTAACATTCCGTACTTTCGGGCCATGATTTGAATCGCTAGACGTATGTAAATAGACCCGAGCGTTGGAGGATTTTCGGTCATATTCACGTATGCAAATGAACGGCTTAATATATAAAAGGATGCGGTCCCGAAATAATTTAGGACTTAAAAAGTGTGACGACGAGAATTGAAAATAATAGATTTTTTTTAATAATATAATTAATGAGGGAGTTGTGGGTTTGGTTAGGTGGCAATAATTAAGATACGTGGATGCATGACAAAGAATAACATCAAAAGATTGAATAACGTCAAAAGATATCAAAGTACTAAAAGTAGATGCTACAACTATCACCGTATACTAAGGTTAAGTAACAACAATAATATATGTAAGATTTTGATATTACGATTTGAGGACTTCTATAAGAACAAATAAGAAAATATTAAAAGTCATGAACATCATTAATTAAGAATGTTGCTTAGTATATTTCTTAATAATCATTTAATTATTGATCAGGAGTGTCATTATTATTATTGTGTAGAATATACAACAATGAAGAAACTTTCCTCAATTTAAGCAACTTAAAACTTCTATACAAGAGCGCACTTGTACATAGTTAATCAAATTGGTTAAATTTTTTTACAGTAAAGTTATCAAAAACGTATCTACGATAAGTCTCCTAAAAATATAAAATTTGTAATCTTAAAAAAAAAAAAAAAATTACTACAAATTCACGTGAAGAAGTACAACATTCAAAATTGGAAGTGCAAGAAAGAATATGAAAAGATTCACATGTTCTTCATTAATCCAAACCAATTTACACCACATTACAATCTCTTTACTGAACCCATAACCCAGAATGCTTAAAAAAACTGACCCCTTCTATAGATTCATCTCTCAAAAGCTACAAACTCATCTCACACTACTTGAAGATTAGAGATCTAATTGACCTTTGTTAAACTCACTTTCCGGGAACAAAGTTTGTGGCAAAAGCCCAGGCGTTGTTGTTAACTGGGTCGGCAAGGTGGTCAGCAAGGTTCTCCAATGGACCCTTTCCGGTGACAATAGCCTGAACAAAGAATCCAAACATGGAGAACATAGCAAGTCTACCATTCTTGATCTCCTTTACCTTGAGCTCAGCAAATGCCTCGGGGTCGTCAGCAAGACCCAGTGGGTCGAAGCTACCACCAGGGTAAAGTGGATCAACAACCTCACCAAGAGGTCCACCAGCAACACGGTAACCCTCAACGGCTCCCATCAACACAACTTGGCAAGCCCAGATGGCCAAGATGCTCTGTGCGTGGACCAAACTTGGGTTACCCAAGTAGTCAAGTCCACCTTCGCTGAAAATCTGTGATCCAGCCTTGAACCATACAGCTTCGCCGAACTTGACACCGTTACGAGCCAAGAGCTCGGGGAAGACACAACCAAGAGCTCCAAGCATGGCCCATCTGCAATGGATCACCTCCAACTCACAGTTCTTAGAGAAGGTTTCAGGATCAGCAGAAAGTCCAGCAGTGTCCCATCCATAATCACCAGGGAACTCACCAGTTAAGTAGCTTGGGGCCTCACCAGAGAATGGGCCCAAGTACTTGACACGGTCAGGACCATACCATGGGCTGCCAGAGGAGACGGGCTTGGCCTTGCTATCAGTCTTCCTCATTGTGGCTCTTCCATTTCCGGTGATTTCAGAGGAAGATGGTGAGAGTTTCACTGTCTTTCCGGCAAAGGTAGACGAAGATAGAGCCATTGTCGAAGCAGCCATTGTAGAAGCAGAATGGAAACTTTTGAATACACAAAAGAATAGTTGGTTTGAGGCTTGAATTTGATTGGCCTTGCACCAAGTGTATATAAATGAGTCATAAGGCCCAATATCCTTATCCTTGAATATCTATATCTGCCTTTTCATTGGTGGATGACGAATTGTAATATTTTGCCGTATTGTCCATTTGGCAAAGCTCAGCACCGTTTTGAAGATGAATGTTTAGATACATTATGCATAAAAAATCTAACACATTGTATATTTCCTTTCTTACAACCAATCCACAGTTGCCACGTGTGATTGTGGATTATTGCAATTTAATATCCACTTGACCAAAAGCATAAGAGTAACTCATGGCCGCACATCTGTAAAATAGGACCATTTGTATGAGTGGCAAATTTTCAACAAGACAAAATAAGAAAGAAATTAAGTGGATGCAAGTCCAAATTTTCCTAGCAGCTAAACTCCCGTGATTAATTTTCATGTTTCAATTGGACGTTTGATGCAAGATCCAACAGCTCGATTATACATAATAGCTACATCTTTTTATGTAGCCTGGCATTTTGCAGATCAAGAGACCAAAGTTATCAACAAGAAGCATACAATAGCCAGACGTTGAACGTCTGGTATCTGGACATCCACCCCAATCAGCATTTGTATACGACACAAGAGTAGAGATAGAGGATGGATATAAATGTAATCCATAATAAAACGTGTCATGTATGTATCGTATAATGCGTTTGAGCGCATGCATGTGCTCAATCTGTGGGTCATGCATGAATAAACACATCTGCTGAAAAATATAAGTAATATCAGGTCTCGTGAAAGTAAGATACTGAAGATCCCCTGCAAGACTGCGATAATGGGTGAGATCCTCGTATGGTATGCCTGACGTAGTACTCATCTTCGATTTGGTATCAACATGAGTGGAAGTAAACTTACAAGATGACATACCAGTTCTCTCAATAATCTCCGCAGCATACTTTCTTTGAGATAAAAATAGACCACCTGAATGAACCGTGACAGCAATGCCCAAGAAATAACTCAAGGGTCCCAAGTCTTTCATTGCAAATTCAGAACTGAGAAGTGACATGATAGACTTGCGCAGATTATCAGATGAAGCAGTCAATATAATATCATCTACGTACAATAAAATGTATGCCAGAGAAGTACCACAATGATATATAAATAGAGAATGATCAGACCGGCTGTGAGAAAATCCAATAGTAGATACATAATATGCAAACCTCTTAGATCAAGCCCGCGGGGCCTGCTTAAGCCCATACAAGGACTTCTTCAGCAAACATACATGATGAGGATGATTGGGATCTCGAAAACCCAAGGGTTGATGCATATAGACTGTCTCATTAAGATCACCGTATAAGAAAGCATTCTTTACATCTAACTGATGAATATGCCATGCTTTTGAGAGAGTCAAACTAAAAACAGTGCGAATGGTAGTCGGTTGACCACCGGACTAAACGTCTCAATACAATCCACGCCAACCTGTTGAGTTTTATCATCACCTAAAAGAGAGTCTTATGCCTCTCAAAAGAACCGTCAGAATTTTTTTAATGAGTAAAAATCCACATAGACCGATTTAACACCAGATGGACGGGGTACTAACTCCCACGTCTTATTTTCAATAAGAGCATTATATTCGTCAGTCATAGCCAATTTCCAATTAGGGTCATGCAGTGCAGACACAGGGTTACGTGGTAGTGGGGATTTAGAGACATTAGAATTGAGATTAACATGTTTTTAGTTTAAAAATATCCCTTTGACTATGAGTAACGGGCCCTTGACTCAAGATAGAGTTGGGTGGATTTGGGGAAATGTGCGGAACGGTGACGGAAGGGCTAGCAGGTGCGGAAGCCGATACTGGAGTGGGCTGGAACACTAGAATAGTACCGAGAAAAATACTGGTCTAGAACATTGGAATAGTACCGAGATCGGTACTAGGCCGTGTTTCTGGCCTACTGGGCAAAATTGGCGGAACAGTGGTAACGGGACTGTGTGGGCCAGCAAGCAGTGGGTCTGCTGGAGTGTTTGGTCATGGGACAAGTCCCATAAATGGTGGATAATATATGGTGAGACCTCGTCATCTAAAAAATTATACGAACTAGGCACGGGACTACTCACTTTAGCAAACGGAACTTGGGTTTCATCAAAAAGAACATAGCGACTAATTATGATTTTATTAGATGATAAATCAAAATATTTGTAACCACGATGATCATATGGATAACCCAAAAACACACAAGCGGTAGAACGGGCTTGAAGTTTGTTAATTGTAATTGACGGAAAAAATGGATAGCATAAACACTCATGTAACATCCCGTACTTTCGGGCCATGATTTGAATCGGTAGACGTATGTAAATAGACCCGAGCGTTGGAAGATTTTCGGGCATATTCATGTATGCAAATGAAGGGCTTAATATATAAAAGGATGCGAAACGTAAACGTAATTTAGTTGCTTAGAACCCGCGGTACTATCGTTAATCCATAAACAGTTTGATGTTGAGGCGCGAGACGAGTTGCATTGGTTGGGATGTCAGAAAGACCAACAAAGGTATGTTAAGGCAAATCCTTCTTTCTTTTGGCATGTTCTAAGTACGAAACGTAAACGTAATATTATCTCATAAATGATTCTACTCTTAGTAGTTAAGGATGTTCATGTTATTCATCATATTTCCAAATCATGTCTAAATATGCTCCTAGATCCCTATTGAGGTATATGAGAAAGATGTTAATATTCATAATGTTAATCGGAGGTTAAACGATCTTACGTCACTCCAACAAACTTATAATGTCTTATTATCATATCATTCATGCATTATATTCATGTACATACTTTGACCTCAAATGAGTTATTTACTCTACTATATGTATGCATTATATATGTATGGGGAATGGAAAAAGGGATACGGCGCTATATAAGCACACCACCTGCAACTGGTACAGATATACACGATAATGATTATGCCCACAGAGGCCGATATGATATGATGGGATGCCCACAGAGGCTTGATGGCGTTATATACGCATATGTATATGCATGACTAGATTGTGCATGACATTTAGGCATATTATGGCCCTCAGAGTCATTATTTATTGGTTGGTTGTTTCTTGTTTCATGTTACTTTCGGGTCTCTATTATGCTATTTTTCATGCTTGACATACTCGGTACATTAGTCGTACTGACGTCCCTTTTGTCGGGGGACGCTGCGTTTCATGTCCGCCGGCTTAGATAGACAGGATGACAGTTAATTTTGAGTCCTTCATTTTCACTGAAACCCAATAGAGAAGTAGGTGATGTCTTATTTTAATGGTAGCTTTATATATGTACATAAAAAAAATTACCATATATATGGTGTAATTTTTCGATGAATGAATTTGGATGAACCCGACCCTAGCTCCGACCACGAGTAGGAGTGGAGTAGTATATACAAAGAATTCAAAAAAAAATGGAACACCTAGAACTTGAAGCTATGACCTGAACCGATTTTTGAACTTACGACTTCACTTTACTTATATCAATAAGATTTAATAATTTATATATAACAAATAAAATAAACCGTTTTCACCTTATTAATTTACACAACTATTCTAACTTTCCAACGTGCAAGATTCAAATTGAACTACTTAGTTCCACTACTGATTCAAAGCATGTATAGAGATTAAATTCAGAAAATTTATAAGTTTTAGTTTTGTTGAATTTGCTTTTCATTTTCTAGAACAACACTTGCATGAAAAAATATCAAACAAACTCACAGACTAAAGAATCTTACTGAAAGCTTATAGGACAGTTTGCAATATTCAGAGCCACATATTGATTGGACCCCAGTAGTAAATATATCTTGAAATATTGATGGATTACAACATGCCAAGTAGACTAGACAATAAGGCTAATAGAATCTTGAAACCCAATGAAATTGCAGATAGAGATATCATAAGATAAGAACTATTTCACTCCTTAGGGTCATGTAGTGCAGACACAGGGTTACATTGTTGTGGGATTTAGAGACATTAGAATTGAGATTAACATGTTGTTTTGGTTTTAAAATACTGCTTTGACTATAAATAACGGGCCCTTGACTTGAGATAGAGTTGGGTGGATTTGGGGTAATGTGCGGGATGCTGACGGAATGGCCAGCAGGGGCGGAAGCTGATACTGGAGTGGGCTGGAACATTGGAACAATACCGAGATCGGTACTGGGCCGTGTTTCTAGCCCACTGGGCAGAATCGGCGGAACAGTGGTAACGGGACTGTGTGGGCCTGCTGGAGTATTTTGGTCACGGGACAAGTCCCATAAATGGTGGATAATTTATGGTGAGACCTCGTCATCTAAAAAATTATATGAACTAGGCACGGGACTACTCACTTTAGCAAACGGAACTTGGGTTTCATCAAAAAGAATATGACAACTAATTATGATTTTATTAGACGATAAATCAAAATATTTGTAACTACGATGATCAGATGGATAACCCAAAAACACACAAGCGGTAGAACGGGCTTGAGGTTTGTTAATTGTAATTGACGGAAAAAGTGGATAGCATAAACACCCATGTAACATCCCGTACTTTCGGGCCATGATTTGAATCGCTAGACGTATGTAAATAGACCCAAGCGTTGAAAGATTTTCGGGCATATTCATGTATGCAAATGAAGGGCTTAATATATAAAAGGATGCGGTCCCGAAATAATTTAGGACTTAAAAAGTGTGACGACGGAATTAAAAATAATATTTTTTTTAATAATGTAATTAATGAGGGAGTTGTGGGTTTGGTTAGGTGGCAATAATTAAGATATGTGGATGCATGGCAAAGAAGGGGAAAATGACTCTTATTAATGGTCTTATGTTGGTGATCTTTTTGTGGCTAAGTACTTAATGATAAGAAGGATTTAATTTAGTGGACCCCAAGACCAATAAAGTGATGATTCATTACTCTTAAGTTCTCATTTTTAGAACGATGTTGAATTGAGAAAAATAAAGCCAGTCTCTATGGAGCTAAGAACAAGAACGAACAGAGGGATTGCTTATGACTTTGGTCTTTCCAACTCATTTTTTGGTAGTAAGATTTACGTTCATTTAGTTGCTTAGAACCCGCGGTACTATCGTTAATCCAGAAATAGTTTGGGGTTGAGGCGCGAGACAAGGTGCATTGGTTGGGATGTCATAAAGACCAACAAAGGTATGTTAAGGCAAATTCTTCTTTTTTTTGGCATGTTCTAAGTACAAAACGTAAACGTAATACTATCCCATAAATGATTCTACTCTTAGTAGTTAAGGATGTTCATGTTATTCATTCATATTTCCAAATCATGTCTAAATATGCTCCTAGATCCCTATTGAAGTATACGAGAAAGATGTTAATATTCATAATGTTAATCGGAGGTTAAACGACCTTACGTCACTCCGACAAACTTATAGTGTCTTATTATCATATCATTCATGCACTATATTCATGTACAAACATTGACCTCAAAGGAGTTATATACTCTACTATATGTATGCGTTATATATGTATGGGGAATGGAAAAAGGGATACGGCATTATATACGCACACCACCTGTAGCTGGTACAGATATACACGATAATGATTATGCCCACAGAGGTCGATATGATATAATGGGATTCCCACAGAGGCTTGATGGCGTTATATACGCATATGTATATGCATGACCACATTGTGCATTGCATTTAGGCATATGATGGCCCTCAGAGGCATTCTACACAGACCTGATACTTATGCATATTATGACCCTTAGAGTCATTCTTTATTGGTTGGTTGTTTCTTGTCTCATGTTACTTTCAGGTCTCTATTATGCTATTTTTCATGCTTGACATACTCGGTACATTAGTCGTACTGACGTCCCTTTTATCGGGGGACACTGCGTTTCATGCCCGCAGGCTTAGATAGACAGGGTGACGGTTCGCACTAGTAGGTTGTTGGTTCAGCTGATATTGGAGCACTCTATTTGTTCCAGAGTGTCAGTTTAGTAGTGGTATGATATTTTGATATGCATAGAGGTATAACGGGGCCCTGTCCCGACCTTATGACGTTACGTACTCTTTAGAGGCTTGTAGACAGATGTTCTGTTTATAGTAGTCATGTATGGCCTTGTCGGCATTGGTATGTATATGTATATAGGTTGGGTCCTTTTGGTTGCAGGATTTTACATAACTCTTTTCCAGTTTACTATTTCCATATGTCAGCAGGGTATCTCGTGGCGGCCCTCGTGGACCATGAGAATTACGGTTATATGCTAAATGTATGATTAGTGGTACTCGACAAGTAAGGTCCGGGTTCCCGTCATGACCCTCCGGGTTGGGTCGTGACAACCCAAAGACCCTAAGATGTGAATATGAAAGAGTCTTATTATAGAGAATTTTAAGGGGAAATTCATATGCTAACCCTTTGGTAGGAAGTACGTTAAGGAGGTAAGTATCCATTTGTAGTGCATGATGTCAAAAGGAAGGGGTACGGAAGCATGTGCTAATAAAGTTCGGACAATATTATTAATGGTACGAATTTTTTGTTCGTCTTTTCCATTTTGTAAGGACGTATGAGGACAATAAAAATGAAAAATTATGCCATTAGCATCACAAATTTCCCGAAACAACTCGTATTCCTTGGCATTATCACATTGAATATTTTTAATTTTTCGTTCGAATTGGATAATGATGGCCCAAAGAACTTAAAACGTGAGATATTCATAAATCACTATGAATAACGTCAAAAGACATCAAAGTACTAGAAGTAGAGGCTACAACTATCACCGTATACTAAGGTTAAATAACTACAATAGTATATGTAAGATTTTGATATTACGATTTGAGGACTTCTATAAGAACAAATAAGAAAATATTAAAAGTCATGAACATCATTAATTAAGAATGTTGCTTAGTATATTTCTTAATAATCATTTAATTATTGATCAGGAGTGTCATTATTATTATTGTGTAGAATATACAACAATGAAGAAACTTTCCTCATTTTAATCAACTTAAAACTTCTATACAAGAGCGCACTTGTACATAGTTAATCAAATTGGTTAAATTTTTTTACACTAAAGTTATCAAAAACGTATCTACGATAAGTCTCCTAAAAATATAAAATTTGTAATCTTAAAAAAAAAAAAAATTACTACAAATTCACGTGAAGAAGTACAACATTCAAAATTGGAAGTGCAAGAAAGAATATGAAACATGTTCTTCATTAATCCAAACCAATTTACACCACATTACAATCTCTTTACTGAACCCATAACCCAGAATGCTTAAAAAAACTGACCCCTTCTATAGATTCATCTCTCAAAAGCTACAAACTCATCTCACACTACTTGAAGATTAGAGATCTAATTGACCTTTGTTAAACTCACTTTCCGGGAACAAAGTTTGTGGCAAAAGCCCAGGCGTTGTTGTTAACTGGGTCGGCAAGGTGGTCAGCAAGGTTCTCCAATGGACCCTTTCCGGTGACAATAGCCTGAACAAAGAATCCAAACATGGAGAACATAGCAAGTCTACCATTCTTGATCTCCTTTACCTTGAGCTCAGCAAATGCCTCGGGGTCGTCAGCAAGACCCAGTGGGTCGAAGCTACCACCAGGGTAAAGTGGATCAACAACCTCACCAAGAGGTCCACCAGCAACACGGTAACCCTCAACGGCTCCCATCAACACAACTTGGCAAGCCCAGATGGCCAAGATGCTCTGTGCGTGGACCAAACTTGGGTTACCCAAGTAGTCAAGTCCACCTTCGCTGAAAATCTGTGATCCAGCCTTGAACCATACAGCTTCGCCGAACTTGACACCGTTACGAGCCAAGAGCTCGGGGAAGACACAACCAAGAGCTCCAAGCATGGCCCATCTGCAATGGATCACCTCCAACTCACGGTTCTTAGAGAAGGTTTCAGGATCAGCAGAAAGTCCAGCAGTGTCCCATCCATAATCACCAGGGAACTCACCAGTTAAGTAGCTTGGGGCCTCACCAGAGAATGGGCCCAAGTACTTGACACGGTCAGGACCATACCATGGGCTGCCAGAGGAGACGGGCTTGGCCTTGCTATCAGTCTTCCTCATTGTGGCTCTTCCATTTCCGGTGATTTCAGAGGAAGATGGTGAGAGTTTCACTGTCTTTCCGGCAAAGGTAGACGAAGATAGAGCCATTGTCGAAGCAGCCATTGTAGAAGCAGAATGGAAACTTTTGAATACACAAAAAGAATAGTTGGTTTGAGGCTTGAATTTGATTGGCCTTGCACCAAGTGTATATAAATGAGTCATAAGGCCCAATATCCTTATCCTTGAATATCTATATCTGCCTTTTCATTGGTGGATGACGAATTGTAATATTTTGCCGTATTGTCCATTTGGCAAAGCTCAGCACCGTTTTGAAGATGAATGTTTAGATACATTATGCATAAAAAATCTAACACATTGTATATTTCCTTTCTTACAACCAATCCACAGTTGCCACGTGTGATTGTGGATTATTGCAATTTAATATCCACTTGACCAAAAGCATAAGAGTAACTCATGGCCATGCAATAGTTCACACACTTGTATGAGTGGCAAATTGACAATGAGACAATAATGTCTGAATTTAATTTGCATGATAATACAAATGTATAGGCTCTTCGTGGAGATGTATGTAACTAAAGGATATTTCTTGAATATGATAGGGGGTGTTAGGGGGGGGGGGAGAGGTGTGGAACATTAAATGTCATACATGTATATTCAAATTAGCAAAGGAACTTAAAGAAGGGAAACAAAAGAGGGTGGTTAATTTTGAGTCCATTTTCACCGAAACCCAATAGTAGGTTGTTGGTTCAGCTGATATTGGAGCACTCTATTTGTTCCAGAGTGGCAGTTTAGTCGTGATATGATATTTTTGATATGCATAGAGGTATGGCGGGACCCTGTCCCGACCTTATGACGTTACGTACTCTTTAGAGGCTTGTAGACAGATGTTCAATGTATAATAGTCATACATGGCCTTTTCTGCCTTGGTATGTATATGTATATAGGTTGGGCCCTTCTAGTTGCAGGATTTTACATAGCTCTTTTCCAGTTTACTATTTCCATATGTCAGCAGGGTATCTCGTGGCGGCCCTCGTGGACCATGAGAAATTACGGTTATATGCTAAATGTATGATTAGTGGTACTCGACAAGTAAGGTCCGGGTGCCCGTCATAACCCTCCGGGTTGGGTCGTGACAACCCAAAGACTCTGAGATATGAATACGAAAGAGTCTTATTATAGATAATTTTAAGGGAAAATTCATATGCTAACCCTTTGGTAGGAAGTACGTTAATGAGGTAAGTAGTCATTTGTAGTGCATGATGCCAAAAGGAATGGGGTACGGAAGCATGGGCTAATAATGTTCGGACAATATTATTAATGGTACGAATTTTCTGTTCGGCTTTCCCATTTTATAAGGAGTATGAGGACAAGAAAAACGAAAAATTATGCCATTAGCATCACAAATTTCCCGAAACAACCCATTATCGTATTCCTTGGCATTATCACATTGAATATTTTTAATTTTTCGTTCGAATTGGTACGGATGAATGCTCTAAATTTTAAGAAAGTGAAAAAAACTTGAGACTTTTTGGATAACGGAAAGATCCACAAAAAATTAGAATAATCATTCAAAAATAAAATATAATAACGATGGCCTAAAGAATTTAAACGGGAGATATCCATAAATCACTATGAATAACGTCAAAAGACATCAAAGTACTAGAAGTAGATGTTACAACTATCACCATATACTAAGGTTAAATAACTACAATAATATATGTAAGATTTTGATATTACGATTTGAGGACTTCTATAAGAACAAATAAGAAAATATTAAAAGTCATGAACATCATTAATTAAGAATGTTGCTTAGTATATTTCTTAATAATCATTTAATTATTGATCAGGAGTGTCATTATTATTATTGTGTAGAATATACAACAATGAAGAAATTTTCCTCATTTTAAGCAACTTAAAACTTCTATACAAGAGCGCACTGTACATAGTTAATCAAATTGGTTAAATTTTTTTACACTAAAGTTATCTAAAACGTATCTACGATAAGTCTCCTAAAAATATAATTGTAATCTTAAAAAAAAAAAAAAATCACTACAAATTCACGTGAAGAAGTACAACATTCAAAATTGGAAGTGCAAGAAAGAATATGAAAAGATTCACATGTTCTTCATTAATCCAAACCAATTTACACCACATTACAATCTCTTTACTGAACCCATAACCCAGAATGCTTAAAAAAACTGACCCCTTCTATAGATTCATCTCTCAAAAGCTACAAACTCATCTCACACTACTTGAAGATTAGAGATCTAATTGACCTTTGTTAAACTCACTTTCCGGGAACAAAGTTTGTGGCAAAAGCCCAGGCGTTGTTGTTAACTGGGTCGGCAAGGTGGTCAGCAAGGTTCTCCAATGGACCCTTTCCGGTGACAATAGCCTGAACAAAGAATCCAAACATGGAGAACATAGCAAGTCTACCATTCTTGATCTCCTTTACCTTGAGCTCAGCAAATGCCTCGGGGTCGTCAGCAAGACCCAGTGGGTCGAAGCTACCACCAGGGTAAAGTGGATCAACAACCTCACCAAGAGGTCCACCAGCAACACGGTAACCCTCAACGGCTCCCATCAACACAACTTGGCAAGCCCAGATGGCCAAGATGCTCTGTGCGTGGACCAAACTTGGGTTACCCAAGTAGTCAAGTCCACCTTCGCTGAAAATCTGTGATCCAGCCTTGAACCATACAGCTTCGCCGAACTTGACACCGTTACGAGCCAAGAGCTCGGGGAAGACACAACCAAGAGCTCCAAGCATGGCCCATCTGCAATGGATCACCTCCAACTCACGGTTCTTAGAGAAGGTTTCAGGATCAGCAGAAAGTCCAGCAGTGTCCCATCCATAATCACCAGGGAACTCACCAGTTAAGTAGCTTGGGGCCTCACCAGAGAATGGGCCCAAGTACTTGACACGGTCAGGACCATACCATGGGCTGCCAGAGGAGACGGGCTTGGCCTTGCTAGCAGTCTTCCTCATTGTGGCTCTTCCATTTCCGGTGATTTCAGAGGAAGATGGTGAGAGTTTCACTGTCTTTCCGGCAAAGGTAGACGAAGATAGAGCCATTGTCGAAGCAGCCATTGTAGAAGCAGAATGGAAACTTTTGAATACACAAAAAGAATAGTTGGTTTGAGGCTTGAATTTGATTGGCCTTGCACCAAGTGTATATAAATGAGTCATAAGGCCCAATATCCTTATCCTTGAATATCTATATCTGCCTTTTCATTGGTGGATGACAAATTGTAATATGTTGCCGTATCGTCCATTTGGCAAAGCGCAGCACCGTTTTGAAGATGATTAGATATTTTAGATACATTATGCATAAAAAATCTAACACGTTGTATATTTCCTTTCTTAGAACCATTCCACAGTTGCCACGTGTGATTGTGGATTATTATAATTTAATATCCACTTGACCAAAAGCATAAGAGTAACTCATGGCCATGCAATAGTTCACACTTGTATGAGTGGCAAATTGACAATGAAAGAATAATGTCTGAATTTAATTTGCATGATAATACATATGTATAGGCTCTTCGTGGAGATGTATGTAACTAAAGGATATTTCCTGAATATGATAGGGGTGTTAGGGGGGGGGGGAGAGGGGTGGAACATTAAATGTCATTCATGTATATTCAAATTAGCAAAGGAACTTAAAGAAGGGAAAGAAAAGAGGGTGGTTAATTTTGAGTCCTTCATTTTCACTGAAACCCAATAGAGAAGTAGGTGATGTCTTATTTTTATGATAGATTTATATATGTACATAAAAAAAAATTACCATATATATGGTGTAATTTTTCGATGAATGAATTTGGATGAACCCGTCCCTAGCTCCGACCATGAGTAGGAGTGGAGTAGTATATACAAAGAATTCAAAAAAAAATGTAACACCTAGAACTTGAAGCTATGACCTGAACCGATTTTTGAACTTACGACTTCACTTTACTTATATCAATAAGATTTAATAATTTATATATAACAAATAAAATAAACCGTTTTCACCTTATTAATTTACACAACTATTCTAACTTTCCAACGTGCAAGATTCAAATTGAACTACTTAGTTCCACTACTGATTCAAAGCATGTATAGAGATTAAATTCAGAAAATTTATAAGTTTTAGTTTTGTTGAATTTGCTTTTCATTTTCTAGAACAACACTTGCATGAAAAAATATCAAAGAAACTCACAGACTAAAGAATCTTACTGAAAGCTTATAGGACAGTTTGCAATATTCAGAGCCACATATTGATTGGACCCCAGTAGTAAATATATCTTGAAATATTGATGGATTACAACATGCCAAGTAGACTAGACAATAAGGCTAATAGAATCTTGAAACCCAATGAAATTGTAGATAGAGATATCATAAGATAAGAACTATTTCACTCCTTTCCTATATATATAGTTATTAAGCCCAACTGATCATATATCACCACACAACAGTCATAAAAAACACTTAATTTCTTCTTTTTAAACCATGGCTGCTTCTACAATGGCTCTTTCTTCCTCTAGCTTTGCCGGAAAGGCAGTAAAACTCTCACCATCTTCCTCTGAAATCACCGGAAATGGGAGATTCACCATGAGGAAGACTACTAGCAAGGCCAAGCCTGTTTCTTCTGGCAGCCCATGGTACGGTCCTGACCGTGTCAAGTACTTGGGCCCATTCTCTGGTGAGTCCCCAAGCTACTTGACTGGTGAGTTCCCTGGTGACTACGGGTGGGATACTGCTGGACTTTCAGCTGACCCAGAGACCTTTGCCAAGAACCGTGAGTTGGAGGTGATCCATTGCAGATGGGCCATGCTTGGAGCTCTTGGTTGTGTCTTCCCTGAGCTCTTAGCCCGTAACGGTGTTAAGTTCGGCGAAGCTGTATGGTTCAAGGCTGGATCCCAGATTTTCAGCGAGGGTGGACTTGACTACTTGGGAAACCCAAGTTTGGTCCATGCACAGAGCATCTTGGCCATCTGGGCTTGCCAAGTTGTGTTGATGGGAGCCGTCGAGGGTTACCGTGTTGCTGGTGGACCTCTCGGTGAGGTTGTTGACCCACTTTACCCTGGTGGTAGCTTTGACCCATTGGGCCTTGCTGAAGACCCAGAGGCTTTTGCTGAGCTCAAGGTTAAGGAAATCAAGAACGGCAGACTTGCTATGTTCTCCATGTTCGGATTCTTCGTTCAAGCTATTGTTACCGGAAAGGGTCCATTGGAGAACCTTGCCGACCACCTTGCCGACCCAGTTAACAACAATGCCTGGGCCTTTGCCACAAACTTTGTTCCCGGAAAGTGAATAATGTTGATCTCTAATCTTCTAAGTAGTATGAGATGAGTTTTTAGCTTGTGAGAGATGAATCTATAGAAGGGGTCAATTTTTTTAAGTATTCTGGGTTATGGGTTCAGTAAAGAGATGTAATGTGGTGTAAATTGGCTTGGATTAATTAATGAAGAACATATATGAATCTTTTCATATTTTATCTGGCACTTCCAATCTTTAATATTGTACTTTGTTTAATTAATGGCTTAAAATGACTGAAAATACAGAATCGAAAATCTTTTTATAAGAAAAAAAAACATGTGGATGTAAAATTAAGTGAAAATGTTTAGTGTGTGTTCACTCTCTTATTCTTTAATATTTCATAGTGTTTGTATAAAAAGAAGCTACAGTGTTTCTTTGTTTGATGGAGAGTGTTGGATTAACTGATAAAGTTGATGCATCAGGAGTTTACGGGTTCAAGGTATGGAAACAGTGCAGGGTAAGACTGCGTACAATAGATCCTTGTGATCCGGTCCTTTTCTGGACCCCGCGCATAATGAGAGTTTAGTACACCGGGCTGCCTTTTTTTTAATTGTTTGTATAAAAAGATTCTAAGCATGATATTGATTACGTTCTGACCAAACAATATGCTTTCACGCATTGACTGTGCAAAAATATATTGATATATATAAGTTACTTATAAGATGACAACTAATTGGTAATTTGGTAAAAATGATAATTTTCGCCGAAGGGATCACAGAGAGGCACTATCAGAGGAATTTTTAAGGGTCGATAGGTCCTGGCAGGGCTGTCTTAACTCAGAACATATCCAAAAACGTCCTAACGCCACCACGACTCAGTGGGCTAAAACAAGACCATCAGTCTGAGCTTCAGACATTCCGCTTGGGTTGTCCTCTGCCCAACCTTAGTATCTTCTTACATGAATCATCAGCTTTATTAAAGCATTAGTACCATGATTCCAAGTAGTTTAGTGCAACATGGTTCAACATAAGGAATTTAGCCTATCATTTAGGCTAAATTGATAATTAATGTATATAATTAAAAATAAAAAAGAAAAGAAAATTACCAAGGCCTTGAGGTTGTGCTCAGCAAGAGAGATAGATACCACACTTCAAATTTTTATTTAGAGAGAGTTTTTTACAAATGAGAGAAAGGTTGGCGAAATTCTGCCTCTAAACTGAAATTAAGGATCCTTATATAATGAATCCATTACAGATACAAACAAATAAAAGGGCCCAAGCGTGGCCGACAAGATAAAAAGTAAAAAGAGAAAAAGCTAAAAAGATAGGACCTACTTATGTGGCCGATAGAGAAAAATAATAAAAGGCCAAAACATACTCAGACAACTACTACAATAGTACACTTGCTTTTATAAAAGCAGATTCGTCTTTATAAAAGTAGATTCGTTTCCCATATGCTCTATCAAACTGGGACCGACTGCATTATCAAATTTGTTCCTTTCCCTTTGATTTTTCTGAGTTGGAGGACTCCTCTGTTTTATCTTGAAACTTCAGGATATAATCTTCTATGTCGAAATCTGGATCATACGGATCTTGAGAGTCTTGAATTTGATCCTCTCCTTTAGTATGACTGGATGTCATCGATGCATCTGAGGGGAATTCCTGACTTAGGTTTTTTATTAAATCTTTCTTGACCTCAGCCATATAAGATGCTATGATATTCGTTTTTGAAACTATTCCTTGTTTAAGTTGTAGTTTTCTGGTGATATGTTTGAATGGACTATTAATGTTTGGTGACTGTTTCATGTGGTTCAGTTCTTTATAATTTGCGGTAGTCGTAGTTATCAGGTCTATAAGTTCTTGTCCATGTAAGACTCCATCTTTGGTTTTTTGTAACAATTTCTTCCAAAACCTTGTATAAAAGGTTCTTTGAAGACAAGGAATCTGTTGCGGGTTATAACCCACTTCGACTGACCATCTCACTATCCATGGGATGGAAAACTCAACAAAGAACAATATATTAGCAATTCATGTGATAATTGTATTATTTTGTTCACATGCTATAACTTTGGGCGAGACATCAATCCATTTAGTGTATAAACTATTGAATGGTGAAGGAAACATATGAATAGACGGACCATAACTAATCCACCATTGCCAGAACCAATTAGGAATGTTCTGTTTATAAACATTAGAACATATTTTTATGAACCAAGAATGTTTTTAATAGGGTTTTCATAAAGGAAAGTTTTATAAAAACTATCCACATAATCCTAATAATTGAATTTTACCTGAACTTTCTGCTCAAGGTGGAAATATTCTCTTTCCTTACTGGTGCTGAATCCCCACTCTTCTAGGGTAAATATTTTCTTTATTATGATCTTGAAAAAGTTATAAACTTTTCTAGTATTCATTGGATAATAATGCTGAATTTCAGCTGATCTAGTGGTTGAGAGTATAGTCTCATAATGCATTCTCGATTTATAAGTGAGAATGGGATATGACCCAGCTTCGAGATATCTCTCCATCAATTTTCATGGCTCGTCCTTCCATTGAAGGTATTTATAATCTAAGAGAAGTATAATTTCTTTATGCTCGTGTTGCTTATAAGCATCATTATCATCTTGTTCATCATTTGCAACCTCTGAATAAGAAGGTTGTGGACTATCATCTTTTTCTCTGGATTTTATGAATTCTTAAACTGTTGATATAAAGGACTTTCTTTATCAATATTAGAAGGTCATGTCATGTTTTCAGCTATAAGCCTTCTGGTTCCTTGCTGGACAAAAGTATTACCACGTCCAGCTCCACGTCCTCATCACCTTCCTCTATAATGGCGGGGGTCGCTTGGTAAACTCGGCCTCATCCTGCAACAAGAATCTTAGCAGAGTTATGAACTCAAATATTCTCTGGTTAAGAAATCAGGCAGACTATTATCTGTCCCTTTTTTATAATGTATTTCAAAATCAAATGGTGTCAGTAAAGCTTGCCATCTAACAAACATCTGTTTAGAAACATCATGCTTGCCGTCTTTATTAAACATGAACTTAGCTGATTGACAATCCGTTTTTATTAGAAACTTCTGATTGTATAAATCGCCTTGAAATTTTAAGACACATTTTACAATTGCTAGGATCTCCTTAGCAACTGTCGAATAATTCTTCTGACTAGGATTCCATTTGCCAGAATAAAAATATATTAAATACTCATGTTTATCAACTGGAGAGTATTGCTTCAGTATGCCTCCATAACCAATATCTAAGGCATATGTCTTTATAATATTTGGCCAAGTGGGATTGGCTAATGTAAGACAAGGAAGGTTATGAACCTTATTCTTAATTCGTTTGACAACTTGAGTATGATCATTTGTCCAAGGTGTAGGAACCTTTTTTAGCCGTTCATATAAGATGGTTGTATCCTTTGCCAAATCATTTATAAAAGGACTGATATAATTAAGGCTACCCAAAAATCTCTGAAGTTGGGTTTTGTCAGTTATAACATCTGGGAATTTTGATGCAAATTCAATACTTCTATTAATATGAATGATTATTCCTTTTTCAATGTAATGGCCCAGAAATCTAACTTTAGTTTGAAAAATGGTCATTTTTTATTTTGATATGACCAAACCATTTTGTATGATAATTTTCTTAAATAAATCAAGATGTTTGAAATGAGTTTCTATATTATTAGAAAATACCAAAATATCATCTATATAAACAATGATAAAGTTACTATGAGGCATAAATATATCATTTATAATGTTTTGAAACTCAGATGGGCCATTTTTTAATCTAAATGGCATTACATTCCATTCGAATTGCCCAATAGGAACATTAAAAGCAGTTTTATATTTATCTGCTTCTGCAATCTGAATCTGCCAGTAACCAGACTTTAGATCAAATTTAGAAAATATAATAGCGTTATTAAGTCTATCAAATAAATCTTTTTTATTAGGAATAGGATACCTGGTCCATTTCAAAACTTTATTAAGTGGTTTATAATTGATAACGAGTCGAGGAACTCCTCTTTCCTGCTCAACATGTTTATTAACATAGAAGGCCGTACACGACCATGGAGACTTTGAGGGGTTTATCAAACCTTTCTGTAACAGAGAAGCAATCTCCTTTTTGCATAATTCCAAGTATTCGAAATTCATTTGGCACGGCCTAGCTTTTGTAGGGATATTACCTTCATTAAAATCATCCTCATAAGGGAGAGAAAAAATATATTTTTTTCTATCCCAAAAAGCATTAGGATTGTCACTATAAATCTGAAGTGAAAATTGAGTTTGTATTAAATCAATTTTTTGTTGTAGCTTAGGATTTCCCAAAAGCTCTTCAATAGAAGATTTATAAATCTCTTATTTCAAAAAATTGGTTTGTTGGTGTTTATGTACCAGCCTATCTTTGAGTTCATTTAACACCCTTGAAAATGGTTCAGTTATAAACTGAAATGTAATGGGTTATCCATTGAAGGTTCTTATGATACCTTTCTTATCAATATTAGTAATTGGAAATAGTTTTTGTATAAAAGGTGTGCCCAATATAATTTGACTAGAAATATCTTTTACCAAAACAAAACTCTCTGCTATATAAGTTTTATCATTGCAGATGTAAGCTTTTGGTACTTTGAAGGTAATTTGTAATTTCTGCCCATTAGCAGATCTAACATTATGAGTGGTTTTATAGAAATAAGTAGAAGGAATAAGTCATTCATATATACAATTTACGTCTGCTCCGCTATCAACAAGAGCAGTGAATTCTCTTTTGAAATTATAATCAATCAAAAGACTTATCTTTATATAAAACTTTTGTGAAGTGATTAATTTCAGGGTTTGTAGAAAGTTCTCTGCTTCATCACTAGTACATGCAATCAATAGATTATCATCTACTGTATCCGGATCTATAATCTCTTTTCCTTTACCTTCAATATTGGAAATTCGTGCGTCAAACATATTATTATTCTTTTTTAATGCCAAGATTTCTTGCTTGAGATTATTAATCTCCTTTTCCAAATCTCTGGGAGTACTTGTAATTCCTTGTTTCTCCCTCATTTATTCCTTGTTTGATCGTTCCAGAGCTTTTCTTCCTTGTGAAGGTTCTGGAGTATTCTGGAGTTGATCTATAATCTATGATCTCATACATGGATTCTTAATTAATTTTAACAACTCCATAAGGTTATCACCTTTGATAACATTAATGTTCATATCCTGGAATTGAGCAAATATATTATAGAAATCATCATCCTCCTTATTCTGTTTGTTAGAACAAGATTGTCCGATTTGACAGGGTAAGCATTCTTCTTCTGAAGCAATATAATCTTCGTTATTAAGAACTCTAATTTCCTCATCTGAGGAGGAATCCTTCGCTTCATCAGTTTCGAAACCTGAATCTTCTGGCTTCGAGTTAAGCAATAGCTTGGATAATGTATCCTTTAAATCATCTCCAATGTTAAGGGCCTTAATCTTCTCCTTAACTTTACAATCCTTATAATAGTGGTCTGTCCTGCCACATTTCCAACATGTTTGGATTCTTTGATTTTATAAAATTCTTGAGAGTTTTAAACTCTTTCTTTTTTTTCACCTTCTTATCCAGGCGTTTTGCCTTCAATTTTTGGAAATTTTCCTGATTTTTTGCTTTTCGTCTATGAGATACCTTGGCTTTGGGTATTTCCATTTCAAACTAACCACGGAACTCACCTAACTATTGTCTTTCATTGAGGTTATGTCTCTTGATCTGCTGATTCAACTTGATCTCATTACACAAGGCTAAACCTTCTTGTATACATGTGCCTATTAGGCTTCCATAAGTATAAACGTCATAATTGATGGTAATTCCCCCTTTTCTAAGAGTTTTTTCAACTCTTTCTGCGAAGAGGGCTGGTAATCCATCTATAAATTTAGACTTCCAATGAAGGCTATTACACTCTGGTAATTCCAGGACTCTGTTAAGGAAAACATTCGTATACCACCTAAATGAGGTGAGGGTCTTAAATTGCAAGTTCTGGAGTAATGTTCTAATATTGGTATCATATCTCTCTTCACACTAGCAGTACTCTTTCCTTCATATAGGGCTTTAATTTTGGATTCACAATGTTTTTCCTTGAAAGCAAAATGAAGGGCAAGAATGCTCTTCACCTCACAAAAGAAAGACGTGTCCGAATCAATTTGTGAGCAGACTATACCTCCAGATACCTACTAACTTCAATACTCTTAATACCATCTTAAAGGACCAATCAGTCAACATATTCTCTCTTTTGGAACTTGCATTCTCAGATTTGCTAATAGTATATACATATTATCAGTTCAACCAAATTAAACTAACCAATATTTCAGCCCATTTATACGACAAAGAGGGCTAAAACTGGACATCAAAGTAGAAAGCAGATAGTAATAATGTAAAAGAGTACCAGTGGAAACAGAACACAACTTCTAACTATAGATAAAAAAAAAGGGCGAAAAGGGGATTAACCATGTTAACAAGAGTTAAGAGACCACAGACAAGACCACTAGCACTGCGTTAGCTCAGACATTCCTACGTTACATTTAACTCTGAGGATAAACACGTAAAAGTACGGCCTCGTGGCATAGGGCAGCAGCCGGTCAAAGTCTCTTCAGGGATCGTGAACGATGGTTATTTCCACAGAAATAGCTCGAAAGGCCACTTTCACACTTATTACAAGACCCCGAAAAAACAAGGAGGCAGTAAGATTAGTAGCCGTTTTGCCATATCTGTTGTTGAGACTGCTTCGGCTGGCCTTGTGGGCCCGCCAACAATCCATCCCGGAGATTTTGTTGCTGTTGTTGATCCAATGAGATACCAGCCTGAGAATTGTAGAAATGCTGAGGGTAGCCCCCCAAAGATCCATAGCTCTGTGACGGCTGTTGACGGTTTTGTCCCTGAAAGCCATAATACGTGTTGGCAGGAACAGCTGACATTGTTCTTGAACCATGTCCATGAATCCATAAAGCAGAGTTCTCACTCTGAAAGAGGACGGAAACAAGAGTCAAATAAACGACGCACATGGCAAATAGAGCCAGTGACAAATTGAAATTAACCAAACAAAGGTGGAGCTTGATAAAGGTAATTGACCAAACAAAAACAGTAGCTATACTAAATGGTCATTTGAGACATTGATGACAAGCAATTTCTTGGAGAGAGTTACCTGCTGAAGAGACATCAAATGATTGGCATCCTTGTACTGAGAGCTTAATAAATCATCATAACTTAAGTTAGTGGCGGATGGAGCAGCAGGGGGGTTGATCGGGAAGTTCCCAGGGATAGTGTTGGTATTTCCAAAAGCACCATATCCAGAAGGAACACTGGCAGACTGAGGCAAGCTGCTGGCAGAAGAGCTATTCTTATACTGGGGGAGCATTGCCGCAAGCGACTGATGATAAGTGCTGTTACCAGGAAATGCTTGTTGGAATGCAGATGGCATATACGGATAGTTCTGATGCATAAAGGGGTAACTAATCATGCTGGCAAACGGTCCTAGAGGAACGGTTGGTTGAGAATATGGGTGTACAGCTAGATGTTGTGGTACGGTAGGCCCTGTGGCGACATTAGTTCCAGAAAGCATCTGCTGAGTAGGCTGCGCGGATGATGAAAACCCAACGGTATTCAAAGCCTGCAAGAAAAACCGACACAATCAACTATTACACACCATTAAAACAAGGGAGAAAAATTATTGCAATAACTCTGAACGAGAGACGTTGAAATGTGTGACCATCACCATCTTATCTAAAAATTTAAGTTGTTAGAGAAAGCACACTTTTATTTACTTAATTTTCTCAACACGCCCCCTCACGTGCGGACCTGATTCTTTTTTCATGAGTCAAGCACGTAGCAGTGAGATTCAATCCCAGCATCTCTACCTGCTCTAATACCATATTAAAATGTGTGATCATCTTATCTAAAAGATTAAGCTATTAGAGAGAAAACACTTTTATTTACTTAATTATATTCTCAACAGGGAAAACAAATAGGATGGATAATTCTTTCCCCGTCTCAAGTCGCCAGTTCATATTACATAAAGTTGCAATAAACAGCACACTAGCCATATTACTGATATGAATTACCGATCAAACTAAAGCAACATGTCACTTAGAGGAACCACATTTGAGATATGCATGGTCAATATTTGTATAGAATGCTTATCTTTTTTACCACTTCAACCTATAACCTTGCTTTTGCGACGATCAGAACAATCTAAAAGCTTAACTTCCTTTAGAAAACAAAAGTGTACCATGACCAATAACTTTTTCGGGGAAAGAGGGTGTTGCAGATACAATTTAGTTTAAGAAAGAATATTGATCTGCACTAGAGGGGAATTTCAAAATACACATTGTACGTTGGGGACTTTGAGAGATAAAAGATTCCAACTTTCTTTCATTACTTCATTTATTTTATTAAGCTTAATTAATAACTTCATAAACACTTCCCTCCTATTCTTGATAAACTTTAATTGATTGAAAAAAACGCTGGGGGTGAACTAGAAGGATATCCTTGGCTCCAAACAAAAAAACATGAATCAAAGTATATATATATATATTCTTGATAAACTTTAATTGATTGAAAAAAACGCGGGGGGTGGGGGTGGGGGTGGGGGTGGGGGTGGACTAGAAGGACATCCTTGGCTCCAAACAAAAAAAAAACATGAATCAAAAAAAAAAAAATATATATATATATATATATAACCAGCTTTTAGCTAGACCTGACTTTTCAAACTCACCTGCCTGGAAATAAACAAAGCACGTGTACATTTTAGCTCGAACAAAATGGTCAATTTTTTCCCTCATTAAATACAAATAGTTAAGTCAATATGTCTGTCGGTAAGGGTACCAACACTACAGCTGAAGCTAGGATAGAACGACAACATTCTCATTATAAATAAAAATTCAAGTATGATCTACTATCATCGATTCTGAATAAGTAGGAAACGCACATGTTTTTCCTAATTATCTATGTTGCTCGGACTCTTCAAAACTATCATCGGGTGCGTGTCGGACACTCCAGTAGTGCATTTTTTGAGAATAACGAAAGTGAATAGTCCGCACAACTTAGCTAACTATACAGCATGAGTTAGCACAAAATACGGTACTCCCACGGTCCCAATTCATGTGACAATCTTTCACAAAAAGAATGATACCTTTCTAATATTTAGTAACAATCTAACTTTGAACTATTCATTTTACCCTTAATGAGATGATGTATGGCCACACAAATATATGTGGCTTATTTTAGTTCACAAGTTTCAAAAGTCTTTCTTTCATTCTTAAAACTTCATGCCCAGTCAAACACTTTCACATAAATTGGGACAGGACGGAGCCAACTGAGATATCAGGAGCACATCAGGAAATATAAGCGTAACGTGCAATGTTGATTAGATTCATGCAGAAAAATTACCTCAGGCATGGAAATTGTTGAACCACTGATTGATGAAATTGAGTTGCCATATTTTGTAGGCATTGCTTGTGTTGTTGAAAAAGGAGAATATGAAAGCTCAGACTCTCGACCAGGATGAACGTTAGCAGCCAACAAGGTACTCTGCAAAGAATTTGTGTAGACCTACTTGAACAAAAAATAGTAAGAGAGAAAATTACGTACAACACAGCTATTATGCTCTAGCAAATAATGGTAACTCGGATCAGGTTGGCATGCTTCTGTAGTACTCCCCGTCCCAACTTGTGTGAACGTGTTTGACTGGGCACGAAGTTTAAGAGAAAAAGAAAGACTATTTAAACTTGTGGTCTAAAACAAGCCATTGAAATTTCTGTGGCAATATATCATCTCATTAAGGGTAAAACGGGAAGTTTATAGTTAAACTATTACTAAATATAGAAAGATGTTCAGTGCTGGAAACAACCTCTCTACCTCACAAAGGTAGGAGTAAGGCATGGGTACATCCTGCACTCCCCAGACCCCACTTGTGGGAGGATCATACTGGGTTTGTTGTTGTTCTTCTTCTTTTTGGGACAGGCTAAAAAGAAAAGAGTCACATAAATTGGGACAAAGGGAGTAATTATTTTTTGACAAGCGACATGCTTCTTTACTTTGCTGTTTGGGGCATTTCAGAGTTCAGCTTATTTGGAACTTTTTTTTGGATCAGATATTACTCCATTCATCAAAGAACACCAAGCAGACACTACTTTGCTATACAAAGTGCACAAATAGTTTAGCTACTTGGAGACGATTGAGGGTCATGTGAATTAATGCTATTATATGTTAGAATTTCCTAGGTTATAATGTGAAAAGAAAAAATTGAAACGGGAAACTGGATATGTTTTAAATAATATGAAGTATTCTAGTGTTATGATAAGGAATGCAGTAATTAGGAAAATTTCAATATCCTATTTCAAGTAGCCTAAACACCAACATAAGGGCCCGCTTATTTGTTTCACAACCAATCCCAACAAAAAAGTTCTCTTCTAATTGTTAAAAGACTAACCAATTAGTGAAAATAGCAAAACATGCTATGTCGAGTGGCTACACAATATTACACACATCTATTAGAAGAGAAGTATTGCATATGACTTTCAAAAGTTTTTAAGTCTTTTCTTCTAACGTAGACATACCAAAGCTCGCAAGCGCAATTGAACACCTAACCAGAAGAGATGCCTAGAATCAGGCTAAACCTTTGCTTATATATGCATCCCCTCCACGGGAAAAGAAAGCCTACACAATCAGATAAGTCTATTTGACACTTTCAGAACACTTTTAAAATATCATCCAGTGAGTAAAAAGGCAGATGGCTGTCTAGAAAGCCAACTAAACTCCATATTAAACGCCATTCTTCACTCAAATATACAGAATAGCAATTACCAACTAGGGGTGGCAAAATTAGCCCATGAAAACATGATCCGCCCAACCCACTTAATTCAGCCCATCTAAAAATTGGACTGATAAGTAACGCAAATTAACACACAGAGACCTTACCAAAATATTTTTCAAAAGACATATTCTTTATTTGATATGTTATATATAGTCATAATAAAAAAATAGTTTTAATTAGGTACTTAAAAAATTATAAAAGAACAAAGAAATTAAAACTTAGTAAGAATTACGCGGGCGGGTTGGGTTATGACCCAATTTTTAGCCCGTTTCAGCCCAAGTAACTTTTGGGCAGGTCTAAACTCTTAACTCGGCTCATTTTGATCCGCCCAAATCCAGCCCAACCGGCTCATTTGACACCCCTAATTGCAACTCCTGCTGCATCATTTCCTTGTCTCATTCACATGTGTGTTGCACTAAATTCATATTCAAACTTGGGAATGTAATATTATCGAAGTTTTAAAGTTTGGGCAGAGGCGAACCCAAGATCTTAAGAGGATGAGTGCACCACCAACAACAACATACCCAGTGAAATCCCACAACGTGGGGTCTGGGGAGGGTAGAGTGTACGCAGACCTTACCCCTACATGTTTCCGAAAGACCCTCGGCTCAGGAGAAAACATAGAAAGAGGTCAGATAAGGACAAGAAATTCAAAGTAGTAAGAAAATGGAAATAACGAAAGCGGCACAGATAAAATAGGATAATCGAAGTACAAGAAATATTAGATAGTAGCTGAAATCAAAGCACACGAAACTATAGAGCAATACTGCGACTACTAATATGAAGGATAAGCGAGACTACCTACTAGCCTTCTACCCTAATCTGAGTCCTCCATAACCTCCTATCTAAGGTCATGTCCTCGGTAAGTTGTAACTGCGTCATGTCCTATCTAATCACCTCTCCCCAATACTTCTTCGGTCTACCCCTACCTCTTTTGAAACCGTCCATAGCCAACCTCTCACACCTCCGCACTGGGGCATCTGTGTCTCTCCTCTTCACATGTCCAAACCATCTCAGTCTCCCCTCCCGCATCTTGTCCTCCCCAGGCCACTCCCACCTTGTCCCGGATAGCCTCATTCTTAATCATGTCTCTCCTAGTGTGCTCACACATCCATCGCAACAGGATGAGTGCACCATTAGAATTTTTTAAAAAAAGAAAAGACGCAAAAGTGCAGCAAATTGGATTTGATCCCTTGACCTTAAGAAATTAAAGTCAGCACAAAACCAGTGCACCACTCAGTCTCATTTGACCATGGGTTCCTTCAGTTAATATTAGATATATTTTAAGAATTACATACATAATATACCGAGTTTAGTCGGGTGACCATGGGTTCACATGACCCATTTTTTCTACCTAAATTTGCCACTGCGTTTGGGAGGTGTTTTACAAAACTAACAACAGGTAGTACATCCCAAAGGAGAGTACATGAAACCATTTTATACAATGAACAAAAGACAGAAAAATATTCTTACTGTCTCATTTGAGTAAGGAGCAATATTTTGCACATGAGAACTCGTCTGCGGCTGACTAAACGCTGCACTTAATTGTTGAGCACTTTCATATGAATAGCCAGTAGCAGAGGACGGATATGAATAATGCCCGTCACTAGTTTCTTCTTTCAGAGATTCTGGTTGTGAAGCAGCTGGCAATTCATAATTTCCAGGACTTGCATTATTTCTATGGAATAAATTACTGTCGGACTCATTTCTGAGAGTTTCATCACCATAGTATTCAGTAGCCCTGTAAAATAATGTAAGTTAACGATTAAAGAACTAGCATTTCCCATGCTTTTGCATAGATCTTTCGTTTTGTATATCTATAGAAGAAAAAATATTTCTACTAAAGGCATACAAGTTTCAAATAATGCCAAAGAGAGCAGTGTATTATATTTAGATGGAAAAAGTTACTACAAACAAAGATTTCACTAATGAAAGAGAGTTGCAAGCTAATATTTCTACTATTTGATTGGCTAAAATATGGAACAATTCTTGTGAACCGAATTAGTAAAAGATAACGAGATTGGTGGAAGGATATTTGATTGATGTCATTTATTTATAAAAATGAGTAAAATGTATAAGTAACCGATAAAGAAGATAAACCTACGTGACAAAATAAATGATCAAAATTTTTTTTACATCATTGCCCACGTAGAGGAAGAGGTAACCAGAGTATTCAATTAGCATATCATAAACACACAACTTCTGCAAATATGCAAATAGTTAATTTAGCAAATCAGCAAACTAAGGAAACAGCAAACTTAAAAGAAGGTAAACCTGGTGCCCAAGCGCTCAACTGAAGAACTATCTGCATCTTTGGATGCATCTTCCAAGCTAGTTTTCACAGGGTCAGAGGCCAGTGATCCAGAAAAGGACACACCACCAAAGCTACCAAAACTTAGGTGTGAGCAATCAGCTGTTTGAACTTGAAGATGGTCTGGAATCACAACGGATGGACCGTCTCCATCAGACGGCAAACCCCGATCATCCTTTACATTTAGTTGTTGCAAGTTCTCAGCAACTAATGAAACTGAGACATTAACATCTTCAACTGCCACAAGATAAAACAACATTCTTATAAACAAGGGTAGTACTTTAAAACATTTGAAAACAAAACTACTGTTGTACCAAGGAATAATATTTACTTAAAATTGCAAGTTGCGACAGCTTACTAGAGATTGCTACTTTTCTTGATAAAGCTTAGTAGACACGGGTACTCTCAAGTTAAATATTTATTCCTTCAGATCTTGCGCCTTATTCTTTAAGTTGAACTAAAGACAAGAGATGCAGGATGAAATTCGAGAAAATGACAAAAATGGTCCCTTATGTTTGAGGGTAGGTTCAAAATAGTTCCTTAAGTATGCACTTAAGGATTTTAGTCCTTTAAGTTTGTCAAAAGTTAACACTTTTAGTCTTCGTAAATATTTACTGAACTTTGTCTGTTAGAATTGAGGGAAACGGTGAAAAACAAAGATTTATATAAACATCAAGAAAGTCCTGTCAAATCCTAAAATATGCAACACAAAAAATTATAGAATACACTAAAAAGATATAAAAAGAATAGCAGAAATTACACCTCAGGAGATGCACCAGACTTGGAAATAAATTAAAAATAGCAGAAACTACAAAAAGTGTACCTCTAAATGTGAACTCCTAATTTCCTTTTTTCATAATTCCCGTCAAATCTTACAGAAAGAGTTCAGCAAATATTTGATGAAGACCTAAAGTATTAACTTTTGGCGAACTAAAAGGACCAAATTCTTAAGTGCATACTTAAGGGACTATTTTGAATCTACCCTCAAACACAAGGGACTATTTTTGTCATTTTCTCGATTAAATGTCTCCTAAGCAGCTCACCCATGCATGTGAAACTCCCCAGAAAGTTGTAGCTATGCTGGGATTTGTAGGTTGGAAGATGGAATTTATGTATATTGAAATGAGGAAAAAGGAAGCAGGAAGATGGAATTTATGTATATCGAAATGAGAAAAAAGGAAGCACTGAAAAGGGAGGAGGCAGGAGACTATATATGTGTGTTTAGAGGGCCCGGGCCCACATCTACTCAGGATTCAGGAAGATCCTCATAAAATAAATTCGGTAGGAACATTGACAAAACAAACAAAAGTTGCCAGAAGTTTAGAGAGAAACCAATTATCCAAAACATTTAGGTTTCTTATACCAACCCAGTTAAACTCTAAGTTGCTCGGACTCGGGTGCGGGTATCCGATATGGGTACGTATCCGAATGTCGGATTCAGCAAAATCTAAATTTTAAGATTCGGGGTGCGTATCCAGGTATACGGGTGCGTATCCAGGTAGGGATACGGGTGCGGGGATTCGACTAAGAAAATTCAAAATTATAAAAAGTAGAGCTATAAAGATATATCGTTGCTACTGTCTACCATCCAAACTCAGAACACGACCTTGAATTCTTGGTTTGTTTGAAACACGAAGCAGCAAAAATGAGACAAAAATACTATAATATTGAAGGTATGTCATTTCCCTTATCTTAAATCCGTTTTATCTTTAATTTTGAAAAATCAAATCTCAATTCCCCCCCCCCCACAATATTTTCGATGTACTCCGGTCAAAGTATCCGAAGTTAGTTGACCGTATCCGGGACGTATCCCGCTCCCGTATCCTGACTGGACGGCAACCAAAATGGAGAGTCCGCACAACTTAGGTTAAACTAAAACACTGAGATTTATATATCCAATGATATGCATATCTCATGCCAAAATAAAACTTCCACATATATTAACCTTGTGGATGGTCAAAACTGTGATTCTGGTGCTGATATCGGTAGAGGTCATTGTCGTAGAGAGAAGCACTATCAGCATTATCCTCCTGCAACTTTCTACTGGAAACAGAACTAGCAAGATCTTCTTCATTAGCACTGTCATCTGCCTCTTGAGCCTCGTCCATCTGAGTTTGATGTTCAATTCTGTCAAAAGACATGTTAGATGGCTCAGGATGCGGCATGGAAACTGAGATAGCAGGCTGGCTAGGAACTAATGGCTTCTCAATTGAAGGCCATTCTTCATTCGCAGATGAATATTCCCTTGGTTCCTGATGTACCTCGGGAACCTTCGAATGATCATCAGAAAACTGCATATTACGATGTGATGCACCATAACTAGCCACTTTACTCTGTGGCTTACCCATCTTCACAATATCAGCCATTGATACTTGACCTGGCACCCCGCCCCAAGTAGTTTGATATCCAGAAGAAGGCTGTGAAGCAGCTGAATAACCATCAACTACTGCTGGTGACAATCTTTTACTTTCATTTCCAGCAGAATCACTGCAAAACCATTCAAAGCATAAAAAGGAAATTTAAAAACAAGTCAAACATCACCAATAACATGCTCACTCTGCACATATGAATACATGTAGGAGTGGCAAACGGGCAGGTCGGATCGGATATGGACGGGTCGAAGACGGGTTAAACAAAAACGGATAACATATCTAATCCTCCCATATTTAACACACCCATATTTAACACAGATACAAAATGAGTTAACCGACGGATAATATTCATATTATCCATGGTTTCAGAAGTAGTTTGGTGAGAACACGAGCTAAAAGCCAAAATAAGCTTAGACTGCCAGAAAGCAAGAACTCATGAAAAATAACAGACGGACAAATGGGTGTTGATACTATGGATATCCATATTATCCATCTGGATATCCACTTTTTAATGGATAAAATCCTTGTTTGATCTTTTTTAAAAAAGTTGGTTATCTGACCCGTGTCTAATGGGTCAGATTGGATGGTTACTTATTTTTTACCCATTTTGCCAGCCCTAAATACATGTAATCCCTGAATACACACAATCCCTGAATAACTTAGTATGCAATGTTCAAAGCATAAATGACGAGAATATTCAATTAATAATTTTTATCTTTGATAGTTATATTCAACTTAGTTAATTGATTCGGCAATTACAGATTGTCACCGCTAATTAAATTTTGTTGTTCAATTACAACGTGATTATGCTAAGAACTTCTCTCTAGTGGAAAAAGAAACATTAACAAACTTAATGAACCATACAGTAGGGTTCGAAAGATTATTACACTGTTACCACCAACAGTATCCGAAAGCAACTGATTGTCTTGTAAAAGAACCTAAACCTTCTAACAAGACAAACGGTACTAACCTGATGGCAGTTGGTCTCCTATCCGTGTTACATCTTGCAATTAGAGGGGTTGAAGAGAAAATGTTTGTATGTGATCCACTCTCCTTCCTGTAAGCAGGAGCGGGCTTGGTAGACTCTGTCAGAGTTGGTTAGAAAGCAAAACAATCCAGTATCAGATAACATGACTTAAACAACTCAAACCTATAGCCTGTCTGGCCAAGCTTCTTGGCAGTCAAAAGTGCTTATTTTTTTCAAGAAGTGCTTATTTTAGAAAGCTGAGGTGTTTGGCCAAGCTTTTAGGGGAAAAATAAGTGTTTTTGAGTAGTAGCAGAAACAGTTTTTCAGAAGCTAAAAAAAGAGTAGATTTTTCCTCGAAGCACTTTTGGAACATCGGCCAAGCACAAAGTACCGTTCTAATATTGGAAAAAGTATTTTTCAAATTGGTTAGCCAAACAAAAACGGCTACTCTCCAAAAGTACTTTTTCTAAAAGCACTTCTGACAAAAAACACTACTCAAAATAAGCAGATTTTAGAAGCTTGGTCAAACAGGCTACTATTCACTCTCTCAGAAGTTGTGCATTAACATGCATATACCTGATCCACCACGCCCAACATATCGTTCCCCACCAGCCCTACCGCCACGGTTTGGAGTGCTACTAGTGATCCAGGGCCTAGATTCAGCTGTATCCTTAGTCTGAACCAAAGATAAACAGAAGTAAAGTTATAAATATGAAAAGCAACATACAATCCAATTAAAGCACCTTTTCAAGGTCAGTGAAACATAAGTCACAGATCAAGTGGAATGTGTAATGCAGGGCCCTCAGGATTGTACCAATGTCTAGGGGTGGCAAAATTAGCCCATGAAAACATGACCCGCCCAACCTGTTGAAGTTTGGGCGGGTCATTGACCTGCCCATTTTAACCCAACTCATTTCAGCTCATCTAAACGTTGGGCTGATATGTAGCCCAAATTGACCCATAAAAACCTTGTCAAAATGTTTTCAAAAAGACATTTTTTTATTTGATATGTTATATATAGCCAACAACAACATTGGTCTGGGAGGGTAGAGAGGTTGTTTCCGATAGACCCTCGGCTCAAGGCATGTTATATAGAGCCATAGTAAAGAAAACAAATAGTTTTAGTAGCAACAACAACATACCCAGTAAAATCCCACAATGTGGAGTCTGGGGAGGGTAGAGTGTACGCAAACCTTACCTCTACCTTGATAGGTAGAGCGGCTATTTCTGAAAGACCCTCCGCTCAAGACAAATCATAAGCACAACCAAAGCAAGAGAGGAAAAAGAAGCAGTAACTAACGCATGTAAATAAGATAATAAAAGTACACTACAGGTAAATAGTTTTAGTAGGAACTTAAAAATTATGAAAGAACAAACAAAGAAATTAGTAAGAATTGGGTGGGTTGGGTTATGACCCACTTTTGAGCCCATTTCAACCCAAGTAACTTTTGGGCGGGCCGATTTTGACCCGCCCATTTGACACCCCTACCAATGTATATCAAATAAAATAAAAGTTGGAACATCAAGAATATAGAAAGCATGACTCTATAGATAGAAAGCATGACTGTAATAGATAAAAAGTTCAAAAGACTCAAGAAATAAATTGGTTCTGAAATATATGTTTTAGTAATGATTACGAACCTCTTTTCTCTTTTCTCGTTTGCTCTTCACCTCATGAAAAGGATCTAGTCAATTAACAAACTTCAAATTAGAAGGTGGTAAGAAATATCAACTTACTCAAGCAGGGAAGATTGACAAAATATAACTAGGTTTTTAGCAAGATAACTATCACAGTATAAAACAGCGAAACCACAGGAAAGCATGATTAGCAACAGAAATTCAAATTTTATGCAGATTAGGCATGCAATAGTGCTAAAATCACCAGCAGAATCAATCTGAAGCTTTTTCAGATCCCAACACTTGATTCTTGCCTAAAAGTAGGGATGGAAAATGGTTAAAGAAAACATGTAACCATCCAATCCGACCCATCAGACATGGGTTGGATAATTGACCACTTAAAAATGAATCAAATATGATATTATCTCAAAAATGGACATCCAGATGGATAATATGGATATCCATATTATCAATACCCATTTCCATTTGTCTGCTTGTTATTTTTCATGAGTTCTTGCGGAAAGTCTAACCTTATTTTGGCTTTTAGCTTGTGTTCTCCCCTCCTATTCTTGAAACCACGAAATATCCATATTATCCGTCGATTGACCCATTTTTTATCCGTGTTAAATATGGGCGGGTCGGATATTTTATCCGTTTTTGTGTAACCCGTTTTCGACCCGCCTTTTGCCACTCCTACTTAAAAGTTGATTCCAAAGGCAACCTATGTCATCTCAAGGTAAGTTCTAAATTATGTTTCAAGTATGGCATTTACAAATAGTATCATAATGCCACCTCCCATCTGACTAGCGAGTACAAAGTCGTAATGGCTCACAAATAGCTACATTTAGTTCATATGTAAATTATCATTGAGATTGGCAATCTGACAATTACCAAAGAAAATACAAGTGAAAAGGTAGCCATCTCAAACTGAAATATGACAGGGTCCATTAAACATAAAGATGACTCAAGGATCAGGCTGAACACGATTACACCAAAACTTCTAAAATTTTCAACATTACACCAAAAAATCAAATCTTGTACAGACCAAATAGCATTACAAATATGAAAACTTCACGTACACACAAACCATTGGATCAATTTTTCTTTCTTAGACAAAGCTTGAATACAAAGAGCATTAAACTTACACAAGACACCACAGAGCAATTTGCAAAGCATATAAAGTTAAATATTTTATTATTCTTTTTTTATCCACTTACTTGTGGATTACACTGGGTATGTTGTTGTTATCCACTAACTCTTACAACCCATACCTTCGTATTTGTGTGTGTGTGTGGGTTTCAAGAAAGCCATTGTTACTATAATATTATATCATCTTGCCCAGAATGACAACAGAAGATAACTGGAAAAGAAAAGCGGTTACTTTACCATAAAACCTGATAAGTGGAAACTGTGTGCACACAAAACTACAGGACCAAATATTCCCTAATACCCAGAAATTAGATATGAAAAGGAACCAAAAAGGAGTTCAGCTTTAAGGGTTTATAGCGTAAAGGGACCTAGAGTAAGAAGCCTATTAAGGACTTCATTAGGGTACTATATAATCTGAAAACTGAAAAATTGCATGCATGCAACCAACACTAAAGAACCAAACAAATCCCTAATACCCAGAAATTAATTACGAAAAAGAACCAAAAAAGAGTTCAGCTTTAAGGGTTTATAGTTTAAAACTTTAAACTCAAAAGCACCTTGAGTAATAAGCCAATTGACGGCTTCATTAGGGATTTAGGGTACTGTATAATCTGAAATTTGAAAAATTGCATGCATACAAAGCTAAAATAACCAAAAAACCCAAACACCTAGAATTAATTATGAAAAAAAGAGCTTAGTTTAAAGGGTTTATAGCTTAAACTCAAAGGTACCTCGAATAAGAAACCAATTGACGGCTTCATTAGGGTACTCTATAATCTCAAAACATAAAATTTGTATTTTTCATGCACACAAACCTACAGGACCAAAATTTACCTAATATACCCAGAAATTAATCACGAAAAAGAACCAAAAAAGAGTTCAATTTTAACGATTTATAGTTAAAGGGAAGTCTATTGACCTTCATTGTACTATATAATCGGAAAACTAAAAACTGCATGCCCACAAAACTAAAGTACCAAAAATCCCCAATACCCAGAAAGTAATTACGGAAAAAGAGCTTAGTCTAAAGGGTTTATATCTTAAACTCAAAGGGACCTTGAATATGAAGCTTCATTAGGGTACTATATAATCTGAAAACTGAAAAATTACATGCACACAACACTAAAGAACCAAAATTTCCCTAATACCCAGAAATTAATTACAAAAAAAGAGTTCAGCTTTAAGGGTTTATAGCTTAAAAGGAAACCTATTAACAGCTTCATTGTACTATATAATCTGAAAACTGAAAACTGAAAAATAGCATGCACACAACACTAAACCAAAAATTCCTAATACCCATAAATTAATTTAGCAAAAGGAGCTCAGCTTTAGGGTTTATAGTATAAAGGGACCTTGAGTAAGAAGCCTATGTACTCTGAAATTTGAAAAATTCCATGCACACAACACTACAGAACCAAAGAATACTCAATACCCAGAAATTAATTACAAAAAAGACTTCAGTTTTAAGGGTTTACAGTTTCAAACTGGCCTTGAGTATTTCATTAGTGTACTATATAATCTGAAATTTGAAACATTGCATGCAAACAAAGCTAAATAACCAAAGAATCCTCAATACCCATAAATTAATTATGAAAAAGAACCAAAAAGACTTCAACTTTAAGGGTTTATAGTTTTAAAACTGACGTTAAAGCCTATTAACAGCTTCATTAGGGTACTATATAATCTGAAATTTGAAATAATGCATGCAAACAAAGCTAACGAACCAAAGAATCCTCAATACCCAGAAATTAAATGCAAAAAAGGAGTTATCTTTAAAGGGTTTATAGTGATTAAAACTGACCTTGAGTAAGAAGCCTATTAACAGCTTCATTAGGGTCCATATTACATTCTTTAAGCATAGCATAGATCTCAATTTCAGGACAATTAACTATTTCCTTCAAACTTTGTATCATCTTTTTGGACCCAATTGGAATTCCAATACCTCCATTGTTGTTACTGTTTTTACCTCCTCTGCTACTCATCCTAGTAAATATATTCTTGGTGTTTCAGATCTATTTCAGTTGATTTTTTGGTGTTGTTTTTGTGAAGAATCAAGAAAGAAACACACAGTGACGGCTTTGGTTATGGCTCTTTCTCTATATTGGTGAAAAAGAATCCGCGGTGAAGAGGAGATATCTAAGAGGAATTTTGTTTTCTTTTTTTGGAAAAAAAAACTCTTTTCTTTTTTTTTCTCTTTATTAATTTGGAAAAAATAAAAGTGTTTTTCTTTTATTATGATTTTATTTTTCTTTCTTTCTCTACTTTTTGGTAATTTTGTTTTTTTATCTTTTTAATGATTTTAGATTTTGGTAACTTCTTCTTTTAGTAGGCTTAGGACGATATTTATAGTAGAAGTTGGAAAAAAGGAATACTTATTAAATCGAATTCAAGAAAATATTTAAAAGTTTATATTGTGTTAGATATGAATTTTATTTGAAACAATATAAAAAAAAATTATGAACCAATATTTCACTTTAAATACTTTTTAAATTAGTTGCTTACCTTCAAATTTTCTATTTCAAATCAAAGTTGAAATAATGGACTAAATTATAAATAAATATTAATAATATTAACTGCAAATAATATTTGAAGTTAAAATAATTTTTGTTCCTTTTCTTTTTTCAGAAAATTCCTCTGTTCAATAAGTTTTTCTTTCCTTTTTCTTTTTAGGACTTTCTCTTGTTTTTACAATTTTAAATTTTGGTAACCTTGTATTTAGCTAGGGACTTTATTGAAAATAGTTAATTTTTTATGAACCGTTATCTTACTTGAAATGTTGTTCAAATCAATTTATTACTTTCAAAATTTTATTTTAAGTTGGGATTTAAATAACGAAATAAATTATAAATAACCTCAACCAAAATTAAAATAAATTAAAAATATTTTATTTGTGTTAACAATAAGAAAACTATATTGTCTATATTATTAAATAAATCACGAAAACCAACACAAAATGTTGATTGAGATTTCTATCATTCATAAGTATAAATACATGTTGGATAAATTGTTATTATAATAATAAGTCATAAAAAAATCATCATTTTTATATTCATTATTCGATATTACTATCCCAAACAAAATTATTTACCACAAAAAAAACTATTATATTTGTTAAAACAATTAATTTTGAAAAAATCATTATTTTGTCCGTGTTTATTATTTAGTCTTTTCAATTAATAAATAAAAATTAGTTACTTCCTTGTATCTTAATGATTCTAGGAATGTAATAAAACTCTTTTTAAAATTTCAAAATTAGTTTTCCAAGTTTAAAAGTGTTGAAGGGTATAATTTATGTCTAATAATTTAAAATCATGAATTAAAACTATTTAAATATTTATTATTGTCGATACATTTTTGACAATAAGAACAAAGATAATGTATTAACACAAATAGCTAACTTGGATTTGCATCATTTGTGTAATAGCATGGTATATACATATCACTTTTTTAATAAGGGATATATTTGTTCCATATTGCAAAGTTGCACATTTTTCCTTATAAAACTAACATATCTTAGCTATGTTTTTTTTAGATTAGTGTATGTATCAAGAGCGACTAGTTAATTTTTAAAAGCTAATTAGATCGTTGTAATGATGTAATTGGAATGTAAACTCATTATTATATGGAAACATTATCGTGACCCAATGCATGTAATATAATTTTTTTTTTAATTTCTATGATCAAACACTAAATCGACGTAAGCATACATGCTACTCCAATAGTTATATCTACCGGCAAACTTGATGTATAAGACATATATCATGCTTGATGTATAAGACATATATCATGCTAGTACTACTTATAAATGCAGATAAATATTTTCTCTCATTATAATATAATTTGAATTATAATATCTTTTGTATGAGACAAAATTCATATAAGACAGATGTACGAATTATAGTGTGACACGTGAAGCATGATGATGAGTCATACCCACGACAGTGCTACTGGTTTGGTATGCATGGTATCGGAAGCGACACAAGCAGGACCGGTACCGATATTGAAGAAGGCCAAGAGCCATTTGTGTTGTAACGGGCGACCGTTACTAAACCGGTCTCACGACTTCTAATAGCCTTTTAATAGCATTTATTGAGAGATTGATTGTCCAATTATTACAATATTTATTCTCCTATATTTATGAGGGCATATTTCGTGGGTTGTGTACCCGTGTATATCATGTATAAATAGGTCACATTATTTCATTGTAACCCATCAGATTCTAGCTATTACAAAACATTTATTGTTATTCTCTAAATTTTTGTGCTTTTATACAGTTAACGTCACTTTTTTTAGAAGCTATCATAAGGCTCATGTTAAGCTTTACTTCATCTTATCTTGTTATTATTTACTTTTTGTATAATTCATCTAGAATTACTATCTAATGTGTCACTTAAAATTCATGTGTCCTTGACCACGTATACAAATTCAATTGTACCGTTTTACGGGTAAACATCTCTAGTTATATATTGAGTTATCCTTCCCATTAGAAACATCAATATTGAATAAATAACTTACTAATTTTCCTCCAAATACAACACAACGACAACAACAAACCCAATGTAGTCCCACAAGTGGGGTTTGGGGAGGGTAGGATGTACGCAGACTTTGCATCTACTTTTATGGGCTAAAGAGACTGTTTCCGATATACACTCGGCTATAACGAAAAGACAAAGATGTGACCACAAATAGTAGCGTAAAAAATATGATATCCAGAAAAATATGACAACAGAATAGCAAGATAAAAATCAAATGAGGCAACAAGTAGTAATACATATTGGAGAAATACATTATTAGAAAACATTAATGTACACATTAATGTATTCCTCCAAATACATTAATGAGATTTTATTAGAAAACAGTAAAAAGCATTTTGTTTCTCTTAATATCACTAGTTGCTTGTTGTCTACAAAATTCCATTTATGTATTACCTATCTTGTAGATTATTTTTCTTTAATATTTCATAGTTTCTCGATGCTAACATGTTTTCATTCCATCGAGTAAAACAAAACTATATTATATAAACTCCCATTGATTATTATTTCAATTCGTCTTTGGTATTTTAGTAAATTGTGGAATTTTATGTTTATATAACGGTAGCATTGACCCTATAGAGGATTGAATGTAAGCTATGTGCTATGTCCCCATCAACTTGTTAATATGTATTTTCTTGCTTTGTCGCGGAGTTTTGGTCAAGTGATAAGAGCGCAATTTATAATGTATTTAGACGCACGCTATACGTTCGAATCCATTCGTATATAGAAGTCTGACATTTAAGTTGAGAAGGATAAAATTGACTTTTGAGATTGAGTTAGGTCTAAGATTCATTTCTCATGACGATATTTGAGTCAGTTAACCAGACTCATCTCAATTTTTGTTTATTGATATCGAACTTCATAACATATTGTACATGCTCCAAATATTCAGTAGCTGATATATCAGTAAGGCCTGTCCAAGGGTGTGTTGCTAGATCTCTGTAACTCAATTAGCTTAAGTGAAGAGTTTCCTTCCACTGCAGGTCAGAACACTGGATAGCTCTAATGAAACTATCAAAAAAGAAGCTTGTCGAACACAATGTATATATACAAAGACGTTGCAGTAGCCACAAATTGCAGCAGTAAACATAGTTGTTGAAACAAAATCTCTTCAACTATCTCTACTGCCCAAGCTATCTATGACGTAACTGAGTACAAAGATTGTGCTTTTCCAGCTTATAATCTTCAAAACTTGAACGAAAGCTAAAAACTGCATCAGGACCAAAAATTGATGACCTCACACTTGGTTGAGCTCGACACTTGCAGACCACAAAATATGCTTGGACGCACTTGCCATATAAGTCGCTAAATTCTCGGGTGTCTTAGTCAATCAGTTTAGCAGCAGTTTAATCACTGGCCACTCCTTGATTAACAGTACATTAAAATTAGACTTACAAGTCATTGGGCCTGTGCATGGCACGACCAACATCCCAGTAGTCAAGAAACAAAGAACAATTGAGTGAGCTTTGAGAAAAGAGTGCAAAATGGTGAAAGTATTAGGCTAAGGATTGTACTGAAATTGATGGCTAAAAACTAATGAATTGTCTCAAGGTGATTGTACTTGATTCTCTAAACATTCTAATGCAAGAATACTAAGGCAAATTAAGTCCAAAACAGTTTCTTCACTACTATATTTGCAAACTGTAAAAAGACCTAACGATCCCTTCCAACTTCTATGCCTCACTCTTGCCCCCTTCCTCCTTTTCCAGGCTACTCTTTACGTCACAATCAGCGATGTTCTCCGTCTTTCTCCTTTTCAGATCAGTGCCATTACTCGCCATTTTATCTTTGTCTAATTCTTCAGCAAGGTATAGACGAAACAACTCGCGCATGTAATACTCCATACGTTCCAAGATTTTGCTGGTCTTAATATCAAGGTCGTCAGAGGGGTCATACTCAGTATCTGAACCAAAGAATGTCAGTTCTAAATTTTTTATTAAACGCTTTGCAAGACTTTGAATGACACAATCATTCTCCTTCTTTCCATCTTCCACTGTAGCTTCTGTCGACCCTATAGCACCACTCTGAAATAGCAACTCACGGAAATGATCATCGAAACCACCTTTAAGGTTTTTGAAAATCGCATAATCATCATGGGAACTAGAACCATGTAATGCTTTCATCATCCTAATTGCATGCTCTACATGACGTTTGGGTCTTCCACAGTCACTCTTTTGAGTCTCTATTTCCTCTTGCAATGATGAGACAGACTTCAGGTCGGACATGCCTTTTCCCTGTTGGTCTAGTTTCTGAACGGATCCAGTTAATGCAGAAGTTGAGGCTGAATTTTTCTTAGAATTTTTAACAGTCATTGGCTCCACATCCTCTCTGAATGTCTCTGATATATAAAACAAGAGCATCATAAAAGGATTAGTATATTTCAGATTCAATCTATCGAAGAAAATTACTAAGTCAAAAAGTAGTTCTTGATATTGTGTTACATAAGCCTTGAAGCAAATTGTTCAAATTAAAGTTATCAAATGATATATAAGAGTAAATTGATATTAAGATGAACCTATCACAACCACTTAGAAGGCCTGGGAGAAATTTCAAGCATATCATTACGACCAAACACTTGGTAAAACGAAAAAATTCTGAACATAGCGTGTATCATAAAATTGTTAAAGACAAATAAATCTGTATCTATATTTGCATGCACCCTAGGATATTCAAACACACATACATATTATAGTACCATAGAAAGGAGGCTATACCTACACCTTGCTGATCGCCATGCTTCCTTTTTAGAACATTGTTCTTCTCATCAGTTTTCTTTTCAGTTTTCATGCCCGTCGTGGTCTGGAATGACTCTGAACAAAAAAAAAAGCATTCAGTACAAGGATTTTTAGACATCGGATTGATCAAGCAGTCAAAGAAATTACTGTACGACAGAGCTGAGTTGCTGCACAGAACAACAAATTTGGAAGGTCACTAACTGATCAATTGAAAAATATAGAACTAAGCCCTGCGGACATACATTAGATATCCACATACCTTCACTTTGTAGCTCGCGATCGTTCAATTTCTTCTCAGCTGCACTTTTACAAGTTCCTTTATCACCCATGGTCCTCCTATCCTCTTTGAATGTCTCTGATTTTCACAAACAAGCACTCCAAAGGATTAGAATATTTCATCTAATTAATCTATGAAAGATAATTACTTATATAAAAAGTTAATGGCATTATGTTACAAAGCAACAACACACACAACAACATACCCAGTGAAACCCCACAACGTGGGGTCTGGGAGGGTAGAGTGTACGCAGACCTTACCTCTACCTTGATAGGTAGAGCGGCTGTTTCCGAGAGACCCTCGGCTCAAGACAAAGCATAAGCACAAGCAAAACAAGAAAATAAGTCATGCTAGCGCATTCTGAAAAAGAAGTAGTAACTAATGCAAGTACATAAGATAAATAAAGTACATTAAAGAACACATAGCAGTAGAAATCAAACGCTACTATAAAGTACTATTGCGCCTACTAGTATGATAGTCTAAGTGGGCCTACAATAATAACACTACAACTACCAGTTTGTAAGCGTAAGTAGGGCTACGCTCGACTACCTACAATCCTTCAACCCTTCAACCCTAATTCGTGTCCTCCACAACCCCCTATCTAAGGTCATGTCCTCGGTAAGTTGCACCTGTGCCATATCCCATCTAATCACCTCTCTCCAATACTTCTTCGGCCTACCTCTACCCCTCTTGAACCCATCCATAGCCAACCTCTCATACCTCCGCACTGGGGCATTTGTGTCTCTCCTCTGCACATGCCCGAACCATCTCAATCTCGCTTCCCGCATCTTATCCTCCACCGAGGCCACTCCCACTCTGTCCCGGATATCATCATTTCTAATCCTATCCCTCTTTGTATGCCCACACATCCATCTCAGCATCCTCATCTCCGCAACTTTTATCTTTTGGATGTGTGAAGTCTTGACTGACCAACACTCCGCCCCATACAACATAGTCGGTCTAACCACCGCCCTATAAAACTTACCTTTAAGTTTTGGTGGCACCTTTTTATCGCACAAGACTCCAGATGCGAGCCTCCATTTCATCCACCCTGCCCTAATACGATGTGTGACATCGTCATCAATCTCTCCATTCCCTTGGATAATAGATCCAAGGTACTTGAAGCTTCCTTTCTTCGGAATGACCTGAGTACCAAGCCTCAACTCCACGCCTGTCTCAAGGTCGCTCCCGTTACTGAACTTACACTCCAAGTATTCTGTCTTGGTCCTACTCAACCTGAACCGTTTAGACTCCAGAGTATGTCTCCAAACCTCCAGTTTAGCATTACTCCGTTGTGAGTCTCATCAATCAGGACTATGTCGTTTGCAAATAACATACACCATGGCACTTCCCCTTGGATCTGTCGCGTCAGGCCATCCATCACCAAGACAAATAAGAATGGACTAAGAGTTGATCCTTGGTGCAACCCCATCGTCACTGGGAAGAGCTCTGAATCCCCTCCTACTGTCCGTACCCTGGTCTTAGCTCCATCATACATATCTTTGATCGCCCTAGTGTACGCCACAGGTACACCTCTAACCTCCAAACATCTCCATAGAACCTCCCTAGGGACTTTGTCGTATGTCTTTTTGAGGTTGATGAAAACCATATGTAAGTCTCTCTTCCTCTCCCTATACTGCTCCACCAACCTCCTAATAAGATGAATGACTTCTGTAGTCGAACGCCCCAGCATGAATCCAAATTGGTTCTCGGAAATAGACACGCCTTTTCTCACTCTCGTCTCCACGACCCTTTCCCAAACTTTCATAGTGTATCTTAGCAGCTTAATACCCCTATAGTTGTTGCAACTCTGAATATCCCCTTTGTTCTTGTACAGAGGAATCATTGTACTCCACATCCATTTTTCGGGCATTCTCACTGTCTTAAAAATGATGTTAAACAACTCAGTTAGCCACTCCAAACCTGCCCTGCCTGCGCTCTTCCAAAATTCAACTGGAATCTCATCGGGCCTGGTCGCTCGTCCCCTACGCATCATGCGAACAACACCCTTAACCTCCTCAACCTTAATTTTTCTACAATACCCAAAATCTCGGTACCTATCAGCTTGCTCCAGATCTCCCAGCACAATGTCTCTGTCTCCTTCTTCGTTCAAGAGTTTATGGAAGTAAGATTGCCACCTCCGCCTAATATGCGCGTCCTCCGCCAATACTTTGTCGTCCTCATCCTTGATGCACCTCACGTGACCCAAGTCACGGGCCCTCCTCTCCCTCGCCTTGACTAGTTTGTACAAATTCTTATCCCCGCCTTTTTCCTCTAATTCCACATACATGCGTTCAAAAATCGCCGTTTTCGCCACCGTAACCGCTAGCTTTGCCTCATTCCTCGCCATCTTATACAATTCCCTATTCATCCACTTCTCCACCTCATCATTACTTTCTATTAATTTTGCATACGCCGCTTTTTTCGCTTCTACCTTCTCTTGAACTTCACCATTCCACCACTGGTCCCCTCGATGCCTACTACGGCTACCCCGCGAGACCCCTAGCACTTCTCTAGCTACCTCCCGAATACAACTGGCCGTCCTGTCCCACATACCGGTCACATCCCCACTACTCCCCCAAGCCCCCTTGGCCATTAACCTCTCCCCCATCTCCTTTGCACTAGTCATGATCAAAGTCCCCCATTTGATTCTTAACCTGTCATCCACAACCCTCCTCTTCTTTTCCATATTGATCTCCAAGTCTATCACCAAAAGCTTATGTCGGGTTGTAAGGTACTCCTTCGGAATAACCTTGCAGTCTTTACAAAGACCGCTGTCAACCTTTCTAAGGAGCAAAAAGTCTATCTGAGTCTTAGCCACCGAACTACGGAAAGTCACCAAGTGCTCCTCCTTCTTCAGGAACCTCGAATTGGCTATCACCATCCTAGAAGCTCTAGCGAACTCCAAGAGTGAGACGCCTCCCTCGTTCCTGTCCCCGAGGCCAATGCCTCCATGCACGTCGTCATAACCCCCTGGAAGTGACCTGATATGTCCATTAAAATCCCCTCCTACAAATAACTTCTCAGTGGGTGGTATACCCCCACCACTTCGTCCAAATCCTCCCAAAAACACATCTTCTCTTCCTCGTCCAGGCTTGTCTGCGGCGCGTAAGCACTAATAATGTTCATAGTGAACCCTCCAACTACCAACTTAATCGTTATCATCTTGTCATTGACCCTCTTAACCTCTACCACCTGATCCCTTAGCTCGCTATCTACCAAAATGCCTACCCCATTCCAATACTTCGACCTACCCGAGAACCATAACTTATACCTGTCTACCTCCTTAGCCTTAGGTCCTACCCATCTGGTCACTTGGACACATGCTATATTAATCTTCCTCTTCTTAAGAATCTTAACTAGTTCTATGGACTTCCCCGTTAAAGTCTCAATGTTCCAAAACCCTATTCTTAGCCTAACATCTCCCTTACCCTATTTACCCCACTTACCCCCTATCCCTCGCCCCTGTTCCCACCCGAAAACATGACCCTAGTCTACCATTAGTCACCAGAGCTACTAAGGCGGATATAAACTAATAAAAAATTCACACTAAAAGGAGCAGGAATCAATACTATAGCACAAGTCCGCAAGAATGTAGAAGCAAGTCTAACTACTATGACAAGAATGATAGAACTATAGGTTAGAATGTAAAATTTAAGATTTAGTAAAGAGCAAAAAAAAATAAAAAATTGCTACAAGGATGAGAGATTAAGAATCAGTAAGGGCAACCGGAGGTACCAACTACAATTGGGTAGAACCTGTTTGGTAGGGCACTGTTCACCGGCGGAAATTGTTGGAACGCTGATTACCAACTCCAGTTGGGTAGAACCTGTTTTCTACCGGAAACTACTATTCAACACCGAAAAACATTGTTTACCGTCAGAAAGTACTTTTCACGGCCGAAAGTACTGCCAAAAATTGGTGGCTGGTCGGAACAGGTGTTCTTACCGTTAGTTTGTGGGGGGTGGGGATTGGAGTTCTTACCGTTGGGAAAGAGAGAAAGTAGAGACGTTGCTTGCACGATCGCTGCTACGATTAAACAGGTTGGATTTTCGATCTTTCTGTTAGTATTTGTTTATACTATTCTTTTACTTCGCTTCGAGATTAAGTTGGAAGCAAAACCGCAAATTCTTCAAAATAAATTAACAAATTAAAGATTTCAAATGATATAGTATAAAAGTAGAAACGAAATAAAGATGAACCTCTCATGACTACTTAGATAGAAGGACTAATAAATGTTTTGTACTATAAGAGAGAAACTTCAAGCCTATACCAAGATGAGCAAACACATAGCAAATGAATAACTCAGAAGTTTATTGTATCATCAAATTGTAAAAGACAACTAAATCTCCAATCAATCACATGCATTTGTCTTTAGATAGAAGGACTAGTATATTTTAGTACAATATGAGAGAAATTTCAAGCCTATACCAAGATGAGCAAACACTTTGTAAATAAATAACTCAGAAGTTTATTATATCATCAAATTGTAAAAGACAACTAACTCTCCAAACAATGACATGCATTTGTCTTTGGATATTCAAGTACAATACACATTACATTCACATTAAGAATAAGCAATACCTTCACATTGCTCATCACCATGCTTCGTTATCAGAACATAGTTCTTCTCTGCAGTATCTTTCTCAGTTTTCATGACAGTCAGGGTCTGTGCTACCTCTTGGGATGACTCTGAATTGAAATAAACAAATTTATTAGAAGAATTTGTAGAACCCAAATACATCAATCAGTCAAAGAAATTACGAGGTGGGAGGAAAGATAAAGTTTATGATAATATATGCAAGGTTGAAATCTTAGAACAGAGTTGAATTACTACACACAAATAAAGTGGAAGTCACTATTTCATTAATAGAAAAGAATAGAACTAAGGCATCCATTATGTGAAGACACATACCATTTCCTTGTACCTCACCATCCTTCAACTTCAGATTTTTCTGACTCTGAAGTCAATAAAAGTTACTTGTCGGAATTAACCAATCAACGGAAATTCTCTATTAACTTCAGTCCATAAGAAAGACACTGTTACATATTATTTGAATTAACTATTCGACGAAATCATTAGGAGCGGCAAGGGGGCAGGCGGATGGGCAAGAAAGTCCATAATTAGGACGAGGCAGGGCAGAGAACATTTATCAAGTGTTACAGTATGAGTGGGAAAAAACATACAAACTAATAGAACCATCCCAAAAAAATATCAAAAAGCAGGTGCTCCAGTTAACTTGCTAAATCATCAACGACAGCAAGACAGGTTGAAATCATGCAAGAATTCAAGGAGAGATAGAGATGAAATATCTTCTATCGAAATCAAATTCATCGTCGTCTTGCTCAAAGAACCAAAGAACTTTCGCGAAGAAAGTCACTAGTACATCTATATTTCTCTTTTGATTCTCATGATCCTCAATGAATCAGCCTCACCAGTTTGCCTTCACAAGCTACCGCATACACTTTTCTCAGAGTAACTGATCACTGAAAAATTGCTTGTTATATTTCTTGATGTCTTTCTTAAAGTTCCGATTAATTTTTCATACAACTCTGCAGATTATTTTTTTTTTGTCTCGCCATGCAAAAAAGAGAAACAAGATATCCTACTTCACATTACTTCAATGTCCAGCTATTAGTAGCAGTTCATAACCTTTTGTAACAAAGCAGATTGTTGCTTCATAAAGGCCTCAATATGCTGATTTCTCCACTCATATGTTTCTAGCTTCCTCATGATAGCTAAACCCTATTTAATTTCATCAGGAGTACATCATACATGATTGACCTTTCGCACCATTGCTGGAATATTTAACCAGCCAACACCTGAAAGTGCTACCGGCATATCACTATATGTGAGAAGTACAAAGGTCATTGGTGCATTTTCCCCAACAACAACATCAACATACCCGGTGAAATCCCACAAAGTGAGTTTGGGAAGGGTAGAGTGTACGGAGACCTTACCCCTACCTTGGGAGGGAGGTAGCATTGGTGCATTTTGCCCAATATCTTAAATTACTCACATTTTTTGAAATTTAACTGGACAGGGCAGGGGCAGGTCGGATTCTTGGATGCCTGTTTAGTCACAAAACTGATCCAATAGCTCCCAAAGACACCTTAACACCATGTCCGTTTGTACCGTGGTGATCGGGCCAGCTTTCACATGATTCACATGTTCTGGAGATAGACCAGAAAGAAGCAAAAGATGCAACTGATGCTATCATAACCGTAGGTTCTCTATGTAAAAAAATAATGATATTTTGTATCCCTTTTTATGAATAATAAGGATTTTAGAAGTCTAAAGTAGAGTAGGAAATGACATTTCCCCAACCATGTTTTCCACTTCCCATTTGAAATGCCCACGTCTTTCAAGAGCAACAACAACAACAACAACAACAACAACATACTCAGTATATTTTCACAAGTGGGGTTTGGAGAGGGTAGAGTGTACCCAGACCTTACCCCTACCTTGGAAAGTAGAGACGCTGTTTCTGGTTGACCCTCGGCATAAGACAAGCAATTAACTAGTGGACTGCTGCAATACAGCCATATATGAACCTTTTTTTTTCCACATTTTTGTTTCTATGAATCAATTACTCTGCCATCTAATTCATCCCCCTTTTTAACCCTCATTGAAACATGAATTATCTCTTACATTCGCCAAGAACTAGGTTAACTCACACAAATATATACTCCCTCTGTTTCAATTTGTTTATCTTGCTTTCCTTTTAGTCCGTTTAAAAAAAGAATACTTCTTTCCTTTTTGGAAAACTCTTTAATTCCAACTTTCCACATGACGTGCTTAAGATTCTACATATCTTTAATTTAAAGACCACAAGATTCAAAAGTCTTGTTTCCATTCTTAACTCCATGACAAGTCAAAACGAGACAAACAAATTGAAACGGAGGGATTTAAGTCACAATAGTTAACAATTTAAAAATTTAAAGGGGTACGAATAAATCACAATCAAAGATTTTCTTGTTTGACTCTCAAAATCTAAACTGTATCACATAAATTGTACTACCCAACGGCAAACATTAATTTAATAAGATGCATACCTAGAGCAATACGTTCACGTCGTTCCTTTTTCCTTCTAAAAACAAAAGCATGCACGAACAATATAGCAGAAGCAACACCAATATGTTCACGCATCTTCTTAATATCTTCTTGAATTGACGTTGTTGGTGTTTCGTTAATTAGTCCGTTAACTGCATTTTCGATAGCCATTTCTCCCATGCTTCAGAATAATCAAGAAGCAATTGGTTAATACAGATGATATACACAGTTGAAGCAAAACAAGAAGATAAAACCCCTTGATTTTACTAGAAAAATATTAGAGACGTGCATAATAATAGATTGTCAGTTTCAAAAGAGAAAAATGATCAAAATGGTCCTTAATGCATGGGGTTTATTCGTTTTGGTCCTTAATATATATATATATGATGAAAATGGTTATTAATTTAAAGAGTGATTAATTTGGTCCTAAGCTATATTATATAGAGACAAATCATTAAAACCAAATTAACTCTCGTGAAAGCGAAACGTGACAAACACTTTGGACGGAGGGAGTATTTTTCAATTACTTTACAAACTTTAATTATTTTAAATTATAAGTTCGAAAAATAACTCACAACATTTTACAGTCCCATAAAAAAAGTCCAAAGAACCCATTAAATTTAGCTCATTTTCTAACCAAAATTCTATTTTTGCCCGGATTGTCTTTCATATATTAACTGATCTTTAATTTTTGCCGCTCCAATCACTGTTTTTTTTTTGCATTTGTTTCTCATTTAATAAAAATTTGTGGGACAAAATACCCTTATTCGCTAGTCTATGAATAGAGATTTTGGATTTGATCCCCACCAGAGTCCGACATACGTATGTAGGGATTAAGTTAACTGGAAAAAAAATTGCAAGACAAAGTTTCAAAGAAACTATGACTTTTCGGGTAATGTTACTTTGCCCTGCAAAATTAGGTCATAGATAAATAGATTGAAATTCTTTTTGTTTTTGTTTTCCGATGTCAAGTATATTTTCAATTATTTTTATCATTTAAAATGTCAAAAGACAAAAATTAAAAACTAGCAATTTAAGGGACAAACGTTAAAGACCATCCAAAATAGGGTCATTCGTGCGAATTGGCCACCAAATTTCCGATAGAAAAGGGCCCAAAAAATACGATCCTACAAAGAAGCCATAGACAGTAAGGCTCATTTGGTACGAGAAATAATGAATAATTAATCCCGAGATTAAATTTAAGATAAGTTTATTCTATGTTTGATTGAGATAAAATCATGATACCACTAATTCGGAATAAGTTATCCCGAAATTATATTGTTATTTTTATCTCTATGAGAGAGTGGAATAACTAAGCTCGAAATAATTATCACGAATAACCTTTTTTCAACCAAACGACCCTAAATAAAAAGCCATATAGTATATACATATAAATTTATTTAATTATCTTAGAAAACTAAATCTTGACCGTCGATCGAACGGCCAGAATTCAATTTTGACGGGGATATTTAAAACCCTTTCGTAAGGGTTTTATCTCTCCTCACTCTTTATGTGGTACCGCCGTCACTGCCACCCTTTTCCCTCACAAATGAGGTCCGAATTAACCTTTTTCTGCAAAAAATCACAATTTTTGCAAATACTAGTAGAAATACTAATTTTTTTTACTACATTACTGTTGTGAAATATCGACTACTATAAGTTATATTCACTCGATCAACAACCGCACCATCAACTGTTGTGATTTTCCAAATCCTAAGTTTTTTGAGTATAATACTCGGCTTTTATTCAGTAAATCAACAACAGCACCATCAACTGTTGTGATTTTGCAAAAACAAAGTAAAATGCAGTAAGAATATAACTAAGGAAAGAGGAAAGCTAGAAGAACTAACAGGTTTTCATTCATAGCTCAAAGCGTTGCTCCAAAAACGTAACTAAAGCTCCCCTTTGACCATAGATTTTGAACTTGAAACTTGAAAATTTGAGTTTTTGAAGTTAAGAAATTGTGTTTGGACAATTTCTGCCAAAAACTGATCTAAGATAATTTTTGGAACTTGAAAATATTTTGTAGATAAATTTTAAAATTTGATCAAATTTCATGGCCAAACATATATTCGAAGATAGATTTTCAAAATATGATCAAAATTTATGGCTAAACATATATTCGAAGATAAATTTTCAAAAATTGATCAAATTTTATGGCCAAACTAGAAAATCGAAGATAGACTTTAAAAATAGATTTTCAAAATCTGATCAAATTTTATGGTCAAACATATATTCGAAGATAGATTTTTAAAATCTCATCAAATTTCATGGTTGAACAGATATTTGAAGATAAATTTTTAAAATCTAATCCAAAATCTATGGCCAAATGCTAGCTAAAATCTATGGCCAAATGCTAGCTAAGAGCTTGGATCTCTTCAGCTATTTGGAGCGAAACCTTCGAGAACACAGAAGACTTGCTGAGAGGTCAGTGCTCTTCCTCTTTGATTCTGGATATTTCAAGTGTGTTAGGATTAAATTTTTGTTGTCATTATGTTCTTTTCTCGATATGAAGAAAAAAGATGTTTAGATTCTCTATAGAAATCATGACCTTAGGGATAAATAAGTGATTCATCAAGTCTTAGAGTGTGAACCTTCGCACTGGGGCATTTGTGCTTCTCCTCTGCACATGTCCAAACCATCTCAACCTCGCTTCCCGCATCTTATCCTCCACTGAGGTCACTCCCACTCTGTCTCGGATATCATCATTTCTAATCTATCCCTCCTTGTGCACACATCCATCTCAGCATCCTCATCTCAGCAACTTTCATCTTTTGGATGTGCGAAGTCTTGACTGGCCAACACTCCCCTCATACAACATAGTTGGTCTAACCACCACCCTATAGAACTTGCCTTTAAGTTTTGGTGACACATTTTTATCGCATAAGACTCCAGATACGAGCCTCCATTTCATCCACCATGCACCAATACGATGTGTGACATCGTCATCAATCTCTCCATTCCCTTAGATAATAGACTCGAGATACTTGAAACCTCCTTTCTTTGGAATGACCTGAGTACTAAGCCTCACCTCCACGCCTGTTTCATGTTCGCTCCTGTTACTGAACTTGCACTCCAAGTATTATGTCTTGATCCTACTTAGCCTAAACCCTTTAGACTCCAGAGTCTGTCTCCAAACCTCCAGCTTAGCGTTCACTCCGCTGTGAGTCTCATCAATCAGGACTATGTCATCTGCGAATAACATACACCATGGCACCTCCCCTTGAATTTGTCGCGTCAGTCCGTCCATCACCAAGACAAATAAGAATAGGCTAAGAGTTGTTCCTAGTGCAACCCCATCATCACTGGAAAGTGCTTTGAGTCTCCTCCTACTGTGTGTACCTGGTCTTGGCTCCATCATACATATCCTCGATCGCCCTAGTGTACGCCACAAGTACACCTCTAATCTCCAAACATCTCCATAGAACCTCCTTAGGGACTTTGTCGTATGCCTTCTCGAGGTCGATGAAAACCATATGTAAGTCCTTCCTCTCCCTATACTGCTCCACCAACCTCCTAATAAGATGAATGACTTCTGTAGTCGAATGCCCCAGCATGAATCCAAATTGGTTCTCGGAAATAGACACGCCTCTTCTCACCCTCATCTCCACGACCCTTTCCTAAACTTTTATAGTGTGACTTAACAGCTTAATACCCCTATAGTTGTTGCAACTCTGGATGTCACCTTTGTTCTTGTACAAAGGAATCATTGTACTCCACCTCCATTCTTCGGGCATTCTTGTCGTCTTAAAAATGACATTAAACAACTCAGTTAGCCACTCCAAACATGTCCTGCCTGCGCTCTTCCAAAATTCAACTGGGATCTCATCAGGTCTCGTCGCTCGTCCCCTGCGCATCCTGCGAACAACACCCTTAACCTCCTCAATCTTAACACTTCTACAATATCCAAAATCCCGATACCTTCCGGATTGCTCCAGATCTCCCAGCACAATGTCTTTATCTCCTTCTTCGTTCAGGAGTTTATGCTTTTTCTGCTTCTTAACTTTTTTTCTATTATCTGTTGGCTGGTAACAAAAATCCAATCGAGCGGAGTTGAATTTGGAACGAAGCCTTCGAGAACACAGAAAACTTCTCCAGAGGTCAGCGCTCTTCCTCTTTTCTCATTATTTAATTCTGGATATTTCAAGTGTAATGGATAATTTTCTTGCTTATGTTTTGTAGTGGATACTGTAGTCATTATGTTCTTTTTTCGACATGAAGAAAAAAGATGTTTAGATTCGCTGTAGAAATCATGACCTTAGGGATATATCAGTGATTCATCAAGTCTTAAGATGACATTCCTATTTCATGTGCAATGAAGTCACCTTTGAAGAAATGTAAGAACATGTCTTGCTTTCACTTAGATGATCCCACTTTTGGACTATCTTGTTGAATGAACTCCAGTGTGTATTTCAATCTCTTTAATCGCTGTTTCCATCATTTTGAGTTAAGATTTACGCCTGCGTTTGATAGCCACTTGTTTGTTTGATTGAGGAACAGAAAATGAATGATCCTTTGCTATGATGTTAGGATATCATATAACTTTACATGATTGTCCTCATGTTACCTACATTGATTAAAGAATCATTTTTGTCGACCGTGTATATAAGAATCATACTCTATCTTTGAATGTCTATTAGAGTTCATAAGGAAATCGGCAACTCTGTCCAACTTTTTGAATCAACAAGCCTTATGTAACTGCATTTTCTGCTTCGTAACTTTTTTATTATTATCTGTTAGCTGGTAACAAAAATCCAATTGAACGGAGTTGAGTTTGGAACGAAGCCTTCGAGAACACAGAAAATTTCTCCAGAGGTGAGTGATCTTCCTCTTTTCTCATTATTTAATTCTGGATATTTCAAGTGTAATGGATACGTTTCTAGCTTATGTTATGTAATGGATACTGTAGTCATTAAGTTCTTTTTTCAATATGAAGAAAAAAGATGTTTAGATTCGCTGTAGAAATCATGACCTTTTTTTTGGAAAGGTAAGGTTTAATTAGAAAACAGTATCAAGATGATACTGCGAAAGTGCACAGAAAATGCAAGCTAGATAACATTAGAAACCTAAGCAGTCTAGCATGTCATCTAAATTCATAACAACATTTCCAACTTTCCAATAATACACATTGTGCAAACAACTGTATTTCACAGACTGCAACTGCTCCTTTTGCCTTCGAAACACCTCTGATTTCTTTCTTTCCATATAGATTTTCTTTAGCGATGCATCAGGACATGTAGCTTCCCAACACTCTAACACACTCATGAACGTCACAGGCTTGTCCAATGAATGCCAAAGTTTGCTGTGAACATGGACCACACCTGCCAAGTAAATTCACATTGCACAAAAATATGGTTCGTAGATTCACAGGCTTTCTCACACAAGTAGCATCTGCTGCACATTTTCCAACCCCTTCTCTTTAAATTTTCTAATGTTAGACATGCTTCATGAGACGCTAGCCAACCAAAGAAGGCAACTTTTGTTGGGACTGTGGTCTTCCAGATCATCCTCCAAGGCCAATTTTGTGTGTGCAGTGGCTGAGTAGAATTTAGAATTTTATAGAAAGAGCTGACAATAAAGGAACATTTTTTAATCGCTTCCCAGATTAATCTAACTTCTCTATTTGGGACTAACACCGTTGATTGCATCTTCTGGATAGATAAATCAACTTCTTGCATTTCTCTGTCAAAGAGATTCCTTTTGAACTGGAAATTCCATCCTGAATCAGTAAATATATCAACTAAGAGGACTTCCGGATTATAGGCCAATCTGTACAAATTGGGAAATTGATTTTTAACGACCATGTATATAAGAATCATACTCTATCCTGGAATGTCTATTAGAGTTCATACAGAAATCAGCAATCCTGTCCAACTGTTTGAATCAACAAGCCTTACCTAGCTGCATTTCTTCATAACTAGTGAATATGTACCTAGGAGATTTTATTTCAGCTATCTATATTCTTGTGTCAAACTCAATCTCTCCAAAACCATAATTTTTTCAAAGCGTTAATGGCTATTTTCAAAACCAGTAGAAACACTAAGCTTAAATGCACTCAACAACCAAACCATCAACCCTCAAACTTCTACTTCTTTTTCTGCTTCTTAACTTTTTTCTATTATCTGTTAGCTGGTAATAAAAATCCAATCGAGCGGAGTTGAGTTTGGAGCGAAGCCTTCGAGAACACACAAAACTTCTGTAGAGGTCAGTGCTCATCCTCTTATCTCATTCTTTGATTCTGGACAATTCAAGCGTGTTAGGATCTGATCAAAAACAAAAATCCAAGTGTTTTAGGATTAAATATATGTTTCTAGCTTATGTTATGTAATGGATAATGGACACTGTAGTCATTATGTTCTTGGTTTGCTATGAAGAAAAAAGATGTTTAGATTCGCTGTAGAAATCATGACCTTAGGGATAAATCAGTGATTCATCAAGTCTTACAGTGTGAATTCGAACATGTATCCTGTCGAATGAACTCGAATGTGTATTTCAATCTCTATAATTGCTGTTTCCATCATTTTGAGTTAAGATTTATGCCTGCGTTTGATAGCCCATCGTTTGTTTGAGTGAGGAACAGAAAACGAATGATCATTTTCCATGGTGTTACGATATCATATAACTTTACATGATTAAAGAATCATTTTTAACGACCATGTATATAAGAATCATACTCTATCCTGGAATGTCTATTAGAGTTCATACAGAAATCAGCAACCCTGTCCAACTGTTTGAATCAACAATCCTTACCTAACTGCATTTCTTTCATAACTAGTGAATATGTACCTAGAAAATGTAATTTCAGCTATCTATATTATTGTGAACCCATAAATTGATTAAGAAATCTAAAGAGTTACTTTGGCTTCCTGTCGCTCTTTGCCCCAGGAAGACTATCTAAGGGAAACAAGTCTTCCAAACCCTCAAATATCTCATCTTCAGCTTGAATAATGCTCTGGAGATGTTCTCTAAATCCATCTGCAAAGAAATATAAAAGCTTGTTAATTAATTATCAGTTTAAAAAAAAAAACAAGAAAGGAGTACTCAAATGAAATAGGTTGAAGCAAACTTTGGGGGTTTTCCAATATGTTTCTTAGGAAGTCGTCTTTAATTGGAATGTTCTCACCACTCCCCTCATACTGATCAGTGAGCTGCAACACATATTTTGCAGCGGAAGGTGATATTTTTGCAGTCTCCTCCACACCGTCGACAGTTGACAAATCAGGAATGTAGCATTCTGTCACGGTTGGATCTATACAAAAACATTAGTTGTAAACGGCATACTACTATTTTGTGGAATAATCTTAGGAATATTAATGACAGCTATGATGGACCCTGGTTCATCGGAGGTGATTTTAATCAAGTGTTAAGTCGAGGAAAAAAGAGGGGGCAGACATATTAATCGTACTAGAGCCTCAAAGGAAGTAGACACACTTGGTCAAATCACCGAAAAAGAGGTGGTTTAATTTTAGAAAGACTAGATCGGTGTCTGGCAAATGAGGAATGGATTAACAATTATCAACAGACTTCTATTACTCATTTACCTAGGATAGTTTCTGATCATAGCCCTCTCTTAGTAAATCTTAATGATAGGCTGTTTCGTCTAGAAAGATTTTGGTGTGGCCATAATGATTTTCCTAATATTGTTCGACATTGTTGGCAGAATAGAGATCTGTTAGGTGCCAATAGGATCTTTGAAGCTAGGATTAAGACTTGGAGTCGGATTACTTTTGGGGATATTCGTAGAAAGCAGTGGTGTATAGAATGATGTTGGCAGCAGCAGTGGTGTATAGAATGATGTTGGCAGCAGCAGTGGTGTATAGAATGATGTTGGCAGCAGCAGTGGTGTATAGAATGATGTTGGCAGCAGCAGTGTACTATGTTTGGAAAGAAAGGAACATGAGAGCATTTCAGCAGAGCAGCCATATTGATTAAGCTGATCATCCAGGAAATATATATCAGAGCTACCAGTAGTGCCTCTCTTGTAAAATGGCTGGAGCAGTATAATTTCTATCCAGTTAGAGCCTAAGTGATTTGCTTGTCTTATAGATTCTTTGTTACTAAGTTCGAGCTAACATTCTGGGACAGTGTCCAGTAGTTGGCTCTTTTTTTGCACTTAAGGTCACCATAACAAACAAACAACAACATATCGAGTGAAATCACACAACGTGGGATCTGGTAAAGGTAGAGTGTACGTAGACCTTACCTCTATCAAGGTAGGAAAACTGTTTCCAAAAGACCATCGGCTCAAGAAAAAACATAAAAAAAGGTCAGATAAGGATAAAGACACAAAATTCAAAGCAGTATGGAAATGAAAATAACAAAACGACTAAGCCATGATAAAACAGTTTGAAAAAGGGACTACTTAAGGTCACCATAGAATCTTTGAAAATCCACAAAGGAGAAGAACATATTAAGTAGTAGTATAACATTTTCTTATAACATATTAAGAATTCTAGTCTTTGAAGCAAATAAAAATACCTTCGGTTGGAGTCTTGGCTTCAGATAATCCTTCTTCTCTTGTTCTTTTTTTAGTCTCTGTTACAGCAAACGATAGAAAAAAAAGTTATTTAATCTCAAAGATTTTTCTTACGATTAAACCTTTCATTTCTTACAATTTTTCATCCTCTTTTTCACCTTTCATTTTCCATCCTACAAAATGATTTTTCTATAACGCCATATACAATAAAATATCACAGAACGACAATCAAAATAAACAAGGGATTCGGCAAAAAGAGAAAATATGCATTCGTATGTAACGACATGAAAATTTTCATCCAAAAAACGAACAAAAAAATAATTAATTAGAAACCTCCTAACCAAAGTGGTGTTTAAACAAACAACAAAAGGATACTAGCCAAAGCATTAATTCAATTACCGTAAAGGTTAAGCTAAACATGATCAGGGCTTTCACTTTATTTAAAAATCAGTGTTTGGTTATGAAAATCTCAAATTTAACTTGACGTTGTATTTCAAATTTGAAAAATAACTTATTAACTTGTTTTCTAACTCACTTTTCGCTTTTGAAGTTTTATTTAAGTACATTCAAACATGAACATTGTTCCAAATATTTTTTTGCTAAAAGTATAACAAAACACAATTTCATCTTCAACTCCAACTCCATAGATTCTAAATAAAGTGAAAAATATTTAGAATCTATGGCCAAACACCTACTTAATTTCATATCACTATATTATCAACACTTAGACATAATTATCAATCTATATTAGTAAAAGTTCTCATCAAATTTATAGGAAACAAGTCACTAAAAATGAAAACCGTAGACCATTAACAGTCATATACATCTTTTAGTAATTGATAGGTATTAGTATGTTTTAATTTTTTTATCTCACTGCAATCTATCTAGAATTTGATGAAACCATAAAGTGTAGGGATTTCTAGCCTTCTTTAACAATGAGCTAGAAGATGATCATATGCCTAGAAAGACTGATTTTTTATTAATATACCTATTAATTTATATACATAGATTCTTTATTTTGCACATTTTACAAAGGATATACTTTTTTAACGAACATTTTACACATTACGAATAACGCTGGTTATAAAGATTTTGTCTTTCAAACTAAACCAAGATACCAAAATCAAATATGCATAATCCTCAAGTGTTTTACAATATGTTACAAGGAAAAAAAATGTTTAGAGAAAAATTGGGTCGGATTTCATTATCGAAATCTTCATTTACACTACTAACTGTATAAACTCTAACACAATTACAAGTCACTAAAAAAAATTACTACCTTGAGTGTTTTCTTGAATGGTTTTGTCCTCCATGATCCTTGCAAATACACGTACTGAGTTTTTAGAGAATGAAAGTGGAGGCTCAAGAAAATAGAATTAAGCTGATATATATAGTTATTTTTATATTAACTCTAGTAACTGCTTTTGGCGCCTAACCGTTTTAATCAACAACCCAAATTTCTAATTTCTTTTAATCATATATTTATCTTTAAAGGGATTTCGTTTCATAGTTATTTGTATTATTATTAGTGGTATCCACATTACATGACATGATTAGATATAAGTAATTTCTTGTGTTTGGGGTATTAATTTAGCGTTCAAGTTTTTGATGATAGATCAAAAGTTCAGTTAAATGACAGTTAGATTACAGGAGTGTTCGGTATGAAGGAAATTATTTTTAAAGAAAAATGTTTTCTCAGCATTATAAGTGGGGTTCTTATTTTTTTTATTTAGTACATAAGTAAAAAATATTATCCTAAAAACATTTGTATATAATCTAGATAAATACTATGGGATGTGGGGGTGGGAGGCGGTGGGATGGGTGAAGATGAGGTATGTTGGAGGGTGGGGAGGACACAATCAATGTGACATATCACTTGTGAAACTTGTTTTTCCTACTTTCAGTAGGAAAATCATTTACCTCATTTTTAAGAAATTTGTTTTCCTATAGAAAATATTTTTTGAAACATTTTGCTCAACCAAAAGTGGAATTTTTTTAGTACACTCTATGACCTAAAAAATAGATTTTGTTTTTCACTTTATAATAGATTTTGATGTACGCCCAAAATAAACTAGCGTCAACGCAAGTTTCAAATAAGTACATCGATATAGGATTGACAAGTGAGGGTTGCTCAGTTGGTAAGCACCTTCACTCACGATAAGTAGTTTCAGGGTTTGAGTCAAGTTGGAGGGAAAGTGTGAAAACACTAAAGATCCTCGAAAATGGGTGGGGAAAAAATATCGATATAGGATGCGCAATCAACTTTCACTTTATTGCATTAAAGTCGATAAACGAAAAAATTACTAAACTTTACTTAAATATTACAAAAGTTACTAAACTACTTTTGAAATAAAAAAGTCACTCAACTTTGCCTAATTACTATCAAGAAGTCATTAAGAGGAAACACGAGACATTTTGTGTGTGATACAAAAAACATATAATAGAACATAACATGAAAATCAGTTTTCAAGAAACGTCGGCATTATAGAGAAATTTTGTCATAGAGGATAACTGTTATAGAAAAGTTTGACTGTACTTTGACAAAGTTGAATGATATTTTTAGTTACCAAAAATATTTAATAACTTCTATGATACTCAGATAAAATATATTGATTTTTTGTTACAAGAAATAGGCGAATTAGAGTGATATTTTTGTTATAAAAATCATGTTAGTGACTTTCTGTAGTACTCATGAAAAATTGAGTAATATTTTTCATGAAAAATTGATTTTTAGTACATGATGTTTAATTAATTAAGGCTATATGAGCTTTACATGAAAGAGTCATGATGTTTAGCATTTACATATGGTAGAACGATTAATGAAGTGGTCGAATTGGTAAACGATAGATTTAATGTGTAACGCCTAAAATAAGCTTTATGTCATTGTGAGCTCTAAATTAATACTAACTACAAGGATTTATGGTTACCATTAAGAAAATAAAGTAGTACTATATGATCAAAAGCTATCATTTTAAAGTAATTTATACTTGTATTAAAATGATAACAACCTTCCGAAAATCAGTGTCATTATGCTAAATTTTCAATTTTTGAAATTAGATAACTCAAACTCAAGAAGAACTTTGAAAGCACGTGCATAACAATTTAAGTATCCACTATAGTTGCAAGTGAAAATTTGGTGGAATATGTAATAATTAAGTTTCTGATATCTCGAGTCATTTGAGTGAGATGGTGAAATTCTCGCTGGTTATATTTTTTATAGTTGTTTAGTAAATGATTCTTTTTTTTTATTTCTCTTATAATTTATAGACCTTTAGACTTGATCTAAAGATTTCTTTTGATCAAACAGAAAATTTAATAAAAATGTTAGATACGATCTAAAATTTTGTAAGTTATTACAAACGTTAGATGATAATGTATTATTTTGTCTGGATTCACTACAAAAAGCAGGTAATTTGCAGAGGTTGAAAGTGGTAATTGCACTTTCAGTCTCCACAAATTACCTATTTTTTGTAGTGATATTGAGTAATATATTAGCAAATATTAAACACGAGTTAAGCGTGGTCTTGAAGGATAGTTTCTCAAGGATTATACTTGCACAATTTTAAAAGACAGAGACAAAATTATTGGTTCTCCAAAATATTTTCTTTACACAATTCTGACATGAGAAATGTCGTTAACATATATACTCAATAAAGTGTGCACAATGTCATATAGGAACCATTAAATAGCCATCCCTACATAAAAATCGAGTTGTTTTTCAAATAAAAAAAGATATTAAAAATGTATGCATGTATATATTATTAGCCTGTTTGACGAAACTTTTGAAAAGTTAAATACTTTTTTTTCAAAAATACTTTTTTCATGTATTTAGCAAGTATTTTGAACAACATCCATCGGCGTAGCTTGAACTAAGGGAGGAGATTCAATTGGATTACTCTTCGTAGGAAAATCATATTGTGTAAATAGAGTAAAAATAATTTCCGATAACATAAATTACATTAATACTTCTCAATCTACTCAATCATAAATAACAATATACAAGTTAAAGACCTTTCATATAACTGATAATCTATCATTTAGTGGGAGAGTTTTACTTATATACAATCATCTTTACCTTTTGTAGCAAGTAATTATATATAGTAATTTAAGTTTATCCATCCACTTTTTACTTAGAATTAGAGGTAAATGCATATATTTGTTAGCAGTTTAAAAAAATCACAGATTTAAATAAATAAGCAAATCGAAGATTTTTATCTTCAATTTCATCAATTTGCTTAATTTTTTTTAATTCAAAGTGTTCAGATCCTCTATTTATTAACGATTTTCCCTTTTTATATTATACAATCTGTAATGTAAAAATCATTATCGGAGAAGTTGCAACCATTTATGCAAGTGAAGGCAGTTATAAGTTAGTTAGCTGTTAGAGTTTGTTAAATCTCTGTAGTGTGGTCTTAGTTACTGTAATTCTTTCGTTCAATCATTTAAATACAATCTGTAATTGTACATTGGATTATTTGAAAGAAATAATCATGTGATTATTTTCATTAATGAGGAGGTTTATATATATAATATATAATCTCTAAATATGAAAAATTATATTCCTACTATAATATTAATATCCTAATTACACTTGTACAAGAATTTATAAAATAAGGTAAGAAACCTAACTACACTAGAATTTGTTGTTACCGTTTCTATCACACCCCCGCAGTCATAGCGGAAAATTGCCGTACGCTGAGACTGTCCCTAAAATCTTCAAACAGAACCAAGGGAAAACCCTTAATAAAGATGTCAACAATTTGGTACCTTGAAGGGACATGCAAGACACGTGTTTGTCCACGAGCTACCTTTTCTCGAACAAAGTGAATATCCATCTCGATATGTTTAGTGCGCTGATGTTGGACCGGATTCCCAGAGAGATAGACGGCACTAACATTATCATAGTAGACCAAGGTAGCTTTCGGGATAGGAAAGTGAAGCTCTAATAAAAGATTACGCAGCCAACATGACTCCGACACCACATTGGCTACTCCTTGATACTCCGCCTCCGCACTGGATCGTGATAACGTAGTCTGGCGTTTTGTAGACAAAGAGACCAAGTTATCACCAAGAAACATACAATAACCAGACGTTGAACGTCGGTATCTGGACATCCACCCCAATCAATATCTGAATACGACACGAGAGTAGAGACGGAGGATGGACATAAATGCAATCCATAATCAAGTGTGCCCTGTATGTATCGTATAATGCGTTTGAACGCATGCATGTGCTCAATCCGCGGATCATGCATAAATAAACACACATGTTGAACTGCATAAGTAATATCTGGTCTTGTGAAAGTAAGATACTGAAGAGCCCATGCAAGACTACGTTAGTAGGTGGGATCATCATATGGTGTGCTAGAAGTAGCACTCAGCTTCAGTTTGGTATCAACCGGAGTGAAAGAGGACTTGCAAGATGACATGTCAGATCTCTCAATAATCTCAACTGCATACTTCTTCTGGGATAAAATAGACCACCTGCATGTCGAGTTACAGCTATGCCAAAAAAATAACTCAAGGGCCCCAAGTCTTTCATAACAAATTCTGAACTGAGAAGGGACAAGATAGACTTGCGCAAATTATCAGAGGAGGCAGTCAAAATTATATCATCCATATATAAGAGAATGTATGCTAGAGATGTACCACGACGATAGATGAACAAAGAATGATCAGACCTGCTGTGAGAAAATCCAGTAGTAGACACATAATCTGCAAACCTCTTATACCAAGCTCGTGGGGCCTGCTTAAGCCCATATAAGGATTTTCAGCAAACAGACCTGGTGAGGATAATTGGGGTCCTTAAAATCAAAGGGATGATACATGTAAATTGTCTCCTTAAGATCACCGTGTAAGAAAGCATTTTCACATCTAACTGATGAATTGGCCATGCTTTCGAGAGAGCCAGACTGAGAATAGTGCGAATGGTAGCCGATTTGACCACCTGACTAAACGTCTCACCACAATCCACGCCAACATGTTGAGTTTTACCATCACCTACAAGACGGACCTTATGCCTCTTAAACGAACTGTCAGAATTTTCCTTATGAGTAAAAATCCACATAGACCGAATAATATTGACACCAGTCGGACGGGGCACCAACTCCCACATCTTATTTTTAATAAGATCATTATATTCATAATTCATGACCATTTTTCAATTCGGGCCATGAAGAGCGGACACTGGGTTACGTGGTAGAGGTGATTTAGTGACATTAAAATGTAAATTAAAATATCGTTTAGGTTTAAACTCATTTGGCTATGAGTAACGGACCCTTGGCTCGGAATAGAAATGGACTGCACCGGGGACATTGGCGAACTGCCTCGGGACTGGCCAACAGGCAGTGGGCTTGTTGGCCGTGATACTAGGTCAGACGAGTAATTTACTAGGCCAGCAGGTAGTGGGCTTGCTGGCCTGGAAAATTCAATTGGACTGGAGGTATTTGGGCTAGCAGGTAGTGGGCCTGTTGGCTGAGTGACGGTCCCAGGAGGAGGAATTATTAGGCCAGCAGGCCCAGTGGGGCTGCTGGCCGAGAAATAGTGGCTGATGGGCCTGGGTCACTGAATGTTGTGGTAGGGAGAATATTTGGGCCAACAGGCAGTGGGCCTGCTGGCAGATATGACTCACGGGTAGAGTGGCCCCACTGTTGTAGAATATACGTGGAGGGAGTATCGTCGAAAAAATTATAAGTACTCGACACGAATTTAGACACTTGAGCAAACATGAATTGAGTTTCATAAAAAATAACATGGCGACTAATTATGATTTTATTAGAAGATAAATCAAAACATTTGTAACCACGATGATTAGACGAAAAACCCAAAAATACACAAGTGGTAGACCTAGCTTGAAGTTTATTAATTGCAGTGGACGGAAAAAGTAGATGACACAAACACCCAAACACCCTAAGATGAGAATACGAGGGATCTTTATTGTAAAAAAATTTAAGTGGGGGTTGATATGCTAAACCTTTATTAGGGGGAATGTTAAGGAGGTATGTTGTCATTTGTAATGCATAATGCCAAAAAGATGGGGGGTAATGAAGCATGGGCTAGTAAGGTTCGAACAATGTTATTAATGGTACGAATTTTTCTTTCGGCCTTCCCATTTTGCGAGGACGTATGAGGACAAGAAAACCGAAAAGATATGCCATGAGTGTCACAAAATTCCCAAAATGGCTCATTATCATATTCCATACCATTGTCACATTGAATGTTTTTAATTTTTCGTTCAAATTGGTACAGATGAAAGCTCTAAATATTAAGAATGTTGAAAAAACTTGAAATTTTTTAGACAAAGGAAAGGTCCACAAAAAATTATAATAATCATCCAAAAATAAAACATAATAACGATGGCCCAAAGAACTCAAAACGGGAGATGTCCATAAATCACTATGAATAATGTCAAAGGGCATCGACGTATTAGAAGTAGAGGCGACAAACGATAATCTAACATGTTTCCCTAGAGGACAAGATGGACAAATATGAGTACTACGCATACTCTTACAATCAATGAAATTATTATTTTTAAGAGAAGAAATAATAGACGACCCCAGATGACCCAAACGGGCATGCCACAAGGAAGGAGCAAGAACGACAAATGTGGAAGGTGTGGCTTGACTCGTGAAAATGACGGTGGTGGTGATTGGATAAAGCTCTCCCCGACTATTGCACCTCATTAGAGGTATTTCCGTCTTGAAATTCGTTATAGAAAATTCAAAAGGGTCAAAGTTAACCGAAACCCAATTATCAATTGTGAATTTTCGGACATACACCAAATTTTTAATTAAGTGGAGGGCTTGAAGGACATTTTTTTAGGACGAGAGGTGGATGTGGAGGGAGGGGGGACAAATTTGTGTGACCATAACCACGAATTGGAATTGAATTGTCATTACCAACAATTATGCCATGATTTTTGCTCAAATTGAAATAAGGCAAGAAATTACCTTGCGCGGACGTCATATGAGAAATGGCTCTGGTGTCCATGTACCAATTTGTGTCCCAGAGATTTAATCCAAGTGTATGCATCGCAACCTCTGTTGACACCCAATTTTGTCCCACCTATTATGATTTTATTCGTAGTTTTTAATATTTTTGACACTTTTAAAACAATTTTTTAATATAGGCATATATGTGTATATATCTTATTATTATTATTATTCGCATTTTTACTATCATTTGCATCTTTATCATAATCATAAGTTTTATACGAAAATTCAATGTTATTTTATTCTCGCAAAATTGCATCGCATTTCCATTTTTTTATCAAGCATTAAATATTTCGCAAATATTATATTTTATTTTTATTATCACATCGTTATGTTATTTTAAATAATTCACATCTTTTTACAAAAAAAAAATAAAAATAACACTCTTTAATATTAAACCCCTTTTATATTTTTTAAATCCATAATCCATTTTTCATTTTTTTCCAACCCAAAACAATTTCTACCCAAAACATTCTATCAACCCCAAAGTCCATCTCCCCAAATTAACTCTTATTTTTGGCCCAAAAACCGAAGCCCAACAACCATTCTCCATCACCCAAAATAATTCAACTCCCTCTTCCCTTATTCCGGCCCACCCGAACACCCCAACCTCCTAAGCCCAACAAACCCTTTATTCCCTTCCCTTTATTTCCCTTATACCCCAATCCACAAAATTAAAACACCTAATAACCTAACAACTTCATCCAAACCAAAGCCCAATTCCCTTTCCCCTTATTCCCTTTACCCTCAAACCAAATCTCCCAAGCCCAACCAATACAAACCCAAATCGGCCCAACCCGAACCGCCCAACTCCCACACCCTTTTATTCTACTCCCTTACCCCTTTAAACCCCAAAACCCAAAAATCAAAAATAAAAACCTAACCCTAACTCTCCCAACCGCCGCCACCCTACGCCTACCCCCACGCCGCCACCCTACCCCTCGCCACACCTACGCCGCACCCTACCCCCCGACGCCACCCTACACCCCTACGCCTGACACCACCAATCCCCACACCGCCGCCTGACACCACCAATCTACCCCATCACCTTTCTGCAACACATGCCCCAAGAACACGCCCCAAAATTCAGATTTGTTTTTGCCTTTAATTCAAATTTCAAACTCGTTCTTGGGGGGAAATCCACCTATAAATATCCCCCTTGTTCTTCATTTTTTGGAGGAAGGAAATCTGGATTTGGAAGGAGAAAAATCTGGATTTGGAGAAGAAAATCTGGATTTGGAGAAAAAAATCTGAATTTTGGAAGTCCGAAAATCGAATTCAAGTGTTGAAATCCGAAATTTAAAATCTAAGATTCTCCTAAGGTTGGTATTGTTTCTTTTTTGTGTTGTTCATCATCTTAAAGAGTCCGAAAATGTAAGTTAAAATTATTGGGATTTTGGTAGTGAATAATCTGAAATTTTGTTATTTTTTCACTGTTTTCGGATTCCTGCGGCAGATCGTTCGGTCGGGTCGACCTTCGGATAATTTCCGCTTTTTTTTTTTTTTTTGCATTTTATATCTGGTTGTTGGTTATCTGAAATTTGGAAGGAAATCGATCCGGGTTGAAAAATCGGATCCCGGGTCGGGTCGGTCATTGTTCCGGGTCGGTCGACCCGGTTTCGGATAATTTTCAGATTTTGTATTTTTATATCTTGTTGTTGGTTATCTGAAATTCGGAAAGAAATCGATCCGGGTTGAAAAATCCAAGTCTGGGTCATCGTTCGCCTGGGTCGACCCGATTCGGATAAATTCCCGATTTTTGTGTTTTTCATATCTCATTCTTTGGTTATCAAAAAATCTGAATTTCGATTTCATTCGGTCACCGCTCATAATCCGGTCCATTTATTTTTTCATAAATGCTTCTTAGTCCTGCTTTGGTTCAAACTTGAATTCGGTCGGATAGTTTAGTCGCTAATGTCCTGCTTTTTTTGCATTGTTATTATGTTATTGATGGAATTAATACCGCATTCTCTTTGTTGTTTTATTGATTCAAACTAATATTGCGTCCATCTTCCCTTCCTTCTCGATTTCATATCACTGCTTTATCGCTTTTTACTATTTTAAAACTAAACACCGCGTCTTTTTCAAATTTGTCTCTCTCGCTTTTACGCTTCGACATCGCTTCACCATCGCTTGCTGCCTTGTTTTAAAATTTTATCGATTTGAACACGATGTCGCTACCTATTTTGACCTCGCTTCGGTCAAAGCGAGCTCGGACGTATGGGGTGATTCCTGGGTAAAGGATTGAGGAGTCGCCACCTAATTATTTTTTACGGTGAATTAGGACACCTAAATATTTAAACTAAGTGCTGCAATGTAACTCCAATTTTAAGGTCTGCGAAACTAGTGAGATTCTAGGTAAGGGTTCTTTATTATCCTAAAGGGAAGGGGTTAGGCATCCTTTAAGATCCGCTAACTTGCGGTTATCCGGTAAAACTCAGGTTAATTATTGCTAGAAAATACATGTTTGAAGCATGAAGTTAAAAGATGTTTGCAAATATGATGCATTTCATACAAGTAAATATGATGCATTTTATACAAGTACGTATTCAGATGACATAAAAGAAAGATACATGTAAAGTTTTTAGAAAACATGCATTTGTGACAATAAATTCTTTATAATGCCAAAGAAGCAAAATTTTGGGAATCACGAAATTGTAAATTGACAAAAGATAAACTTATTCAGTATGATTAATAAAGTAAAATAAAAGATGACAAAAGTTATTTTGAAAATCTTGAATTCGCGTGACGAGCCTAAAATAAATAAACTAGCGAAGGATTTCTAAGTTTGCGAGCCTACAAATAAGCTAGCGACGGGTTTCAAATCTTAAACTAACCTATGAATAAATCATAAGTTTGCCTATTCTAAGCATTTCAATAATTACATAAGTGCGATAAATAATATTACAATACAAAGCGGAATAAAAACTGAATTAAAGAAAGAAATAACAATAAATAAACTCCGAGGAATAATTGCCTTTATTTACTTTAGTCCCTGCAAGCTGTCAATAACAAACGGTTAGAAACAGTTAAATACGAATAACTTCATATCCGTATTCAAAGCAATGAATGTTTTGATCGCGGAGGGCTCAGACTTAAATTTTGAAAAGAACATTCCAATCACGTCGTGGCTGCAAACATATGACTAATGTAGTTTATTTTTTTGATTGCCTCGCCTACTAAACGTGTTGGTCTCTCGGGTGAAATAGAAAAGATCACTATAATCACGTCGTGGCTGCGAATATATATAACTTGTTGGTTATTTTAGTCACCTCGCCTACTAAACATGTTGATCTCGGATAAAGGTTTAAGTCTTCATCCTTGCCCAGAAGTTATATTTCCGTCTTTGCAACTGTGTAGGCCTCAAAATCGACGGATATTTTTCATCGGCCAGTGTAGTATCGTGTTCAAATCAGTAAAATAAAATTGGAAGCGATGGCAGCGGTAGTAAGCGAGCGAAGCGATGCGCGATGGCTTGATGGCGGTAGCGGTATCGATAGCGATAGCGATGGCGATGGCGATGGCGGTAGCGGTAGCGATGAGCGATAGCGATAGCGATGGCGATGGGTAGCGATGGCGATGGCGATGGCGATGCTTGATGGCGATGGCGGTAACGATGTGATAAGTAATGCGATGGCGGTAGGCGATAGCGGTAGCGATGGCGATAGCGATGGCGATGGCGATATGATATGATGGCGATGGCGATGGCGGTAACGATGGCGATGATAAGTAGCGATGGCGATGGCGATGTGAAAAACAGTTTCGAAAATGACGCGGTGTCTAGTTTTAAAACAAGAAAGCGATGAAACGGTAATTTGAATCTTTGAAAGCGATGGCGAAATAGAAAGCAATGTTGGAAAAATCACGGTGTTTAGTTTAAAACAAGAAATGATAAAGCAAGAAAGCGAATCAAACGGGAGCAAATCAAACAGAAACAAATACCAACAGACGCGGTATTTATTCAAACAAGAAGAAAACAAAGAATATGAAACCGAAGCGTCTCCCAAAGATGGACGCAATATTGGTTTGGATCAATAAAACAACAAAGAGAATGCGGTATTAATTCAATCAATAACATAATAATAATGCCAAAGAAACAGACAGATGGCGATTTAAAATACCCGACCCGAAGTTACGAAATTAGGAAATATTCAAATCGGTCGCCTGACTGGTCGTTGATTCAAACCGAAATCGATTTCAAAGACCAATTTAGGATGACCAAGAACAAGAATATGAAATGCAAGACTGAAAATGTTGCCTAAATCGTCGATCTGACCGTCGATGATCTGACCGGATCGATCCAAACTTGAATCAGATCTCAAACCAAATTCAGATAAATAATAACAAGAATACGGAATGCAAGAATTCGGAAATATCCAAATCGGTCGACCGACCGGATCGATGATTGACCGGATCATTGTTTCAACCCGATCGATTTCAACACCCAATTCGGATAACCAATAACAAGAATATAAAAATGCAAAAATTCTAAAAATGTTACCCAATCGTCGATCTGACCGTCGATGACCGACCGGATCGGCGTTTCAACCCTAATCAAATAAATTCATCAATTTGGATAACCAATAATAATTAACAAAGAACAATGCAAGAAAATTTGGGAATTCAAATTGAGGCGATCTGACCGGTCGGTGACCGACCTAATTGGAGTTTCAACCCTAATCAAACAATTTCATCAATTTGGATAACCAATGATAAGAATATGTAATGCAAGAATTACGAAAATATTACCCGAATCGGTCGACTAATCGGTCGGTGACCGACCGAATCCGAAAATCGATGATCCAAATCAAATCTTAACACCAAATTCGGATAACCAACATACATAAATATGAAATGCAAGAATTACGAAAATGTTACGAACCAAGTCGACCGGAATGGTCGATCTGACCCGTATAGTGAAAAAATCAGAGAAATCAAAGGGGATGACAAACCTTTTCGGACTTGATTCTTGGATAACAAGGAAGGCAAAATGCTTGAAATCAAGAACACAACAAAGATATATATATTGAATCGTTTTTCTCAAAAATCCTCCGAAAAAATCCCCCTCAAAATGAAGAACAACATGGGGTATTTATAGGTACTCAAACCCAACGTCCCAACCCCTCATACCCCCTTAAAACGAATTCGAATTTCAAAATAAAGGGGGAACAAAAATCTGATTTTGGGGCGCGATTTCTTGGGGCATGTGTTCGGCGGTGTCAGGGTAGGGTGGTGGCAGTGGCGAAGTGACGGGGGTAGGGGTGCGGCGACGTAGGGGCAGGGGTGTAGGGTGTGCGACTTGGGGGTTGGGTTTTTAGGTTTTCGATTTTTGTTTTTGGTTTGGGGATTTGGGGGAATAAAAGGGTAAGGGGTTGGGCGGTTTAGGGATTTTCGGGTGGGCTTGGGTTTTTTTTTTTTAATTTGGGGTTGGGCTTGTGGGTCACGGTTTGGGCTGTTTTTGTTTTGGGTTTGGGGTGTTGGGCCAATAAGAGAGTTGGGCTTGATTTTGGTTGAGTTAAAATGAGAGAAGGGGTTTTGGGAGTTGGGCGAATGGGTTAGTGAGTATTGGTGGTGGGAATTTAATTGGGTTAGGAAATTGGGTTGGGCTTGGACGAAAATGGGTTTTAATTTAGGTTGGGTAGAAATTGTATTGGGTTAGGAAATAAAAATGGGTTATGGATTTAAAAAAATATAAAAGAAGGGGTTTGATATTAAAATATATTATTTATATATATATATATTGTTGTAAAAGATGTGAATTATTTAAAATAACATAATGACGTGATAATAATAAAATATAATTTTTGCGAAATGCTTAATGCTTAATAAAAGGAAAATGCGATGCAATTTTGCGAGAAATAAAATATCATAGACTATTATGGATAACTTATGATTATTATAAAATGCAAATGATATAAAATATGCGAATAATAATAATAATGAGATATATACACACACACACATATATATGTATACGCATGTATGTATATAGATTAAAATTGTTTTGAGGTGCTAAAAATAATTAAAACTGCAAAATAAATCGGAAAAGACGGGACAAAATTGGGTGTCAACAGATGCCCCTCTTTGGATGGAGACGATGAAAGAGTTTTCGGCCAAAGAAAGTTGACTGAGTAGCCAATTTTGCCCTGATCCTCGGGACTGCATGGTAAGAAATAGAATCCCGAGGGGTATAGAAGTTGCAAAAAAGATGGTGCACATTCAAAACAATGCCCCAGTGTCGACTTAAGATGACACTGGTCGCAGACACGAGAAATTAATGGGAAAGAGCGGATCGACGTTCGAAGTAGGTCGTTTGACCAAATTGCCTTGGTTCGCCGTGAGATATAGTTCCATGTTGTGCTGAAAGCTCCCGCCGATTCGAATTCCTGTGGCCCAGAGCAAAGATAAAAGTTTGTGTATAACAGTTCCATAAGATATGTATGTGAGAATATGACTTTGTAAGTCGGAATGATGTCGTTGCTAAATGTTGTGCAGATGATGGCGTTGGCGGGCTTTGTTTACACTTTAAAATAAAGTACCCGCATTAGAAGGTGGGCGCTGTTTTTTTAAAAATAAAATACCCAGATTAGGAGGTGGGCGCTGGTTTAAAACATACCCGCATTAGAAGGTGGGCGCTGATTTAAGCGTGCCGCATTAGAAGGTGGGCGCTGATTTAAAACATACCCGCATTAGAAGGTGGGCGCTGATTTAAAACATACCAGATTAGAAGGTGGGCGCTGATCAAATTTAAATACCCGCATTAGAAGGTGGGCTGATCAAATTTAAATACGCGATTAGAAGGTGGCGCTGATTTAAAACATACCCGCGTTAGAAGGTGGGCGCTGATTTAAAACATACCCGCGTTAGGAGGTGGCGCTGATTTAAAACATACCCGCGTTAGAAGGTGGGTGCACGATTGATTTAAAACATACCCGCGTTAGAAGGTGGGCGCTGATTTAAAACATACCCGCGTTAGAAGGTGGGCGCTGATCAAATTTAAATACCCGCGATTAGAAGGTGGGCGCTGATTTAAAACATACCCGCGATTAGAAGGTGGGCGCTGATTTAAAACATACCCGCATTAGAAGGTGGGCGCTGATTTAAAACATACCCGCGATTAGAAGGTGGGCGCGATTTAAAACATACCCGCATTAGAAGGTGGGCGCTGATTTAAAACATACCCAGATTAGAAGGTATACTGATTTAAAACATACCCAGATTAGAAGGTGGGCGCTGATTTAAAACATACCCGCATTAGAAGGTGGGCGCTGATTTAAAACATACCCGCGTTAGAAGGTGGCGCTGATTTAAAACATACCCGCATTAGAAGGTGGGCGCTGATTTAAAACATACCCGCGTTAGAAGGTGGGCGCTGATTTAAAACATACCCGCGTTAGAAGGTGGGCGCGATTTAAAACATACCCGCATTAGAAGGTGGGCGCTGATTTAAAATATACCCGCATTAGAAGGTGGGCGCTGATTTAAAACATACCAAGATTAGAAGGTGGGCGCTGATTTAAAACATACCCGCGTTAGAAGGTGGGCGCCGATTTAAAACATACCCGCATTAGAAGGTGGGCGCTGATTTAAAACATACCCGCATTAGAAGGTGGGCGCTGATTTAAAACATACCCAGATTAGAAGGTGGGCGCTGATTTAAAACATACCCAAGATTAGAAGGTGGGCGCGATTTAAAACATACCCGCATTAGAAGGTGGGCGCTGATTTAAAACATACCCAAGATTAGAAGGTGGGCGCTGATTTAAAACATACCCGCATTAGAAGGTGGGCGCTGATTTAAAACATACCAAGATTAGAAGGTGGGCGCTGATTTAAAACATACCCGCATTAGAAGGTGATACTGATTTAAAACATACCCGCATTAGAAGGTGGGCGCCTGATTTAAAAGTAGTGTAAAGTGGGGCCTTATTGCCATGCCATGATAGTTAATGTGTGGACATAAGCGATGCAAAAGTTGAGTAGATGAGAATGCGACCATGTAAGTCGAAATACCGTTCTTTCCGTGGACACAACACGGTTGGGAACATGTAGTTTAGCATGACGTCTTTGTACAATCTCCAAACAGGAAAGTGATTCTTGTAGTGAGTTGCGATGCGGAGGCCCTTGCGAATCTGCTCATAAATGTTGCAGCTTCCCTGCTGTTTTCGACCTGAAGAACCTGTACTCAAATAAATTTATGAGTTTTGGGAGGGGGGAGTTGATTCGCGTTGACTTTGTAGCCGGTCTTGGTATTTGCATGTCCCGCTAACTCTGACCCGTAGCCCTCTCTCGCTTCCCAGTCTTGGCCACCGTTAATGAAAACATTCGAAAATAATTTGTAGAAATGCATCTTAAAAATAGAAACATAAAAATTATATCGAATTTTGATGAAAATGTTTGTTGAAAATAATTTGCTTATAAAAATTACTGCACATATATATATATCCGTCGGCGGTGACATGCGGTGAAACAAAGCAAACGTCTTATCCAAAATTCTCCTGGTGAAGACTTAGTTTGCCGATGGTTTTCCATGTTTATCTGCCTCTGGCGTGATCCCTTAAAAATGCCCCAAAGTGTCCGATATATGAGAATGACGATCTTTGAACGGACTTGTGTAGATTTCTTGCCCGCTCTATCGGGGTGATCAGATGGGTGCATTTTGTCTTTTGTGAGATAAAGGAGAAAATATTTCCTAATGGTGGGACCGAAGCCGATTTAGGCCGCCTACGTATCCCCATGAGGGAATCAGGTCGTGACGTAGTTCATTACAAGCAAAAGTGGATTGTAAGGATTTTCTAAAATGGGACCGAAGCCGATGTGGCCGCCTACGTATCCCGCCGAGGGAATCAGGTCATAACGTAGTTCATGTTACAAAGAAATGTGTTTCTGGGGGGATTTGCAATCTAGGAAACGGAACCCGACATGGGTTCTTTGCGTATCCCGCCTGGGAGCGCAATTTTTACAACACAAGAAATGCATTACACAGAAAAATCCTAAATGTAGTATCTTTTCACTGCATCCGCGTTGATAGCTTTTGGCCATACTTCACCGTCCATTTCAGCTAGGATTAACGCTCCTCCAGTCAACACCCGGTGAACCATATAAGGCCCTTGCCAGTTAGGTGCGAATTTTCCTTTAGCTTCATTTTGGTGCGGGAATATTCGTTTTAGCACCAATTTCCCTGGTTCGAAAGTCCTTGATTTTACTTTCCTGTTGAAAGCTTTGGCCATTCTGTTTTGATAAAGTTGTCCGTGGCAGACTGCGTTCAATCGCTTTCCATCAATCAAAGATCAATTGTTCGTATCGATTCAGATCCATTTCGCCTGCTCATTTCGACTTCTTGGATAATTCTCAAAGATGGTATTTCCACCTGGCCGGTAACACGCTTACGCTCCATAGACCAATAGATACGGCGTTGCCCGGTAGAAGTCCCGATCAGAGTGCGATATCCCAAAAGTGCAAAAGGCAGATGCTCATGCGGTGCTTGTAATTATCGATCATCTTCGTAGTATTCTTTTGATGTTTTTGTTGGTCGCTCGACCGCTCCGCTCATCCGAGGTCGATGCACGAGTGGAATTGCGGTGAGTGATCTTAAACTTCTCGCATATCTCATTCATCGACATTCTTGTTGAGATTAGCCCCATTGTCCGTTATAATCGACTCAGGGATTCCAAATCGACAAATGATGTTATTGCGGACAAAATCAACCACCACTTTCTTTGTTACTGACTTGTGAGACGATGCTTCTACCCACTTTGTGAAATAGTCAATTGCCACTAGAATAAATCTGTGTCCATTTGATGCGGCAGTTCAATAGGGCCAATGACATCCATGCCCCAAGTCGCGAATGGCCAAGGAGAGCTCGTCACATTGAGTTCGTTAGGGGTACCTTGATTAGATCACCATGAATCGACATCGATGGCATCTTTGCACGAAGTGGATGCAATCTGCTTCCATGGTCATCCAAAAGTATCCTCGCTCTTAGAATCTTCTTTGCCAAAGTGAAGCCATTCATATGAGGCCCGCACGTGCCTCCGGGTGTCTCTTCAACTAAACTGCTTGCCTCTCGAGCATGAACACATCTTAACAAACCGAGATCCGAGTCCTCCGATAAAGGATTTCTCCGTTTAGGAAGAAATGGTTTGCTAACCTCCTAAGTGTCCTTTTTGTATCTTTGGTTATGCCTTACGGATATTCACCTATCTTGAGATATCTCTTAATGTCGTGGGTACCAAGGCTTTCCATCCAACTCTCCATCTATGTTGAAACAATATGCCGGCTGATCCGATAAGCTCACCTTGATGGGATCAATGTAGTTCTTATCTGGATGTTGAATCATGGAGGACAGTGTTGCCAGAGCATCAGCGAACTCGTTTTGAGTTCGTGGGATATGCTTGAATTCTATCTTGCCGAATTTTTGCATAATTCCTTCACGCAATGCGTAAGGAAGTATCTTCCCGTTCTTGGTCGCCCATTCGCCTTGTACACGATGAATCAATAAGTCCGAATCACCTATAACCAGCGGTTCTTGAATGTTCATATCAACGGCCATTCTAAGTCCGAGTACACAAGCTTCATATTCCGCCATATTGTTGGTGCATGGAAATCGGAGTTTTGCCGAAATTGGGTAGTGTTGACTGATTCAAATCAAAGCGCCTCCAATACCAACCCCTTTGAAGTTTGCGGCTGGTCGAAGAACATTCTCCAACCCGGTATTCTTCTGAGATGTCTTCTCCAACAAACAGTACCTCCTCGTCCGGAAAATAAGTTCGGAGAGGCATGTATTCTTCATCCACAGGATTTTCAGCAAGATGGTCGGCTAGTGCTTGTCCTTTGATAGCCTTTTGGGTGACATATATGATATCGAACTCACTTAGCAAGATTTGCCACTTTGCTAGCTTTCCAGTGGGCATGGGCTTCTGAAAGATGTATTTGAGCGGGTCCATCCTTGAGATGAGATAAGTGGTATATGCGCAGATAATGTCTAAACTTTTGTGCAATCCACGTTAAGGCACAACAAGTGCGTCCAAAGAAAGTATACCGAGCTTCATACGGTGTGAACTTCTTGCTTAAGTAGTATATGGCCCGCTCCTTCTTTCCTGTTTCGTCATGTTGTCCGAGCACGCACCCAAATGCATTTTCTAACACGCAGATATAACAAAGAACGGCCTTCCGGTTACGAGGCACCAAAACAGTGGGTTAGACAAGTATTCTTTGATTCTATCGAAAGCTTCGGGCAATCCGATGTCCACTTGGTAGCGGCGTCTTTCTTCAAGAGCTTGAATATTGGCTCACATATCACCGCTTGATTGTGCTATGAACTTTCTTGATGTAGTTGAGGCGACCAAGGAAACTCATTACGCCCTTTCGACTCTTTGGAGGAGGCAAGTCTTGAATAGCTTTTACCTTCGAGGGGTCCAATTCAATACCCCTTCTACTTACGATGAAACCTAACAGCCTTCCCAAAGAGGACACCAAATGCGCACTTTGCGGGATTTAACTTCAGGTTATACCGCCTCGGTCGGTCAAAAACTTCTCTAAATCTGTCAAGTGATCTCAAGTCCTTCGCGACTTGATAATAACGTCATCTACGTAGACCTCTATTTCTTTGTGGATCATATCATGAAAAATGGTAGTCATGGCCCTCATGTAGGTGGCACTGCATTCTTGAGTCCGAACGGCATTACTCGATAACAAAGATACCCCCAAGGTGTAGTGAATGCCGCCTTCTCTCAGATCTTCCTCATCCATCAAGATTTGGTGGTAACCAAAGAAAGCAATCAACAAATGATTGTAATTCATGCTTTGCACGCTTGTCAATGAGTATGTGAATATTTGGAAGAGGGAAGTCATCCTTCGGGCTGGCCTTGTTGAGATCCCGATAATCCACGCACACTCGTATCTTTCCATCTTTCTTTGGCACAGGTACAATGTTGGCCAACCAAGTCGGGTATCTTGTGACCCGAATGACCTTTGCGTCGAATTGCTTGGACACCTCTTCCTTGACCCTTAAGCTCAAATCAGGCTTGATTTTCCTTGGCTTTTGTTTCACCGGAGGGTAGGATGGATCGATAGGCAATCTATGCGAAACAATATCTGTGCTCAACCCTGGCATCTCGTCATAAGACCAAGCAAATACGTCGATATATTGCCTCAAAAGATCCGTCAGTTCTTTCCTTTGTGGGGCGTTCAGATGGACGCTGATTCTTGTTTCTTTCACATTTTCTGCATCCCCCAAATTTATTGCCTCGGTTTCTTCTAAATTTGGCTTTGGTTTATTCTCAAAATGTTCCAATTCCTCTGTCAATTCTTCTGGTTGCGAGTCTTCCTCATACTCTTCGAAGTCCTGTTCATCGTTTGGATTTTGTTTGTTTGTTTCATTACATGTCACATTCACATTATCGATGATTTATTAGTTTGCATCTTTGAAAGAGAAAAGAAAATTAGTAAACAAAACAAATTTTTAAATAGCAAAAGAAATGTGGATTTGTCATTTAAGCTTTCAAAAGATGGAGGCAAAACACATTAATGCATAGATGCGATTCAAGCCTCAATTAGAATCGCATTGTTTCAAAAAGTACTAAGGTAATTTCTACCAAGCTTCCCGGAGAAACAGGGCCGGGGCACAGGTCCAATTTTTCAAAATATCTCCACGTTCTGCATCCCAAATAGTTGGGCCTTCATCAAAATCATCCAGAATTACATGGCATTCCATTTCTTCTTCTGCAATAAAAAGGCTTTTGAGTCCTTCCGCGAGGTCGTCTGCATCATCTTCATTCGACTCCTGAGCGGCATATGCTTTGACGAATGACTGATTCAAGGGTGGAACAGGCTTTGGCAAGGGAGTGTCCCTTTTCTTTCGGAGGTTGACTGATAAGACTTCTTTAGAAGTGGGTTTATATCCGAGACCGAAAGTATCCTTCTTACTGAGCAAGTGAACAGGCTCCACCATACCTTCTAAATTCAATCCGAGGCCTCGACCGGGCTTAAAGCCATTCTTCAACATTTCCTGGGCCACCATTGTGAGGACCGGGGTAACTTCAATATTTCACTTTGGAGGCACATGCAATTTCTCCGACATGGAAGACAGACCCATCCAAACAGATTCACGCTTTCAACAAAGAGGATCCGCTCTTCGGGACATATTGAATTGCTCCCTTCTCCGTGTACCACGACCTCGTGATGATCCCAGACAAACTTCAAACTCTGATGTAGGGTAGAAGGAACCGCACTCACCACATGGATCCAAGGTCTTCCCATTAGTAGGTTATAGCTGGTAGATATGTCTAACACTTGGAATTCCACGACGAACTCCACGGGCCCCACTTGTAATGTCAAATCCATTTCTCCCATAACGCTCCTTTGCGCTCCATCAAAATCTTTAACTCTCAGATGACGTTCGCCAATCTTTCCAATGCTAATTCCCAAGGCTCGGAGAGTCGCCGCGGGACAAATATTTACGGCTGAGCCTCCATCAATCAATACGTTACAAATGAACTTGTTCATGCACTTTGCTGTCATGTTCAAAGCTTTGTTGTGGCACAAACCCTCGGGTGGCAATTCTTTGTCATGAAAAGAGACTTTATGGGCCTCTAAGATCTGTCTCACCAAGGCCGAGAGTTTCGCCTTTGTGGTCTCTCTCGCACATAAGCTTCTTTGAGTACTTCCAATAAAGCGCGTCCATGGTCAGGAGAATTCATCAACAATGATAGCAAAGAAATCTGAGCTTGTTTTCTTCAATTGCTCTACAACGGAATACTCCTTGGTTGGCATCTTCCTCCAGAACTCTTCTACTTCAGTCTCTGTTACAACCTTTTTTGGATTGTCCGCAGGGGCATAACATCGTCCGGATCTTGTCATACCAGCGACGACAACTTCTACAATTTGTTTCTCCTTTCCCCTGCTCCTTTCCCCAATCGAATAGCTCCAAGGGGCAGTTTTGGTATCGACATACGACGTCACTATCCGCGATTTCGGAGGAAGTACTTCCACTTCAAACGGTGCTCTTACCTGAACTGTAATTATAGGGGTGATCAAAGCCGATGATTCAACTCTTTCTTCTGTTCGGATCGGCACAATGGTCCCTTCCAAACTGTTTTCTTCATCAACGGTAATCATGTCTATGTTGGCATTGTCATGATTTGGCAGAGGGTTATTATTTACATTAGGGGAAGGTCCTTTCAGCTGGATAATTCCCTCTTTGATCAAAGCCTCGATCTTGTCTTTTAGGGCGAAACAAACTCCAGTGTCATGTCCGGTGATCCCCGAGTGGTACGCACAATGCTTAGTTTCATCATACGACCTGGGAATAGGATTGGGGATATGCCCTGGGATGGGTTGGAGTATTCCCGCGGTCCTCAATCTTTCGTATAGTTGGGCTAGAGGTTCGGCTAAAGGTGTATATGTCTTGACTGGCCTTCTTTCGTGATTTGCCCGGGGTCTGGGAGTATTTGGTGGATGGTTTTGCGGCTGAGGCGGATGTGTGGGTTGATACTGTGGGGAATTTCTATAGGTAGGTGCTCGTGGTGGGCTATATATTGGTTGGGTATGATAGACAGGGTAGGGAGTAGGCGAGTGTTGATAATAAGGCTGAGGGCTTTGTGTGCTTTGGCTATAGTAGGAGGGCTGATGATTTTGGGTGCTTTGATTATAGTAGGGAGGTTGGGATGACGGGCTTTGGTAGGTTGGCATTTGGTTGGACCTATGTTCCTGGACCGCCATGACAGGGGACGCTCCATCCCTCCTCTTCTTAATTGCTCCCCCGAATGAGTCTGACTGAATGGCCTTACTCGTCGCCTGCAATGCTGCTAAGTTCGTGATTCTCCCTGTTTTGATACCTTCTTCTATGAAATCTCCCATTCGACCACTTCAGAGAAATTCCGGCCCAATGACGCTTATCATTTTTTCGTAATAAGTTGCATCCTTCATAGATTGCACAAAGAGCGTGGTCATCTCACTTTCCGCCATTGAAATTTGAACTTTTGCCGCTCCGCCCTCCATCTCATGGCATATTCTCACGAAAGTCTCTGTAGATTTTTTCTCCAATTTCATTAAATAAAATCTATCCAAGACTGTGTCGGTGTTAAACCTGAACCTATCCACAAAATCCTGTGCCATTGTGCCCCGCTTATGCCATTTTCATGGTCCTGGCTTGTGTACCGCCGAGCGCTTCTCTGTTAAACTTCTTATGAACAACTTCATTATTATGGCCTGGTCCTTACCCACTCCAACCACTTGTCACAATATGATCTCAAATGAGCGAGGATTTCCTTTCCATCGAATAAATCAAATTTTGGTACCTTATACCCGATAGGCAATCAACGTCGGGATGCATGCAGAGATCTTCATACTCGAGTCCTTCATGCCCCTTGCTGGTTTGAATGTTTTTAAATGCTTCTTTTAGGCTATGAATTTCCCTTGCCATACTTTCATCATTTCTAATCCTTGCTTGCCTTTCCATCTCTTCATATTGGTCTATCTCATGATGATGTATGTTTGGTATGGTAGAAGTGGAAGGTTGGGCTTCCGTTGCATATACCGGTGGCACATACTGCTTGTTAGTGATGTGTGCCATTGGTATTTGTTGGGTTGCCTGGTAATTTAGTGTGGGAGGGATATTTTGGATAAGTGGGGTAGTTTGGGTAAGTGGAGCTGGATGTATATATGGAGCTGTGAAGGATACTGGGTCATTTTGTAGCGGGTTTTGTTGTGGACTGGCCTGCGGGTTGATAGGATGTGGATTGGTACGTTGTGGGCTGGCGAATTGAGGATTGGTTCTGCTTGGTAATGGATTTCGGGGAAGGTTCTGGGGAAATGATGGTTCATGAGATGGAAAGGTGTGTGGAGCAGTTGCGCTCGTCTCTTGTTCGAGCGTGGAGTGTTGATGCCGATGGAAAGATTGGTAAGATTCCTGAGCCGTTCGATCTCGCTTTGCATAGTTGCCATTTGCTGCAGTAGTTGGGCGAGGTATTCATCCGGACTAAGTATTTCTCCTTCCGATGTCTCTGGTTCACCTCCGGAAGAGTGACAAGTCCCAAACCGGTTTGTTAATTTGCCCTGAATCAGTCATTTTGTCGGATGATTGTGCCTTGGATCTCGTGAAGTAATGGTGTTCCGCCGCTTTCAATCAACGCTAATCAACTTTTGGAAAATAAAGCGAGCAAAATAAACCTTCTCTAAAAAATGAAACAAACCAAGTTAGTATGAGACGAATAATTATTGCCTTGAATAACATGTATAGAGTGGAAAACAAGAAACAAGTAGCAGGCCAGTATATGAAAATTAAATGCGCTGGCCCTAATGTGCTTGGGGCCTCCTTTATGCCGGGAGGTGAGCTTAAACGCAAAAATATGCAAGATATCGATAAATTGATCCAAGCCAAAGATTGTGATGCCTTTTGTCGGAAATAAAGGTTGACTTTTCTTGAAATAATAATGCGCATAATAATAAAGTCGATAACATAAGATATTCATGCTCAGGTTCTAAATCTTGCTTTTGATCACCGAGATGAAGATGGGACCCTAACATTCTTTGGGTCCGACTCCTGCGTCCTCTAGATATTGCACAATATTTTGCATTTGCCGCCACATCTCGGGGTAACGATCGTGTCTCTGAGCCGGAAATTCCTTATCCAAATTGTCGTGCCGATATCTTCAAAACCTTGCTCGCCATCAGGACTATGGTGCACTCATCGCAATCCTCTCGTAGCCATGCTTGATATTCGGGGTACCTCTGCTGACTACCTCCAATGTCTATTGTGTCAATATTGTTCCATTCATCGAAGACTTGCCTAGCTCGGGACAATGAAATTCGCCCGAATGGAATTTCGTAAATCCTCATATTTGCCCTGAGGGGAATTATCTCGCTCTTGTCCCAACTGTCTGAGTACGCGGAGCGAGCGTAAGGTCGGAGGCCTTTCAACCCGATAAGCTCAATATAATAAAGCCTTTTGCATCTTATGTAGGCTTTTTTGGCATTCGGAGCAGAGGGTATTTCCATTGGATCTGTTCACGTGCGGACGCCAAAACCCATACCAATCATTCATGCCGACAGCGATATGAATCGCTTGCTCGTCGTAAAGTCGACGATTTTGTTCGACTTCACAAGCATATGTCGACCATATTCGGGCCGATAGAAGTGTTCCATTGCCCACATCTGCAAAATAAGGTTGCGACCTTCAAAAAACCTGTTTCACCTCTTTTACATTTCCCTAAAGCCCAAATATTTCGCCAAGATCATAGGGGCCAAAGTGAGTTGTGCTCCGTTTGCTCCTTCGAAAAGTGCCCGTGCTTACGGAACATATGCAGTAATCGATCTTTTCATACTCAAGCGGGAATATCGTAGACCCTAGAAAGGCGACGATGAATGCAATGGGTCGTTTGGTCCGCTAATGATCGGGGTGCAAGAAAATTCATTTTTGAATGTCTTGTAACCGTCTCGACAACCGCATTCTCTCATCTGAGATAATCCATTGAGACCCGCTTGTTTTCAAAGCATAGGAGTTTCTTAGTGTTCTTTAGCCCTAAGTAGCGGAGAAATTTCTTTCCGGATTGATGATGCGGGATAATTTGTCCTCTACCCTGGTAGATCAAATTGGTGAAATAGTTGATTTCTTCCAAAGTAGGAGTCATCTCAAAATCTCCGAATCAAGACAACCCGATCCGGATCCCAAAAATGGAGCGGTGCTCGACCAAATGTTGATCGGGGAAGATGTCGAACAACGAAACGAGGCAACCTAATCTTCTCCTAATTGCCATTTGGTCGCCAAGGTCAAAGTTTGTCCACCATATTTTCAGTTTGTTCTAATCCCACTCACCATCCTCGACTTATGCACAGACTCCATCTATAACAAAATAAAAATAAAAATAAATATACATTTTCCGATTTTTGGCATCTTTGTTTAGGCTTGGATCCGCCCATCAATATCCTGCTACACATAATATGCTGATTGGTCGTTGGGTTGTGAGACCCGTCGACAATTTGGTGGTTTTTCTTATTTGTGAAGTTGATGCCAAGGATCAACTCACCTAAGATGTATGCATGCATGACTTAAAACAAAGGGTGGTATAGCTCTATCTTAAATTTTCTAAGATTTGGCTGACTAGACACAAGGTTCCCGAGCGGACTACTCGAGTGAGAAGGCTACGCGGCCACCAGATGGTCCGGTCACTCCGCGCATACGCCAACTCTCCTAAATTTTGGTAGATTGAAAGAAATTTGCGGGTGCGTAAAACACACCTCGCGTGTAGTGTGTGATAGTGTCAATTTTCCAGAGTGGAAGAAATATGAACGAAATGCCAATTTAAGGAAAGCAGTAAGACAATATAGCAATTAAAGCAGTTTATGCAAAAATCTCATAAATAAAACACATCAAAGCACTAAATCAAAATAAAAAAAGTAAAGCAATAATTAATCCGAACTTGCTGTGGTTTAAGAACCTGAATTCCCCAGCGGAGTCGCCATGCTGTCGCGCCCTATTTTGACCTGCTCGGGTCAAAGCGGAGCTCGGACGTATGGGGTGATTCCTGGGTAAAGGATTGAGGAGTCGCCACCTAATTATTTTTTACGGTGAATTAGGACACCTAAATATTTAAACTAAGTGCTGCAATGTAACTCCAATTTTAAGGTCTGCGAAACTAGTGAGATTCTAGGTAAGGGTTCTTTATTATCCTAAAGGGAAGGGGTTAGGCATCCTTTAAGATCCGCTAACTTATGCGGTTATCCCAGAAACTCAGGTTAATTATTGCTAGAAAATACATGTTTGAAGCATGAAGTTAAAAGATGTTTGCAAATATGATGCATTTCATACAAGTAAATATGATGCATTTTATACAAGTACGTATTCAGATGACATAAAAGAAAGATACATGTAAAGTTTTTAGAAAACATGCATTTGTGACAATAAATTCTTTATAATGCCAAAGAAGCAAAATTTTGGGAATCACGAAATTGTAAATTGACAAAAGATAAACTTATTCAGTATGATTAATAAAGTAAAATAAAAGATGACAAAAGTTATTTTGAAAATCTTGAATTCGCGTGACGAGCCTAAAATAAATAAACTAGCGAAGGATTTCTAAGTTTGGGAGCCTACAAATAAGCTAGCGACGGGTTTCAAATCTTAAACTAACCTATGAATAAATCATAAGTTTGCCTATTCTAAGCATTTCAATAATTACATAAGTGCGATAAATAATATTACAATACAAAGCGGAATAAAAACTGAATTAAAGAAAGAAATAACAATAAATAAACTCCGAGGAATAATTGCCTTTATTTACTTTAGTCCCTGCAAGCTGTCAATAACAAACGGTTAGAAACAGTTAAATACGAATAACTTCATATCCGTATTCAAAGCAATGAATGTTTTGATCATGAGGGCTCGGACTTAAATTTTGAAAAGAACATTCCAATCACGTCGTGGTCGCAAACATATGACTAATGTAGTTTATTTTTTGATTCCCTCGCCTACTAAACGTGTTGGTCTCTCGGGTGAAATAGAAAAGATCACTATAATCACGTCGTGGCTGCGAATATATATAACTTGTTGGTTATTTTAGTCACCTCGCCTACTAAACATGTTGATCTCGGATAAAGGTTTAAGTCTTCATCCTTGCCCGAAGTTATATTTCCGTCTTTGCAGAATCGTAGGCCTCAAAATCGACGGATATTTTTCATCGCCGATGTAGTATCGTGTTCAAATCAAGAAAATAAAATTGGAAAGCGATGGCGGCGGTAGTAAGCGAGCGAGCGATGCTTGATGCTTGATGGCGGTAGCGGTATCGATACTTGATAGCGATGCGATAGCGATGCTTGATAGCGGTAGCGATAGCGGTAGCGGTAGCGATGCGATAGCGATGGCGATGGCGGTAACGATGGCGATGGCGATAGCGATGGCGATGGCGGTAACGATGTGATGGTAGTAATGCTTGATAGGCGGTAGCGGTAGCGATAGCGATGCTTGATAGCGATGCGATGGCGATATGATAACGATAGCGATGGCTTGATGGCGGTAACGATGGCGATGAAGTAGCGATGGCGGTAACGATGGCGATAAAGTAGCGATGCGATGGCGATGTGAAAAAGCGATTCCGAAAATGGCCAGCGGTGTCTAGTTTTAAAAGCGATAAAGCGATGAAACGGTAATTTGAATCTTGAAGCGATGGCGAAATAAAGCAATGTTGGAAAAATGCGGTGTTTAGTTTAAAACGATTAAAAATGATAAAGCAAGAAACAAGAATGTCTGAAGCGGGAGCAACCGAACAGAAAAAGCGGCGCCAACAGACGCGGTATTTATTCAAACAAGAAGAAAACAGTAATATGAAACCAGAAGCGTCTCCCAAAGATGGACGCAATATTGGTTTGGATCAATAAAACAACAAAGAGAATGCGGTATTAATTCAATCAATAACATAATAATAATGCCAAAGAAACAGATAAAGAGCGATTTAAAATACCCGACCCGAAGTTACGAAATTCGAATATTCAAATCGGTCGCCTGACTGGTCGTTGATTCAAACCCAAATCGATTTCAAGACCAATTTGGATGACCAAGAACAAGAATATGAAATGCAAGAATTACGAAAATGTTGCCCAAACTGGTCGATCTGACCGGTCGATGATCTGACCGGATCAGCGATCCAAACTTGAATCAGATCTCAAACCAAATTCAGATAAATAATAACAAGAATACGGAATGCAAGAATTCTGGAAATATCCAAATCGGTCGACCCGACCCGGATCAGTGACCCGACCCGGATCATTGTTTCAACCCGGATCAGATTTCAACACCCAATTCAGATAACCAATAACAAGAATATAAAAATGCAAAAATTCTAAAAATGTTACCCAACCGGGTCGACCCGACCCGGGTCAGTGACCCGACCCGGATCAGCGTTTCAACCCGGAATCAAATAAATTCATCAATTTCAGATAACCAATAATAATTAACAGCAACAATGCAAGAAAATTTGGGAATTCAAATTGAGGCGACCCGACCCGGGTCAGTGACCCGACCCGAATTGGAGTTTCAACCCGGAATCAAACAATTTCATCAATTTCAGATAACCAATGATAAGAATATGTAATGCAAGAATTCTGAAAATATTACCCGAACCGGGTCGACCCGAATCGGGTCAGTGACCCGACCCGAATCCGAAAATCAGTGATCCAAATCAAATCTTAACACCAAATTCAGATAACCAACATACATAAATATGAAATGCAAGAATTCTGAAAATGTTACCCGAACCGGGTCGACCGAGTCAGTCGATCTGACGAATAGTGAAAAAATCAGAGAAATCAAAGGGGATGACAAACCTTTTCGGACTTGATTCTTGGATAACAAGGAAGGCAAATGCTTGAAATCAAGAACACAACAAAGATATATATATTGAATCGTTTTTCTCAAAAATCCTCCGAAAAAATCCTCATCAAAATGAAGAACAACATGGGGTATTTATAGGTACTCAAACCCAACGTCCCAACCCCTCATACCCCCTTAAAACGAATTCGAATTTCAAAATAAAGGGGGAACAAAAATCTGATTTTGGGGCGCGATTTCTTGGGGCATGTGTTCAAGTGTGTCGAGTAGGGTGGTGGCATGGCGAAGTGTGAGGGGGTAGAGGTGCGCGACGTAGGGCGGGGGTGTAGGGTGTGCGGCGACTTGGGGGGGGTTGGGTTTTTAGGTTTTCTGATTTTTTGTTTTTTGGTTTGGGGATTTGGGGAATAAAAGGGTAAGGGGTTGGGTCGGTTTAGGGATTTTCGGGTGGGCTTGGGTTTTTTTTTTTTTTAATTTGGGGGTTGGGGTTGTGGGTCGGCCGGTTGGGCTGTTTTTGTTTTGGGTTTGGGGTGTTGGGCCAATAAGAGAGTTGGGCTTCGATTTTGGTTGAGTTAAAATGAGAGAAGGGGTTTTGGGAGTTGGGCCGAATGGGTTAGTGAGTATTGGGCTGGTGGGAATTTAATTGGGTTAGGAAATTGGGTTGGGCTTGGACGAAAATGGGTTTTAATTTAGGTTGGGTAGAAATTGTATTGGGTTAGGAAATAAAAATGGGTTATGGATTTAAAAAAATATAAAAGAAGGGGTTTGATATTAAAATATATTATATATATATATATATTGTTGTAAAAGATGTGAATTATTTAAAATAACATAATGACGTGATAATAATAAAATATAATTTTTGCGAAATGCTTAATGCTTAATAAAAGGAAAATGCGATGCAATTTTGCGAGAAATAAAATATCATAGACTATTATGGATAACTTATGATTATTATAAAATGCAAATGATATAAAATATGCGAATAATAATAATAATGAGATATATACACACACACACATATATATGTATACGCATGTATGTATATAGATTAAAATTGTTTTGAGGTGCTAAAAATAATTAAAACTGCAAAATAAATCGAAAAAGACGGGACAAAATTGGGTGTCAACACACGATATTACACTGGCCGATGAAAAATATCCGTCGATTTTGAGGCCTCCACAGTTGCAAAGACGGAAATATAACTTCTGGGCAATGATGAAGACTTAAATCTTTTATTTCATCCGAGATCAACATGTTTAGTAGGCGAGGTGACTAAAATAACCAACAAGTTATATATTCGCAGCCACGACGTGATTATAGTGATCTTTTCTATTTCACCCGAGAGACCAACACGTTTAGTAGGCGAGGCAATCAAAATAAACCACATTAGTCATATGTTTGCAGCCACGACGTGATTGGAATGCTCTTTTCAAAATTTAAGTCTGAGCCCTCCGTGATCAAAACATTCACTGTTTTGAATACGGATATGAAGTTATTTGTATTTAACTGTTTCTAACCGTTTGTTCTTGACAGCTTGCAGGGATTAAAGTAAATAACGGCGAATTATTCCTCGGAGTTTATTTATTTCATTTCTTTCTTTAATTCAGCTTTTATTCCGCTTTGTATTGTAACATTATTTATCGCACTTACGTAACTATTGAAATGCTTAGAATAGGCAAACTTAGGATTAATTCATAGGGTAGTTTAAGATTTGAAACCCGTCGCTAGCTTATTTATTTGTAGGTTCGGTTGAATTCAAACTTAGAAATCCTTCGCTAGTTTATTTATTTTAGGCTCGTCACGCGTATTCAAGATTTTCAAAACGACTTTTGTCATCTTTTATTTGCTTTATTAATCATACCGAATAAGTTTATCTTTTGTCAATTTACAATTCATTGATTCCCAAAATTTTACTTCTTTGGCATTATAAATAAATTGTTTTACTATCAATTGTCAAATACATATTTTTCCAACTCTACATGTATTTCTCTTTAAAATATCATACAAATGCATATTTTGAAAAAAAAATCTCTACATTTATCCATCTTTTAAAATGCTCTTTTTTCATTAATTATTTGCAAACATCTTTTAACTTCATGCTTCAAACATGCATTTTTTCTAGTAATAATTAACCTGAGTTTGACCGGATAACCGCAAGTTAGCGGATCTTAAAGGATGTCTAACCCCTTCCCTTTAAGATAATAAAGAACCCTTACCTAGAATCTCACTAGTTTCGCAAACCTTAAAATTGGAGTTTACATTGCAGCACTTAGTTTAATATTTAGGTGTCCTAATTCACCGTAAAAATAATTAGGTGGCGACTCCTCAACCCTTAATTTATTTACCCAGGAATCACCGGACCCGTCCGTGCTCCTCTCTCTGACCTGCGAGCGGGTCGAAAATGGGGGGCGACAGCATGGCGACTCCGCTGGGGAAATTCAGGTTCTTAACCATAACAAGTTCAGGTTAATCATTATTGCGCTTTATATTGCTCCTTATTTGATCTATTATTTTTAATTATTTTCTGTTGAAATTTTGTATGCATAACTGCTTTAATTACTATATTCTCTTACTGCTTTCCTTAAATTGGCATTTCGCTCATATTTCTTCCACTCTGGAAAATTGACACTATCACACATTACACGCGAGGTGTGTTTTGCGCACCCGCAAACTTCTTTCAAATTTCCAAATTTTTTAGGAGAGTTGGTATATGCGCGGAGCGTCCGGACCATCCGGTTGGCCGCGTAGCCTTCTCACTCGAGCCGTCCGCTCGGGAACCTTGAGTCTAGTCAGCCAAATCTTAGAAAATTTAGGATAGAGCTATACCACCCTTTATTTTTAAGTCATGCATGCATACACCTTAGGTGGGTCGATCCTGGGTATCGACTCCACAATTAAGAAATCTACCAAAATTGTCAACGGGTCTCACAACCCAACGACCAATCAGCATATTACGTGTAGCGTGACAATGATAGACAAATCCAAGCCTAATCATGTCATGCCGAATTGGAAAATGTACATTTATTTTGTCTCATTTCCGACAAAAGCATTACAGTTTAGCAGCTTGGATCAATCTGTCATAATCTCGCATATCTGGCGTTTAGGCCCACCTCCGGCATAAGGGAGGCCCCATGCATTTAGGACGCGCATTTAATTTTCATTTAATCATTTTGTTGTTTTCTCCTCGCTTTTTCACTCTGTGCATATTATTCAAGCAATAACTACTCGCCTCTATACTAACTTGGTTTTCTTCATTTTTAGAAGGTTTATTTTGCCTAGGTTATTTTTCCCAAATGTTGATTCGCGTTGACTAAAGCGGCGGAACATCCCTACTTCACGAGATCAAAGGCCCGATCATTCAAAGAAATGATCGATTCAGATGCAACCGAACAGATCGGCCTGGAACTTATTGCTCTTTCGATTGTTGAACGTAAGCTTGGAAAAATAGAAATGCTTCCGCCCAAGAAAAATACATCACCCAATTTGTTACAACAAATGGCAGCCATGCAGACTGAGATAGATCGGCTCCAAAATCTCACCAACTTGTCCATTAGCGCCAATATCCCACTCCCTGAACAAGGGACGAATGCAACTGCACCGCGAACTTTTTCATCTCTGAATCGCCATTTCCCAAAACCTCCACGAAAATTCGCCACTAAACAAAACCAACCCACAACACACTAAATCACAAGCTAGTCCACAACAAAGCCCGCCACACAATGATCCGACATCCTTCACAACTCCACATACCCAAATTACCCCACTCATCCAAAACACACCTTCCACCCAAAAACACCAGACATCCCAACACATATTGATGACACGTCGGCCGATCCCAACGAGCAAAGATGTGCCACCGATATATATGCAACGGAAGCTCAACCTTTTACTACCACAGTATCAAACATGGCTTTTCAGGAAATCAGCGAGTGTGAAGAAATGGACAGACAGGTAATGATCAGAACCAATGAAAGTGTGGCGAAAGATATTCATAGCCTAAAAGAAGCATTCAAGAATATCCAAACCATCAAGGGGCATGAAGGACTCGAGTACGAAGATTTGTGCATGCATCCCGACATTGAATTGCCTGTAGGATATAAGGTGCCAAAATTTGGCTTGTTTGATGGGAAAGGAAATCCTCACGCTCATTTAAGATCATCTCGTGACAAACTGATTGGGGTAGGTAAAGACCAGGCCATCATAATGAAGTTGTTCGTAAGGAGTTTAACAGAGAAGCACTCGACCGGGTACACGAGCCAAAACCCGCGAAAATGGCGTAATTGGAGCACGATGGCACAAGATTTCGTGGGATGATTTAAATTCAACATCGACACAGTCTTGGACCGATTTTATCTCGATGAAGTTGGAAAAGAAGTCCACAGAGACCTTCAGAGAATATGCCATGAAGTGGAGGCGTAAGCGTAAAGTTCAACCCCGATAGAAGAAAGTGAGATGACCACTCTTTTTGTACAATCTTTGAAAGATGCAACATACTATGAGAGAATGATAAGCGTCATAGGACGAAGTTTCTCTGAAGTTATAAGAATGGGAGATTTCATAGAAGAGGAATCGTAACAGGAAGAATTACAAACTTTGTAGCATTGCAAGCAACGAGTGAGACAATCGGTCGGACTCATTTGAGGGAGCGATAAAGAGGAAGAGAGACGGAGTGTCCTCTGTGGTGATAGTTCGAAACATAGGCCAAATCAAATGTCAACCTACCAAATGCCATCACCCCACCTCCCTACTACAATCAAAACAACCAAAGTCCTCGGCCTTCCTATTATTGCCCATACGCCCAAAGTCCTCAACCTTATTATCAATACCCACTTGGTCCCTACCCTGTCTACCATACCCAGCCAATATATAGCCTGCCTCGAGCACCTGTCTATCCAAATCCCTCGCAATATCAGCCCGCATACTTACCTCATCCACAAGTCCATGTACCAAACGCACCTGCACTCGCCAAGAAACACGAAAGAAAGCCAGCTAAAACCTATACACCTTTAGCCGAACCTCGAGCCCAGTTATATGAAAGACTGAAAACCGCAGGAATACTCCAGCCTATCCAAGGAAATGTCCCCAATCCTGTTCCTAAATGGCACGATGAGACCAAGCGTTGTGCATACCACTCGGGAATCCCTGGACACGACACTGAAAATTGCTATGCCCTCAGAGACAGAATCGAGGCATTAATCAAAGAAGAAGTTATCCGACTGAAAGGACCTGCCTCTAATGAAAACAATAACTCTTTGCCAGATCATGACGATGCAAATGTGAATATGATTACTGTTGATGAAGAACACAACTTGGAAGGGACTATTGTGCCAGTCCAGAGAAAGGAAAAGGTTAAATCATCAGCCTTTGTCACCCCTATGATTACAGTCCAATTGAGGGCACCGTTCGGAGTAGAAGTACTTCCTCCAAAGTCGCGGGTCATGGCACCATCTTTTCTTGGAAAAGTCCTATCAACCAATCTCCGAAGGAAGAGAGATGCTCTTTTGCCAAAGCATGTTACACCTCTGAGTCAGTCATTCGTCGAGCACGCGCCACTCAGGAATCAAAGGAGGACAATGCGTACCAACCTCGTTGAGGGATTCAAAAGTCTTTTCATTCTTGAAGAAGAAGCAGGATGCAGTGCGATTTTCGAGGATTACAAAGACTCAACCATTTGGGATGCAGAGCAAGAAGATGATTTGGGAAGTGGACTGTGCCCGGCCTTGCTTCTCCCGAAACTAGTTAATCGCATTAATATTTAATGAAATAATGCGATTCAAATTGAGGCCTGAATCACATATATGCATTTAATGTGTTTTGCTTCTACTTTTTGAAAACTTAAAAAGACAAAGCTGCATTGGTTTTGTTATTTTAAAATCTGTTTTGTTTAATGATTTTCTTATCTTTTCCATTATGCAAACTAACTCATCGATAATGTGTGACACATTTGAAACAAGCAAGCAAGGCTTCGAAGAATATAAGGAAGACTCACAACCGGAAGAACTGGGGCATTTTTTGGAATAAGTCAAAGCCAGATTTGGATGAAACATCAGGATGGTTGATAAGTTACAAGCATCGGCACGGACGTTTGCCATTTGTACTCTTAGGCAACTGCACTACAACTGACTTCTACTAGGGCAATGCTATATCTTTCACAATCAAGTAGATACAGAATCATATACTAAGAGACTGATTGATGAAAAGCAGATGGACGCAGTTGTCCGGGGCAACCTTATCAGAATAGAATGGCCAAAAACCATCTATGCAGATGCAGTGAAGAGATACCATATCTAAGATTAGTTATTCTCTATGTAATACTTTTTCTATGTTGTAAAAGTTGCGCTCCCTTGGCGGGATACGCAAAGAACCCAGGTCGGGTTCCGTTTCCTAGATTGCAAATTTCCCCAAAAACACATTTCTTTGTAAACCTGAACTACGTTATGACCTGATTCCCTCGGCGGGATACGTAGGCGGCCACATCGGCTTCGGTCCCATTTTAGGAAAAAAAAAAAAAACCCTTACAAATCTCCTTTGCTTGTAATGAACTACGCCATGACCTGATTCCCTCATGGGGATACGTAGGCGGCCTAAATCGGCTTCGGTCCCACCATTAGAAAATATTCTCTCCTTTATATCACATATGACAAAATGCACCCATCTGATCACCCTGATAGGACAGGCAAGCAATCTACACAAGACTCGGTTGTCCGTTCAAAAGATCGTCATTCTCACATATCGGAAACTGGGGCATTTTTAAGGGATCACTGCCGGAGGACGCCGATAAACATGGAAAGGCATCGGCAAACTAAGTCTTCAGCCTAAGAGGATTTTGGATAAGACGTTTGCTTTGTTTCACCGCATGTCGCTGCTCGACAGACATTTACATATATGCATACTTTCTTATAAGCAATTTATTTTCAACAAATACTTCATTAGAGTTTAACAAGATTTTTATTACTAATATGCATATTTTCTTATACGCAATTTATTTTCACCAAATATTTTCATTAGAGTTTGACAAGATTTTTATTACTAATATGCATATTTTCTTATACACAATTTATTTTCACCAAATATTTTCATTAGAGTTCGACAAGAACTTTTTAATGATAAGCATACTTTCTTATAAACAAATTATTTTCAACAAATGTTTTCATTAACGGTTAGCCAAGACTGGGAACCAGACAGGGGCTACAGGTCTGAATCAGCAGGACATGCAGCTATCAAAAGCCAAAGCTACCAAGTCAACGCGAATCAACCGCCCCTCCCCAAACTCACAAATTTTCTTTGAAGTACAGGTTCTTCAGGTTGAAAAAGCAGGGAAGCTACATCACTTATGATCAATTCCCCAAAGAATTTCGGCACCACAACTCACTACAAGGATTACGTTCCTATTTTGCATCTATACGAAGACATCATCTTGACCTACAGGGTCCCGACTATTATGTCTGCACAAAGATGTTATTTCGAATCACAAAGAACGACAACAAGGCAAACCCGACGGCAAAGACGTCGCATCACATTTTCGCCCTTGCCAGGATGACATTTCAATTCACATGAGTTTGGATCGGCAGAAGATTCAGCACAACATGGAACCCTATTACAGCAAACTGACGGCAAGGACGTCACTTACATCTCTTACAACAGGACAACATTACAATAACGTCATCGACGTTATAGCAGCACGACAATTATCTTTTACAGCATTATAATGACGTCAACAGCATTACAATGACGTCTTCAACGCAATGACTATCTTTACAAAGATTACAACAACGTCATTGGCGTATCGCAAAGACATCAACTATCTTCAACAAAGATTACAACGACGCCTCAAAGACAACAAATTATCTGCAACAACAAACATCATTACAACAACGTCATCGACGTTACTGCAGCACAACAAATATCTTCTACATCATTACAACGACGTCAACAACATTACAATGACGTCTTCAACGCAACAACTATCTTTTACAGCATTACAACAACGTCATTGACGTTACTGCAGCACATCAACTATCTTCAACAGCATTACAACGACGCCTTCAAAGATAACAAATATCCGCAATAAAGAAACACCATTACAAAACAACGTCATCGACGTTACTGTAGCACAACAAATATCTTTTACAGCATTACAACGACGTCAACAAAGATTACAATGACGTCTTCAATGCAACGACTATCTTTACAAAGATTACAACAACGTCATTGACGTATCGCAACACATCAACTATCTTCAACAAAGATTACAACAACGTCCACGATGTTACGGCAAAGACGACAACTATTTTTACAACAACAACGACATCAAAGAAAGTCTATACAACGACGACATCATCAACGCGTCTATACAATGACGACATCAAAGAAAGTCTATACAACAAATGACGCCAACAACATTACAACGACGTCTTCAACACAACACGCCGATCCAACGACGCCATTTCAGCGCCCACCTTATAATGAGGGTATTTTAATTTGATCGGCGCCCACCTTATAATGAGGGTATTTTAATTTCGGCCAGCGCCCACCTCCTAATGCGAGGTATTTCCAAGTTATTTTCTACAATTTTTCTCGTGATTATACACTAATTATATCTTAAGCTTTAGTTTGCAGGAGTTTTTAATTTGCAGGAACTTCATCACAACGTGGAGCTATCTCTTACGGCGAACTGAGGCAATTTGGTCAACGACCTACTTCGAACGTCGATCCGCTCTTTCCCATTAGTTTCTCGCATCTGCGACCAGTGACATCCTAAGTCGACACTGGGGCATTGTTTCTTGAATGTGCACCATCTTTTTGCAACTTCTATACCCCTCGGGATTTTATTTCTTACCATGCAGTCCCGATGATCAGGACAAAATTGGCCACTCAATCAACTTCTTTGGCCGAAAACTCTTTCATCGTCTCCATCCAAAGAGGGGCATCTGTTGACACCCAATTTTGTCCCACCTATTATGATTTTATTCGTAGTTTTTAATATTTTTGACACTTTTAAAACAATTTTTTAATATAGGCATATATGTGTATATATCTTATTATTATTATTATTCGCATTTTTACTATCATTTGCATCTTTATCATAATCATAAGTTTTATACGAAAATTCAATGTTATTTTATTCTCGCAAAATTGCATCGCATTTCCATTTTTTTATCAAGCATTAAATATTTCGCAAATATTATATTTTATTTTTATTATCACATCGTTATGTTATTTTAAATAATTCACATCTTTTTACAAAAAAAAAAAAATAACACTCTTTAATATTAAACCCCTTTTATATTTTTTAAATCCATAATCCATTTTTCATTTTTTTCCAACCCAAAACAATTTCTACCCAAAACATTCTATCAACCCCAAAGTCCATCTCCCCAAATTAACTCTTATTTTTGGCCCAAAAACCGAAGCCCAACAACCATTCCCCATCACCCAAAATAATTCAACTCCCTCTTCCCTTATTTCGGCCCACCCGAAAACCCCAAACTCCTAAGCCCAACAAACCCTTTATTCCCTTCCTTTATTTCCTTATACCCCAACCCACAAAATTAAAACACCTAATAACCTAACAACTTCATCCAAACCAAAGCCCAATTCCTTTCCCCTTATTCCCTTTACCCTCAAACCAAATCTCCCAAGCCCAACCAATACAAACCCAAATCGGCCCAACCCGAACCTACCCAACTCCCACACCCTTTATTCTACTCCCTTACCCCTTTAAACCCCCAAAACCCAAAAAATCAAAAATAAAAACCTAACCCTAACTCTCCCAACCGCCGCCACCCCACGCCTACCCCCACGCCGCCACCCTACCCCCGCCACACCTACGCCACCCTACCCCCGACGCCACCCTACACCCCTACGCCTGACACCACCAATCCCCACACCGCCGCCTGACACCACCAATCTACCCCATCACCTTTCTGCAACACATGCCCCAAGAACACGCCCCAAAATTCAGATTTATTTTTGCCTTTAATTCAAATTTCAAACTCGTTCTTGGGGGGAAATCCACCTATAAATATCCCCCTTGTTCTTCATTTTTTGGAGGAAGGAAATCTGGATTTGGAAGGAGAAAAATCTGGATTTGGAGAAGAAAATCTGGATTTGGAGAAAAAAATCTGAATTTTGGAAGTCCGAAAATCGAATTCAAGTGTTGAAATCCGAAATTTAAAATCTAAGATTCTCCTAAGGTTGGTATTGTTTCTTTTTTGTGTTGTTCATCATCTTAAAGAGTCCGAAAATGTAAGTTAAAATTATTGGGATTTTGGTAGTGAATAATCTGAAATTTTGTTATTTTTTCACTGTTTTGGATTCTGGTCGATAGATCGTTCGGCCCGGGTCGACCCGGTTCGGATAATTTCCAGTTTTTTTTTTTTTTTTGCATTTTATATCTGGTTGTTGGTTATCTGAAATTTGGAAGGAAATCGATCCGGGTTGAAAAAATCGGATCCCGGGTCGGGTCGGTCATTGTTCCGGGTCGGTCGACCCGGTTTCGGATAATTTTCAGATTTTGTATTTTTATATCTTGTTGTTGGTTATCTGAAATTTGGAAAGAAATCGATCCGGGTTGAAAAATCCGATTCAGGGTCAGTCACTTCGTTCGTCGGTCGACCGGTCGGATAAATTCCTGATTTTTGTGTTTTTCATATCATTCTTTGGTTATCAAAAAATCTGAATTTCGATTTCATTCGGTCACCGTTCATAATCCGGTCATTTATTTTTTCATAAATGCTTCTTAGTCTGTTTTGGTTACGAAACTTGAATTGAATTCGGATAGTTTAGTCGCTAATGTCTGTTTTTTTTTGCATTGTTATTATGTTATTGATGGAATTAATACCGCATTCTCTTTGTTGTTTTATTGATTCAAACTAATATTGCGTCCATCTTCCCTTCCTTCTCGATTTCATATTCTTGTTTCTTGGTTTTACTATTTTAAAACTAAACACCGAGTCTTTTTCGGAATTTGTCTCTCTGTTTTTACGCTTCGATTCGCTTCACCTTCTTTGTTTGCTGCCTTGTTTTAAAATTTTCTTGATTTGAACACGATATTACACTGGCCGATGAAAAATATCCGTCGATTTTGAGGCCTCCACGATTCTAAAGACGGAAATATAACTTCGGGCAATGATGAAGACTTAAACCTTTATTTCATCCGAGATCAACATGTTTAGTAGGCGAGGTGACTAAAATAACCAACAAGTTATATATTCGCAGCCACGACGTGATTATAGTGATCTTTTCTATTTCACCCGAGAGACCAACACGTTTAGTAGGCGAGGCAATCAAAATAAACCACATTAGTCATATGTTTGCAGCCACGACGTGATTGGAATGCTCTTTTCAAAATTTAAGTCTGAGCCCTCCGTGAGCAAAACATTCCTTTGTTTTGAATACGGATATGAAGTTATTTGTATTTAAGCTTTCTAACCGTTTGCTCTTGACGACTTGCGAGGATTAAAGTAAATAACGGTGAATTATTCCTCGGAGTTTATTTATTTCATTTCTTTCTTTAATTCAGCTTTTATTCCGCTTTGTATTGTAACATTATTTATCGCACTTACGTAACTATTGAAATGCTTAGAATAGGCAAACTTAGGATTAATTCATAGGGTAGTTTAAGATTTGAAACCCGTCGCTAGCTTATTTATTTGTAGGTTCGGTTGAATTCAAACTTAGAAATCCTTCGCTAGTTTATTTATTTTAGGCTCGTCACGCGTATTCAAGATTTTCAAAACGACTTTTGTCATCTTTTATTTGCTTTATTAATCATACCGAATAAGTTTATCTTTTGTCAATTTACAATTCATTGATTCCCAAAATTTTACTTCTTTGGCATTATAAATAAATTGTTTTACTATCAATTGTCAAATACATATTTTTCCAACTCTACATGTATTTCTCTTTAAAATATCATACAAATGCATATTTTGAAAAAATCTCTACATTTATCCATCTTTTAAAATGCTCTTTTTCATTAATTATTTGCAAACATCTTTTAACTTCATGCTTCAAACATGCATTTTTCTAGTAATAATTAACCTGAAGTTTGACCGGATAACATAAGTTAGCGGATCTTAAAGGATGCCTAACCCCTTCCCTTTAAGATAATAAAGAACCCTTACCTAGAATCTCACTAGTTTCGCAGACCTTAAAATTGGAGTTTACATTGCAGCACTTAGTTTAATATTTAGGTGTCCTAATTCACCGTAAAAATAATTAGGTGGCGACTCCTCAACCCTTTTACCCAGGAATCACCGGACCCGTCCGCGCTCCGCTCTCTGACCTGCGAGCGGGTCGAAAATGGGGCGCGACAACCTCGATATCTGTGGGTATCAGAACTGCTATTGGGCCCGCAACCGTAAAGGCTTGCTGACAAGGCCCAACAACCGAATGTTTGGGTGAAGCGCTGCGGGTGGGCCTCTGTGGTGATCCAGTCGTTGGGTAACCATCTTGGCGGCTACGAATTGGGCCTCTGCTGGAATTGGAAATGGGTAATTAGGCCAGTTGGGCTACTGCCAGGCCCACTAGCCAACGACATTGTTGGCCCACTGCCCTGACCGAAACTGCGGTTGCCTCCGCCGGCTGCCACCCTGACCACTGCTGCCGCTGTGGCTGCTGCTTTTGCCGCGGCCGCAACCTTTTTCGCCGAACTTCCGATTCTGACCCTGTTGTTCCAATTTGGAGTAGAATTAGCCGAAGATGATAGAGAGTAGGAATTTTGTGGGGAGGCCGCCATCATGGCGGAAGTTGCTCCAGTTGCTGCCTTTTTAGCCAATCATGTCTTTTCAAGGGTGAGCATAGACCGTGCTTGATAAAATAGAGGAAAATGGTTGTTTTGATGAAGAAGAGTCCCAACACCATTATAGGCCTCAGATAGGCCGACAACATCTGAAGAACAAGACGATCATTTGTGACAGGCGCACCAACGTTCTTGAGTTGATCCACCAATTCCTTCAGCCTTTTACAATAAGCTGAGACATTTAGAAAATCCTCTATAGTGACATGGGAGAATTCCTGCTCAAGAGTGACGACACAAAAATGTTTGTTATCTTGGAATATATCACGCACCATATTCCAAGTATCCATCGCCGTGGCGTCGGGTTCAATAATCATCTGCAAAAGGTCCTTAGAGATAGTGGAATATATCCACTGAGTACGGTAGCATCAAGAATCGTCCATAACATAGGTTCATCATTGGCGGTAGGCACATTCACCTTGAATGTATCCGTAGGGATGATGTGGTAAAGGACTTGATGCGAGCGTGCGTGAACTTTAAATAATTCTGCCCACGTCGCGTATTGGATGTTTTTCATCTCAAGAACGATAGGGATGTGGTTCTTGATGTTAGAGACGGTAAGGGCAGGATGAAACGTGTTCTTTGAGGTAGACATAATGAAAGAACAAGAGGAGAATTAGGGATTGGGAAGATAGGAAAATATTTAGAAGAAAAAAAGTGTCGGAATCGCGGATTCCGATGGAGCTAGGCAGCGGAAGTGTAGTTGGGAGAAGGAATTTTGCTCTAGACTTCTGATACCATGAAAGAAACAATTCCTTGATTATTTTCATGAATGAAGAGGTCTATATATACAATATACAATATCTAAATATGGAAAATCCTATTTCTACTATAATACTAATATCCTAATTACACTTGTACAAGAATTTACAAAATAAAGTAAGAAACATAACTACACTAGAATTTGTTGTTACAGTTTCTATCATTATTCATTCATGATAAAGTACTAGCTGTCTTAATATGAATCTAGTTAATAATTATTGTACATAGGGGCAGAGTTAGGAGGCGCAAGGGGTTTATCCAAACTTCCTTCACCGAAAATTACACTATATATACAAAGTTTGAAGTCATCGAAAGCGTTAACAACAAGCCAAATTCTGATGGATTCCATCGGAGATTAGCGATTCTCTAGTAGTACATAGTGTAATTTTTGGCGAAGAGGGTTTTAATAATTAAACTATATATACAAGGTTACCGAAAACGTTACGGACAAGTCAAATTCCAACGAATTTCATTGAAGATTAGCTATTTTTGATAGTATATAGTGTAATTTTTGACGAAGGGGATCCTGATAATTACAATATACATACAAGGTTAAAGTCATCGAAAACGTTAACGACAAGTCAAATTCCGACGGATTCCATAGGGAATTAGCGATTTTGTAGTAGTAGTAGTAGTATATATATATATATATATATATATAGTAGTAGTAGTATATATATATGTATAGTAGTAGATGTTGAATCTGTTTGACTTCTTCCGTGTGTTTACTTGTTTATATTTTGAATCTACTTATCAAAAATTCCGACTCCTATACTTATTATAGAAACTCATAAACTTCAAATCTTGAATGCGCATCTACTTAGTTTTATCATTTTTCTATTGATCAATGAATTAACGACCTTCCAATTTATTTGTGTGCGTAGCAATTCAATTCAACACTATAATTTTATTTTGGAGATTTAGTTGTTTTTTTACACTTTGAATTGGATACAATAGTCCAACCACATCGTACAACTCAACAAATTCTGGACAGTAAATTTCAAAAGGTCAATGACACATAGTTCAGAAACAAATAAAAATAAAACTTGAATTGCAGGTCTAGATAGTAATTTAATTTTAGTACACACATTAGCATTGAGCGTGGTTCTGAACTAAAAATAATTCGAATGAGAGTATGTATTGTTGGCTAGAATCGACAAAACCCAGAAATCCTAAGCACCAATTAAGTTTATTAAGAAAACTGATTTTTGATGTTTGTGAAGACGCACTGAACAGATCTACGGCTATAATTTAATTTCCACTGATCATGAGTTACGTAGGAGAACTTATCTATAAGTAAAAAATTATTTGTAACCGGTGTTTATATTAACAGAATGAACACATACCTGATTTGAAATTTATGAGTTCATAATTCTTGCTCTTTCAAGTTACCGAGTTCTAAATTAATAATTTATATATATTTAATAAATTTTTGTAACACAAATACAGGGTTGTGTCATAGCTAGTGAATTTTCCCGAACCCATAGACTGAATATACAATATTCTCACCTTAATTGTTTTGTTTAATCATGATAAATTCGTATGATTTGATATAAACACCAAAAGGGTAGCCCGGTGCACTAAGCTCTCACTATGTGCGTGCTCCGAAAAAGAGCCGGACCACGAGAGTGTATTATACTCAGTCTTACCCTGCATAAACACTACAGATAAAAAAAAATACCGGGCTCTATATATAAATATATGACAAGGTTTTTCTTGAAATTTATGTGGGCTTTGGACCCTCTATAAATATAAGAAACTCTTCAACTCCATATAAGTTTTAAGTTTTGATTATATCCCTCTATTTTACGACATAACTTCAGTTTAATACATATATGGCTCACTCATTTCGAGTTGTTGATCCCGTTCTCATCCTTACTCTTCTACTTCCATTCTTCAACTCAGGTACCTTTCCTTCTCTACTATTTTTCATTTCCTTTTATTATAGGGTATTTTTCACTTTAAAATTTGTTGGAATTTCCTCTTTGTTTTCACATATATAAGAGGCATGATAAGAGATTTTGATCATTTGAACCACACAATTACAACTATGTATGTCTTAATCCCAGCAAGTTGGGATTGATTATATGAATTTTTATTATTCATATCGCTCGATTTAAGCTAACAACTTTAACCAAAGCATGTAACAATTAATTCTTGGTTTTCTTTTCCCTTTTTTAGTTCACTTCGGAATATCTTTCTTGTAATGCTCTCTTTCTTTTAAAAAAAATAATGTTTTAATCATGACTTCATGCTAGGTAGTAGTTAGTGTCCAACTAATCCGGTGTGACTTCGGATTAATCATCCTCAAATAAAATGGAAAACTCAATTGTTAATGCTGTTCTTTTAATTATAGGTGGAATATTAAACCCTGCAAATGCACAAGCATCAGGACAGGTTTAAGCTTCTGAATCAACAAATAACATTTCCTTCTTTTCTTTTACAAATTATCTTGATTTTATTGAGTTCAACGGTTACTAAATTATTGAAAATAGGTGAACAAAGTACTTTTCTTTCCTTTGTATCATAAAAATCACTTATTTTATGCGAATTTTACTAAGGTGCACATCATAAAAAGTGTCCGGATGTATTATTTCCCGACTTGAGTAATTAACCTTTTGAGTGAAATAGCGAAAACTAAGTGACTTTTTTGAAACAAAAGAACGAAAAAGTGATCTTTTTCACCTATTTTGAATAGTTCAGTGACCATTGAATATTATAATTAAGATTAAAATGTCGTTTTAGTTTAATAATACCCCTTTGGCTACGAGTAACGGGCCCTTGACGTGAGGTAGAATTGGAAGGGAGTTGGGCGTTTCTCGGGTTGGCAGTGAGCCTGCTGGCCCAACAACTGGGTGAGCAGTAGATATCGGATCGAAATTAGTAGTTGTCGTGTCGCTGGAACAGTACCGTTATCGGGACTGGGCCGAGACTCTAGATCGGCAATTTATGGGCCAGCAGGTAGTGGGCCTGCTGGCGGATTCGGGTCATGGGACATCTCAGAAAAATGATGGATAATATACGGTGAGATCCCATCATACAAAAAAGTATATGAACTAGACACGGAACTACACAATTTAGTAAACGGAAATTGAGTTTCATCAAAGATAACATGACGACTAATGATGATTTAGTTAGAGGATAAATCAAAACATTTGTAACCACGATGATTAGATGGATAACCCAAAAACACACAAGCGGTAGAACGAGCTTGAAGTTTGTTAATTGTAGTAGACAAAAAAAGTGGATAACATAAACACCCAAACACCCTAAGATGAGAAAATGAAGGATCTTTATTGTAAAGAATTTTAAGTGGGGATTGATATGCTAAGCCTTTATAATGCATGATGTCAAAAAGAAGGTGGTAATGAAGCATGGGCGAGCAAGGTACGAACAATATTATTTATGGAACGAATTTTTCTCTCGGCCTTCCCATTTTGTGAGGACGTATGTGGACAAGGAAATCGAAAAGATATGCCACTAGTGTCATAGAACTCTCGAAATGACCCATTATCATATTCCCTGCCATTATCACATTGGATATTTTTAATTTCCCATTCGAATTGGGTACTGATGAATGCTCTAAATATTAAAAAGGTGAAAAAACCTGAGATTTTTTTGATAAAGGAAAGGTCCACAAAAATTTAGAATAATCATCCAAAAATAAGACATAATAACGATGGCCCAACGAACTTAAAACGGGAAATGTCCATAAATCACTATGAATAATGTCGGAATGCATCAAAGTACGAGAAGTAGAGGTTACAAGTGGTAATCTAACATGTTTCCCTAATGGACAAGAAGGATAAAGTGGAGTACTACGCGTACCCTTACAAGTAATAAAATTATTTTTATGCAGAGAAGAAATAATAGATGACCCCTGATATCCCAAACATGCATGCCACAAGGAAGGAGCAAGAGCGACAAAGGTAGAAGGTGTGGCTTGACTCGTGAAAATGGTGGTGAGTGGATACAGCTCCCCCCTACTATTGCATCTCATTAGAAGTATCCCCGTCATAAAATTCTTCACAGAAAATCCAAAATGATCAAAATTAACAGAAACTCAATTATCAGTGGTGAATTTTCAGACAGACACCAAATTTTTAATTAAGTTAGGGGCATGAAGAATATTTTTGAAGACAAGAGGTGGATGTGGGGGAGAAAAATTCGTATGACCATAACCACGAATTGGAATTGAGTTGCCACTACCAATAATAATGCCACAATTTTTGCTCAAATTGAAATAAGATGACAGATTACCTTATGCGGATGTCATATGAGAAGTGGCTCCGGTGTCTATGTACCAATTTGCGTCTGGGGGATGTAATCCTAGTGTATGCATTGCGGCCTCAATATCTGTAGGTGTCGGCACTGGAACCGGGCCCGTAGCAGTGAAGGTCTGCTGAGGCCGAGGCCCAAGCAGGCCGGCTTGCTGCCCCGGCCCAACACTGTATCGTGATGCACTATTCGAGAAACTGGGCCTGGAAGCCGACTAGAATTGGGCATAGTTTCCATGATATGACGTTAGTGGATAATAAGGGTTATTGGGCCAATGGCCAATGGCCACTAGCCCAGCCCCACGGCCAGGAGGCCCACGGTTGCGGTCGTTTGTGGTCCGATGTTCCGAGCCCCACTGCTGCCACCACCAATGTTATGGCCACCACCACCGCCAATGTTACTACCGCGACTGCCACCGCGGTTCTTGCCATTATTTTTACAATTTTGGCCCCTTTTTCCACCACCGTTGGTACGGTTTTGGCCCGAATTTTTGGAGAATGAGTGAGGGTTGTCTGACGTGGTCATCATCATGACGGAATTTACACCGGTAGCCGCCTTCTTATCCAAATCGGCTCTCTTCTAATGTGAGCATGGAACAAGCCTAATAAAATGGCAGGAGAGGATTACTTCGACGAAGCAGTGTCCCAACTCCACTATAGGCCTTGGATAGGCCTGCAACCATCTGAAGAACAAGACGATTATTGGTAACGGGCGCACCAACGTTTCGGAGTTGATCCGCCAATTCCTTCAGCCTTTTACAATAGACTGAGACGTTCGGAAAATCGTTCATGTTGTTATGGGAAAATTCCTGCTCAAGCGTGACAACACGGCAGTTTTTGTTATCTTGGAATATATCACGCACCCTATTCCAAGTTTCCATCGCCGTAGCGTTGGGTTCAATAATCTTCTACAAGAGGTCTGTAGAGATAGTGGAATAAATCCACTGGAGAATGGTAGCATCAAGGGTAGTCTATAACGTAGGATCATCCTCGGGGGTAGGCACCTTCTCCTTACCAGTGACCGAGGGGATGCTGTGATGAAGGACTTGATGCGAGCGTGCGTGAACTTTGAATAATTCCGCCCACGTCGCGTATTGGACGTTTTCCATCTCAAGAACAATAGGGATGTGGTTCTTGATGTTGGAAACTGTAAGGGCATGATGAAACATATTCTTTGATGTAGACATAACGAAAGAACAATAAGTGAATTAGGGAGTTGGAAGAAAATTTGGGAAGAGAGGAAGAAATTGCACGGACACTAAGGATGAACCACGAAATCCGAGATGGGAGAAAAGGGCAGCGGAAGTGTTTTTGTGAGAAGGTATTTTAGCCTAGACTTCTGATACCATGAAATAAATAATCCCTTGATTATTCTCATTAATGAAGAGGTATTTATATACAATATACAATCTCTAATTATGGAAAATCATATTCCTACTATAACAATAAATGAAAAGTCATATTCCTATTATAACAATAAATCCCAATTACACTTGTACAATAATTCTTCAACTATGGTAAATTTATACTAAAACTTGAACTTGAATAGACGTATAATAAAAGAAACTTTTGAATAACTTCAATCTACTTGCTTAAACATGCTATTAATTTACCTACTCATTAACTTCAATCAAATATTTAAGTAAATTGAAAATCTTTATGTTAATTATAAAGATGATATATTTGTTATACTATTAAATAAAGCATGAAGACCAACACAAAATGTTAATTGAAATTTCTCTCATTCATAAGTGTATTACATGTTGGATAAAATTGTCATTGTAATAAGTATTTATTAAAAATTTCATTATTTTTATATACGTTATTTGACATTTTTATCTAATACAAAATTATTTGCGGCAAGGAAACTCATCTTGTTAAAAAAGTTACAATTAATTTTGAAAAATGTTATTATTTTCCCGTGTTTATTATTTGGCGTTTTCAATTAGTAAGAAAATTATTATTCTCTTGTAGGCCAATGATGTTAGTAATGTAATAAATATCTAATTATTCAAGTTTTAAAATTAGTGTTTCATTTTTTAAGTGTTGAAAGATGGAACTTTTATCTAATATAGTAAAACTTTGAATTAAAACTATTTAAACTTTTAGTATTGTGAATACGTTTTTTGACAATAAGAACAAAGGTAGTGTGTTAACACAAATAGCTAACTTGGAGATATGTAGTTATAGATGTGTTTTTGCTAATGGAAAGATTTTTCTAACTTCAAGGTTCCTATAAATCTTTAATTGATTGATCAATTCAAATTACACAAAGCAATTATAATTGTGACACAAGAAAACTAAGCATTCTTCTCAAAGACCCATTCATCTAAAACCAAAATATGCAGCCAAAGAATCAGAGAAAAATAATGAACCAGGCAAGTCACAATTAACTGCTCACGAAAATAAAAGAAGAAATTTATTCAATCAATATTCACACAGAGTCCGTCACAGAAAAAATCAACAACTAAGCCATGAGTATAGTTTACAAAAGAAATAAAACTGAAGGAAAAAACACAAAGTTCCGAATGCAAAAGAATGTGAACGATTATCCAGCACAAATAAAAAAACAAAAGAGTCACTTTGACTAGTTGTCTTCTGACCCGGAAAGACTATCTAGGGGAAACAAATTTGCTAAACTTGCAAATATGTCATCTTCTTGAGATTGTTGAGAAGTTAAACTTCTAGCTTCAATGATGCTCGGGAGATATCTGAACCTAGAAAAATATAGACAAAAGACTTGTTAATTACTTAATAAAATAAATAAGAAAGTCGTACTCAGAATTATAAAACATTTTTCAGGTAAACCTTGGAGTTCTCCAAAATATTTCTTAGAAAATAATCAGAAGGTCTTCATCTCTTGACCTTTTTCCAATGTATCTGCACAAAACAAACCATCAAAATCTTGAAGCAAACTAGCTAATGTTTTCTTATCATGGACTGGTTGGAATATTAAGAAAAGTTGTAAAAGGCATACTAAAATTGCTAGTCATTTTCATATTAGAAATGGATAATTTAAATTCAAGATGAACTTGGAAGGTACATGCATAACAATTTAAGTACATATCTACTATAATTTCAAGTGAAAAATTGATAGAAAATGTAAACTAAGTTTCTGATATCTCGAGTTATTAGGGTGAGATAGTGAAACTCTCGTTGGTCGTCCCCTTTTGGGATATCAATTTAGTAAATGATCATTTTATATATTTCTCTTATAATTTATGAACCTTTTAGACTATGATTTAAAGGTCTCTTTTGATAAACTGAAAATTTAATAAAAAAATATTATACCAATGGTTAAAAATTCGTAAGTTATTGTAATTTGCAAGTGTTAGACGATAGTCTAATAATTTATCTGAATTGAGCAATATATCAGCAAATATTAGATACAAGTTTAACTTTGTGTAGAAGGGTAATTTCTCAAAAATTATATTTGCACAACTTCTAAAAATAACAACATTAATGATTCTCTAAAATATTTTTCTTTTTTAAACAGATATGAGTATATGACATAAGAAACGTCTTTTCTTTTTTGGGTATGAACATAAAAAATATCGTTAACACAAATATTCAATAAAGTCTGTACAGTTAGTAGTAATTTATTTAATAATAGGAAAAACTAGTACTATATTACATGCATAAATTACATATAAAAATAGAATCTCTAATCAATAATAGATTTAGAGATTTTGACCAAATATATTGAATATTTTTTGCTGAATGTAAGATCCTTGACAACTCAATTGTTGCATTGCCACCAAGAGATTGAAACTTACCAAATAAGTTACAGTTATAGATTTTTCCTATCAAACGTGAAAAGAATTTATTTTTAAAAAGTGTATTTTCAGAGTTTAAATATTTGTATATACCCTTAGTTATGAAGTTATTAATAATGATCTTTCTTAATTTTTAATTAGTGATTTTAAATATTTTTTCTTATGTTTATAACATAAAAAATAAAAATATTGAATTTCTTACATAACTTTTAGTATGTGTATATTGAAATAAAATATAAACGTTCAAATACCGCTACAACGTACACGTGTATAGTAACCATCGTTATAAAAAAAAGATTAGAACAAACAAGGCTTTTATAGAAAAAAATTGAATGTATAAGCACTCTTAATTCACGCTTTATTTCTTATAAAATAATACAACTACCTCGTCTCATATTACTTGATCACTTTTTCTTTTAAACGTCAATCATAAATCAGAAAAATATTTTTACTACATCATCCTTATCTCTCTCAAATTAATTATATTCTAATCAATATTGGTTACTTTAAAAAACAATTAATGTCAAAAATAAAGTATGGAAAACTTAATTAATTCTATCTTATTTTTTGAAAATGATCAAGTAATTCGAGACATATATTTTTAGTAATGTGATCAAGTAATATGAGACGGAGGGAATAGTATATAAGATACTTCCTCTGGATAAAAAAGAGTATACACTTAGCCTTATTTTAGTAAAAAAGAATGTCCACTTATCAAATCAAGAAACGATTAACCTTTTTTTTCAAATTTTCCCCTGTTAAGTACAATGTGATCAAATCCCAATACATATTTAACTAGAGGCAGTTTAATCAAATTATCTATTTTTATTTAGGAATTAATATTTTCTTAAGTGGTGTGCAAATGACTAAGTAAACATTCTTTTTAATTCGAAGGGAGTAGTATTAGTGGCAAATTATTTATATGTACCTTTTACTCTCTCTGTCCCAAAATACTTATTGCATTACTTTTTTCGAGAGTCAAACTATATGAATTTTGATCAACAATTTAAGCTATATTTTTTCATTATATTAATATAAGAATAATTACAACTTATAGTACTTTTTATATAATTTTCGAATATCTAAATTTTAATTTTATAATATTAAATTAATTTAATTTTAAAATGTAGTTAAATTAACTTTTAAAAAAGAAAAACATAAAAAGTATTTTGGGACGGAGAGAATTAGATTGAATTTAGTAACATATTTTATTTTTCCTGTAATATATAGACATAATTGATTTTTTTTTCAACTCAATTAGTTTTCTTTGACCTCCTCCTCGTCTCTCTCTCTCCGCCTACTATCTCCTCCTCCAATCGCCACCGGTGAGTTTTACTACATGACTTTTTTGTACCTTTTTTTTTAATTTTTTTTTGTTATTCTTCGTGTTAATTTCAATTTTATTTATCACTTTTCCGCTTAACTAACATTGTTGTTAACTGTATCCTAAAATTGCATTGACTATCGGAAACAGCCTTCCGTACATCTTATACTTCCCGGACCTCACACACATTCTTTTGAGCTGGGTCTATCGAAAACAGCCTTGCGTACATCTTAAACTTTCCGGACCCACTGTGTGAGATTACAGTGGGTATGTTGTTGTTTGTTGCTGTACCCTAAAATATAAATCTAGGGTTTTTTGAAATTATTTTAGGGGTTTTATTTTATCACATCTCTTTGATGATCTATATATCCAGATCTAATCAATTATGTTTTGTTTCTGAAATCTATGAAGTCAATTAGGCAAAATTGTCTTTTTTTAATTTTAATTTTAATGTTTGCCAATCCAAACTTGTTTGAGACTACCGTTTTTTCTGTTTTTATATTGCTTTGTATTGTTTGTCCTTGTACCGAGGGTCTACCGGAAACAGTCTCTCTCTATACCCTTCCTAGAACCCACTTTGTGGGATTTCATTGGGTATGCTATTGTTGTTGATCCGAACTTGTTTGGGACCGAGTTAGTAATTTAATTTTTGAATTAGTTTTTTTTTGGTGAATAATTTAGGGAAAATGAAGATTTTTGTTTTTTTTTTGTATTTTTCTGAGTTAATTATAAGTGGATTTTTAACAGAGCTTAGATTAGAGTTTCAGTAATTTCTCATTATGTTGGAGCTATGTTGCTTGGATCCTCAAAAATGCTTAACTTTTGGAGGATACGACACACACTTTGGACATTGTTGTGGTTGTTTTGTCTCTGAAGTGTATTAGAGTAGAAGGGTAGCAGGTAGTCGAGCGTAGTCCTACTTACACTTACAAACTGGTAGTTGTGGTGTTATTACTGTAGGCATGCTTAACATATCATACGAATAGGCGTAGTATTGCTTTATAGTCTTCTCTAGTTTTATTTCTTCTGCTATGCGTTCTTTAATGTACTTTGTTTTATCTCATTTATCGGCGTTAGTTACTGCTTCTCTTTCAGGATGCAATATCATGGCGTATTCGCGTTTGCTATCAGCATTTTCTTACTGCTTATTGCTTTAATTTTTTGACTGGGTCTGACTGTTTTTTGCTTTGCTTATCCTGAGCCGAGAGTCTCTTGGAAATAGCCGCTCTACCTATCAAGGTAGAGGTAAGGTCTGCGTACATTCTACCCTCTCCAGACTCCACGTTGTGGGTTTCACTGGGTATGTTGTTGTTGTTGGTTATTCAAGACTTTGAAATAGTCTTTTGGTGAAGAACTTAGTGAAATTGAAGATTTCTGATTTTGTATTGTTCTAAGATAATCGTAATTCGGCTTTTAGCATGGGAGTTCCAGTAATGTCTCATTATGTTGGAGCTATGTTGTACGGATCCTCCAAAAATGCATAAATTTTGGAAGATCCGACACACAATTGGGGCATTTTGGAGGATCCAATCAACATAGTGTTGGAGAAATAAATAAAGAAAAGTAAAATTCTTTTCATTGGAGATTTATATAAACATAGTGATACACAGGTATTTTGAGATTTGTATATTGGTATACATTTGTCTTAGTTTTAGAATTATTGGCTGTTTTGGAGCAGACTTAGAACAGGGAGATTGAGCTTTCTTTTCATCATGTGGAAAAAGGATCAAGGCACAGTTGAAGCAAAAAGAATAGTAAAAGTGATACCAACTAGTTGAATTAAGGCTTAATTGTTGTTATACTTTCATTATGTCCGTTGTTTGCCAAGAGTCCTTTAGTCTAGTTAGAGACTTATAAGTTAGTGAGTGGATGAATGTGATATTTATAGAACCTCTAGTATTAGAGAAACTGTAGGCCTTAGAGAGCAAATTATGTAATATTGGAACAAATGATCGCAAATAAAGCGGAATAGATTTAGATGATTCGCATAGCCGCCTTAGCCCAATAAAAAAAGGGATTCATATTACCAATCCCAAATAGTTTTGAATATACAAAATTTTAAATAGGTATTTGGTGAAGAACTTACTGAAAATGAAGATTTCTGATTTTGTATTTTTCTAAGTTTATTGTATCTGACCTGTTAATATAGCATAGATTCGATTCCAGTAATTTCTCATTTTTTAGGAGAAGTAAACATAGACATAGTACATATATCTTTCATAAAATTGAAGATTTACATATTCCGATATACGTAGTGAGATATAGGTTTTTTGAGATTTGTATATTGGTATACATTTGTCTTATTGAGTTTTTATTACAAGAATTATTGGCTCTCTTTGGTGCCTATTGAGAACAGGAAGATTAAGCTTTCTTTTTCATCACGTAGAAAAAGGATTAAGGCACAGTTCAAGCAAAGCGAACTGTAAACTAAAGGTGATGCAAGCTAGTTCAATTAAGGTTTAATTGCTGTTGTTATACTTACATTATGCCCGTTGTTTGCCACGGGTCATTTTTAATCTAGTTAGAAACTTATAAGTTAGTGTACAGATAAATGTGAGATTTAAGGAATCTCTAGTTGTAGAGAAGGCTATTATGCTTTAGAAAGCAAATTATCTAATATTGGAGTTAGATGGCCCGAAAAGAGCGGAATAGATTTACATGATCTCGTATATCCGCTTTATTGAGAAAAAAAGAATGATTCATATAACCGATCCGAACTAAGTTTGTGAGTTGGGACTAATGCATAGTTGATTGGATTGATTGATCAAGTATAAATAGGACTTATCTCAATTGTACATGTTTTGTGATAATGTGTATTTTTTGCTGTGCTCCGTCTATTGCAGATGGATTGGCAAGGACAAAAGCTAGTCGAACAATTGATGCAGATACTTCTAGTGAGCTTTGCTGTAGTAGCATTCATTACAGGCTATGTCTTGGGATCGTTTCAAACTATGTTGTTAACATACGCTGGTGGAGTTGTCTTTACGGCCCTTGTCACCATACCCAACTGGCCTGTCTATAATCGCAATCCTCTCAAGTGGTTGGACCCAAGTGAAGCTGAAAAACATCCCAAACCACTGTCTGCTAACTCTGGTTCCAAGAAGAAGACCACTAAGAATAAGTAGGTCATTTGACTGACATTTTACTTGATCCTTCTACAGAAAAATATTGTATGATGTATCAAATACAGTTGGTGGTTTGTCGGTATGAGCTGAACATTTTCTGTTGTCGGTGAATTTTGTCAGTGCTATACAATGGCTTAAGAAAGATTTAGTTTTGATATCGCTGTGCAAATCTCTTTTATTCTTATATTTTATATGTGAACTGCCTATTTATTTGCGTATCGTCTGAGAATTACCTGTCTCTATTGGAACACCACCATTACTTGGATGAAAGGAGCTTTAGTAATACTAGTATCTTGTTGTATCTATTAGAATCTGTGAACACTGATTCCTGCAATGGTATCATGTCCCTGTCTAGGTAAAGAACAAATGTGAAGGTGAAATCAAAATATATGCAACGAACCGAGTGAGGTGCTGTTATTATGGTCAATTGCTGCAGACTTTCATGCTTGATCCCAAGTAAAATAGAGATTTCAGGTTTCATGAATCTTTAGCTGTAAGAATGCATTTGTAGCGTCTCCCCAGGGAACTTGATTATTTCATTTCTTGCAACAAAGTCGACAAATTAAATGTATTATGACCCAACACATTCTCACTCTGTTGTATGGATTGCCTATAGTTCATTGAAAGTGCAAAAACAATTTGAAAGCCACATTTGAGAAGTTTTCACAGATGTGCTTCTAGCCCATGTAGTTGGATGCTGGAAGATTGTTCTCTTCTGATATATAGCACAAATGCATTAACTGGTGCCTATCTGGGAACTTGCAAGTTGTAGGTTCATTGATTTCATTCAGCAGAGTTTACAAATTAAATGTAGCATTTGTATCCTAAGAAATCCTCATTGGGTCTTTTCCTCATCTAAAGTTAGTGTTGGAGCTATCTTTGTCCAAATTTTAGATCGAAGGAAAACATAATTAAAAAAATTTGTGGCAGATGATGGGTTCTGTCATTGTCACTCTCCCTGCCTTTCTTTTTTGTTTTCGTAGTTTCGATTTCAATAGTGCAGGAGAAGAGAGACTGTTGAGCAGCCCGACTAATTTAGATTCGCGCCTGATATGTTCACCGATGGGGTTACAATGCTCTCTACCAGAAATGTTCATTCGCAGGGTCTGAACCTGAGATATATGGTTTTAGGATGAAGGAATCCTAAATATCCTACCATACCCTTCGTGGGTGAAGTAAAAAGGGAACAAATCCAAATTATTCATTTACTACTAAAAATGTTTTTAAATTGCCCTCAATTATACTTTTGGGCTACTGATACGCTTGTTATTTGCAATGATTTAGAGCCTAAGTCAATAAATGGTAATTGGTGAACTAATTTTTTCAGCCATAGTTTCTTCATGCTCTTAGTTTGCCTCGACTTATATTTGTTTTTAATCCTAAACTCTGAACCTGGTTAAAATAAGGACTCCACATGTCAAAATAGTTTGGGAAAAGTCCAAATGTATCCTTCTTCTTTTTGTCTCTTTTAATTCCCTACATTCAACACAAAAACAACATACCCAGTATATAATTCCACAACTAGGGTCTACATTATACTTTGATTAAAATTTGATTTTTTTACTATTAATAACCTATTGACAAATTATACTTTGGGAGAATTCATATTAATATTAAAAAGGGGGACTTATTCAAACCATGTCAAATGAATTTACTTTTTCACATCACTACTAGTTGCATAAGCTACGCAGAAAAAAATATGGAATAATCATATGAATGTTCATAGTATATGGATTAAAATTCCAGCATAAAATAATACCGTGCGTATTAGTCATATAAAAAAGTACATAATTAATACAACATTTGATTATTATGGTAAATAGTATACGCATTAAATTATGCACCGGCCCCTTATCGGGTAGGCAAATAAAATAAAAAGAAAATGAAAACGTACTCGGCAGGATTCGAACCTGCGCAGGAAAATATCATGCAGAAGTACTATATGATGTAAATGTTTAAAACTGTTTTAGGTAAGGATGGATGTGTATAGCCTCCCAGTTCCAGGATCCGGAGGAAAAACTTGTTCCCAGATTTTTGAAGAGGCAGGTTGCGATACTCCTGCAAGTCCTAGTTGTGGTGCTTGTTTGGGTGGCCCTAAAGACACCTATGCACGCATGAATGAGGCTCAGGCAAGTCGTCGTTTTATATTCCAGCAAAGACAAAAATACTAGGTGATCATCTGTCCTAGCTTTGGTGGATAGAGTTACCTAGTACCTGTTGCTGGTAGGAGGTGACATGTATCCTTAGGAATTAGTCGAGGTGCGTGGCCCGGACACCACAGTTATAAAATATATATATATTGGGGCTAGCTTAGCCATAGAGTAAGTCATACTGATCGGCAGGAAGTGAGCTGGCTTGGTCAGCTGATCAATAATCACTCATACGGTGGAATGAGTAAAGAATCAAAGCTACAAGTCTCGATCTATATGAAACACACTATTTTTTCTTTCTTTCTTTCCGTTTCATTGATAACAAAAAAAACTTAATCTCGAGTTTCCTCTAATAAGCTACTGTTTTATGTGTATTCGATTCTTGAGTCAACATCATTGGCTTGTATGTGACAAATAGGATATGTCATAGTGGGATTTTATGTAAATTCAATCTTACGCCACCTATTTGAAAATATGCGTCTTAAATTTGATTTATTCTTATAGTAAACTTTCTTTAGAAACATAAATGTTTCTTCTGCGTCAAGTAGAAATGAAGTCCATACAATCTCTTGCTATTTTTTTTTTTGGATAAGGTAATCGCTTGCTATTCTGAACTATCCAGTCTATGTTCTATATATCATGATGCTAACTATAGCTGTCGATTATTTATATTCATGCACTTCTAAAGCTTAAACTTATCACGTGGTTTGTAAAATCTAGAGACACGCAGATAGGCAGCTGTTTGGCTGATTGGTTCAATTTATGGTGGACGAGGAATAACATTTATGTGCATATTTTCATGGCTTAAGATTATTTTTAGGTTTACCCTTATTCCAGATTGATTGACCTGGTTTTAGTGAAGGACTTGTATGAATTAAATTAGCTTATCAAGTATATGGCGCTGACCCTTTGATCTCATAGGTGCATTATAAGTTTATTTTTCTTTTGCATGTTGTTGTCAGTGTGGTCAAAGACGAAAGCTCTAAAAAGTGCTCCGGGTCTATTGTTGAGTTAAAATCGATTGTGTAACCTCTTGAAAAGGAAAAAAAGAAAAGATGAAAAAGGGTACTGTCTTGCCACTTCGTTATGTACAATATGTTAGGGATAGCTGTAGTTAATTGAGTGAAGCATATACCTGACTATTGAAGTGTGTGGTCATCTGATCTAAAAGTTTAAGCTGTAAGATAGAACACACTTTTAATATTTGATTGTATTTTCAACACTGCCTACCTTGTAGAGAATCCTTTGAGAAAAAGTCAAGCGCGAGGTCAAATTTGTCATCGGGTTGTAGGTCGTTACCTGACTCTACGAATGGTTAGTTGTGTTGCAGGTCTGTGTATCAACCACGAATAGGAACTTCCCTGGTCGAATGGGACACAAAGAAGGCCAGATTTATCTTGCATCGCCGTATATAGCTGCAGCATCTGCATTGGCCGGTTATGTCACTGATCCCCGAGAGTTTTTGCAGTGAAGTGCTCGATGACCTCGTTTTAGGAGTTGGGATTATGTTGTACACTAACAGATGAGTGAGTTTTAAGCTCTTGTGCTTATATATTCCTGAAAAGGGCCGCAGGCGATGTGTTTCTTTCTTCTCTTGTTTACTCCAAGAAATGAATGTTCTTCTGCAATAAAGTGACTCATTGACTCCTAATTTCTGTCCACTTTGTTGTATTAATGCATTGAATTAAGAATTTGCTTCAGGAAATAATGCTAGTTCGTGCTTCTCTGGAATCTCCTAGGGACGATTTTTGTTTTTTCTTCCTTTGCTGCAGTCATAGGGCGGGCTAGTCATTACATAGCCACTGTCATGAAGTTTCAGATCCACAGGTGAAATTCCATGATAATATCCTAAATTCACCCATGGAACTTGAAACTCTATGACAAGTGCTAAAAAGTGGCCATTTGTGAACTTTACCCTCCTTTGCTAGTTGACCACAAATCATGTGAATGAAGACTCACAATCAACAACAACAAAATACCCAAGTGTAATCCCACAAGTGGGGTCTAGGGAGGGTAGGCTATACGCATATCTTACCTCTACCTGGGGAGGTAGAGATGTTGTTTCTGATAGACCCTCGGTTAAGAATAACGCAATATAACAATAACAATAAAGCAGTAGAACAATAATAAAGTAGGTCAAATAAGAAAGGAACAGTCACTATAACAAAATAATAAGCTACGCAGGAACGAGATAGTAAATACTAACAGAAATAGAAGGACAAGAAACTATAACAAAAATACTACGCCTACTAGTATGGAATTCTCTACTCCTACTACTCTACTACCCTAATCTGTGTATTCCACAACCTTCTATCTAAGATCATGTTCTCAATAAGCTGCAACTACGTCAAGTCCCGTTTAATCACCTCTTTCCAATATTTCTTTGGCCTACATCTACCTCTCCTGAAGCCATCCATAGCCAACCTCCGCACTGGGGCATCCACACTTTTTTCTTCACATGCCCGAACCATTTTAGCCTCGCTTCCCGCATATTGTCCTCCCTCAACAAAGAAATTTGTTTTACCTTAAATATCAGAAGGCCTCATAGGAGCAGACACTTGTGATCAAAATAGAGAAGTATCTCTAGCCCAATTCTTGAAGAAAGGAGATGGGTGGCACCAAAGTGTGCGGCGTGGTGACCAATGCGTATAAGCTTGGACTTTAACGTGACTCATTTGATTATTCAATACGTGGATGTTACAAATCTATTGACATAGAATGTGAAACAATTTTTACGTAAATTGGTTGTGCAAAGTTGGTTCATACAGAAAGTGCAACATCCTTTTACATAAGGCAAGGGGAAGTTAATGGAAGAAAGTCGGCAGATTAAGGTTCAACGTGCAGTATCAATAAGAAGATTTTGGGTAATTTCTTCCTATCTGCTCAAGTTTTATTTTGTCAAAAGAGATAATTGCGCACAAGTTGGCACATACCTCTGTTATCAAAAAATGAAAAGAAAAAGAAATGTAGAAATAGGAAATAAAATAGTAGTACTATGAAAATCATTTTTTCCCAAGAGAAATACCAATATACAACAAGACAATGTACATAATTTTGAGAAGTTCAGCTAAAGAAAACCAAATAGAAGAATAATTACAACATTGTAAATAAAAATCATAATGAACAAGTTTAGTGAAAAGAGCCTCAATAGCATTAACATCATTCTTCTTGAAAGTGGGCCTGAAAAATCTTAAGTGGGCTTTCAGAGCCATGATCTGTTAGCAGTTGATGGGCTTCTGTACTTGTTGTTATTAAGGCTTCTCCTTTTAGGCTTCCCACAAATGCATTGACATTCATAGCCACAAATATTACCAAAGCAAGAAAACAAGCTACTCCCTCCTCCATTCGAACGCCTGGTCGAACGGTAGCTGCTCGAGCCCGTACCTCGGTCGTATTTATGCGGAAGCTCGGTCCTCCACCTCTCGAGCTTCGTCCTGAGCCCCTCTGTGCTCTCGTCGAGGCTCCAATCATCCAACACTGAGCTCTTTTTGCCATCCATTAATGGATATCTCTTTTCAACCAATGCAGCAGCCACTTCAGATGCTGAAGGCCCAATTTCTGATTCAGATAATGGGCCTCCATACACAAACTTGCCATTCTGCATTGGGCCTCCAAACTCATTTCCACTATTCTTCATAATGGGCTTTGTAACAGACTGTTCATCCATTACTTTAGTTCTTGGTGGGTTAGTGTCAGGCCCTTTTCCAGTTGTGGGTTCATTTTTGTTGCCCATTTCCAACTCAATAAGTTTGAGTTTGGGCTTAGTCTTGGTCTTGGGCTTTTCATTATTTGGCCTATCATAAATAGATGACCCTTTGCTCACAATTGAATCACTTAAAACAGAACTTGCCTTACCTTTTTTACCTTCTATTTTTGATTTCTCCTTTATTAGCTCTGCTCCACTAATAACAGAACTTGCTTTTCCCTTTTTATTCATCATATGAGTTGGAGGCTCAAATGAAATACTAAGTATTGAACTCTCTTTTTCTTGATCTTTAGCCTTTGTTTTTGTGGGAATTGCAACTATTGAACTATTACCCATGGAAATGTCATCCAACGTGACACGTTCGCTACGTTCACTCTTTGTCCGACGTAATGTAGGTTTTAAAGTAACAACATTGTTGTTGTCGTTGTTGTTGCTGGTGTTGTTCTGTTTGATCTCGTTATTGTGTGGAAGATGCGTGTCTTCTTCCATTAAAGCTCGATATCCAACTGCTGACATGCTCATTTGTCTGTACAGTGGCATACTTCTCATAGAGCCATCGAGCAACGCCACACCAATGTTCAGTATACCTTGAGGACGCCCTGATGGACGACGAACCTACATACACCAAAATAGATACAGACATTTAAATTTCAATTAACATAAGGTAAAATTGATATTGAAGAACTATATATAGAACCATCTGACATGCATATTAAACCATATCCATAAATTAATTTATTTCTAAACATTAACAATATAGGAGTAACTCTTAGCAACAGTACTTTGTTAATAAGTCTATATAAACTTATGTTGTTACCTTGGTACTGTACTTATGCTTTGTAATTTTAACCTATTGTCACACAACATGAGCCTTGAACCAACAATAAAGTTATTTATATATGATGAAGTTAGGTCACAGTTTTAACCATGAAATTAACTTTTTGTGTTTGCGTTAGCTGGTAAATTGCCTATATTATACTCAAAAGCGCATCGACTTGTTTTTCTTCTCTTTTTTTTTGTCACAGACATTTAAAGAGGTAAAAACGTGAATTTTTATACGTAGAGAAAGTTAAGAAAAGAAAAAGACATTCAGAAAGGTATATAGGAACAAAAAGAAGGAAAAATGAGAAAACGATAGAGGAGGTAAAAGAATATGTGAAATTGATGTGCATGCGTACAACTTTACGTATGCATGTAAATACAAATATTGAACATACGAAGAGAAACTAAAAACAAAAGAAATGAATAAACCTGAAGTGCAATAAAACGCATTCCAACATGATGAGTACGGTGATGAGTTCGAATCGGAGGGATTAGGTTCCCGACGAGGACACGAACCGTTCCGACGAGAGTGTCTCGAAACCAATGGACGGAATAAATCTCAATGTGGACGGCGGAATTGTCCTGCCGGAGGAATTCCTCGTCCACACGAAAAACAAACTTGTCGTTCCACGTAGGATTGTTTCCACCTTCAACATCAACACCCGTGGCGAGTTTCCGCGTAGGGTGGACCCACGCGACAGCGTAGGTTTTCATCTTCTTGGATAGAGGTTCCAAGTCCTGCGCGGAAATGACGTTTATTTCCAAGAGTTGGAACGATTTCATGATTCCCATGTTCTTGGAAATAGGTGGCATTTTCACGAGGCGATAATCGTGATAGTGATCGTGGTGGAAAGAGGAGGTTTTGCTCGTCGTCCGTCAGGTAGGGGACGACGAGGGAAAATTTTGGGATCGATGTGTTGGAGATCCCAAGTGAGATTGGGGTTATAGAAGGAGATGATTTTTTGAGAGAACATTAAAGATGTAGTATATACGATGAAAAAATTAATTAGAATCGAGGTGTATTTTAGACCAATATAGTGTCTTGACGCATTTGGAGGATTTTCTTTTTTATTGTTTGAATGTTGTTAGGTTATCACTATGGAGCTTATTTTTAGGCAAGAATTTAGTTATATACGTGGAATTTTTCAGCATTTATTAGTCTTCTTTGGCTTGTGTATCTCTTGAACATTTGTTGTACAATAATATACCATTATAATTTTATTCCCATTTCCAAACATGACCAATAATAATGATAGCGCAAAGAATAGTGCTATTATCAAATTACTCAAGAGATATTTGAAGCTAACTCTTCGTTAAAACGAAATTCGTAATATGACATAATTATCTACTATAACAAATACATTTAATAAGAGTAGAAGGGGTAAAGAGAAGATTTTTTTTTTCGATTTTCTTTAACCAATGTGCTAGAAGGGACTATAAAGCTTGAAACTCTTACACGTATCTTTTTACAAAGGCATGTGGCCTTTCACTATTCTCTAAACTGTTCCCAAACTCGATCAGTAGTTTTCTGTTTTCATAGATTCATAGCAACAATGTCATATGTTACTCTTTAGTCTTTACTTTGTTTGTCAATCATCTTAGCTCAAAAGCAAATTAAGGGTATGTCTCAATCTCACTGCATTTCCATTCTTTTCTCTCGTGACATCATTATATACTTTCTAATTAACATCTTTATGGACAGTTCTTTTTATATTTATATTTGTATGTATTTTTAACGTGAAAGGGGGCTTTGGAGTGTTGTCACGTGATCAGAAGATCATGGGTTTAAGCCGTGGAAATAGCTTCTTGCAGAAATGTGAGGTAAGACTGCGTACGATACATCTTGTGGTCTGGACTTTTTCCGAACCCCGCACATAGCGGAAGCTTAGTGCATCGGGCTGTCCTTTTTATTATGTATTTCTAACATCTGCTTAAGTTTAACCATCAATTTGGATTTCATATGATGTTGAAATGCTGTAGTTAATACCCTTTTATTAATTTAGAGCCTTGCGTTATTTTTAATCTATATGAAAACTTTACTTTCTATTTTTAATAACTCTATAATTCTAATATTTCACAAAATTTAAAGATTACATTGAACACATTTTTAGAAACTATATTTGCTTGAAATAAGTGATCTTCTTCATTTTCTTCTTTGTTAGGCAAGTAAGCAGAAAATACTATTGCAAAAGCAGCATTTGTATATAATGTAGGTAGATATTATGAGGTGGGAGTGGGGGGTGGTGATGTGGCTATGGGGTGGGGTGTGTTGGGGGTGATCAAGAGACAATTAGTCTGGAATGTCAGTATTTGTTTTTCTAGTAAAGTTTCTTTTTGAATGAACTTGTTTTTCTGTCAAAATATTTTTTAAAATTTTTGACCAATCAAATACTAAAAAGTTAGAGAAGAAAATGATTCCCTCCGTACCAAATACACCCTGAGACTTATGAAATTATCAGGAGTAGTAGGAAAAAATTTGCAGAAAGAGTTGCTAATTAATGTAGGATTTCTTAAGGTTGACTCGTTGGAAATTAAGAATTCACGAGCATATCTTGTTGAGTCCCAGCACCTTATCTTAGATTTTGGCAGCTATTCTTACATCTGTATATTTTATAGGAGAGAATTTTTAAGTAAAGCGTTTAAGAGGGATACATTATAGTTTAGATAAATAATCTCAAAACTATATTAAGTCACTCCTTCAATTCCAAAATATTTATCATATTTTGCTTATTTTTCACCATATTTATATAAGAAGAGTTGCATCTTATAATATTTTTTGTATAATATTCAAATAATTTATTTTAATTTTAAAATATTAAATTAATCTAATCTAATTTCGTTTCAACGATTAGTTAAATTGATTTTCGGGAAGTGAAACGCGACAAATATTATGTGGACGAAGGGAGTGTCGCTTTTTAGAGGCATGCAAAAACTTTGAAGGACATATAATATGGCTTGAAATACTGCCATCTAAAAACACTCACTTTTTAATTTAATTATATTTATTATGGAAGTCAATATTGAAGGTGTCAGTTATTAACTACCACTTTTATCTTTTTTTAACACTTTATTTAGGATCTCCATTTGAAGTGTCAAATCAGGTTTCACAAACCATTTTTGGATTACAAATATGCTCCTGAGAAGCTCATCAACACCTGTTACACAAACCATTTTTGTAGAAAGTCCAAAAAATGACCACTTTGATAATACCTCTACAGATCATTATAATATTGGCAAAGTTTCATTTCATCCTTCAAATCATTTATGTTCTTTCTCATGCAATTCTTCATCTGATCATTTCAGCCCAAAAAAACCGAATAATCATGGCCGAAAATTGTTCCATAGAGCTCAATCTGATGGGAACTTAAAAGGGCTGGTGTTAAAATCTGATCTTGATGGAGTTTACAGAAAGGGGCTGGTGTTAAAATCTGATCTTGATGGAGTTTACAGAAAGGGGTTGGTGTCGAAATGTGATCTTGATGAAGTTTGTAGAAAAGGGTTGGAGTCAAAATGTGATCTTGATGAAGTTTGTAAGAAAGGGTTCGTGTCAAAATCCGATATTGATGAAGTTTGTAGGAAAGGGTTCGTGTCAAAATCCGATATTGATGAAGTTTGTAGGAAAGGGTTCGTGTCAAAATCCGATATTGATGAAGTTTGTAGGAAAGGGTTCGTGTCAAAATCCGATATTGATGAAGTTTGTAGGAAAGGGTTCGTGTCAAAATCCGATATTGATGAAGTTTGTAGGAAAGGGTTCGTGTCAAAATCCGATATTGATGAAGTTTGTAGGAAAGGGTTCGTGTCAAAATCCGATCTTGATGAAGTTTGTAGAAAAGGGCTGGTGTCAAAATCCGATCTTGATGAAGTTTGTAGCAAAGGGTTGGTGTCAAAATGTGATCTTGATGAAGTTTATAGAAAAGGGTTGGTGTCAAAATGTGATCTTGATGAAGTTTATAGATCAAAGGTACTTCCAAGATCCTCACATAACCAAGAGAAGAACATAATGTTGCAAACAGAACCATCATTTTCTATTTATAATGATCAAGATTTTGAGGAGGGGATCAATGATGAAAAATTGGTGAGGTCTGTTACTATTGGAGATGATATAGGTGATATAATTAGTGATGATTTTAGTTTTGGGAAAATGGTCATGGGGCTTATTAAGGAAGATGATGATAACGAAGATCGTGACGAGAAAGAAGATAAAGAATTTGAAGAAGGAAGTGAACCAGTTAGTCCAATGTACCTTGCTGCTGGACTTGGGATTGATGTTAATGGCATGGACAACACTGAAGGCGGGCTGATAAGGACAGGTCGTGATGCTGACGTTGTACCTTCAAATTTCGATGAAAATGGAGATGTCGAGGTGTATTATAAGAGTTTGCTCGAAGAATATCCCTCCAACCCTTTGGTCTTGAGGAATTATGCTCAGATTTTGCAGGTCAGTCTATGAACTCTGTTGATCACCATTTCCTTGAGAGCGTATTGTTGTTTTCAGTTTATGAACATGACTAATTCTCATTGTACCGTGCACATTTTTGTTATGGATTCGACAACTGCAATGTCTTCATTGAGGGCTACAACTTCAAAGTTAGTATTTGAAGAGGCGAACCGCCTCAATGGAGGAATCATCTAGTGAAAATATCCCGTCTTATTTTCCTTTTTAGTCCATATTGAAAGAATTTTATTCCTTGTCTATTTCTTTCCAAAGAAGTTAGTAATATACTCATCATACAAGCATCATCCTAGCCTAGAATTAAGGTAGTAAATATCTAATTATACACCTACCATATATAAAAGATAATTAATGATTATGTAATATTTACAATGATTCTATCACACCCCCGCAGTCGAAGCGGGATGTCGTCGTATGCTAAGACTGTCCCGAAAGTCTTCAAATAGAACCAAGGGAAGACCTTTTGTAAAAGTATCGGCGATCTGATAGCGTGACGGGACATGTAAGACACGTACTTGTATGCGAGCAACCTTTTCGCGAACAAAGTGAATGTCCATCTCAATATGTTTAGTGCGTTGATGTTGAACTGGATTCCCTGATAAATATACCGCACTAACATTATCACAATAAACCAATCTTGCCTTCGAAACGGGACCATGGAACTCCAGAAGAAGGTTTCATAGCCAACAAGATTCAGAAACCACATGGAAACTCCCCGGTACTCAGCTTCGGCACTGGACCTAGACAAGGTAGCTTGCCGTTTGGAGGACCAAGAGATCAAATTATCACCAAGAAAGACACAATAATCAGACGTGGAGCATCTGGTATCCGGACAACCACCCCAATCTACATTTGTGTAAGAAATGAGAGTAGTTGTCGAAGACAGATATAGATGCAAGTCATGATCGAGAGTGCCCTGAATATAGCGCACAATGCGCTTGAGCATGCATGTGATCCTCCATCGGGTTATGCATGAATAGAAAAATATGTTGCACAACATAAGATATGCCGGGCCTCGTGAAAGTAAGATATTGCAGGGCTCCTGCAAGGCTGCGGTAATGTGATGGATCAGCATATGGCATGCTAGAAGTAACACTCAACTTCGGTTTAGTATCAACCGGAGTGGAGGAGGGCTTACAAGAGGACATGCCAACTCGTTCAATGATCTCTTCTGCATACTTCTTTTGAGACAAAAATAAATCACATGCATGACGTGTTACAGTTATTCCCAAGAAATAACTCAATGGCCCCAGATCTTTCATAATAAATTCTAAGCTAAGAAGAGATATGATAAACTTCTGAAGAGCATCAGATGAAGCAGTTAAGATAATATCATTCACATATAAAATGATGTAAGACATATCATTACCGTGACGGTATATGAAGAGAGAATGATCAGACATGCTGTTAGAAAACCCAATAGTAGAAACATAATCTGCAAACGTCTTGTACCAGGTCCGATGAGCTTGTTTGAGCCCTACAAGGATTTCTTCAGTAAGCATAAATGATTAGGATAAGTGGGGTCTCTGTAACCTATAGGCTGGTACATGTACACCATTTCATTGAGTTCTTCATGCAATAATGCATTTTTCACATCAAGCTGATGTAGAGGCCATGTCTTAGAAAGAGCCAGACTTAGTGTCGTGCGGATAGTTGCTGGTTTGACCACCGGACTGAAAGTCTCACCGCAGTTCAAACCAACCTGTTGAGTCTTTCCATCAAATATATGACGGGCTTTATGCCTCTCCAATGTACCGTCAGATTTTTCTTTATAACTAAAAATCCACATAGACTGAATCGCATTAACATCAGAAGGACGAGGCACCAAATCCCAAGTCTTATTATTAATAAGAGCATTATATTCATCATTCATAGCCATTTTCCAATTCGGATCATTAAGGGCAGACACATGATTACAAGGTAGAGGTGATTTGGTAACATGGGTGTGAAGATTGTATTTTTTGTTTGGTTTGAAAATCCCATGTTGACTACGAGTGACTAGCCGTTGGGCCTCTCGGCAGTGGACTACCAGCGAGAGGTGCCGCTGGGCTGGCATCCACTAGGCTCGGGTTAGCAGGCCACGTTAGTTGGGCTTGGAGAGGAATTCATTAGGCCGATCTGCTAGAATTATTCGGACTGGCCAAAATTGTAGGCAAGATGGGATGAGATGGTGGGCCGGTTTGCGAGGCCAACCGGTGGACCAAAGACGAGGGCATGCTCTAACACCCCGTAATTTCGGGCGATGGTTTGAACAACGAGACGTATGCAAGTAAATCTGAGGCCGAGGAAATTTTATTATATTGAGGTATGCACATCAGGAGCTTAGTATATACAAGGATGTGGTCCCGAAATAATTTAAGATTTTAAAAGTGTGACAACGATGACTAGAAATAATATTTTATGTGTACCGAAAGAGGCTACGAACTAGTGTTATGTCAAATGACGATGATGACAAATATATAAAGTGTGCTAAAATGATTACTATCTAAGTGAATTGAGATCAAAAATTAATTAAGTGGGTCAATCATTGTGAATTAATAGAAGTGGACATGTGTTGGAATTACCATGTCCACGTGGGACCATGGTAAGTAAAGGAAACATGACTAATGTTGTAAATCTGGTGGGTGACACGTTTTGGGTACATAACTATTGCTAAGCAAAGAGTAGACATTTAGAGGTAGACCCCATTACCCACTAAGAGATATGTATAATAATATGGACAGCAACTAAAGATTTGGGTCTCACTTTATTTTTTCCAAAGTGCAACAGCGCTTTTGTTGTGCCATTTCAAGAATAATTTTATTTTAGTTATTCCTCAAAGATTTAGAAGGAGCAAGTAAAGGTAGTAGATAGATACATGCAGCAAGAAAGCAACATAATTTTCATCCATTGGAGCATCAACGTGATCCTATTTCACGGCTCACGGGCCATACATCAAGGTGGCAGATATTACTCTCAGAGTTCGATATTGTGTACGTCACCCAGAAGCCCTAAATGAGTAAGGCAAGATTCAGCCAAATAAACAGAATGGCAAGCTTCATTACCATTCGAAAAATCCCATCAATTCGAAACTCAATCCTAAACTTCGGAGTGGCAAGTAGCAGAAAGAGAAAGTCCAACTTAGGCCTCAGGCTTGAGAAGGGTTCTATTGTCCTTATTTCAACAAAAGAAGCACGGGCTTCTTCACAAGAAGAACTTTTTTTGTCTTGGTTCCAATTTAATACTAAACAAGTCTGAACTAATTGAATACTTGTGCCTTTCCTTGGCGATTAGATCTGTGAATTCAATCAAATCAGATGTGGTATCGTATTTAATAGAAATGACAACTTTTAGGGAGCAGGAGAGGACAGCCCCATCGACCACAGCTAAAGGTTTAGAGGGTTGGTGTGGCGACTTACCCTTCTTTGTTCTATCATGATTGGCGGACTTTCCCTCAGGAATGTTTATCATAGAGGCCAATGTTCCAAACTAATACCTATTCCGTTTAGTACTTCAGGTGCTTATGTTGCGTATAATGTTAATCCCGTAGCGGATCAATTCCAACGAGCCTTTCAAACTGGGATCAAAATATAATTTTTATCAAGATCAACATACGAGTTTTAATTTGGAGACATGTTCAATCCCGCTGTTCCATTTACGATGTTATTGAATTCGAGCTTCCTTCAAAGTGAAGTAAGGTAAAAGAAGAAGAGTCATTGGCAAATAAGGTTAAGGTGTTAGACGGGCTACTTGAGCGATGTTGTCGAACGAATTAGCAAGGTATGTTAAGGAAATTCTTCTTTCTTTTGGGCATGTTCCATGTAACAAAACGTAATCGTAATATTGTTCCATAAATTATTCTACTCTTAGTAGTTAAGGATGTTCATGTTATTGATTCCTATGTTAAAAACATGTCTAAATATGTTCCTAAATCCTTATTGAGGTATATGAGAAAGATGTTAATATTCTCAATGTTAGCCGAAGGTACAAGGATATTATGTTATCCGATAAGCGCGGAATGTTTTATTGTCGTTCATACATTTTATTCATGTATTATCCTGAACCATATATTGGAGATGGAAAACGGGATATGCAGAACACCTGATCAGCTGGGATATGGAAATGAAATGATGCCCACAGAGGCCGAAATGATATCATGCCCACAGAGGCTGTTATGAAAAGAAGATGCCCGATGAAAGGCCAATATATATGTATGTTATGGGAAGGAAGATGCCCAATGAGACCAATATATTTATATGTATACCATGTTGTGCGTGACATTTAGGCATATTAGGGATTCAGAGGCATTCATTACTGTCAGCTGTTACTATCGGTTGTTTTTGTCAGTTGTTACTATCGGTTGTTTCTGTCAGCTGTTACTATCGGTTGTTGTTATCGGCTGTTTGGGTCGGCTGTTTCTGTTTCAGGTTGTTATGTTATTTCTTATGCCTGACATACTCAGTACATTAGTCGTACTAACGTCCCTTTTATCGGGGACGATGTGTTTCATGCCCGCAGGCTCAGATAGACAGTGGGACGGTTCGCGCTAGTAGGTTGCTGGTTCAGCTGATGCTGGAGCACTCTACTTATTTCAGAGTTGCAGTCTGGTCGTGGTATAATATTTTGCATATGCATATGCATATGGGTATGGAGGGGCCATGTCCCGTCCTTGTGATGTCATGTATTCTTTAGAGGCTTGTAGACAATTGTCATGCGTATAGTAGTTGTGTATGGCCCTGTCGACTGTGATGTTTGTGTCAGTCGAATATTTAGTAGCGGCCCTTGTGGCCATGATTGACTTCGGTTAGCTGGTAAGTATGTGAAGAGTGGTGCTCGGCAGGTAAGGTCCGGGTGCCCGTCATGGCCCTCAGGTTTGGGTCGTGACACATGCTATCATCAAGAAATTCGTAGGTATAAGGCATGAAAGAATGTATTTTGGCAAAGGGAAAATTTGATTCATCAAAGACTACGTGGTGACTCACGATGATTTTATTAGAGGATAAGTCGTAATATTTGTAACCATGATGGTTTGACGGATATCCCAAAAAAATACACGGAGTAGAACGAGGTTGAAGTTTATTGATGGTAGTAGAAGGAAATAGAGTATAACATAAGCACCCGAATACCCGTAGATGAGAGTAAGATGGGTCCCTTAGGTATAGAATTTTGAGAGGGGATTGATAAGCTAATGGTTTGCTTGGAAATATGTTGAGGAGATAGGTTGTCATGTGTAATTCATGATGCCAAAATGATGGTGGTAGAGAGGCATCGGCAAGAACGGTTCTAACAATGTTATTAATGGTTCAGATATTTCTTTCCGTTTTTCCATTTTGAGATGAGGTATGTGGACAAGAGAGATGAAAAGATAAACCATTAGCTTTGCAAAAATCTCAAAATGGCCCATTAACAAATTCTTTACCATTATCATATTGAGTATTTTTAATGTCCCGTTCAAATTGAGTGTGGATGAATGCTCTAAATGAGAGAAATGTGGAAAACACTTGTGACTTTTTAGACAAAGAAAATGTCCACAAAAAATTAGAGCAATCATCCAACAAAAGAAGATAATATCGATGGCCCAAAAAGCTCAAAACGGGAGATGTCCAAATATCACTATGGATAATATCAAAAGGCATAAAATTGCATGAGTTAGAAGCAACAAAAGGAAATTTAACATGTTTTCCAAGACGACATGAGCGACAAACATGAGAATTACGAGTTCTAGTACACTCAATAAATTTATTTTGTTTAAGTGAGGCAAAACATGTGCTCCTAGATGACTCAAATATTCATACTATAAAGAAGGTGCTAAAGCTGTAAAAGTGGATAGTAACGTGGCTCGATATGTGGTAGTGGTGATTGGATATAGCCCGCCTAGGCTATCACATCTCATTAGGTGCATCCATGTCTGAAAATCCTTCATGGAAAACACAAAAGGATCAAATTCAACAGAAACTGAATTGTCAGTGGTAAATTTTCTAACTGAAACCAAGTTTTAATCAATTAAGGAGCATGAAGAGCATTATTTAGGGCTAACGGTGGGTTCGGGGGGGGGATTTGTATTACCATAACCACCAATTGGAATTGAATGACCATTTCAGACAATTATACCACAATTATTGCTCAAATTAAAATAGGATGAGAGATTACCTTGTGAGGACGTCATATGAGATGTTGCTCCGGTGTCCATGTACCAGTTTGTGTCGGGTGGTGAGCCCAAGAGTGTGCATCACGGCCTCGATGTCGGTTGGTGTGGCTATTGCAGAATGGGCCTGCTACTACTGGTTTGGTTGAGGGTATGGCCCAAGTACACTAGGCTGCTGCTGGCTAGTTTGTCTTGGACTGGGTCTGGCCCATGTTACCGAAGGAAAAAGGTAGGGAGGGACAGCCCAAGGCCACTGTCAAGCCCAATGTGGTGGGTCCACTACCCCACTGGCCACCACCCTTGCCACTACCGCCGCGATTTTTACCGCCATTATTACCATTTCCTCTCTTTTGACCACAGTTTGGCGGCATATTTTTAAATTATGAAGAGTAATCATCAGACAGAGCGGCAACCATGGAAGAATTCGACACGGTGGCTGACTTTTTGGCAAAGTCCGTTTCTTCTAGTATGAGCATAGAACGGGCTTGGTAAAAAGGCAGAAGAGGGTTGGTTTGTGTCACGACCCAAACCGGAGGGCCGCGACGGGCACCTAGAACCCACCCACCGGGTACCGCTAATCATACATTCAACACCTAATCATAAATAAATACGGACTAAGCCGAAAAAGATTATGAAACCCTTAACCAGAAAACCAACGTATATATATATAAACATCCCAAAGGCCGACAAGGCCATACAAGACTACTACACATAGGACATTTGTCTACAAGCCTCTAAAGAATACATGACATCACAAGGACAGGACAGGACCCCGCCATACCCTTATGCGTATGCAAAAATATTGTACCACGACCAGACTACAATTCTGGAACAAATAGAGTGCTCCAACATCAGTTGAACCAGCAACCTACTAGCGTATACCGTCACCCTCTTTAACTGAACCTGCGGGCATGAAACGCAACGTTCGTAGACAAAAGGGACGTTAGTACGACTAATGTACTGAGTATGTCAGGAATGAATAACAACATAACATGGATATAATAACAACTGACCAACAGTAAATGCCTATGAGGCCCTAATACATATGCCTAAATGTTATGCATAATGTAGTATCCATATACATCAGCCTCATCGGGCATCTTCCTTACCATAACAGTCTCAGTGGGCATCATACCATATAATGGTTAATGAATGTATGCATGATGCAAATGCGATATACATATAAATATTGGCCTCATTGGGCATCTTCTTTATATATATATATATATATATATATATATATATATATATATATATATATATATATATATATATATATATATATATATATATATATATTATATTTTGGACATTTATCAGGCATCTTCCTTTTCATAACAGCCTCTGTGGGCATCACATCATTTCAGCCTCTACGGGCGTAATCATTACCATATCCCAACTGATCAGGTGGTCTTCGTATCCCATTCCCTATTCCAAATACATGATCCAGGGTAATACATGAATATAATGCAAAAAAAATGCATAAATGACAACAGCACATCCTGGGCGACATAATATCCTTGCACCCTTGGCTAACACTGTGAATATCAACACATTTTCCGTATGCCTCAATAAGGACTTAGGAACATATTTAGACATCCTTTTAGCATAAGAATCAATAACTTGAATATTATTAGCTATTAGGAGTAGAATAAATTATGTAACAATATCACGATTATATTTCGTTACATGGAACATGTCAAAAGAAAGAAATAATTTGCCTTAACATACCTGTGTCGATTCTACTATCGTCAATGATCTTGACCTTCTTCACTAGTTAATCTTGGAATTTCCTTAATGTTTTTTAGATTAACTTGTGAAATAATGTTGCACAATTCTAGAATGATATGCTACAACCAACGTTGGAGTAATCAAATTTTTCTCTAATGAAGCTATAAATTCTCAAAGTCCAACAAAATATTTTCAAAGTGAAAAGAGAAATTTTCCAACTGAAGAAGTGGATGGGACGTTTCGTTTGGTCTTCAGGAGTGCTCCAAATGAAGATACGTTCACTTACAATGAAAATGAATTTGAACCCTTTTCTAAGTGCCATTTAATGGCCTCATCATTATGTCTCCCACCCACATAATGTTAATAATCCCACTTAACTTGTTTATCGCACGACTGCCATCTACTAGACTATCTTAACTTAGTCATTAGGTACTCATTTGAGAAACTACACGTATAGAATTCCACTTAGACTTGTCCCCTCCACTTAATTAATTAGTCCACGATTAATCAATCACATACATAATTAATTTCGTGATCTCAATTCACTTAAACCTTGATAACTTATAAGACTTTCATATACTCAATGTCATAATTTTGTGATATGACACTATTTCATAACCTCTTTATGCACGCACCAAATTTATTTTTGACTTCCGTCGTCACACTTGTTACGTCCAAAATTATTTCGGGGTTTAATCCTTTTATATACTAATCTCTTTATTAACATACGTAAATATAACATAAATGTTCGGGTCTATTTACATACGCCTAGCGATTTTTCATACGCCTAGCGGTTCAAACCGTGACCCGAAAGTACGGGATGTTACATCCTTCCCCCTTAGAAACATTCGTCCTCGAATGTTGGGGTGACATATCTAATTCCCGTTACGTAGCCCGAAAATACAACTACCTTCATACATCACTACATCGGACCTATCTTGGTCTCCGAGCATTAATTATAATACAATGAGATAGAACTTTCCTTATGCATCATTTCCTCTTCCAGCTCTCATGTCATCTCTTCCACATTCTTATTCCGCCAAAGAACTTTTACAAAGGCTACTCCCTTAATCCTCAACTTGCGGACTTGTCGATCTAGGATAGCAATAGGAACCTCGCATACTCCCTTTCTGCACATCATAGAATCGCCACCTTTGGCCGAAGAGTTCCTTCTGTCACTCCTCCACTATTGATCATACGCCATTCTAGAATAATCATGACTTTGTGAGACCTGCATAACCATAATCTCCTTCACCTTTATCCTTCTTGTTGTAATCCTTCATTCTATTCGTCACTAAGTGGAAATCATTTCTACCTTGATGCTTAACCATACCATTTCATTCATACTTATTAACTGTTTTCATATTTCTTACTACCATCATTTGATTGTACCGTAATTCTCGTCCTCAATTGCCCCTATTATTATACGGAGGTTACATTCATGAAGCTATTTTGTGTGCTCATCCACTCCTTTGGATATCCTAACTTTTATCTAATATAATAATCCATTTGTTACTTGAGCAAGTTGTGATACTCATTCTTCACCCCTTTTTTCTTTGCATGACTTGGTGATTTTCAAATCCCAAATGTCCTCGAGTTGCTGCTGAACTTTGATAAATTGGTGCACATCCTGAGAATATGCTACATGTTCAAGACTATCTGACTGCTGTTGTTTTGAACCTGTTGTTGCTGCATCTTCTTGCTACACTTTGGTAGTTTAATGATGCACATGCTGCTGCATTTTGTTCTCTGTTGTTATGGCTCCGTTGTTGCACCTTCTAGCATTTGTGAAGCTATGCTCGATATACTGCTGCTATCTGAATTTCTTTCCATCTGATGCTTCTGTCAAAGTTGCTACTTGACTACACGACGATTGGGGCGGTCTCACTCGATCTCTACAACTTTGATCCAAAGATATCGGCATCTTTGAACCCTCTAAATATCATCGATCCCTGATTAATAAATTCCTTCGGTTATAAGTTCCCTGACTCCCCAAGGGGCCTATCTCTATCAAATGCTTCAGGATGAGGGCGTTCCTGAGAGGTAACCAATTGATTCAACACCTGCACCGGTCTTCTTACATCCTACTTAGATGGAGCCGCAGTTGTAAGACTGATGGTACATGAGCCTTACTCAACTCCTCTGGTGCTACATGATTCGCTAATCCGTGGGAAAATAACTTACTCATATTCCGTGACAGATCTATCTCAATGGAGAGTATACTACTTGTATTTATACTCAATCCAATTTCAATCTCCCTGCTAATCATAATCTTTCCGGAAGAAGGTATTGCTGTAATCGTAAATACGATAAGGTCTACAGAAAAAATTCTTACAATCTTCTGCGTTCCGATGCTTAGTACTTTCTTGACCTAACTAAACATTTTGCTTTTCAGGCTTGCATTATCTCTTCCATCTTTCGTATATGAGTGAGACAACTTCTCATAATCTCGAGTTTTAGCAATAATACTGCCCCTTCTGGCGTATCAACCTTCTTGGTAAAAACCGCTCATTTACTGGCTACGAGTATAAGTTAATCGAAGTCTTTTCGGTAATCGTCATTACTGAAACCGTAGCAGGCATGAGTTAAACTCAAATTCTTAAAACTCAGCTCTACACGATTCATGGGATGAAAAAATGGAAACCATCCATAAATGTCAAGTAGCCTCCTACTTATAAGTATGGTGCACAACATACCCATAAACAAGACTCTACTAGACACGGCTTGTAGGCTCCCTAGGACAGACATGCTTTGATACCAAATTTGTCACGACCCAAACCGGAGGGCCGCGACGGGCACTCGGAACCCACCTGCCGGGTACCGCTAATCATACATTCAACACCTAATCATAAATAAATACGGACTAAGCCGAAAAAGATTATGAAACCCTTAACCAAAAAACCAACGTATATATATATACATCCCAAAGGCCGACAAGGCCATACAAGACTACTACACACATGACAACTGTCTACAAGCCTCTAAAGAATACATGACATCACAAGGATGGGACAGGACCCCGCCATACCCTTATGCGTATGCAAAAATATTGTACCACGACCAGACTACAACTTTGGAACAAATAAAGTGCTCCAATATTAGCTGAACCAACAACCTACTAGCGTATACCGTCACCCTCTTTAACTGAACCTGCGGGCATGAAACGCAGCGTCCCCCGACAAAAGGGACGTCAGTATGACTGATGTACTGAGTATGTCAGGCATGAATAATAGCATAACATGGATATAACAACAACTGAAACAGAAATAGCTGACCAGCAGTAAATGCCTTTGAGGCCCTAATACATATGCCTAAATGTTATGCACAATGCAGTATCCATATATATCAACCTCATCGGGCATCTTCCTTACCATAACAGCGTATGTGGGCATCATACCATATAATGGTTAATGAATGTATGCATGATGCAAATGCGGTATACATATAAATATTGGCCTCATTGGGCATCTTCTTCCCCATAACACACACACACACACACATACACACACACACACACACACACACACACACATATATATATATATATATATATATATATATTTTGGCCCTTCATCAGGCATCTTCCTTTTCATAACAGCCTCTGTGGGCATCACATCATTTCGGCCTCTGCGGACATAATCATTACCATATCCCAGTTGATCAGGTGGTCTCCGTATCCCGTTCCCCATCCCAATACATGGTCCAGGGTAAGACATGAATATAATGCAAATGAAAATGCATAAATGACAATAGCACATCCTGGGTGACATAATATCCTTGCACCCTTGGCTAACACTGTGAATATCAACACATTTTTCGTATGCCTCAATAAGGGCTTAGGAATATATTTAGACATGATTTTAGCATAAGAATCAATAACTTGAATATTATTAGCTATTAGGAGTAGAATAAATTATGGAACAATATCACAGTTATATTTCGTTACATGGAACATGCAAAAGAAAGAAATAATTTGTCTTAACATACATGTGTCGATTCTACTATCGTCAATGAACTTGACCTTCTTCACTAGTTAATCTTGGAATTTCCTTAATATTTTTGAGATTAACTTGTGAAATAACGTTGCACAATTCTGGAATGATATGCTACAACCAACGTTGGAGTAATCAAATTTTTCTCTAATGAAGCTATAAATTCTCAAAATCCAACAAAATATTTTCAAAGTGAAAAGAGAAATTTTCCAACTGAAGAAGTGGTTGGGACGTTTCGTTTGGTCTTCAGGAGTGCTCCAAATGAAGATACGTTCACTTACAATGAAAATGAATCTGAACCCTTTTCTAAGTGCCATTTAATTGCCTCATCATTATGTCTCCCACCCACATAATGTTAATAATCCCACTTAACTTGTTGATCGCCCTTTTCTAAGTCTCGCCCAATAGTTCCTAAGCTAACTCAAGTGTCAAATTCCCTAATTAATTAGAACTGTTGACACTAAACATTCTTTAAGAAATGAATGATAAAAATTCTATTCATCTATAGAAAGCTGATTGTGTTCACTTTGTAGTGGTCTTAGCATCATTTGTTTTTCCATAACATATTTAAGAATGATTTGGAAGGTCGTAGGCATGCACAATAGGTCCTGTTTTGGTTGCTAATTGGTTATAATTTTTCTTTGCAAATTCAACAAGATCTGTTCTTAATAGATTTACTAGTGATTTGTCAGGATCAAGCATACACACACAATTTTGGTCCATGCTGTTTTTCCCTTAAACCCTCTATTCTTGGTTCCACATAATGTGATTTAGTCCAATGCTTGGTTCTCATGTGATGTTTTGTGTCTTTCATGAAACTGTCTGCAACTTATGTTGGCAGTCAAAAGGAGATTTTTTCGGGGCCGAGGAACATTACTTTCGAGCTACACTAGCAGATCCGAAAGACGGGGAAGTCTTGTCGCAGTATGCTAAATTGGTGTGGCAGCTTCACCGTGATAGAGATATAGCCTTGAACTACTTTGAACGTGCCGCTCTTGCTGCTCCAGAAAACAGGTTCTCCAAGCTAGTGCAACTTTGAAAGTTGTTAAAGCAAAGATTCGATATCTCTTTTATTATTAAAACATAATTGACATTCTCTGATCGGCCTCCGTTTCATTTTATATCACGGTATTTGAATGCAAGAGAGTTCAAGAAAAAAAAGAAGACTTCTATCACATACCAAAACTATCGGTATAACTTGTGGTTTGACACGTGCCATAATATTTTATCCCTATAGTAGCACGTCAGTAAAGGCCAAATGAGAAATTTAAAATTAAAGAGTTCTCAAATATAGAAAGGTGTCCTTTTTTCTTAGAACAGACGGAAAAGAAAATAGTGTGATATAAAATGGAACATCTATAGGTTATGAATCTTTACTTCTCATGAGAAGACAAATGTAGGGTGTATTTATAGGTTACAAATTGGAAACAAATAGTATTTCCTTTTTGACATTTCATTTTTGGTTTCTAGCCATGTCCTTGCAGCATATGCTAGTTTTCTTTGGGAGATCAATTATGATGACGACGAGGCCGATACAAACATATCCCGTGATAAAGATAAGGTTTTTTCACATCCTCTCTGGTTTCTTTCCGAGTGCACGTGTAATAGTAATTCTTTAGGACTGACGTTGTTTCTTCTTGATGTTCCATCTCAAGGAAACCGAGGAAGTCGCTACGTTACATGACATAGAATTTCAACAAGGGAACAGACAAGTTGGCCCTCAGCTGAATCTTGCAGCAGGATTTGGGATTGGAAGTTGTGGATTTAGCAGTGGCATGACTCTGAATGAGATTATAGCAGCTGAGGATTATTACAAGAGTATGATTCAAGAAAATCCAAATAGCCCCTTGGTTTTAAGAAACTATGCTCAGTTCCTTGATCAGGTAATGTCCCTTATTTTCCTTCTAGGCTACCGTTTATAAACAGTGGTGTAGCTTACATACAATGAAGGACGGTCCGTTGAACTCATGTGTTGGATACTTAAACTTCCAATATAAGAAATTATACGAAGTATATAGATAAAAAAAATACTTTTTATATATACTAGTCTTTATGAACGTGCGTTATTCTCCGTTAACTATAAAAAAAATTATATTAAGTAATTGGTAATCAGATATCAGTCCTCACTCACGTATGTTTTCTTCTAACCTCACCTCTTTCTAGTAAGTCCATTCTGTAGTATTATTCTTTATCACGTGCTTCGGAGAAAATCAATTTTGTGATTAGGAAAAATCTTAAACATTACAATTTTATCCATCAATGAATTGTTTTTAGGGAAAAGGATCAAATTTGCCCTCCAACTATGTTTTATGGAATAACTTTGTCATCCGTTAAACTTTGGGATCAAATATACCCTCACCGTTTGCAAACTTGTTAATTTTTTCCTCAATTGAACGGAAAGGTGTGTTGGACGCCACGTCGGATCCACGTGGAGGACCACCACTGCTACACCACTGCTTCACCGTGAAACCAGCAACCACCATCGTCTCCGCCAACCACGACCACCAACGTCACCACAACCAACCTCCCCTCTCCCTCATCTCCGATCGACCACAATCCACTGCTTCACCACCACCATACCATCGTCAGAAAACCCATTATGATTTGAGTTGAAATTTCAGCTCTGAATAATGAGGCATCAGAGAAATTGGGATTTTATGTAAAGGGTGGTTGCCCATATCTTCTCTTCCAACACCACTACCATTGATTACCAAAAAACCAACAACCCTTTGAATAAACAAAAAGGGAATAAAAGAAAATATTTTGAAAGAACTTCATCAAAACAGACCCCTACACTCTTCTTGCTCTTCCTCTTTCACTTTGTGTTGCTGCTGATGTCGTAAATGGGTTGTGATGATTGCTTGATTTTCTTTCACACTATGCTCAATTATGGCATTGAGAAGATCCGACCCGTATCTTAGCAGGGTGGTGACGGTGTTTTTCGTCAAGAACAGTGACGGTTGTTGGTTGCTTCGGTTCACCGGAGCTGGAGCTCCTCGCCGGAGCAGCGGGAGACGGAGAACGGAGGGAGTAGAAGAAGTGGGGTGAGGTTTGGTGTGGGTCCCACATGCCATGTGTTTGATTGTCCTCAGCGTGGATCCGACGTGGCGTCCAACACACATTTCCGTCCAATTGAGGGCAAATTTAACAAGTTTGCAAACGGTGAGGGTATATTTGTTCCCAAAGTTTAACGGAGGGCAAAGTTATTCCATAAAACATAGTTGGGGGCAAATTTGACCCTTTTCTCTTGTTTTTATAAGAGATAATTTAGTTTTAAAGGGTAAAAAAGTCTAATAATATATTAAGGCTATTTTAGTCTACCATCATTGTATGCATACTTATATTCAGTTAATTATTTATGAACAAACAATATATTACATTTATTAAGAATTATATACAAGAATAAAGTTTATTTTATTGTAATGATAAATATTTATTCGGATTCGATATTTACACCAAATTAATCCAACTATCAGCAAAGGCAGCCCCAAAATATGACGATCGCGAGCGCACTATTACATATAACGTAAATCTATCACTAGCTATAAAGATGATAATAGCAAGTATATATATTCAATCAGTACATGGTTAATCTCAATTCAATATAATAAATTTGTCAAACTGAAGTTAGATAGGGGGTATGGAGGACACAGATTAGGGTAGTAGGTAGTCGAGCGTAGTCCTACTTACGCCTACAAAATGATAGTTGTAGTGTTACTGTAGGCCCGATTGCTTTATAGTCCCTTGTAGTTTGATTTCTGCTGCTATGTATTCTTTAGTGTACTTTATTTATCTTATTTATCTGCGTTAGCTACTGCTTCCTTTTGTCAGAATGCGCTGTCATGTCATATTCGATTTTGTTATCAGCATGTTCATACTGCTTTAATTTTTTGTCTGGGTCTGACCGTTTCTCTTGCTTTGCTTTGTTTGTGATTATGCTTTGTCTTGAGCCGATGGTCTCCCTGAAACAACCGCTCTACCTACCAAGGTAGAGGTAAGGTCTGCGTACACTCTACCCTCCCCAGACCCCACGTTGTGAATTTCACTGGGTATGTTGTTGTTGTAAAGTGAAGTTAGTTCATTTTATTGAGATTTTTTCTCTCATTTTGATTCTATTGACTAAATTAGAGGAAGAATGGTAAAATATTATTTAATCTTCTTAAAAGTATATCAGATAAGTTACGTTGGTGTAAAAACACATCTCTACTCAATATCTTTTTTGTTAGATTGAATAGTTAAATTTTATATTTTTTTCATATTTTATGGGAATAACCTCTTTTCGATATATTATATTTCAAAAATATTAAAATTTATAATAAAAAAAGCAATAAGTAATTTGTATATTATATTTACCTTAAATGTTGTGTTCGTGTTCGCATATTTTCAGCATATATGCGAAAGAACATTAAGTATCATCTGTTGATTATTTCTACCTTGTATGACAATTGTTTAAACTGAATAGTTTCATGTGCCATAACATAAAGTATTTACAATATCTTGCTTGAATCAAATATAATGAGTTGGAGTAATTCTCCAAAGAAACATTCAATAACTAAAAGAACGTGATTAAGTTACTAATAAAATTAGAAGATTTAACTTGCTCATTACCGTGAGTTGTTTCCTAGTTTACTAACTACTATTTTTATTCTAATGTGTATTTTTCCACTTGTGTCCTTTCCTCATATGTAATTGTTCAAATTAGTAAAATAGTTAAGGGCATAAAAGTCGTTCAATATTTGATGAATATTTTTGTCAACCAATATTTATATTCATGTTTTTAAAATAATATAGATATATTAAATTTTGAACACATATCTGGCTTAGCCATTGCAGTCTTATGTGCTTATAATGAAGCAAAGTCAAATACATTTTTCCCTCTTGCTTAAGTTGAGTTTGATTGTTCAAGGATGTTATCTAGTAGACATTTGATATACTTTGCTTTAGTTTAGTTTTCCGGTAGATCGTCTGATATGTGAGAAAACTAATTGAAGCCAAGGAATATGCCACTTCCATTTAGGATTGAAGAATGGTACTACCTCGATATGAAGGGTTTCTTTTATGTATATGAGCTTTCGCGTCAATGAAAGCACTACAAAAAGAAACCAGGAATTAGTGGCGGACAAATACTGCGGCTAAACAGCAGTAGTCCGTCGCAAGTCCATTAAAATTTAACCGATTATCAAAATATCCTATTTCACGTCGCGGTATAGCGACTAATCATCCGTAACTAATTCATGTGTTTTATTTTTACTGAAACGTGTGCAAAATGGACAATAACTTAATAGCATACTTCAATGGAAAACCTCTTCATCAAATTATTAATCAGATATGATCAGGGGCGGAGGTTAGATGATCTCCCTTTTTCACCGTATATGCAATGTCAAAATTATTTTATATGTATTTATAGTAGTCGAATCCCCTTTGTTCCTTCGCATGTTTAATTCTTCTGTTGGCGCATAGCAGTGTAAAGGAGACTTAAGAGGAGCTGAAGAATTCTATTCACGCGCGGTATTAGCAGATGGTAGTGATGGAGAAATTATTTCGCAGTATGCAAATTTTATATGGCAACTTCATCATGACCAAGATAAAGCTTCCTCTTACTTCAAGAGGGCAGTTCAAGCTTCTCCTGGAGACAGGTACTAGTGACAGAAATATAGTAGTTACTTTAATGAAAAATAAGTGACGTTGGAGTTGAAGATAGTTCCCTCATACTTTGGATACTAAAATATAATGAAGGAAAGTGGTATTTGATAACATTACGGATACAAAATAAGGATTTAACTTATATATGCACATTCTTGTTTTCCATACTACTAATATCATTTTCTATGGACGGTTACATGTACGTAGTTAATGTTCTTTTCAGGTGACTTGATAGTATACAAACTTCTTTACGTAGTCATCGTATAGATGTTAAATTCAAAGAATGAAGATTAACACATTCTACATGTTGATTGTTGTGTTTCAGCAATGTACTTGCAGCATATGCTAGATTTCTGTGGGAAACGGAGGGCGATGAAGAAGAAGAAGAAGGACTGGAAAGTAACAAATATGGAGTACAAACTTTTTATGGAGCTGTGGCTGCTAGAAATGGCTAAACCCCTGATGATTAATGGTCCACAGTATGATTTTTGATATTGCCACACGCAATGGATATTACTTTGGTTTCTCACGAAAACGGTGCCGGAACCAAGAGTTACAGTTTTGGTAGTTTAAAATTCCTGAAAAATTAGCTTGATCACATCGGCAATAATCCCACAAAAGGAGGTTATTCAGAGCTGGCCCGAGTTGGTCACCCGATGCTTTGATTTGAATTATATGGAGAAGGTGATGTTTGATATAATATAAAAAAGATGGGAGACTCAAAAATATTTCTTACATTTCTTTAGGTTATTCGTATTAGTAATCAGTTTATGAATGAGTGCTCTTAAAGTAGTCCGTCTAGCTCTGATCCTACATGCCTATGACTTCGTGATGAATTGCTATTATTGAAAGATTAGTTGGTCTAGTTCTAATCCTACGTTCCTATGACTTTGTGATGAATGGCAAACATTGACCCCAAACTGTAACGGGGAGAGTCTATTAGAGGTGTAATGACATCATATATATTTTTCATCTTCAGTCTACGTTGATGCATTTTGTATTTCCAAATATTTATGAGATATCTCACAACTCCACTTATTGGAACACAAGTATTTTAGATTTACATTATCGGATCTTAATTTCAGATGAAGAAGAAAGTTGTCACAAATTAGTGATTCAACGTAAACGTGATCCGACAATGATAGTTATTTATATTAATGATTGTGTTGAAACACTATGTTGGCCAAAGGTTGCTGGTGGCCTGAATTTTCTGGACATTATGATTTGGATTATGGTTCAGAAAATCATTAAGGCATACAAATACGGACATACACTAAATTTTTAATTAAGTTAGCGACATGAAGGACATTTTTTAAGATCAGAGGTGGATGGGGGAAGACAATGTTTTATGACCGTAACCATGAATTGGAATTGAGTTGCCATTACCAACAATTATGCAATAATTTTTGCTCAAATTGGAATAAGACGAGAGAGTACTTTGGTCGGACGTCATGTGAGAAGTGGTGCCGGTGTCCATGTACCAATTCGCGTCTGGGGGATTCAATTCAAGTGTATGCATTGCGGCTTCAATATCGGTTGGAGTGGGGCCCGTAGCATAATGGGCCTGTGGAGGCCGAGGCCCAAGCACACCTGCTTGCTGCCCCGGTCCAGCGGTGCTGCGGAAGCCACTGGACCATGTCGAATTGGGCCAAAAATTCTGTTGGGCAGCCCACTGTCCAGGGGCTGGAGACGCTGGAAAATAGAGGCCGGTGGGTCACTGGCCACCGGCCCAGGCCCACTGCTCCATGGCTGGGACCAGTTGGCCTGCGGCCCACTGCCACTGTATCGGGGACCACTGCCACTGTTCTGGCCGCCCCCACCACCGCCAGAATCACCACGATTGCCACAGATTTTGCCATTATTTTTCTGATTTTTCTTGCCTCCACCGTGAGCACAGTTTTGGCCCGAATTATCAACACAACCCTGAGAATTAGCTGAAGACGTCATCATGACCACGTGACTAGCGCTGGTAGCTGCCTTTTTGGCCAAACCGGCTTCTTCTAACGTGAGCATGAACGGGCTTGAAAAAAGACGAAAATGGATTACTTTGACGTAGGAGAGTCCCCACGCCATTAAGGCCTCATATAGGCCTGCAACCATTTGTAGAACAATACGATTATTGGTAACGGGCGCTCCAACGTTACGGAGTTGGTCTGGCAATTCCTTGAACCGATTACAATAAGCTGAAACATTCGGGAAATCTTCCATGCTTACTTGGGAAAATTCCTACTCAAGGGTGACAACGCAGGAATGTTGGTTATCTTGGAATAAATCACGCAATCTATTCCATGTAGCCACAACCGTAATGTCTGGCTCAATAATCATTTGTAAAAGGTCAGTAGAAATAGTGGAATAAATCCACTGAAGGACGGTAGCATCAAGAGTAATTCATAACTGAGGATCCTCCGCAGGAGTAGGGGTAGCGGGAGGAATTATGTGATGGAGAACTTGATGTGAGATAGCATGAATTTTGAACAACTCCGCCCACGTCGCGTATTGGACGTTTTCCATCTCAAGAACAATAGGGATGTTGTTCTTGATGTTAGAAACAGTAAGGGCATGATGAAAGTGGTTCTTTGACGTTGCTATAACGAAAGAACAAAGGGATTGGGAAGAAAATTTGGGAAGAGATGAGGTAAAATTAGCACGAAATCCGAGAGGGGCACAAATTCCGATGCAAACTCGGCCGAGAAGGGGCGGCAGAACCGAGACTAAATTTGAGAGAGGAACGGAAGTAATTTAGTCCTAGACTTCTGATACCAGGAAAGAAATAATCTCTTGATTATTTTCATTAATGAAAGAGTATATATATAATTTATAATTTCCATAGTATGAAAAATTATATTCCTATTCTATTCCCAAAACTCTATTCTATCTATACAAGAATCCTACAATTATGAAAATTGTACAATATTAATTATATACAACTAAATATGTTACCATAACAGTGATATACATGTCTGTGTATACCGTGTATATCACAATTTTTCACTTGTTATGGGTTCCTATGATATACACGGTATACACAAGGTTATATTTTCAGTCATGAAAGAAAGAGAAGTCAAATTCGTAGGATGGAGTTTGAAGAAATAATTAAGTAAATAAAAGTGTAACTACTTTAATAATTAATCAAGCTTTTAGAATGACATGAGGTACGAAATATCAATCATTATTATGAAGGTACTAGTGTAATTTAATTTTTAAATGTTATTCCTAAATTGTCCCTACTCCTAAACTTATACAAAATGAGTCGTTCGGTTAAGAGAATTATTCATTTTTATCAAAATAATTTTTCAATTTATGTTTAGTTATAAAATTTTTAAATTAAATTTCAAATTAGAAAGTGCTCCAAACTCCATCCTCATGAATGACAACACAAAGTATAATATAAAGTAAACATAACTTCATAAATACAAAAAAGTGAAAAATAATTGGAATCTATGTCCAACCACCTACAAATATTAACTTTGATTGAAAACTAAAATCTTATTGTCTCTCTCCTGTCTGGTTATTTGATGATATATTTGATTTTATACTGAATTTAAAATATTAATTTGTTTGATATGTTATATTAACAAAATTAAAAGAAAATAAATGATTACCATTAACTTAGTTCGATAGAAAAAATATTATACCCAAATAATAATGAATTTACTACTCCCCATATTTTTTTTGAAGTAAAAAGGGTATATATTCCAAGGGTTTTAGCCCAAGTTCACTCTAAACCCTACTAGCCCTTTAACTCAACATTCCTCCAAGAAGAACCCTTTCCCCTTTCACCACCAACAATGGGTGGAAAACGCTTCTCTATAACTGGATCAAGAAACAACAACAAAGATGAAGTTATACTATCCAAGATTTCTAACTCATCTATAGTTACAAAGGGAAAACGAGCAGTTTGTGGTGCTACCTATGTAGGCAAAAAACTAGCAAAGAGTACTGGAAAAGCTGCCTGGCTTGTTGCTACAACATTTTTGGTTCTTGGCTTACCTTTAATTATAGTGATGGATCGTGAACAACAACTCAATGAACTTGATCTTCAACAAGCTAGCCTTCTTGGTGCACCCCCTGCTTCAACTATTGCACCCCAGAAGTGATTTCTCTTTAAATTTGTCAAACTTTTATGTTTTATTTAGTGTTTTTGTTATGAATTCAAGATGGGGTTGCTTAATTTATATAAAAAGATGATCTTGATGTGTTTTATTTAGTGTTTTTGTTATGAATTGGAGATGGGGTTGCATAAATAGTAGAATATTTTGGTGATGTGTTGTTTTTAGTTGATTTATGCCCTTAATCATAGTGATGGACCAATTCTTGATCTTTAACACGAACCGAAAAAAAATTGATCGTTATGTGTTTTCTTTGTTTTATTTAGTGTTTTGATGATGCGTTTTAGATTGGATTGCATAATTAATAGAATATTTTGGTGATGTGCTGATTTTTGGTTGATTTCTGCCCTTAATCATAGTGATGGACCATTAATAGTAGCTCAATGATATTGATATTCAACATGAACCGTAAAAAAGTGATCTTGATATTTTTTCTTTGTTTTATTTAATGTTTTGGTGATGGGTTTGAGATTGGAGGGCTATGTGGGTCGGGGGTTGGTGGGCTGGGTATTCGAGTGAATTTGGTAATTTGGGGGAATCCGTTAATTTGGAGGGTAAAGTTGAAAGTTTTCATAATTGTGGGGGTAATTATGTCCACATAGTATAGTGGTGGATAGATGTGAACAATATACTAGAAAAGATGATGGCATACTATCTAAGATTTCTCGTTCATCCATAGTTACGAAGGGAAAACAAGCAGCTTGTGGTGCTACTTATGTAGGTAAAAAACTAGCACAGAGTACTGGAAAAGCTGTCTGGCTGGTAGCTACAACATTTTTGGTTCTTGGTGTACCATTAATTATAGTGATGGATCGTGAACAACAACTCAATGAACTTGATCTTCAACAAGGTAGCCTTCTTGGTGCACCCCCTGCTTCAGCTATTGCACCCCAGAAGTGATTTCTCTTTAAATTTGTCAACTTTTTATGTTTTATTTAGTGTTTTTGTTATGAATTTAAGACGGGGTTGCATAATTAATAGAATATTTTGGTGATGTATTGTTTTAGTTGATTTAAGTCCTTAATCATAGTGATGGGACCAATTCTTGATCTTCAACATGAACCAAAAAAACTTTGATCTTGATCATTAATTGATCCTTGTGGTCCGGCCCTTCCGGGACCCCGCGCATAGCGGGAGCTTAGTGCACCGGGCTGCCCTTTTTTAATGTTTTATTTAGTGTTTTTGTTATGAATTCAAGATGGGGTTGCATAATTTATAGAATATTTTGGTGATGTGTTGTTTTTTAGTTGATTTATGCCCTTAATCATAGTGATGGACCAATTCTTGATCTTCAACATGAACCGAAAAGTAGGGATCTAGTAGCTCAGTTGGTTGGTTACATGAACTTTCACTCCTACCCCCTATGTAATAAAAAAAAATTAAAAAACATGAACCGAAAAAAAATTGATCTTGATGTATTTTGTTTGTTTGATTTAGTGTTTTTGTTATGAATTGGAGATGGGGTTGCATAATTAATAGAATATTTTGGTGATGTGTTGTTTTTTAGTTGATTTGTGCCCTTAATCATAGTGATGGACCAATTGTTGATCTTCAACATGAACCAAATTTTTTTTGATCTTTATGTTTTTTCTTTGTTTTATTTAGTGTTTGGTGATGAATTCGAGATGGGGTTGCATAATTTATAGAATAGTTTGGTTATTAGATGTCCCTCTTTGGTTTATTTCTGCCCTTTATTATTGTAATGGGCCATTTATAGCAGCTCAATGATCTCGATCTTCAACATGCACCAAAAAATATGATCTTGATCTCCAATATGAACCAAAAAATATGATGATGTTTTTTCTTTTTTTATTTAGTGTTTTGGTGATGGGTTTGAGATTGGATTCCATAATTTATACACTAGTTTGGTTATTAGATGTTTTTGCTGTGTTTGCTAAAATTTTGCTTTTAGCTGGTGAATTATGTTTCTGTTTGGTTTATTTCTGTCTTTATTATAGTGATGACAGCCAGAAATAGACCGAAGATCATTGAGCTACTATTAATGGTCATCAGAAATGATTTTTCGTTATGTTTGTGTTTTACTTAGTGTTTTGATGATGAATTCGAGATTGGATTGCATAATTTATAACAATAGTTTGGTCATTTGAATGACTTTATCAGGTGAAATATGTTCCTCTTTGGTTTTATGCCCTTAATCACCATTAACAGCTGCTTAAAGATCTTGATCTTCAATATGAACCAAAAAAGATGATCTTGATGTTTTTTCTTTGTTTTATCTAGTGTGTTGGTGATGAATTTGAGATTGGATTGCAGCATAATTTGTGAATAGTTTGGTTATTACATTGTTTGATCTCCTCTGGTAAATTGATCTTATCAGAAAAAATGTTTCTTTTTGCTTATTTATGCCGTTAATTATTAGTGATGGACCGCTAATAGTAGCTTAATGATCTCAATCTTCAGCAGATTAGCCTTCTTGGTACTCCTCCTGCTCCCCAGAAGTTATTTCTCATTTAAGTTTGTGTTTTTTTCTTTGTTTTATCTAGTGTTTTGGCGGCGAATTTGCGATGGGAATGCATAATTTGTAGAATAGGTTTGGTTATTAGATGTTTGTGCCTCCTCTGCTGAATTGGTTTTATTGGGTGAAATATGTTTTTTCGGTCTATTTCTGCCTTTGATCATAGTGATTTTCGTTTTATTTAGTGCTTTAGTGATGCGTTTGAGATTGGATTGCATAATCCATAGAATAGTTTGGTTCGTACACTGGTTTATTTCTTCCCTTGATCATAATGATGGGACGGAAGAAAAAAATTGACAAATGGAAACTAAATGAAGATTTGTGTTTTCTTTTTTGGATCTGAGGTGTGATGTTCATTTTTATTTTTTCTCTGGATAAATACAGTGGATTGTGATAGAAGTATGTTGTTGATAATTCTGAAGTTCCTTTTTGGTGTCTGGTCGTAGAAAGAGTTGTTTAATTTTGAGTGACAGCTCATTCGTAAGCTCAACTTGAAATTGTATATGAGGCTTCCTTTTGTCTTATGTCAAAATGCAATGTAAGAAGCATTTCTTCTTGCCTTAACCGCTTCTAGCCATTGTGATTTCCCTCATTCTTGTATTACTTTTACTAATTGCTTCAGGTCTATGCTGCTCGGATTCTCCAAAAATGTTGCCGCACCCGTGTCGGATTCTCCATAAATGCACTACTTTTGGAGAATCTCACACGTACCCGTCGACATTTCTGAAGAGTCCAAGCAACATAGCTTCAGGTGGTGACAGGGCAATATTATTCGTAACTTATGATGTTGTTGAAAACATATAGTTAGAAACTTGAAATTTTGCGAATGCTTGTTATTGGTAGAAGTTCCCCACTCCCCCAAACTCCCACGTCCTATTTTTTAATAAGATCATTAAATTCATCATCCATAGCCATTTTTCAATTCAGGTCGCTGAGTGCAGACACATGATTGTGAGGTAAAGGTGATTTTGAGACTTGGGTGTGTAGGCTATATTTTGTGTTGGGTTTGACAATGCCATGTTGACTACGGGTAACCGGACGACAGGTTGAATTTTCAAGTGGGCCGGTGGGTTGGAAAACACTGCCTGGCAGTTGGCAGGGGACTGGGCTTTGGCCCAAGCCACTGCCAGAGACGGATATTGCAATTGGCAGTGGGCTAGCAAGATTAGGCCCGATTCAGGGCAGCATCTTCTTGGTGGGCCCTTTATTATTGTCCCAGAAATATTTGGGCTCAAAACAGACGGCCCAGTTCGCTGGGCAATGGTGTCATACGACTGGGCCACTGTTTCGTGGTCCAAATTTTGCGGGCGGGACGAAACATTAGATTTTGAAAAAATATGGGACAAATATGGGGGCAATCCATCATCTAAAAATGCATAGGTAGAGGGTCCAGACTTGTGAATTTTACCAAACGGGAAATTTGTTTCATAAAAAAGGACATGACGACTCACAAGTATTTTATTTATGGAGAGGTCATAGCACATGTATCCCCGATGATTAGACGGATAGCCCAAAAAAATACAATGTGTGGATTGGGGTTGGAGTTTATTGATTGTGGTGGATGAAAAAAAGGGATAGCATAAACACTCGAATACCCGTAAATGTGTATATGAGGGGTCTCGTAAATAGAGTATTTTGAGGGGGCCTGATAGGATAGGTTTTTGTGAGGGAGTATGTTCAATAAACATGTAGCCATGTGAAGTGCATGATGCCAAAAAGATGAGGGGGTAATGAGGCATGGGCAAGGGAAGTTCTAACAATGTTATTTATGGTTCGGATTTTACGTTCGGCCTTTTCATTTTGAGATGAGGTGTGTGGACAGGAAAGTCAAAAATTCAAACCATAAGAGTTACAAAAATTCCAAAACTGCCGATTATCAAACTCCCTACCATTATCACATTGGAAATCCATTCAAATTAAGTTCGGATGAATGCTCTAAATTTTAGAAATGTGAAAAAAACTTGTGATTTTTTAGACAAGGGAAAAGTCCACAAAAAATTTGAGTAATCATCTAATAATAGCAAGTAATACTGATGGCTTAAAGAGCTCAAAACAGGTGAAGTCCAAATATCACAATGTATAATGTGAAATGGCAATAAAGTGCATGAATTAGATGAAGTAAATGGCAATTGAACATGTTTACCCAATGGACATGAACGACATTTATCCAAAGTCCGTGTTTGAATACAAGAAATAAAATTATTATATTTGAGATAGCTAAAACAGATGCTCCTGTATGCCCCAAACGTTCATGCCATAATGAATGGTTGAAAGCTGCAAAAGTAGATGGTAACTTGGATTGTTGAATGGGTGAATTGATTGGATATAGCTCCCCTTGACTATCACATCTCATTAAGATTGTCCCTATCTGAAAATCCTTCACGGAAAATCCAAAAAGGTCAAATACAACACACTCAATTATCAGTAGTAAACATTCGAACATATACCAAGTTCTTAATTAATTGTGGGGCATGGAGCACATTCTTTAAGGTTAGTGGTGGATTGGGTGGTGACAATTTAGTAGTCTCATAACCTCGAATTGGAATAGAATGGTCATTTCCGACAATTATATCATTATTTTTGCTCAAATTAAAATAGGACAAGAGATTACCTTGAGAGGACGTCATATGAGACGTTGCACCGGTGTCCATATATCAATTTGCATCGGGTGGGTTGAGCCCAAGAGTGTGCATGGCAGACTCAATATCGGTTGGGCTTGCCATCGTCGAATGGGCCTACTGCCACTGGTTTGACAGTGGCCCATTACTGTCTGGATCGTGACCTGAGTTGTTGGAAAATATTCTGGGCCCAAAATTGCTTGGCCCAACACTGCCTGGCCTGGCAGTGGGCATTCCATTTGGACGAAAATTGGGCCTGGCCCAGTTTCCATTTGGGTAGGGCATGGTGGCACTGCCCACGGCCACTGCTTCTGCCTGCCGGAATTTCGATAGTCTCCATTTTTATTATTTTCGCAATTTCCACCCTAATTTTTATTACCATTTTTTCTTTTTTGTCCTCGATTTTGTTGAGTGGGTTCAAAATGTATAGTAGCGTCATTTGTGGGAGTAGCAATCATGGCGAAATTGGAGACGGTGGTAGTCTTTTTGGAAAAGCTCGCCTCTTCAAGTATAAGCATCGAACATGCTTGATAAAATAATGGGAGATGATTGCTTTGTCGGATGAGTGTCCCCACACCACTATAGGCATCGGTAAAGCCGGCAACCATTTGCAAAACCAAACGATTGTTAGTAACCGGCGAACCAACGTTTTTAAGTTGATCCAACAAGACTTTAAGGCATTGACAATATGCCGATGCATTTGAAAAATCCGTCATATCAATGGTGGAGAATTCTTGTTCTAACGTAACGGCGCCGGAATTTTTGTTGTCTTGAAATATGTCCCGCAGCCGATTCCAAGCCTCTATGGCTATAGAATTCGGTTTCATTATTATGTGTAATAGGTCCGAAGAGATTATTGCGTATAGGGATGACATGTGGGTATAATTTTGCTGATTCCGCACCCGCCCAGTTGGGGCGGATATGGGTATAACTTTGGCGGGTAGTAGGCGGGTATGGGTATTGAAAATGTACCCGTCACGGGTAGGCGGGTAGGTGGTGGATTTGCTGTCATACCCGCGGCTCCCCCGCCCCGCATCCAACCGCCTACCCGCCTGCCTTATATACCCGCCCCAAGCCCAAAATATTAGCAGCCCATAAGTCATGACAAGTCTCTCATTCTCCAACAAAACTCCAAACCCTACGCCTCTTCAGTCCTTCACGCCTCCCTCTTTCTCGTTCCCCTTCACGTTGTCTCTCATCACTCTCCCATTCTGGACGTCTCTGCCTTTTTCTGTAAAGGAAAAATCACAAACTTTTTTCACGAACCACCTCGACGTCTCTGCCTTTTCTTTAAAGAAGATGCTGATCGGGAAATATTGTTGTCTTTGCTTTGTGCTTTGGGGTTGTCTTGGTGAGGTCAATTTTTGTGCATTTATTAAGTTTTACTTATTGGATTTGTGGAGTTCAATTGAAAAAGTTGAAAAACCTTAGCTTATATAGCTGAAATAATATCTGGGTTTTGTCTACATTTGTAATATATAGCTATTTGGGTGGATAATTTTTGAGTTTTCTTGGAAATTTTATTTTCTTGATTCTTTGCCGTGTAAGGGGGAAGAGGTGAAAAAAATGGGGAATTCTGATGGTGAAAAAAATTAGAATTCTCCTCCCTCTCTCCCAAAGAAAATGAGACCGACAGTATTGATTCTTGACTCAAATTTTTGGAATTGAAATGTTTAAAAAAAAGTCTCTTACGCAGTCTTTGTCGAGTTAGTTTTTGCTACTATTTAAAAGAACTTTTTTTTTTTTTTTGAAAACTTGACAAAACACCCTAGGTCTCTAAAGTACACACTTTAAAAAAAATGAAATAAGCACTTTTAAAAAAAATTAAATAAATATTTTTGACTTTTCAGAAGTTTATTCAAACATACTATTAGTACTATAATTATATATACCAATGTCAATTTACTCCAGGGAAGCATTGCGCATTTATAAGAAAATGATTATATGATTGTATAGGAGTATTCAAATTTGAAATAAGACTTGGAGAACTAAAATTCTCCTTTAAAGATTGTGATCAAACTCTTTCGTGACAAAGAGTTGCACCGTTTTATATTTGAGTCATTTTCATTCGCACATATCTCTTGCCTTTACTTTTTCATACAATCATTTGACATGACGTGCTTCAAATATAATCTTCGGTATGTTGCAATGCATATAATATAAATTCATAATACACTGATAGACATAAATATCTTTAATAGATATCATTGCAAAGTACATGTAGAATGTACCATCATTGAAATAAAATAACAAAAACAAGAAAATTAAAGCACACAAACATAATATGAATATATAGTTTCTTTCTGTTACATAGAGCTTCGATAAATCATTACAAAGCCTAGGCTATTTATCTGCATCCTCTCCATTTTCCAGCTGCTTCAATCGATTGTTCAGACCAAATTCACCGGAATTCAACCAAGCTTCAAACATGCTTATATCATCTGCACTGAACTGGTCGATGGACTCCCACCAACCTATATTTCTAGTCTTGTTTATTTGGTTAAAGAAACGTATTTTTTCTTTTGCAGCATTTTCTCTTGTATCAAATTCAATAAGCCTATCGTTGATTTGATTTATATTGTTACGTGCATGTGCAGCAGTGAGTTGTGCACTTACACTTAATTCTACGATGGGATTCATAAAACGATCGATGACCGCACTAGTAGTTGGCGACATAAAAGAAAAAGGTTTACCAGTAGGTGAAGAAATAACTATTCCAAGGTCAGCATTACATTCTCTAACAAGTTCGCTTGCTTTTTTATACAAACTCGAACGACGTTTAGAAAAACTGGCATATCGGTCAGGTTCTTTTCCTATTTTCTCCATTGGAATTTTTTGGCGTCCTGTAGTTTGCTTACCCTCTGTAATACAATAAAATCTATTAATCAATTATTTTCAAGAAATGTGAGTTACAAAAGAATGAAACATCATGAGTATTTATATACATAACATGAAAATTTATTCACAATAGTAATTGAATTTCTAACCAAATACTGCAATGGAAAGTAATTATTGAAAATTTTAATTAAGTAAGTAACATCAATGAATCTGAAGTTTTAAGTTTAAAAAGGGTAAATTATTTAATATACTAAATGTAATTTACCAATTAGTGATAAAACATTGTGAATATAATTGTATGGAACATTAGTTACATATCAAATCTTCCAATTCTTATATAGTAACTAAATTAAATTCTACACTTGCAGAAATAAAAATAGATCTACTATTTAATTTGAAAAGGAAAATGTATTAATATACTTACAGTCTTAAACATAAATAGAATCTTCACATGGATTAACATCCATATAATTTGGATTGACTTTGAATATACTTGAAATTTAACTTGAATAGTAAATGTTTTAATGAATAACTATAATGAAGATTTTCAACATGCATTAAAAGTAACCAAATCTAAAATTTAACATGAATTAGAGAATCTTTTAATGTGCTTGTTGAAATAAGAGAAAAAAATTCATATTTTATGATTAATTTTGTTTGGAAATGCATATACATCAATTAAAAAGTTGAATCTTAACTCAGAAATGAAAATATTATTTTCAAGTTAAGAAATTGAAAATATTAAATATAACGTACTAAGCCCTTTAATTCTGTATCAACAATGCAAAATATAAAAATAAATTTGTTGATATTTTTCATTACTAAATAAGATATAATAAAATCACATGCTAAATGAAATATCAAAGAATTAACTAGATTGACTATATTGTTGCAGTGAATTTTTCTTGGATGTCATATTCATAAAGAATTAATAGTTTGGAAACACATTATCCACTTTCAATTAAATAGTTATGCAACCATGTAAATTTTCCAAGTCAAAAATCATAATACCAAATTAGTTAAATGACTTTCAATCACGCAAAATAATAAATAAAAAGATCCTAATATTAATTCTTAATTTTCAAAAATTGAGTACCAATATTAATAGTCAACTTCAATTGAAGCATCACATTACCAATAATATTTTATAGAGTTCAATCAATAAGCAAGTTTAAATGAAATAATCTAATAAAATGGTGAAGACAATTATTTTATACATTAATGGGAACTAAAAATTTAGAAATCCCTTTATGTTGGTGGATAATTGTAAAGATATGTTAATTAGAATATTTTTTTTGTAAATTCCACACAAACATGTTAATTCATTAGATCTAGAAGTCGTATATAATCACAACCTTTGTTAAAATTTTGATAGGATATCGTAAAAGTTCTTAATCCTAGAATCCAAGTGAAATAAACTAAAACTTATATTAACAAAAGGTAAATAAGAGACTAGTGTTAAGCAAGGTATATACCCGTGATATACACTTGTTATACATAGTGTATATCACGGGTCCTTTCGGTTGAAGCTCAACACGGTACAAGGCAGACCAACCCATCATGGGGGTTGTATATTATTGGTGTATATTGTTGTAATATTGTAGTGTAAATGTTACCTTAATTAGTCTTGTACACTTACCATAATGATAGGAGTCTTGTACTACTAGAATATGGATTTAGAGTTAGAATAAAAATAGGATTCTCCTATTATGAAAATATGTAACTTGTATATATTCTTTCAATTAATGAAAATAATTAAGGGAATTATTTTTTTCAACTAGTAAATATGTATATATGAATAAATCATTACAACGGAATATGTGCACGCGCACACCTAGAATTAAGAAGATTTTGATCTTTCATGATGTATAAAGTAAAAATAAAAAAAATAAAAATAAAAAGCTATCGAACTGGTTAGAGAATGTGACATTGGTGTTGGAATTGTTATTTTGTCGCCGAATGGTAATTCATTTTCTTTTTTAATCCAACAAATAATGCAGTCGTTGTTCATTTTATGAAGTCTACTGTAGAATTAAATAAAAGTGCACAACTCGTTACTACATGCACGAAACAATAAAAACCAAAGAAGCGATAGGCATAAAAAGTTTGACACGAGAAAAAGTTGTAATCAATAAAAGCTTTTTGTTAAGAGTCACGTCATAAATGAAATGAGAACATGAACTTCTTATATGAAGTTGTACAATCCTCACCCTACAAGCTAATTTTTGAGGTTGAGTTAGGCTCAAGATCTATTCTTTACATAGTATCAGAGTCAGACACATTCCAATTCTTTGTTCGTCGATGTTGAGCCCCAAAATTATATTGTTCACGCTGCAGTTAACGAGGTCTGGGCGTGCGAGGAGTGTTAAGAGTCTCACATCGGAAATAAAATAGAAACATAAATCTTTATATGGACTTGGACAATCTTCACATTACAAGCTAACTAGATAGATAGATTGTTGGGAGTTCATCGATAAATTCAGTGCAGATGATGTAATCAAGTTTGAAGCTATATGAACTTATCATCACTTCCTTGTCAGCAAATGTGAACCGCGATCAGAATTCAAGTAAATAATAAACAAAATATGCAAATACAAACTATAATGTATCTTAGGATTACACAAGCATCAACATATTAATCTTTCATATTGATATTCTTGGTTGGCTCGTGAAGTAACGTAGTATAGTCGCAATACTAATGATTTTCCTATATCTTAGCGTGATCGTGAAATGATCTCATTAGATTACGAATTTTTATTATTAATGCTTAGTTTAGAGTTTTCTCTTTCTTTTATTACTTATAAATTTTAGTCGTTCAAAGATGCTTAATTTTAGCATAATCTATATGTCACGTACCAAAATGAGATGAGACGTGATAGGTATCAAGTACCGTCAATTCTCTCAGAGCGAATCAATCATGTAATTTCTTTTTCTTTTTTTTTTGATAATTCAGGTTTCCAGGCTTGCGCCTGACTACTTCACTGGTATTACTCAGACGTCCTGGAGATGATGGGACCGGTCCTTCAGCACCCCACCACCAGGTAAATCGCGGGATGTGCACACATGGTCAGTGTCTGCTTGCGTCCAATGGATCAATGCTACAAGGTTGACCCCCCCACAAGCCTCATCCACAAGGCTTGGCGGAGACCGAACCCACACTGCAACATGCCCGCGCGGCTTTTAGCGCCCAGGCTTTACCACATGTATGTGCCCCGGAGGAAGATATCCGGAGGGGAGAATCGAACTTGCGACCTTAAGGCCGAGTTGACTCCCTGCCAGCAAGCTGACCCCTCTAGATATGTAATTTCTACTTTTATGATACCTACCCACATGCAACATGTTATTCACTGTTCCTTTTTTATACGGGATTAGGCACAGAAATACATTTGAACTATAGTGAAATTGTAAGTTAAAACCCTCCCCCCTCCACCCAACTTACTTTTTATATTTTTTAGCCTCTTAAATAATGATAGATAGCCACGGGCATAGCTTGATGACAAAAGGGGGTGAACTTAAAATCCAGCTGGAGGCCTGCAGTGTGAGTTCAAATTCTGATGGGAGCAATTTGCTCTCTTCTGAGATAGAACCTTGTAGGTGATATCAGTTGCTCTGTTCTCAAATCCTGGTCATTCAGACACATCCCGCAATTTACTGGTAGTAGTGCTGAGGGACCGAGACTACTATCTTCAAGAATAATCTGGCGTAAGCCGGGAAGCTGAATATAAAAAAATAATAATAATGATCAGATAAGGAAAACAAGTTAAAACTTAGACCCGTGCATACGCGCCAATACAAACCAAAAACATGGGGTCTTATGTCCATTATTCCATTTTATGCTCTCAGACCCAAAATGGATTGGACCCTCTTCCATCTCTCAACTCATTCGTTCTTTAACAATTATTCAGCCAAAATTTCCTCTTTTTGCTTTTTATTTATTTATTTTGCGAATCAATATTACCCACTTGTATACTCAAATTTATTTCTTTATTTTCCGTTGTAATTTCATAAAAATTTGAAGAGATCCAAAGTTTATTGGGTGTTACATAACTAAGTGCTCGGCCTAAAATTGAAAGGAATAGAAGTTGAAATTTATAATAATCTTACCTCTTCAAACCAACAAGAATTTCTAACAATAGTGTTTTCTGCAATTGAATCATTCTTTGGATTCTATTTGTTCAACTAGGTATTGATTGTATTTAATTGTTGAGCTCTCAATTGAATGTGTCGTTTTATCTTGTTCTACTTGAGTAATTACGGGATTATTTGCAAGGATTTAGAAGCGGAACTAATGCAGCTTTGTGATGTGACTAGAAATTCCGGCACATTTGATACCAGTTTCATAGATTATTGTTGTCTTTTATGCATTTGTAGTAGTCATTTCTTATGTTAATTTAATTTTTGTAGGATTTTTGCATTGGGACACCAAAAGTGAGGAAATGTGATGAAACATGAATAAAAGTGCTGAAAAAGAAAGAAGTGTTGAAAAAATTACTTCTGCGGACCGCAGAACCAGACTGGAACAGCAGAACCAGACTGCGAACCACAAAATGGTAGCCAGAGCCCCAGAAATCAACAGTGAAAGAAGAATTTCAGAGATTCGAAGTGCGATCCAAATTACGGTCCGCACTTCCGTTCTGCGGATCGCAATCTGGTCTGCGAACCACTGCTTCAACTCGAGTTCAACTCAGACTGCGAAGACTCAAGACACTTCTACGTGCCGCAGTTCAATTCTGCAGACCCCACTTCCTATCGCAGTTTCAGACAGTCAAAACAAGAAACCACTCTGCGAACCCTAGGTCCATTTTGTCGACTGCAGACCTGTTCTACGATCGCAAAGTGGCGTGCGATGACATTTTCGTAATTAAGTGTAGTCCAAAAATTGAGTCTTTATATATACTCATCTAGGATTTTGTGATTTGACACATTATTTCTTACCATTATTCTTACATTGATACCTAGCTAGCCATTTTTTGAAGATTCATTTTGTCTTGTCACTTCATCTTGAGTTCATCAATATTTTATTCTTTGTATTGAAGACAAAAGCATTTATTAATCAAAACATCATTATAAGTTTCTTTTTTATGTCTATTAAGTCTACCTTTATTAAATTATGTTGATCAACTCATCATTATCAACTACGCACTATTAAATTATGTCCCTCCTATGGTGTGAATATAGTGCAATTATGCAAAAGCAAAATGAGGCTGAGTTAAACTCTTAATCCATTATCATATCCTTTATAGGTGGTGTGTTGCTCTGCAGAATACACTTGATGGGTGGATCTATATGAGTGTGGAGTGGTGTCGCTTCTATGAATTGTGACAGATCTCTAGAGCACTCGTGAATACTAGGACACGCGCATGGCCTCTTAGCGTAAAACCACAATAACGACAAAGATTGTGAGAATATAATGTGATATAATAAGACTCTAGACTTGCAAAAGAATTATTGGTTCATAGAAGTTCTAAACTTCACCAATTGTTCTGTAAGTTTAATCTTATTTTGTCTAGTTCTGGTTCATAGTCTATGAGACACCAGAATCGACGCATTGTACTCATACGTGAAAATTCAACAAAATTTCATTTTTTACTTTTTATTATTATTTTTGAGATATATGGGTGATTGCTAGAAAAATAATATTTTCTATGTAATATCTCAAAAATAATAATACTTTCATTAATCTCCTTAAAGTTTTCATTCAATTTGGTCAAATATTTTTGTTGCCAATGTCTCTTTTTCCATTCAATTTGATCAAATGAATTATTCTAATTATTAATAGCCTTTAAGGCTTTTTACTCCTCTTAAAGTTTTTGAACGTTGGCAGCAAACAATGAATTAGACATCAACATTCATTTTACTATATAATATGAACTTGTGTTGATTTTGAGAGAAAAATATGAAGAGAATAACTACTTCTTCTCATTTTACAGTGCTGGGTTACCCACTTTTGTAAATCTTTATTAGATTCTGGTTCCTAGTTTTATATTAGAATGACTTGTTGAATTCTTAGGTATACACCTATACTGGGTGAATTATCCTTAAAGACAGTGTCTTTTGACACGCCTCAAGCTTTCAAGAATTCCCTATAGTGTTCGTGATCGAGTATTTTTCGTAAGATTCCAATAATTAAAGACTACTGATGGAAGGGTTCTACACACTGAAGCAGAGTTGGAGAAGGAGACAGGAGCAGGATTCTCTAAAAAGACAAGGTTTCGGCCGGCCAAGAGGGCCCACTTGGAGAATTGGAATCTCAGCAGAAAATGCGAAGGGATCCTAGGATTTTATAAGGGATTGCTAGGAACTGTTGCTAGTCAGTTACCTGCGGTTCATGCTGGAATCATGAATAATAGAAAGTTATTGACTAAAAAATAGAAATCAACTATTGTAATTGGTACAACTAATCACTAATAAAGAAATCATGAATGCTTTGCAGGGGATCCGTGATCATAAATCTCCTGGATGTGATGGCTTTGTAGTTTTGTTGGGTTCAAAACATATAAGTAAGACACAGCGGAAGTTTAAAAATTGATGCAGAGGCGCCGCGGCCCTAGGGTATGGGCGCCGCGGCGCTAGACGTGCTCATGCACTGTCTCGATTTATTTTCCGTGCATTCTTAATTAAATCCAAAATCCAATTTTGACTTAATTAAAATAATCATTATTCATTTAAATATCTTGATTCCAAATTGAACATTTAATTACTCTCTCAATACATCCTTAGATAGAAAAAGACAATCGACATAGTGTGACCCTACAGGCCTTCTCATATCGACATTAATCAAATTAAGGTCTACGCGGAAGTCCTAGACGGCGCCGGAAGACGAATTCAATATGTGAAGTACGTTTACGCGAATCCAGTAAACTTAATCTTTATGTGGTAAGATAAAATTCTTTCATTCACGACACACCCGATCAAGCTTAGGATTTGTCAAGTGTCTATCCAAATGGCTTAATCATTGTATCTCATCTATATTAGTTGACAACTAGACCATATTCTAAATATGTCTATTGCGTTGGCCAATGACTTAGTCAACCTAATATCACTGAGAATCTGAGTGTTCTCTCGAATATACATTCGAGGAATGAATCCTAATCTTGGCTTAACTACCACCTTTAATCCACATCGTAATGTACCCAATACAAGCAGTATCTCAGCCTATAAGGCATTTGAGCTTAGGACGAGATCAAAGTACATTACTTTGTAGACAAGGTTCGTATTGACCTCAAGTCTAAGGACTTCTATCTCCCACACGCTGATCATACTTTAGACAAGTACAACAAACAGTATATCAGCAGGGTATACCAATACTTCCAAAGTATCCATGTGTCCATCACGAATAGTCATTACTCGTAGCAGATGAGACATACTACATCCTCTAAGGATGTGATGCAGACCACATGTCAACTTATCACATATTATCGATATCCCATTCTCGATGATCATTAGTCGAGGCTACTTTAAGAGTTACGCTCTATCATTAATATCTCACTCTATTAATGACAACGTAAGCTCAAGGGATGCACATTAATGAATAATTACAAACAATCAAATAATAATTCAATAATTGCAAATGCCAAATATTAATTTCCATTAATAATACGAATGTGTATAAAATACATTTGTCCTAATACATATTATCTCTAGGACATAAATATACTTTCAATGCCTTTTCTTTAAGAAGGCATGGCAAGTGATAGGCAAGGATGTTACAGGAGTTGTCCATCAATTCTTTGATACTGCTGAGATGTGGAAAGCTATCAACTGCACAGTCATCACTTTGATTTCTAAGTGGGAATGAAAAAAAAATTGGTACGAAGTATGTTTCCTCTTTAATGGATCTTAGTAAACCATCTACTAGTATTTTTCCTCTTAAATAGCTGTGTTATCTAGTTTTCCTCTTAGTTTACGATTATGAGAAACATGTTGCATGTGACAGGTATTGGGAGGAGCATTTTTGGATAATGCCAACATCCTGCCTATGGAGAGTTCTGGTGATTGGCGCCAACATCCTGCCTATACTGAGTGAGATCTGGTGATGGGCCGAGAATGGCTCGGATCGGAGTTGGGATCGAATATGACGCTTGTTTGATGAGTTTGGTTAAGAAATAAAAGTACGCCCTTGCTATCAACAGTACCTTTTGGCATAATGATAAGTGCTTAATCTTAATAATACTATGCGAATTCAGATTAGTCGGGCTTCAATATAACAACACGAGGTGAGAAACAAAAAAATAAATCTGTAAGAATGCTGACCGTGAAGGGAAGAGCTTTGAGGAGTGTGGGAGACAAATGTCGCACTATGTTCAATTGGAGTAAACAGAGAGGGGTATAACTTGGTAGAATTATAATTTATTACTATTTGATTAGAAATCCAACAAAAATGGAAGTAAATAATTTGATTTTTGAAACACGTCTCATGCAGACATCTGCAGTCTGGATGGACTATAAATTTTCATCATCCTTAGTTGTTGCCATGTGACTATATTCCGTCTGTGTATCCAAGTTCTCCTTCCGGACACTTTTTAATCCACCAATGCAAATATGTACCCAATCAATGGCAGTGGCAGAATTTTAATTAAGGGATTCATCAACTACTATATATACGTAAGAAAAAAGTTAACCTTATATACAGTGTAATTTCAAGCGAAGGAGATTCAAACGAACCGCCTTAATTCCGCCTCTCTAGCTCCACCCCTGAGCTCAGCATAGATGGATGGAGGGAAAGAATGATAGTACTCTCTCGCCCCCAAGACCAGCATGGATGCTGTTCATAATAAGACACATCTTGAGAATTAAGGGGGAAAACAACTTACTCCTAAAAGTTTCCACAGACAAAATGCTCAGTATGAACCATAAACCCTGTGCAAGTAAGCAAAATATGCTGTTAAGTAATACAAAGATGTTCTGGAGATTAACAAAACCAAAGCTAGGATGAATATACTCCAGTTGAAGATGCAATTTGTTTCGTCAAAATACTAAGAACCGGTTCTTTTTTTCTTACTCACTAAAGCGAGACATACAAAGATTCCATTCTCCTTCGTTATCACCAAATGAACCATCCGAAACTTCCTTCCATCCCCATCTCGTCGGTTCTTTTTCTCGTTCCCACATTGAGGGGATAAAAACATATGCATGAACTGCTGAATATGATACACCTTGCTGTTAGTCTTCGGAGTTTCTGATGAGTCGCTGTCAGTATTGGAGTTTTGACTGGACTTGCATAAAAATAACGATACAACATAAAATAAAAGACGGATATTCAGACAAACATATACAGCCTGGAAATGAAGAGAAAACAAAAGAACTTTCTGTAAAGTATAAAACTTTTTTGAAGAAAATATAGAAGCATTATTCAAGTCAATTGGCAAAAAGAGACAACATGCACATGGGAATTGAAGAAAAGGTTAGAAACCATTGGTACTCTTTCTAATCTTTGTTCATAATTGACAACTTGTAAGTTCACATCTGTTATATGAACAGTTTTCGTTTTTCTGTTTAACTAAGAATACCAAGAGTTACATCCACAAAATCCCTTAAATTTCTATATTTCTCGAGGATTCAGAAAAGAAAATTATTTTCCTTTCAGGAAAACAATCAAAGAAAGAATCCACCTCAGAAAATATTCGCCTGTCGCCGTCTTAGTATAACAAATCTGGCCCCTTCAATAATCTGCAGGAAAAAAATGCATACGTTAACAGCCTAAGCAAGAGACAATGTTCAAACTATTGAAAATAATAGACTTAGTAGGCGTTTGGACATGAATTAAGTGATATTTGAAACAAATTAATATTTAAAGTTGGAGTTGAAAAGTGGTATTTGGAAGTTGAAGTTGTGTTTGAACATACATTTTACTTGAAAAAAGTTGAAAGTTTTGTGGAGTGGAAAAAACTCACTTGAAAAAAGTTGAAAGTTTTGTGGAGTGGAAAAAACTCACTTGAAAAACTGGTCAAAATAATTTGAGAAACTCATCTTCACAAACTTACCGGAAAGTCATTCTAATGTGTAACAAACATTATCTTGAAAATAGTTGTTGAAATTAAAGGGGAAAAAAGTCATGTCCAAACGGACCCTTAGTCAAATTAGGCTTACCATCATGTTTCTTCATTAGATTCCTTGCAAACAGCAGGCATATGAGTAGAAACCCCACTCCAGCTATCCCTCCTAGTATTATTGCCACCGTCCTCCCAACATTTTGCCCGGACCCTACAATAATTATTAAATGCAGATGTCTTTACTATATAATTGTAGACAACAAATTGAAAGAAATGGCTGGCAAATCTAAGGTTGACAAACTTTCGACTTATCTGAGGATAAAAGATACTACCGCACCCGTGTTGGCATTTTTGAATAGTCCGAGCAACAATAGATGGTGAGGAATAGCCACTCTAGAACATTCATTTAGTTTGATTCATTCTGCCCCCCCCCCCTCCCCTCCCCTCCCCATAACAAAAAAAGGTCTTGATTTGAAAGATCATTTAATGTAGTTGACATAACAGAGGTCCGGGTGGTTCGATAAGTAAAGAGACTGTCTATCCATAAAAAGAAAGAAAGTTCACCTGTGGAGTTGGTGCTAAGAGTGGTTTGATATAATCAACTACATAGCAGTAGCAATTCAGACCTTCTATCATCGATACAACTAAAGCCCAAGAATACTAAAGTCTATTCTTTTGACAATGTTTTACACTAGCAAAACCATAAGCAATTGTCAATTTAGCTGAATGGCAAGCACAACAAAACAATTAGGAAATATTGCAACTAGACCTATGTTGCTCGGACTTTTCGGAAATGAGGTCACACCCTTGTCGGACCCTCCATGTTTTGGAGGATCCGACACGCACCCCGCGGCATTTTTGAAGAATCCGAGCACATAGAGCTAGACAAAATGTTTTATATCAATATAGTAGTAACTAATACCTGAAGATGAAGGAGACCAATCTGAAGACGACGGTGATGTTTTTGGGAGCCCACCTGGATAATTACTATAACTAATAAAACATTTGTGCAGAAAGATTTGGCCAGAAACAGAGCTTCCACATTCCACCTGAGCTTTTTGGACAGCATTTTTCACACAATTAGCACAATCGGATGAGCCAACATCCCCTTCACATTGCCCCAAAGCATAAACAGACTGATAGCTTGTTGTGTAGAAGCCATTGCTACTAGCCATCCCATTTTCCAATGTGGATAAAGCAGTATCTCTTCTTTCCTCAAACCCACTACCTGACATTATTTTCGACACGGATTATAAATATATACATAGAAAGGGCAGCCCGGTGCACTAAGCTCCTGCTATGCGCGGGGTCCGGGGAAGGGCCGGACCACAAGGGTCTATTGTACGCAGTCTTACATCACATTTCTGCAAGAGGTTGTTTCGCGTGAACCCATGACATCCTGGTCACATAGAGGCAACTTTACCAGTTACTCCAAAGCTCCCCTTCGAGATATGTATAAATATAAACATATATGAGAAAAAAGTACAAAATTTTGAACGTATAACTTGAAAATTAATAGCTACATTGGTAAAATACCAAAGATCGAACCCGTAAAATTCAAACTATGAATCCGAGACAACTACCTAGCGTTGGTGGATGTAGGGTATAAGTAACATGTTCGACCTACCCCAGTATTTTTGATACAGAGCACAAATACCAACAAAAGTCTAATGGGTTCAGCAGTCCTAAAAAAACTGAACTCGTATAATTTAAGTCCTGGATGTGTCTATGCTACCTGGAGCATTCTTCCAGCTACAAGTCTTGTACAACATCCCAATTCTAGAGATTTGAGGGAACCATAAAATTTAAATTCTGAATCCGACACAGCTACCTAGCAGTGGTGGATCTGTGTAGGGTATAACAAACATGTGCGACCTACACCACTATTTTCGACACAGAGTATAAATATACAAGTCTTGTACAACATCTCCATTCCAGAGATTTGAGGGAAACCAGCAACCTCATAGAGCATATTAACACCCAAAAAGCTGAATTCTTGCAGCAACAGGCTTGCTACCACATAGCTTATCTATGAGTATTGGCAAACCACTCACATTTATAGCAATCAACATTAGGGAGATCACCTCTACACTGAAAAAGACCAGAAATTGTGGACCCCACACTACCAATACTAAAGACCAAACCCATAAAATTCAAATCTTGAATCCGACATAGATACCTAGCAGTGGTGGATGTAGATTTTTTAGCCAAAATTGTCCCTTGTCTATGGGAGTAGGTCTACATTTGTCCTATAAATATAACCTTGAGCATTTTTAGTCCCTTAGGTTTGCTAAAGTGGAGCACCTTTGGTCCAACTAACAGAATGGACTTAAAAACTAATGGTGACTACCAAAAAAACACTACTAAACACACGGCAAAACCGACCGAAAGAAACCGGCCGACTTTCGGACCAACCGGAAAACCGACCGACGAGTAGGTCTTTTTTTGTCCCTTAAATATTCCTTGAGCAATTTTAGTGCCTTAAGTTTGCTAAAGCGGAGAAACTTTGGTCCAACTAACAAAATGGACTTAAAAACTAAACGGTGACTACCAAAAAGCACTACTACAACACGGCAAAACCAACAGACTTAGTCAGTTGATAACTAACATGTTCGACCTACACCACTATTTTCAACACAGAGTACAACTATACATGGAAAAAACACTAAAAATTCAAAAATACTTATAATTTAAATCTTGAATCCGCCTACGATATACCTGGAGCATTTTTCTCGGTACAAGTCTTGTACAGCATCTCCATTCCAGAGATTTGAGGGAAACGCAACCTCATAAAGCATATAACACCCAAAAAGCTGAATTCTTGAGGGAACAGGCTTACTACCACATAGCTTATCTATAAGTATTGGCAAACCACTAACACATTTATAACAATCAACATTAGAAAGGCCACCTCTACACTGAAAAATACCAGAAATTGTGGACCCCCCACTACCAATACTAAAGACCAAACCCATAAAATTCAAATCTTGAATCCGACATAGATACCTAGCAGTGGTGGATGTAGAGTTTTTAGCCAAAATTGTCCCTTATCTATGGGAGTAGGTCTGTTTTTGTCCTTTAAATATAACCTTGAGCATTTTTGTTTTGAATTCGCCGTTGGGGAATCCACACGAAAGGGAACGAGGAATTCTCAACGAAAAAAGTGCTCTCTGAACCGAACGTGAAAGTTATTTTCCATCAGACGGCTTTTCCTGTAACTCTACTCTCGACTTGGATTATATATCCAAAAAGGTCCGCTCTCGGCCATTCCACATGCTGCCTAGCAGAGACGTGGTTATCTGAAGTGGATTCTCTTTTGTAGTAGATGCCGAACCTGTTGTGCCCCATTGACTAAGAAGGGGGCGAACACAGCAGCTACATGGACCCCTTCCTTTCAATTGTTGCCAGCGCTTTCCCGGGCCGAGCCGGAATTTTGGATTAGAAAGGGCAGGCAAAGCCCGAAGGCTGCTATCCCAATAGGAAGGGCGGAACGAGGAGAGTCACCATAGAATAGATCGATCCAATTCCCGTTCTTTTCCGGTGCACTCGCTTTATATCTCCGACACACAAGGAAGGACGCAGTGGGAAGGAAGCAACCCTAGCCTCTGTCCGGCCGATCATTCCGCTAGCATCTCGCATTCACGCCCCCGTTTGACTGCCGCTCGAGGATGTAGTTGTAGATAGATTAGTCTTAGTGGGGGTCATTGGCTCCACCTGTTATCTCCTTCTACGACATGTTGTTGTCGTCGCCATATTCCATATGTCACTTAGTCATCTCTGCCTCGCTGCGGGTCAGCACCTCCGAAAGAAACGGAGGACTTCATTCAGTGACCTTAAGTTTGTTAAAGTGGAGCACCTTTGATCCAACAAAAAGAAAGAACAAAAAAACTAAAGGTGACTACCAAAAAACACAGCAAAACCGGTCGACTTCCAGACAGACTGAAAAATCGACCGACTTAGTCAGTTTGATACATTTGGTCTAACTAACAGAATGGACTTAAAAACTAATGGTGACTACCAAAAAAACACTACTAAAAACACGGCAAAACCGGCCAACTTTTAGCCCGACCTACTTAGACAGTTGATAACTATCATGTTCGACCTACACCAATATTTTCGACACAGAATATAAATATACATGAAAAAAACACTAAAAATTCAAAAACAACTGAAATTGAACTCGTAAAATTTAAATCTTGAATCCACCTACGATATACGTGGAGCATTTTTCCCACTACAAGTCTTGTACAGCATTTCCATCCCAGAGATTTGAGGGAAACCAGCAACTTCATAAAGCATATAACACCCAAAAAGCTGGATTCTTGCAGCAACAGGTTTATTACCACATAGCTTGTCTATAAGTATTGGCAACCCACTAACACATTTATAGCAATCAACGTTAGAAAGGTCACCTCTACACTGAAAAAGACCAGAAATTGTGGACCCCCCACTACCAATACTAAGGATTGAACCCATAGAGTTCAAATTCTGAATACACAGCTACCTAGCAGTGGTGGATGTAGAGCTTCGGCCAATATTGTCCTTTATCTATGGGAGTAGGTCTATTTTTGTCCTTTAAATATAACCCTGGGCATCTTTAGTCCCTTGTGTTTGCTAAAGTGGAGCAATTTTGGTCCAACTAACAGACAATAACAACATATACAATCTAATCCAACCAAGTAGAAATTTTGGTCCAACTAACTAACTAACCGAATGTACGTAAAAACCGGCCAACTTTCAAACCGACCGACTCAGTCGATTTGATAACTAACATGTTCGACCTATACCAATATTTTCGACAAAGTATAAATATACATGAAAAAAACACTAAAAATTCAAAAACAAATGAAATTGAACTTGTAAAATTTAAATCTTGAATCCGCCTACAATATACCTGGAGCATTTTTCCCACTACAAGTCTTGTACAGCATCTCCATTCCAGAGATTTGAGGAAAACCAGCAACCTCATAAAGCATATAACAACCAAAAAGCTGAATTCTTGCAGCAACAGGTTTACTACCACATAGCTTATCTATAAGTATAGGCAAACCACTAACACATTTATAGCAATCAACATTAGAAAGGTCACCTCTACATTGAAAAAGACCAGTAATAGTGGACCCTCCATTACCAGTACTAGTTTTATAGAACTTAGATTTTGAGGACTGTGAAACAAGTGTACCAAAAAGTGATGAAAGTGCTTGTGAGTATACACCAGATGGATCTGATATGTCTTGTTTAGCACAACCTTTGTAAACTAATTTTGTGTAATCTGATGATGAGTTAGCTTGTGGGGTTAGTTTTAAAATGGTTAATGTAATCAAGAATAGTGAGAATAGGTAAAAAGGCTTTGTGGGCATTCCCATTTTGTTGATTCTTGATGGATTATTCCATTGTTAAAGATTTCAAGTTGGGGTTTTTTGTGAAGTGAAATGAGGAAATATTGAAGGGTTTATTTGCTCAAAAAAGGGAGTGTTATCTTGTCTTGGTGGTACACTTTCTCATTTGTTGTGCAGATAGAGGTTATCTCTACTAGTAGTCTAGTACATTTGATGGGGAAAAAATGATCAATTGTTAGTAGTACTATTATGCTTTAGGAAATAGGAGTAGTCCTTTTTATGAAAAAGTGATAATTATTTATTTTATTAGAAAATAGTTAGTCACCAAGGTAGAGATAAATTTTGTGATACACTCTCTACCCTATCCAAATTTCACGATGTGAGATTTCACTGGACATGTTGTTGTTGTATTAGAAAATAGTTAGTCTCTTTGAATGAAAAGTGATACTCGCTCTGTTTTATACCTAGCAGTGTTGGATTAAAGATATAAATAATATATGCGTACATTACTTCTATCTTTCATAGACTTTACTTGTAGGATTAGTATGTTGTTGTTGTGTTTGATTAAATACAAAAGGGAAAAAATAAAAGTTATTGTGTTAAAACAGTTATAGATATTTTTATAATTATAAAAACTATCATTATGAGTAAAAAAGACTAAAAATTTAAATATCACTTATTATTGATATGCAGATAAAGGTGTTATCTCTAATAGTAATACATAGGAGATGGAAAAAATGATTAATTGTTAGTAGTATTATTATTCTTTAGGAAATACCGTAGTCCTTTTTAATGAAAAAGTGGTAATTAACCGGTTTGGATTCATGTCGGGACGTTCGACTACAGAAGACATTCATCTTATTAGGAGGTTGGTGGAGCTGTATAGGAAGAGAGACTTACATATGGTTTTCATCAATCTCGAGAAGGCATATGATAAAGTCCCTAGGGAGGTTCTTTGGAGATGTTTGGAGGCAAAATGTGTATATGTGGTATACACTAGGGCGATCAGGGATATGTATGATTGAGCCAAGGCCAGAGTACATACTGTGGGAGGAGACTCATAGCACTTTCCTGTGACAATGGGGCTGCACCAGAGTTCAGCTCTTAGCCCATTCTTATTCGTCTTGGTGGTGGATGGACTAATGCGACAAATTCAAGGGGAGGTGTCATGGTGTATGTTATTCGCAGACGACATAGTCCTGACTGATGAGACTCGCAGCGGGGTGAACGCTAAGTTGGAGGTTTGGAGACAGACTCTGGAGTCTAAAGGGTTCAGGATGAGTAGGACCAAGACAGAATACTTGGAATGTAAGTTCAGCAACGGGAGCGAGCGTGAAATAGGCGTGGAGGTGAGGCTTGAGACTCAGGTCATTCCAAAGAAAGGAAGCTTCAAATACCTCAGGTTTATTATTCAAGGAAATTGAGAGATTGAGGACGATGTCACACATCGTATTGGGGCAGGGTGGATGAAATGGAGGCTTGCATCCTGGAGTCTTGTGCGACAAAAAAGTGCCACCTAAACTAAAAGGCAAGTTCTATAGAGTAGTAGTTAGACCGACTATGTTGTATGGCGTGGAGTGTTGACCAGTCAAGACGTCGTACACCCAAAGAATAAAAGTGGCGGAGATGAAGATGCTGAGATGGATGTGTGGGCATATAAAAAGGGATAAGATTAGAAATGATGATATCCGGGGCAGAGTAGGAGTGGACTCAATGGAGGATAAGATGCGGGAAGCGAGGTTGAGATGGTTTGGACATGTGCGGATGAGAGACACAATGCCCCAGTGCGAAAGTGTGAGAGGTTGGTTATGGACGGGTTCAGGAGGGGTAGAGGTAGGTCGAATAAATATTGGGGAGAGGTGATTAGACGGGATATGGAGCAGGCGCAACTTACTGAGGACATGACCTTAGATAGGGGTTGTGGAGGACACATATTAGGGTAGAAGGGTAGTAGGTAGTCGGGCGTAGTCTTACCTACGCTTACAAACTGGTAGTTGTAGTGTTCTTACTATAGGCCCACTTAGCATATGATACGAATAGATGTAGTATTGATTTATAATAAAGTACAGCTGCTCTACCTACTAATGTAGAGGTAAGGTCTATGTACACTCTACCCTCCCTAGACCCCACGTTGTGGGATTGCACTGGATATGTTGTTGTTGTAGTAGTTAGTCTCTTTTAAGGAAAAGTGATGCTCCCTATACTTTATTATGTTACAGTGTTTGATGATCACCAAAGTATGCGGTGCAGTAGATGGATTATTTTTTTCTTAATTAGAAGTGTCAGGTTTGAGTCCTAAAAATGAAAGCTTTCACAAATGATCCCTACGCGATGCGAAACTATATTTGTCCGACTTCAATACGGATATCTACTTTGTGGATTCTTGATGGGTTATTCCATTGTTTTGGTGGGTTTTTTGAGCGGTTTTTTGGATAAAGATTTCAAGCTAGGATTTTTGGTTAAGTGAAATGAGGAAATGTTGAAGGGTTTATTTGCTGTTTTTTCTTCTTATTAAAAAAAGGGAGTCTTGGTGGTACACTTTCTCTTTTGTTATGCAGATAGAGGTTATCGCAACTAGTAGTACAGTGGAGATGGGGGAAAAATGATCAATGTTAGTAGTACTATTATGCTTTAGGAAAAAGTACTAACCTTTATGAAAAGGTTGTAATTATTTTATTACTTTTTTCATTTTAATTTATGTGATGTAATTTGATTTAACATAAAATTTTAAAAAATAAAGAAAGATTTTTGAATATTGTGATTTAAAATAAGTTAAAGATATTTGTGTGATTATAAATATCTCGTTAAACGTAAAACTTAAATGTTGAAATTAAATTATTTTTAAATAAAAAATGTATCATTCTTTTTTTGATTGATTAAAAAGGAAATTATATCGTCTAAATTGGGATAGAGAGAGTAGAAAATAATTAGTCTTTTTCAAGATGCTCATGCGCTTTACTATTATGTAGTAGTGTTTGATTAGACATGATAACATGAAACTTAAGAATTTTTTTAAAGAATGATTTTAAATACACTATAAATATTTTTCTATAGTTATAAAAACTTGTTATTATGTCATTGAAGTAAGACTTAATGAATTTATTGTGTATACCTACTTTCTTTATTCATTCATAAATACTTAAGATTGAAATAGAATGGAACTTCTAAATAAGATTATGTGTTGATAGTATTCTCATAAAGAAAGCTCATTAATTGAGTCAATTAGGAAAGTGTTTACTAACGGAAAAATGTTAAAATTATGTAGTTCTGCAGTCAATTTACATCCCCCGATCTAATAGAAAATGACAAAATGTAACATAAGGAGTAATTTAGAGTGCTACATAAAATGCAAAAGTGATAAAAAAAAATTAAGAAGTAAAGATTGTCACATGAAATGTAAAGCAAGAGATAATTATTTTATTAAGAAACTCAATAGTAGTATATTTTACTAGTATTTGAAGAGAATGAGAACAAAATATTGTACTAATAAAAACAAAAACAACTCATATGAGTGGAAGAAATATTCCCTAGGTGAGAGTAGGGGAAGAGAATTAACTGCACAAGTTTGACCAAAGTACACTTAATTGAACAACCTTATTAAATTCCAATATTTGAAATTTGAATATTCTTAGGTATATTTGACTCTTATGGTGAAAAAAATTAATATTTGCCTCCATTAATGGAGTTTAACCAACATCATGTGAAGTACTGTACAATCAAGAACAGCAGAAATTACTTAATCACATGTAAGAAAATTTTAAATAAGTGGAGCAAGTAGTAAGAACCATATGAGAATTTGAGAAAAAATAATTTTTTTTAAAAAAAACATGAGAAGATCTATGTCATGTGATAACCTGCAAGGTGAACTGCATTAATTTTAAGTTAGAAATAAACAAGATTAAGATTTGCTTAAAAAGATATTATGCTTGTATGATTCATTTTTGTCATCTAATTGAAATTTAATCTTTTGTGAAGTCTGAGTATTGTAAGTGATTCGAACCTGTTCGGAACGAGTCTCTCATAGAGAGACAAGTGAAGTTTGGTAAACACTATAATAGTTCAAAGATGACTCAGTTGTTAGTTAGTATTCATTTGATTTTGGGGAATGATCTTTTATTCTATTATATTATATACGTCTAGTGAAAAGAATATTTTTTGATATATACATCTAAGATATAAAATCTGTATGAATCAATAAATCGTAATAAGTCGATATAACTAATAACGATTTTCTCATCATTACTTCATTCTTCTCATATCTCTCTCCTCTTATTCTCAATTACTCATAAAAAACACTCAACTCATATGCAATGCTAATGTAATGAATTTTTTTATATACTCGGCTTAATTTTTCTTGTTGTAACAAGTCATTTATCATATTTCTACAAGTATTTCACCTCTATTTTTGTCACAAAAAATGTTACATTTTTTCACTCGTAAGAAGTGAAAAATCAAAAACGTCTGCTAGCTAATTATGAACTATACTTTCTTATTAATGATTCGATATTAATGACCTTTTTTTAACCCCTCCCCTTAGATGCTTCCCCTTTTCGGATTCAAACCTCTTTTTCTTTTTATGAGTCTTCACCGTCGTAGACTATAGCTTATCAATATATGATTGACATTATAGTTACATGCAATTGACTTTGAATTTGAAGTACACTGATAACATAAAAAAATATACATTATCAATATATACTAATTAAATACACTTGAGTAGTTGTTTTTCCATTTTTAAGTAGTCCTCAAGAACCAATAACTTTGTAATCTAATATGGATGTCAAGTAGCTAAAAGATCAACTTTTGTTATATTTTCTGGCCAATATCTATATCAGTTGTTTCAACTATCACTTAGAATATTATAATCAAACATTTAATATTAAATATCATATACTTCACCTTTTACGGTTATCATAGAATCATCAACACTTAGGTTTGAGCAAAAGTTGAAAAATAACATAGGAAACCGTACAGTAACACTTTTAAGGGGATTTTTTTAAAAAAACTATTTTATGCCATGTAAAAGATATTCTAATCTTTTTCCTGAAATTATAAAACATTTTAAAGAAAAAAATTGACAAGTCGAGTGCACGTGCACCTACGAACTCGTTCATTAATCATTTAATTGCACATTTAATATACGAAAGTAAAGTAAATAAGCGGTGCAATTCAGTGTCTTAGAATTGGAATTTGTCTTTGCTACTCACTTTGTTGGATCAAAGTCTAATCGAGCTAAGTTGTACCTTTTTAAGAAGTTTCTCAATGTTCGATACTCGTTTTGAAAATTGACTAATTCAAATTAAATGTTGAGAAATTTCATTTTAAAGATAACACGCTTATTATTTAAAGGAATTTTATAATCACAATTCGAATTCAAAATTTCTAATTAAAAATATAAAAACACTAATTAAAACTCCACCACTTAAAATATGCACCATCAGGGGCAGTTCAATACTATTGATAGCCTAAAATCAAACTTCGATGAAAGACCTTAATATATATTTTTTTAAAAGTTATATAATATATTTTCTATTTAAAATTTATTTTTTAACTTTTTGAGATGCAAAGTTATGAATAATCGTTTTATAAGGGGCAACCATGTATGGTACTTCTCGACCCTGTCTCCTAGGGACAGTTGAACTAGCGACTCATGAATGTTGTCGGGTTCGATCTTTTCTATTAATTCTTTTTCAATGGATAGTATAGGTAATCCATTAAACCTCTCTTGAGACACGGTTGATCTTAAGTAAGATTTTATTAATTTTTTTTTTGAAAAACTTATTTCAATAAATAATAAAAGAATAATATATGTCTATGTAATAGAAATATCAAGAACAATTAACTTTAATTGAAAGAACAATACTAAAAAAATTGAAGAAACAAAACCTGATTCAAGTAACTTATCTGAAAATAAGAACTTGTTGCTCATAAACATTCAATAATGCTATTTTCTTGATATCTAAGAAAATACAGATTAATAATTTTTTTGCCACACTTTTGCTCTTGTTTGTTTCCCTAATAATATTGCTAAAGAGAAAGTTTAGGTTGATGTAAACAAGAACTGAGTATTGCATAGCCCAAGAAAAGAAATAAAAAATATTATTTTCATTGAAAAGGTAAAAATAAGAATCATTGAAAAGGTAAAAATAAAAATAAAAAATTTATGTCAAATCAAAGTACAGAAGATATTTTTCATTTTTAGTAAAATTGTGTAGTATTTTTTTTTACAAAAGCTTATATAGTTATTTCAGGGTCGTCTTTGGGCCCGAAGAAAAAAAAAAGAAATATGCTTTTTTTTTTCATATCTAAGAGCCCTTTCTACATACAGGGCCCCCGAAAAGCGAAAAATTTTAGGAGCCCATTTTTGTTCATTTTTTATTAAGTAGTATTAGCCAGAATTTACTGTAAAAATTCATAATTCACAGGTCTTCGCAGGTCTTAGCCCAATCTAATTATTGAAATCATATATTTACTTATATTAATGGTCAACTTTTAAGTATTAGAACAGGGTCCCAAAATATTTAAGACGGCCCCGAGTTATTTTAGTGTAAAGTGGGGCCTTCAAAAGTTGGGGGCCTTAAGTCCAAAGTTCATCAGCTTTACTTTTGGTCACCCACGTATAAAATTGAGTATATACTTGACTATACCCAAAGATTAAGCTTCAGCAGTTTCTACTCATTTTGCTGGATCAAAATCTAATCGAGCTAAGTTGTACTTTTAAAAAAGTTTTTCAACTGATGTTTGATATTCATTTCGAAATCGACTAATTCAAATTTAATGCTGAAAATTTTCAATCCAAAATAACTAAGGATGTAAAAATACTAATTAAAACTCCACCACTTAAAATATGCACCATTTTGAGGAAAATAACTTATAAAATGTTAGGTTCTATTTACCTTGCTTAGAGCGTATAGTTGAATTTACGAGTCCGTCAATCCTCTTTTAACTTTCGGAAATTAAAATCTTGTCACACACTGTTGCTTTTTTTTATTTTTTTATTTTTACAACAAACAGAACATAATATTTTTTTGTTGTAATGGGGAATGTGATCAGCAAATATTTATATAGTCGGTTTTAATTTATTTAAAATTGAGATGTAATTATTATTTGTAAGCAGATGACACAATTTATCTTCTTGAATTTTTTGTTATTTGTAAGCAAATGATACAATTTATAATATAAATGATAAATTTATGGAATAATGATAAATTTTAAACATATAATTATAAATATATAATAAACTAATGATAAAATTCCAAAGATTGAACTCATCGTATCAATATCTTAAAATCTATCCAAAGACTTTTACTATCTAAGCTTGAGTTAGCTAGAAGTCGAGTATTTAGAGCCCATTTAAATGAGCTTATGATTTTTAACTTATAAGTTAGAAATTTATGTAATAATTTTTTATTTATTTTAACTTAAAAATAAATATTTAAAAATATTTTTTTATTTTATCCAAACAATATAAAAATACTTAAAAGTTATTTTACTTTGAAAACATCTAAAATAAGCCAAGTCAAACGGGTTCTTACCACCTCGCCGTATCGATATTGTTCTTTCAAAAATATCTAATCATCAAATCACCACCATTGATCTCATCAAATCTGAACCGTCCATTCCTCTTCCTCCTCACATTCATTCACTAGTATATTCTCTTCTCCCCCTCCCAAACACATACATACTAAAAATTTACATACATCAACAACAACATCATAGTGAAATCCCACTAATCGTAAGGTCTGGTGACGGTAGAGTGTACGCAAATCTATTTACATGGATTCAGATCAAGGAAAGTTGTTTATTGGTGGAATATCATGGGAAACATCAGAGGAGAAGCTGAAGGAGTATTTTCAAGGGTATGGTGATGTCTTACAAACTGTAGTGATGAGAGATAAGATTACTGGAAAGCCTAGAGGATTTGGATTTGTTATATTTGCAGATCCTAGTATACTTGATAGGGTTCTTCAAGACACTCATGTAATTGATGGTCGTACGGTGAGAATTTTGCCGACCTTTTGTCATGCTTTATATGTGTTTTTTCTTGGTGTAGTTTATTCTGTTTTTTGAGGTTTTGGTTAAGTGTGTTGATTTTGTGATTGTTTTCTGTTCATTTACTGAAGTGACATACAAGGGCGGCTCAATAAATTTTGTGGCTCAATAAAAGGTGGCCTATAGCCAAACTATAAGAAGAGACCGCTAAATATGAGACAAAAAAAACTTGCTTTATGATCTATGGACAAATCAAATGAGATAAATAAAAGTACAATAACAACATATCCGGTGTAATCCCACAATCATAAAATGTAATGCATAAAATTTACATTTTTTTGTTATACATATATACATCTTTTTCAGAGAGAAGTAGAGAGGGAGAGGGAGAAAAGAAATTCAGACTTTCTAACGCTGGATGCTTGTGCACCGGGCTGCCCTTTATACAATGTGGGAAAGAGTAGTAAATTTGTAAGATTCACGTGAAGTTTATACAATGAGCGGTCTTGCAGATGGAGATTCATTTTTCTTCGTTAGATTGATAGAGTGCAGGTTGGTTTATTTAGTCATTATGGCCTTTTTACTATTGAGATTGAGAATAGATAGTGGAAACTCTTTTTTTATAACCGTGGTTCCGGGCCAGCTTGCGCACACCTCGACTAATTCCACGGATACCTGCCACCTTCCACTAGCAACATAGGTAACTCTGTCCATTAAGACTAGAACAGATGAGGAGAAATTACCCGAGATCACATGATTCTCAACCATAAGTTCTGCAGTGATGCTGATTAGAGCAAAAAATTGGTGGTTAATGTAGGTTGATGTTCCCTTCGTTCTAGATTAGAGGACTATATATACAATGTGGTGAATTGAGTTGTAAATTTGTAAGATTCTCGAATTAAATTACTTGTTATACAGTGGGTGGACTTGCTTGAGATCGATGCGTAGTAGTAGCAGTAGTAGTTGTTGTAGTACAATTTCTTGCTTCTGCTGCATAGGGGTCACTTTTGCATAAGCGCATAATTTTGAAATTTGAATAAACTCATTTTGCATAAGCGCAACAACAACAACATACCCAGTGTAATCCCACATGTGGGGTCTGAGGAGGGTAGAGTGTACGTAGACCTTACCCCTACTTCGTGGAGGAAGATTCTGCATAAGCACATAAAGATATATTCTTTTCAATGTCTTTGACATCGTCATGGTGTGATGGTGATGAAATGATTTCTGACTTGTTGAGAAAAATGTCCTAAAATGTGGCGCATAGAGTAGTAAATATTAAGATATTCATATTAGGTTACATGTTATGCAGTGTGTGGACTTGTAGATAGAGATAAGTTTTTCTTCTTTCTGCTGATAAGGCGCGGGCAGGTTTATTTTAGTCCTAGTACTGTCCTCTTTTACTATTAATAATAGTGAGAATAGATAGTGGTTTGTTAACAGTGAGTGCTGCAGTACTGAAATTAAGTAGGTAACTGATTAGAGCACTATGATAGTGGTTTATTTTAGGTTAATGTGCACTTCGTTTCTAGATTATTTGCTCTAAACATTTTAGTGACTTAATAGGGCATTTGAATCTTGAATTATCCCTTTGTTGCTAATTGCACACCTAATGGAAACTTGCCTGTGATAATATCTTACTAGTGTCTTTTACAGTTCTGTGTTCTTATAGTGTGTTGTGTTGTAGTGCTGCCGCTTGGGTAAAGGTGCCTTCTATTCTGTTGTTTTTTCCAGACCTGTTGTTTCATCTATCAGGATGTTATAAGTATGACACTTGCAGGTTTAACGAGAAAATGACAAAAATAGTCCCTTGTATTTGAGGATAGATTCGAAACAGTCCCTTAAGTATGCACTTGACAGTTTTGGACCTTTAAGTTCGCCAAAAGATTAAATTTTTAGTCTCCGTCAAATATTTACCAAACTTTGTCTATTAGATATGATGGGAACTATGAAAAAAAAGAAATTAGCGGGAACTCACATTTAGAGATACAATATTTGTAGTTTTTGCTATTTTTGATTTATTTCTAGAGTTGGCGCAACCTTTTGAGGTGTAGTTTTTGCTATTATTCATATCTTTTGTAGTGTCTAGTGCAGTTTTTTGTGTTGCATATTTCAGGATTTAATGCAACTTTGTTGTGTTTATGGTTAGTCCCCCCCCCCCCCCCCCCACTATTTCCGTCAAATCTAATGGACGTAAATTGTCAAATATTTGACGGAGATTAAAAGTGTTATCTGTTGGCAAACTTTAGGGATAAAACTATTAAGTGCATACTTTAGGGATTTTACCTCAAACATAAGGGACTATGTTTGTCATTTTCTCCTTTGTTGTACACCAAATGGATACTTACCTGTGATAATGTCTTATAACAAAATCTGTCCTTTGAGTCTATCTTACTTGTTTGTGAATTTGTTCTTCTTTTACTTAGCTCAATGACAATTTTTTTCTGTATAGGTTGAGGCTAAGAGGGCCTTGTCCAGAGAGGAACAACAACAGGGTCCAAAATCTGGAAATATGAGTAGTGGTAGAAGTTTTGGAGGTGGCGGTGGAAGTAACAGGACCAAGAAAATATTTGTTGGGGGATTACCTCCCACTCTTACCGAGGATGGCTTCCGAACTTACTTTGAAACTTACGGTAGTATCACCGATGTAGCAATTATGTATGATCAACAAACCAACCGACCTCGTGGTTTTGGCTTCATTTCATTCGATTCTGAAGACGCAGTAGATAGGGTTTTACACAAGACATATCATGATCTAAGTGGGAAACAAGTTGAAGTAAAACGTGCTCTTCCTAAAGATTCTAATTCTGGTTTTGGCGGTCGTTCTACGGGTGACAATCCGAGTTCTTATGATAGAATGGATACCAACAGATACATGCAGTCACAAAACACTGGAGGTGGTGGGTACCCACCTTATGGTTCCTCTGGATATGGTGGGGCCTACCCAGGTTATGGTTACGGATCGTCCAATAATGGCATGGGTGGTTATGGTGGCTATGGAAGTTACGGTGGAGCCATCAATCCTGGATATGGTGGTCCTGCAGTTGCTGCCTTCGGAAATCCAAACGTGCCAGCTGGCGGACCAAGAACCTCGTGGGGCTCTCAGGTTCCTTCTGGATATGGGAATTTGGGCTACGGTGGTGGAGGTGGGCCTGCTAATGGAGGATCTGCCAGTCAGTCTCAAACTGGAGCCACGGGATATGGAAATCAAGGTTATGGTGGCTATGGTGGAAGTGATAGTGCTTATGGAGGTGGTCCATCGGGAGACATGCAATCAGGTGCTGGGGGTTACATGGGCAGTGGCTATGGCGATGCTAGTGGAAACTCTAGCTATGGAAATTCACAAGGTTCTGGTAATTATGGTGCTCAGCAAAGTGGAGGCCAAGTCGGATATGGTGGTGGCTATGGTGGTGCTCCAAGTCGGCATGCTTAAAACACTGATCATAGTGCTTGAATTTTAGTAGTTTGCAGTTCTTATTTTCTAGTTTACAATAAGTAATTGTCAGTAGTATATTGTGCCTATTTCGTAATATTTTCTGGTAACTGTAGTTTTAATTTGGCTTACTTATTGTTGTTTTACTAGCTATCTAATGCATCTCTTTTCGTAGCCTGCTATGTCAAGCTTATGTGAGTTAGCTTTTGATTGTGTCGTTTGGTTATGAATTTAGTTTTTGACTGCTTTAACCCATTTCTGCCTTCCCAAGCAGGATTGGTGCTAGTTTCTCGTCACTTTTAAAAATAGTAGTTAGAAGAGAAATGAACTCTTTTTACTCCCATTTAGTTGAGGCTTCTTGTTGGTAGTACAGCTGTAGCCGATCTGGGTAGATCACTTGTAATGGATAGCAATAATAGTAGTGGTAGTTAAGTTTTGGAGAATTTGACATAACAATTTCCCCCTGTATTTGACCTTGTGTTGTACAGGAGGAGATGCCCGAGTACTAAAGTCTGATGACATCCCACTCCGTCAAATCCGACCCTGGTGCTGGGTATTGTGTTTAGTGTGCAAAGGCACTTACCTCGGAATTTGGCTCACGGTGAAGAAGGGGAAGGCGAAGCAGCTGCTTGTAAGTTGTGCACTGAGATTTTTTGCGGTATGAAGACTAACAGCAGTCCGTGTATGGTATGTGTTGCGACCAGCTGGTGTTTAGTCGTACCATGATTTTGAATATCTAGAAAAAAAAAATCTTTAGGTTTTTGGTGTTATTCAATGGATTCTTTTTTGGAGATGGTTTAGGCCACTTCGCTAGTCTAGAATGATTTGACTTACTAGTTTCTACCATATTTTTCTTGTTAACGCCTATTTAACAGTAGGAAATCTTACTAGTATATTGCCTTCGTCAAATTAGAACTCAATTCTGCATTGCTTGTACTGGTAGAGATTGCCTTTTCACGTGCTTTTCAAGTTATTTGGTTGGTCCGGTCTCTACTGTCCTCTTTGAGCAAGGCATATTTGTTGTTAGGCCGAGGAAAGTGCAACTTTCTTCGGCCTTCATCTTGACTAGGAAACATTTTTGGGTCCTTTCACTTTGCAACTTTCCTCGGCCTTCATCTGGACTAGGAAGCATTTTTGGGCCCTTTCACTTTCTTTTGCTTTGACGTACATTCTTTTTAGTCTGTTAGTAATGAAAAACCTCCTCCACGGCATTTTTCGAGGGGCAATATTTTCGCACTATCAAATTTATCTTATCTTGATAGTTTTCTTTTGCCTCGAGCATGATATAGCCGGTTACTAGTGTATAGTGGTCTGCCACATACATTTTAGTTGCAACAGATTTCTGTAGAGCAACTTGGTTGGTAACTGCAGGATCTTGTTTCTCTTGGGAATGCATAAAGGGCAGCCCGATGCACTACGCTTCCTATATGCGCGCGGTCCGAGGAAGGGCTAGACTACAAGGATCTATTTGCACGCAGTTTTACCCTACATTTCTGCAAGAGGTGGTTTTCACGGCTTAAACCTGTGACCTCCTCATGATCACATGAAAGTAAATGCATGCTTGTATCATTTCAATATTTCTATGTTTGTGAACTAAGATAGGGAAGAAAGTGAATACAACAACTGCTATGCCTCAATCTGGAACACGTTAGAGGAAGAGAGAACGCTTGAAATATTTTCTTCCCTTATTACTACTTTGCCTATTGTAAGCTTTATTTTTTGAGTTTTATATATACTCCACAAAGTCATGTCTAGGGTGATTGTGGACAGCTAGAACATTCGGCACCATTCGATTCGGTTCTTTCGTATTTTTGATGAACCAAATCGAAAACCGGAGCAATTATGTAATTAATCTTATTTTTGATTTTAAGCTACTGCTATCTCTTGAATCATAACCATTGAAGTCAATCTATGAAGCTTTTATGGAAGTCTAATGTGGCATGAACTTAATTAACATAGTACGAAAGCATTGACATAAAATTAGGGAGAAAAAATAGTTGTAAATTGGTTCAATTTTAAATTGTCATAACTCTGCGCTCGGGTGTCTGTTTTACCCATTTTTTTTTGATTTTAAGTATTTTTTGAGATGCGGCAGGTCAAAAAAACTGAAACTGAACCAGTTAAAAAAATGTTTGATTCGGTTTTTATTTTAAAAAATTAAATTTTATTCGGTTCATATTTTTTTGATATAAAACCGAACCAACCGATATATACTCACCCTAGTTTTTTTCTTGACAAAATTGAAGAATTAAAAAGACGTATGCTTAAAAATTCTTGTGAATGAACTTTGTACGAGAAAACGTAAAAAATGGTCCCTTATGTTTGTTGGTAGATTCAAAATAGTCCTTTAAGTATGCACTTAACAGTTTTGGCCTTTAAGTTTGCCACAAGTTAACAAAAATGGTCCCTTGTTGAGGAAGGTTCAAAATAGTCCCTTAAGGATGCACTTGACAGTTTTGGTCCTTTAAATTTGCTAAAATTTAACATTTTTTGTCTTTGGCAATCCGGCAAAATATTTATCGAATTGTCTGTTAAATTTGACATGAATTATGAATCACCTTAGTATCCACTCACAATTATACAACTAGAATAGTCTGCCGCAGCCATTATCACCTGCCTCCTCCACCGAAACTCGATATCACTAAATAATTCAACAACCACTAAATAATTCAACAACGAAAGTGGGAGAGGTAGGGGTACAACGACAACATACCCCAGTGAAATTTCACAATGTGGGGTTTGAAAAGAGTAAAGTGTACGCAGACCTTACCTCCACCTTGGTAGGTAGAACGACTGTTTTTGGGAGACCCTCGGCTCAAGACAAAGCATAATCACAAGCAAAGCCAGCAAAGCAAAGCCAAGCAAAGCTAAGCAAGAGAAACGATCAGACTCAGACAAGAAATTAAAGCAGTATGAACATGCTAATAACAAAATTGAATACGAGATGATAGCGCATTCTAACAAATTCGAGAAAAACTTCGATATTTTTAAGGTTTGATTTGGTTTTTAATATTCTTCCCCATGTAAGCATCATCAGAGAGGACCAAAACCTCTAAATTCGGAAGCTTCTCCAAGATTGGCATTGGATCTTTTTTAAGATGAGTATTATTAAGAACTAACCCTGTGAAAGTCGGGGAGATTTCATCATATGGTGGTAGGTGGCCAATATGTCCTTTGAAGTGCAAGGTTTGAAGTAGTTTACACCGTAAGATTTCTTGTAAAACCAAATGCCTTTCCTCTGAGTAGCAATTCAAACCAGTAATATCAATGGAAGCACAAAGACAGTTGTTTGAAATAGTTTGCATGTACTTTGGTAATTGACTCGAAGTCCTCAAAATTCCCTTCCACCTTTACATTCACTCTGAGATCAAGTACTTGCAAGTGCACCAACTTGCCAATAGACGATGGTAACTCTTCCAGGACACACCCTTTGAGACTCAGATACCTCAAGAGCACCAGATTAGATATATCCACCGGTAGTTTCTTACCTTGAAAATCAATCCTATCAAAGTCAAGAATCATGAGCACTCGGAAATCCTTAAGATTAAGCACTTCGGTCGGACAAACCAGATTAGACGATGGTTACTAACACTCTGTTTGAATGGTTGTTACATATTGTTTCATAATGTATCGTATTGTATTGTATAAGGTTGTATTGTATTGTTCTGATGAATATAATGTCTAGCTGTCTCTTCACATGTTTTAACAACTCTGTTAACAATTAAACAAAAATATGCCTACAAGCAGCTCCGAGGGCCTTGTTTTAGTGGTAGGAGCGCAACAATAGGATTCGAACCCAGATGAAGTTCTTACCATCTATCAGAGAAAAAAGAACGAATGAACGTATCTTGTAGGATTCCTAAGAAATTTTTCATGCATGATGTGTGAGTTAGGCACATGTCATGGGTTAGAACGATCACAAACAAAAATATGGTATTTAAGTGTAGAAGGTTAGACTGGCGGGTTCATTATCCACGGAGGTTCGAATTGTGCTCTGGTGGTGCTGGGGATTTTTCGGTTATTAAAAAGAAAACATAGAAGGCCACCAGTATAGATACATGGTAACTCTACCCATCAAGACTTTAAAATATCAGCAGATATCTTTTAGTTTTTTCTTGGCCTCCATTGCGATCCAAATCTTGATCGTCTTCCCGTCCAACTTCATGAATGCTAGACAACATCATTAGGTGCAAATATTAATCAATTAAATAAAAAAATTGGCCTAAAATAACTGAATTATGGATCATAAATATAATTTAACATCATAAAATTTACGTGTCATCTTCATTATTTATAATAGTATTTTGACATTTATGCAAAACATATATGAAATATTACTCCATCTGTCTTAACTTATGTGGTTATTTATCTAAAGAAGATTAGAAAACAGTAGATCAACTTCTTCTCCACTGCAAAATCTCAAAACGGTGCAGGGGTCTATTCCTGAATATCTGTAGAATTTCCGGGGTAATGCCTCACAGTGTTAGAGGTCTATTTGGAGAGGTGGCAGAGCTAGTGTATTGTTAAATATACAATATACACACAATATACATGTGTATATTATCTCGGATTTACTCCCATTTATGGCTCTCGGTTTTACGGGGGAAGTCATGTATCTAGACTTGAGAAGAAATGTCTTCATAATTTATATTTTTTGTGTAAGACATACTGGAAAATGTGGCACAATACTTGGACTTTCTAGAGACGCTAGGGAGGATTACATAATAGGCTGTTTGTGAGCCTTCTGTCATGTACCTTTGTGTACCATCTTGGTAATATATTTAATGAATAACTTTACCTTATTAAAAAAGAACACACTACATTGAAACAATAGAAACTATTCACTGGTCTTTTTGTTTGTCATATTGCAATTAGGAAACTAGATGTATCACATTTAGTGACCTCAAGGCATAATACATATGTACCATCCTATAACAAAATGCAAGTTAATTCACATCCACAACAAAATAATGTTGTACACTGTTCTATGTGAGTGGAGAATCCCTTTTTGCTGCTATTAGTTGACCAATTTACTATCATGTTTTCACAGATATAAGCACTTATCCTTTTTAGATGTACAGATAAATCATTTAATGTTATGGTTGCCAGTATCTTTTGATTTCAAGGATCTAATTTTATCTCTGTTATTTTAAAAGACTCCAGTGGTAGAGGAAGATCAAGTGGTGGGCTTTGACGAGGAGGTGGAGGAGATAATCAACCATCCTCTTGAAGGATCAAGTAGTGGAGGTTATTCCAATTGTTGGCATGCCTGGTCTTGGTAAAACGACTCTAGCAAATCAGGTTTACAGGCATCCTATAGTCGAACATGAGTTATTTATTCGCATTTGGGTTCATGTTTCTCAATCCTATAGTAGAAGAGAATTGTTTCTCAACATAATCAGTAAGTTCACCCGAAACACCAAACAGTATCATGATGTGTGTATGGAAGATTTAGTTGACGTAATACAAGAGTTTTTGAGAAAGGGTGGAAAGTATCTGATCGTCTTGGATGATGTATGGTCTGTAGAAACTTGGGAGATCATCAAGATTGCTTTTCCGGAAAACAATAAATGCAACAGAGTATTGGTGACGACTCGAGATAGCGGGGTTGCTATATACTGCAATTCTATTCCTCATTATCTGAAATTTTTGATTGCTGAAGAAAGTTGGACTTTGCTAGAAAAGAAGTTTTTTCACAATGATAAATGGCCTATTACATTGAAACTACCTGGAGAGAGCATAGCTAAGAAATGTAGTGGATTACCCATTGCAATTGTGCTGATTGCGGGAGCTCTAAGGAGAGAGAAGACAACAAGGCACTGGGAACGAGTAAATCAGACTGGGGGTATGCACCTCATAAATATGGACTCAATTATCTGTAGTAGATTTATACAGATGAGTTATAATGTCTTGCCTTACAACTTGAAAGTATGTCTTTTTGTATTGTGGAGCATTCCCAAGCGGCTTTCAGATACCTTCTTGGAAGTTAATCCGTTTGTGGATCGCGGAAGGATTCATACAGTATAAACGCGGCTCATCTCTTGAATGTAAAGCAGAGGACAACTTGAATGATCTCGTCAACAGGAATCTACTGATGGTAACGACTAGAACATCTGATGGCAAAATCAAAACATGTCGCGTTCATGACATTTTGCAGACAAGAGGCTATGAAGGAGGAAAACTAGGTGCTGAGCAATATTTTCCTGGAAACAGGTTATCCACCTACCGTCGCTTATCCATTCTTTCGTCAGTTTTCGGCTTTTTGTCTATAAAGCCATTTTGTTAACATGTTAGGCCATTCTTATCTTTTTCTTCGGAAAAAGTTGAGATGCCAACTGCCGACATCTCAACCATACGAAGAGCCTTTCCATTGCTAAGGGTTTTGGATATTGAATCCATCAAATTCAGTCGCTTTGGCAGGGAGTTTTTCCAGTTATATCATTTGAGGTACTGTAATTTCTCATCAGACACGATGAAGATTCTTCCTGAAATTGTTGGAGAGCTTTGGAACATCCAAACCTTCATAATTAACACGCAGCAACCCACTCTTAATATTCAAGCAGACATATGGAATATGACACGTCTAAGGCATCTGCATACTAATGCTTCTGCTAAATTGCCTAGGCCTGTCGCCCCAAAAAGTAGTAGAGGTACTGTGGTAAATGGAAGTCTGCAAACTCTCTCCACAATTGCTCCTGAAAGCTGCACAGAGGAAGTGTTTTTGAGGGCTCCAAACCTGAAAAAGCTGGGCATTCGTGGGAAAATAGCTGTGCTTCTTGAATCAAATGAATCTGCATTGAAGAAGCTAGAATACCTTGAAAGCTTGAAGCCGATAAATGATAGTAATCAAACAGGAAAAGAGTTACACCTTCCACCTGCATCTATATTTCCAAAAATGTTGAGGAAGCTGACTTTATTAGGTACCTTGTTGGAGTGGAAAGATATGTCTGTATTGGGGAAGTTGGAACACCTTGAAGTCCTGAAGCTGAAACAAAATGGGTTTCATGGAGAGTATTGGGAGACAGAAGTTGGAGGCTTTTGTTCCCTACAGGTGTTGTGGAAATTTGGTGAGTGGAAAAAAATTTCACTTAAAAACTAATGTTCAAAAATTAACCAAAAGATCATTTTTAATGTGTAACCAAATAACATTTCTAAAATAATAAAAAAATCATATTCAAACGGGTCTAGTGGTGTAACTTGTTCCCTAATCAAAAGATATCTAATTGGTGTAACTACTACGTCCTTCGTCTCAATTTATGTGATATCTTTTCTTATTTAATTAATTTAAAAAAGAATGACACATTTCTCTGTTTAGTACTTCATATTAAAATATTTATTTTGCGCTTAATGAAATAATTTATAGAACGAAATAAATATCTATAACTTATTATAAATCACCAATATTTTAAAATTCTTTGACCAGCGAAACGCGGTAACATAAATTAAGAGAGAGGGACTATTAGTTATTTTATGAAACGAAGAAATACAACCAAATGGAACAAAAAAAATTGCATGATGAACCGAAAAGTACGTAGTTGGCGCCACTTAGCAACGTCTCTCTTCTTTGCTTCTCGTTTTCTTCGCAAATACAGGCAGAAATTGCCTTAACCATTCTTTTCTCTTTGTTTCAACCAAAACTCTCTCCCTTTCTATCTTTCTATCTTTCTTTCATCTTTTTCTCCAACAAAAAAAAAGCTTCAAATCTTCCTCTGCTCCCCTCTTCCTCCTGACATTTGACAAATAAAATACTTTTTCTGATTTCCCGAATCTGACCCCACCCCCACCCCACCCCCCAAAAAAGAAATTCTCAAAAATGCTGTCCCAGTTTCACCCTCCTCACCATATAAAAACTCGGCCCGTTCAAAAGCCCGACCCAACCCCGGCCCAGTCGGAGGACCCGATCATCGTAGTCGACCTCGTATGGCCATTCAGGGAGCTCGACGGGCTAGACCGGGACGATTTTCGAGAGGCAGCTTACGAGATTTTCTTCACGGTGTGTCGGTCATCCCCGGGGTTCGGTGGTAGGACCGCGACGATTTTGTCTTCCCTCAATTCGGAGGGATCGGGGGAAGTAAACGGGTCCGGGCCTGGGTCAGGTTCAGGCTTGTCAGGGCCTGGTTCGCCGAAGTCGCCTGGGGTGGGGATGGCGATAACTAGCAGGGTGAAAACGGCGTTGGGGTTGAAGATGTTGAAGAAGTCGCCGTCAAGGAGGACGTCTGGCGGTGTTGTTATGATGGCTCCGTCTTCGCCTGCTGGAGTTGCGAGCCCCAGGACTCCGGGCTCGGCTGGCAAGATACGTAGGCCGTTGACGTCCGCCGAGATTATGAGGCTGCAGATGAGGGTGTCGGAGCAGAGTGATAATAGGCTACGGAAAACTCTTATGAGAACTCTTGTAGGCCAAGTACGTAAATTATGTCTCTATGTATGTTTTACATGTTTTTGTCTTTTGCATGCATTTGAAACTATTTTATGTTCCAAAATATGCAAATGGGCCATGTTAGGATGGCCTGTGAATTCTTTTCTGAAAAAGGTTCGTTTTAGAGATTTTCTTGTTTTATCAAAAGAAAATGGTATTTCTCTAATTTCTTTCCTGAATAAACCAAACATTTTCAAATTTTATCACTTTGTCCCTATATTTTGTTTACTTTTTCTCTCTATTATTTCCTTTGTTTTAATTTACGTGTCTTAATTTTCTTTTTAGTATATTTAAAAAAATGTCATTTAATATATTAAGTAACTCGATATATTTAAAATCATAAGATTCAGAAGTTATTTCGATGCATTATATACATTTATTTAAGATTACAAGATTCCAATTCCTTATTTTCTTCGTACTCAATCAAACTAAGACATATAAAATGAAACAGATGGAGTATATGTTTCTTTCTTAAATGCTATAATTATTATTTATATCTTTACTAATCTAATATTTTTTGATCTAACTCGTAATGCTTTAGAAAAAATATTTGTAATGCTTGCATCCTGCATGTGGATTGATAATGCAGAATTGTAGTTTCCTTCTTTGCGAAAACATGGAATCTATACACAATTGTTTGATGGCTTTCCCTACTTCTTTGTTTCATCTTCTTTCTCATTCAAAATTTAAGTTTCAATAGTAAAAAAGAATTACACAAGCGTTACATTAGTACTTGTATCTAATGTGGGAATTTTGTGTAGATGGGGAGGCGAGCAGAGACAATAATCCTACCATTGGAGCTATTACGCCATCTTAAACCATCCGAATTTAACGATCCTCTAGAATACCATCTATGGCAAAAACGCCAACTTCGTATCCTCGAAATAGGCCTTCTCCTTCACCCTTCTATCCCGGTAGAAAAAGACAATGCATCCGCAGCGCGATTAAGAGAGACCATTCAAGCTTGTGAGATCAAAACCATCGACACTAGCAAAAATTCCGAGACCATGAAATCGCTCAGCAATGCCGTAGGGTCCTTAGCCTGGAGAAGTGCTGATGGAGCCCCTAACGATACCTGTCGTTGGGCTGATGGATTCCCTCTCAACATCCACATATACACGGCTCTCTTGGGCTCGATCTTCGATCTCAAAGACGATACGTTAGTCCTCAACGAGGTCGATGAGCTTCTTGAATTGATGAAAAAGACATGGTCTACATTGGGTATTACTAGATCAATTCATAACTTGTGTTTTACATGGGTGCTTTTCGAGCAATATGTCGTGACTAACCAAGTCGAGCCTGATCTTCTTGCTGCAACATTGACTATGTTAACTGACGTTGCGAACGATGCTAAGAAAGTGGACAGGGATCGAATTTATCTTAAGATGCTAAAGAGTGTTTTAAGCTCGATGAGACGATGGTGTGAGAAGAGACTGTTGAATTATCATGCTAGTTTTCACTCGGAAAATATTATCCTACTGGTAAATATTATTCCTCTCATGTTCTCTGCCTCGAAAATATTAGAGGAAGATGTTCCGGGATATGTATCTTCTGCTGCTGAGAAAGGGGATGTGAAAGATGATTCGACGGGGAATAGAGTGAATCACTTTATCCGTTCGTCTTTAAGGACTGCATTCAGCAAGGTTTGTATTTTAGCACTTCTATATTTTTTTACCCTTGTAGATATACATGTTCAGTTCTAATAATAACGTCGCTCTTTCTTTTTTCTAGATGTTGGAAGAACGGAATATAAATGTCGCAACTTTTGAAAGTGAAGACGTGATCGAGACACTCATTAAGTTAGCTAATGCAACCGAAGAATTGGCAACTAAGGAGAAAGAAATTTTCACTCCCGTCCTCAAGAAATGGCATCCGATTGCAACCGGTGTTGCAGCAGTGACGTTACATACTTGTTACGGAACTTTGTTAAGGCAATACCTAGCAGGTACAACTTTTCTCACGAGCGAGACAGCGTTAGTGTTGCAGAGGGCCGGGAAACTCGAGAGGGTTTTAGTCCAAATGGTGGCGGAGGACTCTGTCGATTGCGAAGATGGAGGCAAAACAATAGTGAGGGAGATGGTTCCTTATGAAGTTGATTCAATCAAAATTAACCTATTGAGGAAATGGATCCAAGATAGTTTGAAGAAGGGGAAAGAGGTTCTTGTGAGATCAATAGACTCCGAAGTAAGTCATTTTGTTGCTCTTACAATTCATAGATAGCAACTTCCATAGTCATACTAAAACGAGTTTAAAAAGAAAAGCTCGGTGCACGAAGCATAGGGGAAGGGCTGCATCCCATTCTACCCTGATACAAGCACCAATGGCTGATTACACAGCTCGAACCCGTTACCTATAGGTCACATGGAGACAATTTATTGGTGTTCCAAGACTTCCCTTCACTAAAAGGAGTTAATTAATGTAAACTATTTGTTATGCAGACATGGAATCCAAAATCCAAAAGTGAGCCATATGCACAATCAGCACTTGATCTAGTGAAACATTCCAAGGAAGCTGTGGACAATTTCTTTGAAATTCCTACAATCATCACTGAGAATTTGGTTAACGATATCGCTGATGGCATAGAAAACCTATTCAAAGATTATGTTACCTTTGTTGCATCATGTGGTAAGTACGAACTCAACGAACCTTATTCGCGCAAGTATTCGAATGTTTGATTCTCATATAGTTTTTTCTCTTAAATTGTTGCTTTTCTGTAGGGGCAAAACAGAGTTACATGCCTGCACTTCCTCCTTTAACAAGATGTGGCCAAGACTCAAGATTTGTGAAACTGTGGAAAAAAGCTGCTTGTAGTGTCGGATCAAACGATCCGAACCAGCATTTGACAGACGAAGATAATAATCCACGCCCTTCAACAAGCCGAGGGACTCAACGTCTTTATATAAGGCTAAACACCTTGTATTACCTTCTTCAACAGCTCAATTTCTTAGACAAAACACTATCGCTCTCCTCGAGAGTAATTGCTACACCAGGAAGCCGTTACAACAAGAACAGACAGCTAGCGTGCTGTTCCTTCTTTGATCAAACGCGTTCAGCCATCCAAGTAGCCGTCCAACACGTATCAGAAGTCGCTGCTTATCGTCTGATGTCATTCGATTCCAACTCTGTTTTCTACGCGAGCATATACGTAGGTGACGTAGAGAATGCACGTATCCGGCCTGCTTTAAGGATACTCAAGCAAAACCTAACTCTTTTGTGTGCTATCCTCATCGATCAGGCTCAAGCGTTAGCGCTCAACGAAGTGATGAGGGCTTCGTTTGAGGCCTATCTTATGGTTTTACTAGCCGGTGGGACGCAAAGAAACTTCTCTAGGATGGATCATCACATGATTGAGGAAGATTTTGAGAGTTTAAAGAGGGTGTTTTGTACTTGTGGTGAAGGTTTAATACTTGAGGATGTTGTGGAAAAAGAAGCTACAATAGTTGAAGGAATAGTGGCATTAATGGGACAATCAACAGAACAATTGGTAGAAGACTTTAGCACTATGGCTTGTGAAGCTAGTGGAATTGAAGTTGTTGGAGATGGACAAAAATTGCCTATGCCACCAACAACAGGAAGATGGAATAGATCAGATGCTAATACAATCTTGAGGGTACTTTGTCATAGAAATAATAAATTTGCTAATAATTTCTTAAAGAAAACATTCCACTTAGCAAAGAGGAGGGGTTGAGACAAATTGATCAAAAAGGTATGTTGCCGCATCCTGTTAGATTTTTCAAAAATGCATAGATTCTGAAGGATCGAGACACACCCGGCGGTATGTTTAAATAGTCCGAGCAACATAGCCTAAAAGACAAAAAAGAAGAGGAAGAGAGGTTTCACTTGTACAGAAAAATCAAGAACTAAAATTTTCCAAGAGCATATATGCTATTAAAGTTGATTTTTATTTGAAGGATGTAAAGTAAAGCCTTCTAGACTATTAAAAAGTTTGTAAAGGAGTACTAGATAAACTTGTACTAATTTATCCTCATTTTATCTTCATGGAACTAGGCATTATTAATTGTATAATGCTTTTGATCTTTTTCTTATCACTAAAGAGAGATTATTACGTTGATAATCATATTATTATTTAATTGTCAATAAGGATGTCAAATGGATGGATTGTGCAACATTTTAACAGATTAAATGAATAGAATAAAAAGCGGGTTATTTTGAGCTTTGCCCAAAATGTCCTTTGATGAACTTATATTCAACCTTATTGGGTGTAGTTTATTTTTAGACATCAGAAATAGAACAAAAATAAATTACCCTCCAAATGCAGTTGGTTATGAACTTTTTTCCGTTTCCAACAAATGTAACAATCAGATTTTGTTAAATATTTTCTGAAGAATAATTTAGTTGAAATTTCTCATTTATCGGTAATAATTTGATTCTATAGCCAGAAAATGTTGTAATATATTTAAGTTCATAAATAGTAAAAGTTATTCTTTATTTATTAAATTTTATGCTTAATTAGATATCTTCACTTAAAATGGACGGAGGAGTATTATTAATCAAATTAAGTTCTCTTTTTCTTGGCTGAGGTACACATATACCTGATTTTGGGATCACCATTTAAGTCACACATGCAGTATGTAAAAATTTACAAGTCTACCCACTCCGAAACAACTTTAGACATGCGAAACAAGACTTCATATATTTATTGAATTTCAGCCATATGTAGCCGTATATTTTTTTTAAGTGGATACATGTTAAATAACAATATCCAAATAGGATATCTCGTGAAATTTTTGCCTTTTTTATGATGTGAAAAAGAGAGAATAAATTAAACATACTTCATGATAGGGGTAAGATGTGCGTATACCCAGATCTAATTTGTGGAACTACAACTACACTGGGTGGCGGGTGCGTGTTGTTGTGAAAAAAGAGAGAAGAAATTAAACATCAGGCTAGCCCAATTTAATAGATCGGTGTGACCCAGCTAGTTCACATGAGACCCGAAATTAAACACCAGGCTGGCCCAATTTACATCATATTAAAACTAGCCGTTACAAAATCTAACGTTAAACTTCAAAACATCCAAAAATACATACTTTTGTTGTTGTTCTTTCCCTTCTAAGATTTTCTTAGCTCAGAAAAATTTCTCAAATTCTCAAACTCTTGGAACAACAAAAAAAATTGAATCTTGAAATTTTGGGTTTCTTGATTTCAAGCAGATTTTGGTGTCTAATGGCGTCAACACCAAAAAATCATCGAATCCCAACACCATTTTCAAAATTAAATCATACCCAAATACCCAATTCAAGAACCCCACAAGCAAAACACAAATTAAATTTCACCACAGCAAAACCCTCAACGAACCCGAATTCTACAGCCCCTTTAACAGCAGAGCATCCCATCGAAGTAATAGGTCGAATTCGCGATTATCCAGAAAGGAAAGAGAAGCCCGTATCGTCTTTACATGTTATAAATCCTGATCACGGGTCGTTAAGAGTGAAAACCGATATGGGGTATCGAGATTTTAGTCTAGATGGTGTGTCGTTATCCGAGGAAGAAGATTTAGATGAGTTTTACAAGAAATTCGTGAAGTCGAGGATTAATGGTGTGAAAATGGGAGATAAATGTACTGTTATGATGTATGGACCAACGGGGGCGGGAAAAAGTTATAATATGTTTGGGAGTTGTAAGCAACCTGGGATTGTGTATAGGTCTTTAAGGGATATATTAGGTGATGGAAATGAAGAAAATGGTGTTGGAACATTTGTGCAAGTTACTGTTTTGGAGATTTATAATGAGGAATTGTATGATTTGTTATCGACGAATAATGGTGGAGGATTTGGTTTTGGATGGTCTAAAGGGAGTGCTTCTAAGGTAAATATTTGTTTTTTCTTCTGATAGTACTTTTTTATGGTAACGATTTATGACATGTGTTTGTACATAGACCTTTCGTTTAACTATGGTTAATTAACATGCATTCTCACCTTATAATATCACTTAACTATAGTAAGTTTACACGGTCTGGAATAAATACCGGGTGTGAGTAAGTATTTACCTTTTTTATGATTGATGAACTGATCTATCCAAATGTAGTTCAATTTAGTATTCATATTTTTGTTTTGTTTGAAGATATTTTCTAATTCTGTTGACATAGATTTCTGTTACAAGGCAGAATTATCTTTAGAAGAAAAAGAGAGAAGTAATGCCGAGTTCTCTCACATTATATTTATCCAAAATTGAGCATGTTTAGACATGAGTTGAGCTTAAACGGGGAAACATGGTCAGTGAGGATTGAGGCGTATTAGTAATAGTAGTAGTAGTTGTTGTTTTTTTGTTGTTGTATTGAGCACATTTAAGAAAATGCTCTAGTTTCTCTCAATGGATGAAAGCACAGAATTATATTTAGAAGAAAAAGAGAGACTTGTTGCCAGTTCCGATCATGTTATATTTATCCATATTGAGCACATTTGGACACGGGTTGAGCTTAAATGCGGAAATATTGTTAGTGAGGATTCATATAGCCGAACCCCAACTTGTTTGGGATTGAAGCGTAGTTGTTGTTTTTATTGTATTGAGCACATTTAAGAAAATGCTCAGTTTCTCCCAGTTGATGGAATGGACTACTTGGTTGGTATACTTGGTGTTTATCCATATTGAGCATTGTTTAGACATGAGTTGAGCCTTAACCGGGAAACATGGTCAGTGAGGATTCATAGAGCCGACTCCAACTTGTTCGGGACTGAGGCATAATAGTAGTAATTGTTGTTGAGTTGGGCACGTTTAAGGAAATTCTCTAGTTTCTCTATATTGATGGAATGGACTACTTGGTATACTTAGAAAATGATCAGCCTGAATCAATGCATTCTCTGTTACTTTTATTTTTCTGTTAGTAGGGAGTCTCATGTGCAACTACAAATTGTGCTATACACATATTTGTTTTTTCTATTCTTGTGACATTTTCACACTTGAGTGTATATTTTGTTTCTTCTCCTCACGTAGCGTTTTCGCCTTGCATTTCTATACCTGACTTTAAATCGACGATGTAGTCATTAATAAGTACTAAATGCTAATGATTTATAGTACTTCACCTAATTTCTTGAACTGCCAATGATTTATAGTACTTTATCTAATTTTGCGGTACATATTTTCGCCTTAGCATCATTGTTACAGAAATGAGATGTGGTGGACCTTAAGTGGGAGGAAACCAAAGAGTGAATCAGATCTTCTTGTCATTATTGATATGTTTGTCTAACAGGAATCAGAATTTACGAGATGCTAAAGTTTATTAAGAGACAACATATGCTTAGAATGTGAAATCTGAAAATAAGTAAGCTGGTATTAAGTGGGAGGAAACCAAAGAGTGAATCAGATCTTCTTGTCATTATTGATATGTTTGTCTAACAGGAATCAGAATTTACGAGATGCTAAAGTTTATTAAGAGACAACATATGCTTAGAATGTGAAATCTGAAAATAAGTAAGCTGGTATTACCGTGTACTTATATATGTATTTTTCTTACTTTTACAGGTGAGACTTGAAGTTATCGGTAAAAAGGCCAAAAATGCAACTTTCATTTCCGGTACTGAGGCTTCAAAGATGTCAAAGGAGATCCAAAAAGTGGAGAAGAGAAGAATAGTCAAAAGCACTTTGTGCAATGAGCGCAGCTCTCGGAGCCACTGCATGGTATCAATTCTGGAAATATGCTTAATGACACCTAAATTTAAAGAAGTATATTTACTATCTGTTTCGCGAAGGATATATGTAGGCCTTTTCCGAAGAAAGCTAAATGTTGTTATTGCAGATAATTCTTGATGTTCCAACAGTAGGAGGGCGGCTAATGCTTGTCGACATGGCTGGTTCTGAGAATATCGAACAAGCTGGTCAAATTGGTCTAGAAGCAAAAATGCAGGTAAAGTTTCAGTTTCTACTTAAACTTGCTTCTTTTAAGTTCGTTATCGGATTTCCTACTGACAGTAATTCTAAATATATGATAAACTCTTGATGCATTTGTGTTCTATCAAATTTTGCAGACTGGAAAAATCAATCAGGGAAACATTGCTCTGAAAAGGGTGGTTGAATCCATTGCTAATGGTGATTCCCATGTACCATTCCGGGACAGCAAGCTGACTATGCTCTTACAGGTATATCTCGTGTATACCACCGATAGTTTGGCATTAGGTTTTGAAAGTTATACTAGTCATCATAAGGAGTTGATTCAACTATGTTTGATGTAGGATTCTTTTGAGGATGACAAGTCCAAAATTCTCATGATACTGTGTGCCAGCCCAGATCCTAAAGAGCTTCACAAAACCATCTCTACGCTAGAGTACGGTGCAAAAGCAAAATGCATTGTCCGTGGCCCTCATACGCCGTTGAAGGAGAAAGGTGCGGAAGATTCTTCATCAGCGGCTATTTTGGGGTCGAGGATTGCAGCTATGGATCAGTTTATCTGCAAGGTTCAGATGGAGAACAAGCTCAAAGAGAGAGAGTGTAATGAGGCTAAGAAAAAGCTTATAAAGAAAGAAGAAGAAATCGCTATGCTAAGGTCTAAACTCGAATTAGTAGTACAAGGGGGAGCGGAAACAAAAGTAAACGAGCGGACTCAGAAGTTGAAACATGAATTCGAAAAGAAGATACAACAATGTCGGGAAACGGCGAATGAATTTGTGGAGACGGAAAGGAGGAAGATGGAAGAAAGAATGATCCAACAGCAACAAGAGTTTGAAATGCTTAGGAGGCGTTTGGAGGAGATCGAGGCCGAGCTTTGGCGTTCAAGGGTTGGCGGTAGATCGCCAGAAGTGGAGGAGAACAGTTTTGCAAAAAGGCTGCTGGATTGTAACTCTGAGGATGCAGGAATGGTGAAATCTATGGATTTGGACAGATCTATTGATATGGATGCAACGGTCTATAAAGCGGAAAGTAACACCATCCAGGCAATTTTGGGCAATCCAAGAGAAGTTGAAGATCCCTTTATCTTATTGCAACATTTCACTAACAAATCGTTCTTGGACACGGTGTTCGAGGAGGAAGAAGAAGGTGACGACAGTGACGGGGACAAAGAGAATCCCCAAGTTGAGGAGGTGCAAAAAGAGGTTGTTGAGGAAAAGACGATTTGTACACTAGAAGATCGATCTAATGATCTTTCTAGTGAGGCAGCTCCTTCCCGAAAAGAGTTAATTCAAAATATATTTAAACTTTGCGGAAATTCTAGAGAACTTTCTAAGCAGTGCATAACAACCCCGGGACCTGCAGAAAAGAAAGTTAAAGACACTGAATCTAAATCACCTCCAGTTAAAGAAATTAGAGAGGATTCACCGGTAAGAAAATTTCATAATTTCTCTAGTGAGGAAATAGTAAATGATTCAAAGGAGAACTTCAACCCGACATTTGAAAGCATAGGCGCTGACCTGGCAGTGCACGTGAAATGGGAAGCTCCATCAAAGGAAAATCCCGGGATTATTACCACACTAAGGGTTGTTAAAGGTTCAAGTTTAGCTGATTTGCGCAAGCTCATTGAGATATATCTTGGTGCTGACAATCAAGAACTCAATTTCCTGGTAAGTAGGATATACTTAAGTAGTTTCAAATGTTGGTCTCACATATTCATACTCACCACCTTTGTGGTCACAATTTTCGTTATCATTTCCATGTATGAGGAACGAATTTCTAATCCGGATTTTTTTTTGTGTGTAAATAGGACATGTCTGGTGTTCCAGTGCCAAAAGAAGAGGAGGCAATCACACCGGTGAGTAAGCTGCCGTGGTTCAACAACCAGTTGCATGGATACCTAGCTTGCTTGCGGCCAGTGAATGCAACCGAGCAGCCTAATTATCTGCCATTTACCCCACTGGAAAATAAGCTTCTATCACATGGCATAGAGGGTCACTGAAAAAAGATATCTCTGTGATTATTCGTTGAAATGGTTGTATACACTCGAATATATGATTTGTTTTGATTGAGCATGTAAGTATTTTGGATTTGCTCTGGAGTAAACCTTGAAGGTTGAGCTCAGAACATGTATGTTGTTGTAGTCTTATGCTCAAATATATCATTTGTTTTGTTCTGGAGTACATCTGTGGATTCGTTGCAGATTTGTAACGTAGATTATTGTGTTTATGTACATGTTCTTGAATGAGTAATCAAGAGTTGTCTGAATAGGTCTTTTAAAAATACCAGAAGTATAGTGCTAATATTGATTTGATGGAAGGGAAATTTAGCACACCCCCTACCCCCTCCCCCCCCAACCTATGACTAAAGTTCCACGGACACACCTTTTCTATTTGGGGTCCTATTACCTCCCCCTCCCCCCTCCACATAATTTTTTAAAACAGAATAAATGTGAAGGTAGTTGAAGAACTCTCAAATGAACAAGCGAACAAAAGGGATAGTTTAGGAGAATTTTAACCTATTCACTCATACTTTCTTGTTCTTCTTAAGTAATGCTAATTGAAGTAATCTTTTTTTAAAAAAAAGTTTCTAAAATCAATTTTCCTTCATAAAAACTCAAATATTTTTGCAATCATTTATACGTTCTTTTTACATTTTTCAACCAAACATCATCTTAAAATCTTCAATCTTTGAATACCAACCACTCAATCCATCAACTACGTATCTAAAGTACAAACTAGTTTAATCACATTCTTAAGATTTCTTACTCGTTAGTTTGTAAAAGGGTAAACACTCTACTCCCTTCATCTTTTGAATCAATTAATGACCACCGTGACTTAAATAAAATTTAAAAAATGAGATACGTCATGCTTTCAAAAAGTCAAATATATCTGTCAATTAGTATGAATTATAACCCGTCTCCTCAATTATTTAAAACATCTACTATATTTTCATATCATTCTTTCATATTTTGCACTCATTCATGCATTTGTTTGCAATTGTGAGTGAGAAACCTTTTCGTCCGTGAGTATTTACACCCTAGTGTTTACTCTGGTCTTCAAGGCTAAATTAATGTAAAATTGCAGCCGCGTAACATGGTTGACTTACTTAGTTATATCTTGGCGCCCTAGTGTCAGAATAATCTAAGGACGCAGATCGACTAAACTCGATCAACCAAGAATTACGAATTGTTTGTAATTAATTTTGAGACCTACCAGGTTGTGCTGTTGTGGTCATCAGCCCTAGCAGAGGCCACGATAGTATGAACTTGGATCTTGGCTCATTATGATCATATTTGATATGTGTCCTTATTCTTTCCTGGGGTCGTAGAATATGTTAAAATAGTGGGAGCTAATTAAACTAAAGTCCATGTTAATTAGTTATTGAATGTGTTCAAGAAATTATATTTGAGTTTAATTTCTTCAGATTATTTAAAATGTCGAATTTATCATTGAAATGTTTGGTTGAACGAACAAGTTGACTAGATCAAACTATCCGGATTGGTTGCGAAATTTGTGTTTGGTTCTAAGGCAGGAAAAGATTGAGTATGTGTTGGACACATCTGTTCCTAAGATTCCTGATGAGAAGTCTGTTGAGTATGCTACGTTTGACAGAGCTGCTTATCAGAAGCATCAGGATGATGCGACATCGGCACAATGTGTTATGCTGTCCTCTATGACTACAGAGTTACAGAGGCAGCATGAGAACATGGGTCCCTATGAGATGTTGGAACATTTGAAGAGTCTTTATGCTTCACAGTCTCAGACAATAGAGTATGAACTGCTGAGAGATCTCTTCAAGTCCAAGCTTAATGAAGGGGCCAGGTGTCTGATCATGTTTTGAAGATGATTGGATTGATTGAGAGGTTGGCTTCGATTGGAACTAAGCTACCTGGAAATGTCTCAGTTAACCTAATATTGAACTCGCTTCCTAGTTCATTTGAAAACTTTATTGTGAATTACAACATAAATGGAACTAAGGCGAAGCTTTCAAAACTTCATAACATGCTTAAGACTTATGAATCATCCACCTCAAAGGGCAAAGTTGTGCTCATCGTGAGCTCATCTGCTAGGTTCAAGCCTAAGGGTAAGAACACGCATAAGAAGAAGGGTAAGGCTGGTGCCAAACCTGCAACTTTGAAACCAAAAGGGGTTGTTCAAAAGAAGTCAAGGTTGCCTAAGGACGTATGCCTCAACTGTAAACAGAAAGGGCATTGGAAGAAAGACTGCACTGCTCCAGGGGGCGATAAGGCACTAGATGCTTCTGGCTCTGCTGGAAAATGTATGTTTGTCATTGAGATAAATATGTCTATGAACAACTCTCACTATTGGGTATTGGATACTGCTTGTGGATCACACATTTGTAATAATGTGTAGGGGCTAATTGACAGCAGGATGGTTAGACTAGGGGAAGTTGACCTACGCGTGGGAAATTGAGCACGAGTTGATGTTGAGCGTGTAAGAACTTATAGATTAGATTTATCCTTGGGTTATAGACTAAAATTAAATAATTATTATTTTGTTCCCTCGATTACGAGAAATATTATTTTCATTCCTATGTTAGACATTGAAGGGTTTTCCTCATAAATTGCTAATAGTAATTATATACTATCGTATAATGGTATTGTTTATGGGAATGCTCCACTTGTGAGTGATTTATATACACTTAATTGTAATTGTGATATTCTCAATGTGCAAAACAAGCGAGCTAAGATAAGTAATATGAGAAATCCCACCTACTTATGGCATTGTAGGCTTGGTCATATTAATGAAACAAGGATAGCAAGATTAAGAAAGTTAGACTATCTAGCACCATTTGACTTTGAGTCTTATGGTAATTGTGAATCTTGTTTGAGAGGAAAAATGACAAATAAGCCACTTTCTGGGAAATGTGTACGAGCCAAAGAGGTACTTGAGTTAGTCCATACTGATGTACGTGGGCCATTTTCTACTCAAGCTAAGGGAGGTTTTCCTTACTTCATTACTTTTACAAACGATTTCACTAGATTTGGACATGTGTATCTTATGAAGCACAAGTCCGAAGCCTTTGAGAAATTCAAAGAGTATAAGTTAGAAGTGGAGAAACAACTTGAAATGAGTATCAAGACTCTTCGATCGGATCGATGAGGAGAATACTTGAGTAAAGAATTTCTAGATTATTTGAAACTTTATGGAGTCCAATCACAATGGACGCCTCCTGGAACACCACAAATGAATGGTGTTGCTGAAAGGAGAAATCGAACCTTATTGAATATGGTTAGATCCATGATGAGTTTCTTCTCTTCCAACATACCTTTGGGGTTATGCTTTACATAACTCAATCTATATTCTGAATAGAGTTCCTTCAAAGTCAGTAGAGAAAACACCATATGAGATATGGTATTGCAAGAAGCCTGCTCTTACGCATATGCGAGCATGGGGCTGTCCTGCATATGTAAAGAAAATGTTCACTGACAAGTTGAAATCTAAAAGTGAGAAATGTTATTTTGTGGGATATCCAAAAGAAACAAGAGGATACTATTTCTATCTTCCTGAAGAACATAAGATTATTGTTTTCAGGAATGCAACTTTCCTTGAGGAAGACTATATCTACAAGAAACAAAGTTACAATAAGTTAGAACTTGAAGAAGTTCAAGAACCACAAAACAACATGTAGGTTGAATCCTTGTCAAATGACCTAGACAAGAATTCAGTGGGAGTATTTGGTGAAGATTTTTTACTTAGAGGACAATTTTCAGACAATTGGAGAGATGTAAGAAATAACGCAGATATGCAAGATTCTTATACACAACCAATGGAAGATGATACAATAGTTGTACATTCTTCCCTTCATGAAACACATGAAGATGATATTCCTGAAAGCTCTCATAGTGGTGGAAGGTCCAACACACAAGAACCTTCTCATGATCAGAATACAAGAACTATAGAAATGCAGAATAATCAACTCCATTAGGACTCACCGTCAGCCTGAAAGACTTAACCTCCTTATGGAGAATCAAAATGACATAGAAATTCCTGACAATAATGAACCTACAACATACACCGAGGCTATGTTAGACATTAACTCGAAGAGATGGCAGGAAGCCATGAAACCTGAAATGGACTCAATGTACAATAATCAAGTTTGAAACTTGATTGATTTGCCAACTGGGTTAGACCCATATGATGCAAATGGGTCTTCAAGAAGAAGATTGACGCAAATGGAAATGTACAAACCTACAAGGCTAGGTTGGTAGTAAAAGGTTATAGTCAACGACCTGGGGTTGACTATGATGAAACATTTTCACCAGTTGCAAAAATTAAGTCCATTCGAATTTTGCTTGCAATAGCTGCATACTATGACTATGAAATTTGGCAGATGAATGTTAAAATCATTTTTCTCAACAGTAAGCTAATTGAGGAAATGTATATGATACAACCTGAAGGTTTTACATCCAAGTCAAAACCCAGAGCAGTATGCAAGCTACAAAAGTCCATTTATGGACTTAGGCAAGCCTCGATGAGTTGGAATATTTGCTTTGACAAAGCTATCAAATCGTTTGACTTTGTTAGAAGCAAATAGGATCCATGCTTTATAGTAAACGCAAGGAATGGAATATTGTTTTAATTATCATATATGTAGATGCCATATTAATAATGGGAAACAATGTGTCTCTCATGCAATCCGTGAAGGAATGATTGTCCAACACCTTCATGATGAAGGACTTGGGTAAAGCCTGTTACATTCTTGGAATTAAGATCTACCGAGATAGACCTAATAGATTGTTAGGGCTTTCACAGTCCACATACATAGACAAAGTGCTAAGACGTTTCTCTATGGAAAACTCCAAGAAATGAGGTCTTCCTATGAATCATGACATCAAGTTATCTAAGAATGATAATCATTCTACCGTTGCAGAACTTGAACGCATGAAGAAGATCCCATATGATTCAGCTATAAGATCAATCATGTATGACATGACTTGCACTAGGCCAGATATGGCTTATGCACTTAGCATGATCTATAAATTCCAGAAGAATCTTGGAAAGGAATATTGGAAAGCAGTCAAGAATATTCTTAAGTATCTTAGATGAACTAAAGAGTATTTCTTAGTCTATGGTGGGCAAGAGAAGCTAGTGGCTACTGGGTACACTGATGCTAACTTCCAAACAGATCTTGATGACTATAAGTCATAATCTAGATATACCTTCATTTTTAACGGTGGAGCAGTAAGTTGGAAAAATTTCAAGCAAGAAACCACTGCTGATTCGACAACTGAAGCCGAGTACATTGCTGGATCGGAAGCTGGTAAAGAGGCTATCGCGATATCTGAGTTCTTAAAAGAACTAGGAGTTATTCCAAGTGCCAGTCATGCAATAACCATATGTTGACACCCAATTTTGTCCCATCTTTTATGATTTTATTTGTAATTTTTAATATTTTTTCACTTTTAAAATAATTTTAAAATATAGGCATATATGTGTGTATCTTCGTATTATTATTATTATTCGCATATTTTATATCATTTGCATTTTATAATAATCATAAGTTATCCATAATATTCTATGATATTTTATTTCTCGCAAAATTGCATCGCATTTCCCTTTTATTAAGCATTAAGCATTTCGCGAATATTATATTTTATTATTATCACGTCGTTATGTTATTTTAAATAATTCACATCTTTTACAAAACAAAAATATGTTTTAATATTAAGCCCCTTTTTATATTTTTTAAATCCATAACCCATTTTATTTTCCCAACCCAATACAAATTCTACCCAAACAAAATTCACAAGCCCAAAACCAAACTCCCCAATTAAATTCCCTTATTCCCTTCCCCTTTATTCCCACAAGCCCAAAGTCCCTAAAACAATTCCCCAACCGAAGCCCACTCGACCAACCCGTCGCCTCAGGCCCAACCGACCACCATCTCGACCAACCCTTCACCCTCAAATTTCAACTCCCTTTTTTTATTTCCCCATCGCTGACCCACTAACCGTCGCCGCCTGCCCAACACCCAAAACCGACCCATCCTCTCTCTCTTTAACCCAAACCCTTACCCCCATTTCACAAAAACAAAAAAACAAAATATCTCAAACCCCCCAACCTCAACTCGTCGCCGCACCCTATGCCCTACCCCACGCCGCCGCACCCCTACGCCCGCCACTTCACCACCGCCACCACCCTACCTCGACACCGCCAACGCTTGCCCCAAGAACACGCCCCAAAATCGGTTTTGTTCCCCTTTATTTTGAAATTTGAATTCGTTTTAAGGGGGTATGAGGGTTGGAACGTTGGGTTGAGTACCTATAAATACCCCATGTTGTTCTTCATTTTGGGGGATTTTTTCTGAGGATTTTTGGAAAAAGCGATTCAATATATAAATCTTTGTTGTGTTCTTGATTTCCGACATTTGGCTTCTTTGTTGTTTCAAGAATCAAGTCCGAAAAGGTTTGTTCCCCCATTTTGATTCTCTGATTTCTTCACTGATTTCGGGTCGACCCGGTTCCGGCAACATTTTCAGAATTGTTGCATTTCATATTTATGTATGTTGGTTAGCTGAATTTGGTGTTAAAATTTGATTTGGATCACCGATTTGGTCAGATTCTTGACCGGTCAATCGACCGATTTGAATTTCCAAATTTCTTGCATTGTTCTTTGTTGTTATCATTGGTTATCCAAATTGATGAAATTATTTGATTAGGGTTGAAACTCCAATTCGTTAGATTCTTGACCGGTCAGTCGACCGATTTGAATTTCCAAATTTCTTGCATTATTCTTATTATTATTATTGGTTATCCAAATTGATGAATTTATTTGATTAGGGTTGAAACAACGATCCGGTCGGGTCATCGATCGGTCGGTCGACCGATTCGTAACATTTCCGAATTCTTGCATTTCATATTCTTGTTATTGGTTATCCGAATTTGGTGTTGAAATCGATTCGAGTTTGGATCGTTGATCCGGTCAGATCCTTGACCGGTCGGTCGACCGATTGGGTAACATTTTTAGAATTCTTGCATTTCATATTCTTGTTATTGGTTATCTGAATTGGGTGTTGAAATCTGATCCGGGTTGAAACACTGATCCGGGTCGGGTCGACCCGATTTGGATATTTCCAGAATTCTTGCATTCCATATTCTTGTTATTGTTTATCCGAATTTGGTCAAATCGATTCGAAGTTTGGATCATCGATCCGGTCAGATCATCGACCGGCCTGAGCGACCGATTTGAATATTTCGAATTTGAACTCGGGTCGGATATTTTAAACCGCTCACCGCTCGCTTCTTTTGGCAATCGCTTTACTATTTTATTAATATCGCATTAAGGCCGATTTAAATTGAATTGAGGCCGCGCTTTTCTTTCGCTTTCGCTTCGCTTTTTTTAGTTTAATTGTTTTAGATATCCGTGCAACGGATATATTATTGTTTTATTAAGTTTATCGTTTTAGATTTCTCGCGACGGATATCATTGTTTCTGCTTTGAATAAATACCGTCCTGTCGGCGCTTGTTTTTTTCTCGTTTGCTCCCGCTTCGACATCGCTTTCTGCTTTTATCATTTTTATCGCTTTTAAATGAACACCGCACCTTTCAAACATTGCTTTCTGCTCCAAATTAATCGCTTCAAAGATTCAAATTACCGTTCTCTGCTTTTATCGCTTTTAAACTAGACACCGCGTCATTTTGGAAACTATTTTTTCCTCTGCCTCGCTTTTTTGCTCGCTATCGCTCATCGCTATCTGCTGTTTCTGTTCCGATTTAATTTTGCTGATTTGAACACGATACTACACTGGCCGATGAAAAATATCCGTCGATTTTGAGGCCTCCACAGTTGCAAAGACGGAAATATAACTTCTGGGCAATGATGAGGCTTAAACCTTTTTTCTAGATCAACATGTTTAGTAGGCGAGGTGACTAAAATAACCAACAAGTTATATATTCGCAGCCACGACGTGATTATAGTGATCTTTTCTATTTCACCCGAGAGACCGACACGTTTAGTAGGCGAGGCAATCAAAATAAACTACATTAGTCATATGTTTGCAGCCACGACGTGATTGGAATGTTCTTTTCAAAATTTAAGTTCGAGCCTCCGCGATCAAAACATTCACTGCTTTGAATACGGATATGAAGTTATTTGTATTTAACTGCTTTCTAACCGCTTTGTTCTTGACTTGTGGACTAAAGTAAATAAAGGCAATTATTCCTCGGAGTTTATTTATTTTATTTCTTTCTTTAAATTCAGCTTTTATCCCGCTTTGTATTGTAATATTATTTATCGCACTTATGTAACTATTGAAATGCTTAGAATAGGCAAACTTAGGATTAATTCATAGGGTAGTTTAAGATTTGAAACCCGTCGCTAGCTTATTTTATTTGAAGGCTCGGTTAATTTCAAACTTAGAAACCCTTCGCTAGTTATTTATTTTAGGCTCGTCACGCGTATTCAAGATTTTCAAAAAAACAACTTTTGTCATCTTTTATTCGCTTTATTAATCATTCCGAATAAGTTTATCTTTTGTCAATTTACAATTCAATGATTCCCAAAATTTTACTTCTTTGATAGTATAAATAATTTATTGTCACAAATGCATATTTTTCAAAACTTTACATGTATCTTTCTTTTTTATGTTATCTGAATACGCACTTGTATAAAATGCATCATTTACTAATTATTTGCAAACATCTTTTAATCTATTATACTTGTAAAACATGCATTTTTCTAGCAATAATTAACTTGAGTTTGACCGGATAACCGCATGTTAGCGGATCTTAAAGGATGCCTAACCCCTTCCCTTTAGGATAATAAAGAACCCTTACCTAGAATCTCGCTAGTTTCGCAGACCTTAAAATTGGAGTTTACATAGCAGCACTTAGTTTAAATATTTAGGTGTCCTAATTCACCGTAAACATAATTAGGTGGCGACTCCTCAATCATTTACCCAGGAATCACCGGACACGTCCGCGCTCCGCTTTGACCCGGACAAGGTCAAAATAGGGCGCGACACCATATATTGTGACAATACTGGTGCGATTGCGCAAGTAAAGGAACCAAGATCAACCAACAGGAATAAGCATGTACCAAGGAAGTACCACATACTTAGGAAGATGGTGGAATCCAAATAAATAGATATAGATTATGTTCCCACATATGATAATCTAGTTGACCCATTTACCAAACTTCTCATTAAGCTTAGCTAAACATAATGGTTATTTTGAAAATATGGGTATTAGATACATTAGAGATTGGCTCTAGGCCAAGTGGAGATTGAAAGTAGATGTGTCCTAGAGACAATCCTAATTATGGAAAAATGTACATGAACACATTCATATTATTAATGATTAATATTTATGGCATTTGCAGTTATTGAATTATTGTTTGATTGTTTGCAATTATTCATATATGTGCTCCCTTGAGTTGGCGATGTCATTGATAGAGTGAGATATTAATGATAAAACGTAACTCTCAAAATTGCCTACCTAAACAGAGTTCCGTCTATGGAGCCTAAAGCTTAAACCATGGCAGATCATCGAGAATGGGATATCGATGATATGTTATAAGTCGACATGTGGTCTGCATCACATTCTTAGAGAACGTAGTGAGTCTCACTACTACAGGTAATTGTTATTCGTGATGGACACATGGATACTTTGGAGAGTATTGGTACACCCTGCCGATAAACTATTTGTTATACATGTCTATAGTGTTATCGGTATGTGGGATATAAAAGTCCTTCAACTTGAGGTCAATATGTGCCTTGTTTACAAAATGATGTACTTTGACCAAGTTCAAAGCTTGCACTCCTTATGGGGTAGATACGGTTTGAGTTGGGTGCATTACGATGTAAACAAAGGCAGTAGTTGAGCCAAGAATATGATTAATTCCTCGATTGGAAATTCGAGAGAACACTCAACTTCTCTCTATTAGGTCGAATAAAGTCATTGGCCAATGCAAGAGACATATTTTGAATATGGTCTAGTTGTCGACTAATAAAGATGAGATAAAGTGGTTAAGCCATTTAGATAGACACTTGGCAAATCCTAAGCCTAATTGAGTGTGTCGTGAATGAAAGAATTTTATTATTTCACATAAAGGTAAAGTTTGTTGGATTCGTGTAAACGTACTTCACATATTGAGTTCGTCATACGAAGCCGTCTAGGAGTTTCGTATGAACCTTAATTAGATTAATGTCGATATGTGAAGGCCTATAGGGATCACACTATATGCGATTGTCTTTTCAATCTAAGAGTTTATTGAAAAAGTATTAAATATTCGGTTAGGAACCGAAATATTTAATTTATAATAATTATGGAATATATTTCTATTTGATGAAAATTATTTAATTAAGTCAAAATTGGATTTTGGACTTAATTAAATATGTTAATATAATAAAGAGGCTTGGATGAAAACCTAAATAAAGTGCTTGGGCCTAATTAGTCTTTTATACTCCTTTTAGGTTTATGTTTTTCACTTTACCTATTATATAAACAACACAAACCCCACAATTAGATAGTAAGTCAGTCAAACAAAACAGAGGATTCAAGACTTAGAGTCTTGAATTACTTTCTCTCTTCTAACAAAAGAATTCCTAGCGTTCTTCGTTAGATAAATACACTGGAGTTGGAACTTGCAATTGGAGAGACAACTCACGCGGATACCATAGTTGTGAATCTAGCATACAAAGACTTGTAAGTATTCCTGATTATGTTTTGACATTCATTAGATTATCATATAGCTATACCAGTTCGTTGTTGGGTAAAATTTTAACTTCCGTTGTGCGAGCATTGTGTTCATGACCCAACAAAACCCTACAATATTTGGGAGAAAAACTTTTAAGAAATCTGTGTTTCTGTCCTGTCGACATATATAAACCTTATAGTTGGACTGTTTGAGCTTGAATATTCTCACTTTACTTCATTGTTGAGAAATTTTTACCTCGAAAAAATGCACTACATGATGTACCACGCATCGTAGGATTGCATGTATCAATTAAGATGATAGAACGCCGTAGTATACCTTACAATCTAATGGAACTATGGAAGAGAAGTAATATAAGATGATAGGGACATGCCATTGTTGATGTGTAATACTAATATGTAGGGTATTTACTATTTAGTCATCAAATGTATTTCATGATATCCGTACTAATAGATAAAATGTTTTGGTTGTGTTTCATTTACAATATTAGCAATATATACACAGTATACAAGCTGAGATTATGCTAATCATATCTCTAATCAGATCACTAATTTATGTTAATCAAATCACTAATTGGTGCTAATCAAATCATTTAATATATACATTATTGAATATACACAGATTCTTACATAATCTGTGTATATTTCTAATACGTACATATATATAGTACGCACTTCTACATTTTAATCTCCGCGCTTTAATTTGTGGTTTAGAGTGTTTCTGTTGGATGCGTGGTGTTTATAATTGTTAACATTATTTAATTACCTTTCTTACATTATGACCATATCTTGCTTTTGGTATCCTCTTGCAGATGATTATATACGTGAGAGTCACTAAAACAGTCTTAAGTTAAACGTTAAGGAATCAGTTAGTATTGGAAATATCAAAGAGTTGCTACATGATAAGGTGTCTTCAGCAACTGTATTCAGAAGATAATAGGCTAATGGATGAACGGAAGCTAGTTGATTATGGTATTTGCTGAAACTCCACCCTTCATACTTATGTTGAAGATTCAGTGATCCCAGTGATATTGTTATATGTAAAGAGATCGTATGCTGAAGAACGATTTATTCAAGGATGTCAAATCTAGGATTGCGGCCAAAGAAGGAATAAAATCGAATGAGTTCTCTCTTATTCATGACGGTAAGTTTCTTGAAGCTGACAAAACCGTAGCTTTTCACAATATTGATGATGAAGCAACCCTTCATATGGTGCTCAATCCTAGAGACAAGTTTTGTATCCCTGTCGTAATGCCAACTTATGAAATCGTACACATAGAAGTCAAGGCTACCTTATTTGTTTGGGATGTTAAAACGGTTATAGAGAGTAAGGTTGGCCAGTACTCAATGGATCTTTTTTTTTTGGAAAACAGAAGCTCGAAGATCACAAGAAGAAGACTACCGGGAACAATGCAGATCTTTATCAGGAAATTAAATGGTGAAAGTATAATGCTAGACGAGCACAGACACGATTTAATCAAGGATGTGAAGGGCATGCTTCTAAATAAGCTAGGCTTAGCCCTTTACGACCTTTTCCGCCTTCTCACTGCCATTCATCGGATAAGACTACCAGTTCATCTGCAAACTCTTTGTGTTTGCGAGAGAATGTTTAGATAATATTCACAAGGAGTCGATTCTATATTTGCTCCTACACATGACAATCAACGTCACCGCCAGATGAAATTATATTCAGTCATAGTTGTTTTAAAATTTTCTTGGATTACCTAGTAGCATGGACCAAAGTAACATTGAAAACCAATATAATGCATGTTGTCTATCTTTTTTTCTGTTAGCATTTATGTTGTTTCTGAACCCCTATATATTTAAGTATCTTTCCTTTGCATTTCTGTGGCAATGTGCTTTATCAGGGTTGTTGAATCAATCTATTAATAGTAGCTGTTTCATAATACTGAAAATGATTACAAGTTCCTAACTTGGTTGACAAGTTTTATTGGAATATATGAACCGTATGTTTCTCTACCAAAGCTGTAAATAGTGTTGTTGAGTCAATGAAAAAGAAAAAAAGTTTAACCCTATTTTATATGACACTATTATTGTTTGGAGGTCAAAAGTTTTCTTTGACTGTCATTTTCTCAAACTTTTTAAAAAATTATTTTGAATTAAGTATTAATTGTTTTGACTTATAATAATTTTAAAATATATAAATTTTATTTCAAAAAACTTGAAGAATTTATGTGTGAATTTACACATCAAATGAGGTGCGTACTTTAATTCTTGTACTTCAAACTACGTTCACATAAAACGGGATGGAGGGAGTATGTGGCGTAGTTCTCAAGGTAAAAGTATGATCCTAGATCTAGTTTTGCTTGTACTGCAGTAATGTACCTTAAAGATATGTAACTATTAAACATACGCATCTACTATTTGATATGTACTTTCACTTTAATTTTTCATTAACCCTGAATGTTAAATTGTTCGATTTGACTAAATACCGGGTGTTTTTTTACCCATTGGATCTTTCTACCTTCCACTAGCATAAGGTGCATGATCTATATGTAGCATAATGGTGGTGTCTGGCTATATATGTGTTGTATGTTTCTTCTATTTCGTTATCATTGCTTTAATTCTCGTTATCTCATAACAACCGGAACTCTACTATCAATGCTCGTGTTAAGAGTTCAGAGCCACTAACAAAATTGTTTGTCACAGTACCATCTTCTAATACAACTTTCACGGTTGAAACAAAGATTCTCGACACCATCCTTTGGTTGTTAGAAGCAAAAAAAGTTGTTGGTTTCAGTGAAGACAACAACCCAACGTAATCCCGAAGTCTGGAAGGATAGAGTGTACGCAGACCTTAAGGAAGACAGTAACAAGAAACAGAAAATGAAAATAGAAAGGTCCTACTGGGAGTCGAACCCAGGTCACTGGTACGCAGACCTTAAGGAAGGCAGTAACAAGAAACATAAAATGAAAATAGAAAGGTTCGTCGCATGTGCCTCGCACACGCACGTAACCGTCGCTTTGGTCATGCGCCTCGCGCGTGACCTGCTTCTGCCTGAGCTTAATAGCTTTGCCCCAACACTTAGCCACATTTTTCTTCTTTTTCTTGCCCACGCGATGCCCATGCCTCGCGTTCCCACCGGGGAGTCAAACCCAGGTCACTGGATTCAAAGTCCAGAGTGCTAACCACTACACCGTAGAACCTTCCACACTAGGTTAGGGTAAATCTAATATTATGGTGCGAAGTTCATTTGAACCTAACACTTTTGATTCGAAGTGTAAATTTATGTGTAAGAATTCATTAAATTGACAACAAATAGTAGATATGAACTCATAACTTCAAAAATATAATGAGTTCACTGCTAAGAAATTAAAATATTGAACCCATATGATTTAAATCCTAAATCCGCCCTAGGCCAAACTTCCGACAATTGTACTTGAAGTTTCAGACATATATATATGTTCGAAATTGGAAGTAATTTTTCTGAAATTTGAACTACCAATCTTCACCTCTGCCAATGTTTTCAAGTTTTTTCAACAACATCTACTTGATTTAAACTCAATTTTCATATTTGAAATACAAAACCTACTTCTTTAAGCTTACAACAATGGAATTTAAATGCTGAAAACCCTTAACCGATTACAGTCGCAAACTTTTCAACGTCTTAAATGACGCCGTCCAAATAGGTTGTATGTGCAGTTTTTTCTGCTGACACGCCACTGAATATATGTCCAATCCAACCAATTCAATCTTGACTCGGTTGGACGAGCTATACTTTTTATGCGCTAAAATTGACACCCCACTAATTCCATGTTTGCAAAACAACTTATGTAATATTAGAAAAGCAAAAGTTCATAAAGATACAATAACAACGAAAACATATTCAGTATAGTCCCACAAGTGGGGTCTGAGAAGGGTGGGGACTAGGGTGTATACAGACCTTACCCCTATCTTTATGAGGTAGATATGTTATTTTCAATAGATCCTCGACTCAAAAAATTGTTTACTGAACAGTTTGAAAGAAGAGCATAAAGATATATAAAAGCATCAAATTCATAGAGATAAAATCATCCATTTCAATTCCAACCAGTAAAATCAATAATCCATTTTACACACATCAATTAATTAAGCCCAACTATAATAGAATTCAAGTTTTCCACCAGAGAAGAGATACAACCCATCTTGCCTAGCATGCCAACTACACAATTTCCCTTTGTCACACACAGCACTATATTTGTCATAATCAAACACATAGAAAAAGCCTTTTTTCTTGTACTCATTAGTGTGCATGTCACACATAGCTAATGTTGGCTTAATATTAACATCAACATTCCATCTAATATGAGAACCTTTTTGGAGTGTTGTTTGTGGAACATCTGTTTCTTGTGATTTGCACACTAAAAGCAATGGATCTTGCAAATCATTTATCACTTGCCATGACCAATTTTCTGCTTTTACTACTACTATTGTTGATGATTTTAGTAGTAGCACTAGTAGAATAAGGAAGTTGATGAAATTTTGGGATTTGAAAAGAGGAGATTTCATTATTTTCTTGATTTTTAAAAATTTCTTGGCTGACTATTTGCCTTTCTATGGTCATTTTTATACTACATGTTTACAGATTGTAATGGTAAATCCATAATGGATATTTATGGAGAGATCTTAATTGTCCATTCTTATCGATGCTATAAGATATTCGGTAGTTAAGAAAATCATTTAATAACATTAAATTATGGATTAAACCTTATTTATTAATTTTCTCTTAGTTAGAATAAGAATATGATTTCTTATATAGTATTGTACTAGGAAAATAATTGTAATGTTAGAATAGAAATAAGATTATATATACAGTATCCTACTAGGAATAGAATTGTAATGGAGTATCTACCCGCCACACATAATTTTTCCGGTGGCTACTAGCGTCACATCTCTATTTAGTGGTGTTGTGCAGAATCCAACACCACAACAACATAGATCATGTTCAAGTTAGTGAGAAACTAATTGTTGTGCAAATCTTTAGTACGAGTCATGCCAAACTCCTAAATTACTGTGCTGAATTTTCCAAATCAGGCTCTAGGAGACTGATTCAGACCATAAAGTGACTAACGCAATCGACACACCAGGTTAGACTCTCCCTAAGAAACAAAATCAGGTGGTTTCTCCATATAAACTTCCTCCTCAAGGTCACAATGGAGAGAATAGCATACTTCACAAATGTGTCCAAGCCTATTACAATAACTATACCTAGGTCGAGATCTTCCAAGGAGACCTCCTCCTCGTCGCTTTTTCATAGACTGTGTTGTGCGATTTTCTGATCTCATCCTTAAGAATTTTTAAGTAATTATAGGACTTGAACTTCTAATTCCCATGTTTTTGGAGTTAAACATATCAAAATCAAGAGACGTGTCGAAATCTGTCTTGAAAATGGATGGAATCTGGCGAACACAACCCAAAAAGAAAATCACCAAGATCTGGCCGGAAAAAGGTGCATGCGCGGCGCGTGAATTTGACGCGCTAGCCGGAGCTGGCACTTCGAGCGGCACGTGGTGGCCCGTGAGTGAGTATTTGCCGGAGTCGCTTACTGAGTTTTGGTCGAAAGGGACTGATCTACCTCGTGGTGGTGTTGGAATTTGCACAACACTAGCCAAAAGTAATTCTGACGCGGACAGCTATGTCGTCACCGAAAATATTGCACGGTGACTGATTTGCTTTCCCGAAAATTGTTGGAAATTTGCACAATAATTAGTTTTTCACTGGCTTGAACATGATCTATCGATTGCGTCAGTTACTTTATGATCTGAAACAGTTTCCTAGAGCATGGTTTGGGGAAATTCAGCATAGTAATTCAGGAGTTTGGCATGGCTCATAGTAAAGATTTCAGTATGCTGAAGTATTTTCTAGATATTGAGATTGCTCAATCCAGATCAGGTATACTCTCGAGGGATATTATTAAAAAAATTGTGAAGTCAAGTAATCAGCCTGCAGATATTTTCACCAAGTCCCTCACTGGTCCTCGTATTAATACATATGTAACAAGTTCGGTACATATGACTTGTATGTACCAGCTTGAGGGGGGAGTTAGAATAGGAATATGATTTCATATATAGTACCCTACTAGAAAAATGATTGTAATGTAGAATATGAATAAGATTTCATATATAATATCCTACTAGAAAAATGTTGTAATGGAGTGTCTATAAATAGAGTTCAGTGTAATTATGTAGATACAACAATTCAATAATAATATTTTCTCACATATTTTCTCACTCTACAAAGAAGATTCAATTCGAAGATGTCAACCATTCTTCATTGGACGGTTCGGATGGACTTCGCTGTTCTTTCCCAACTAAAATCAAAAGGGATGTATCACATCGAGATGTCGATTCGTTTTCCGCCCCCAATAAGATGGGGAATTTGTAAATGTTATCTTGTTTTACCACAATTTGACCACTTCTAATGTGTACTCTCTTCAGAGGTGGCTGAATAATATCAATAATCTAAAGTTAAAACTAAAAAAGATGTCATAATTTTTTTTCTAAAATTCATATATATTTTTATTTAAACTTCATCCATCTAACTTGTTGAGATGCAAGTTATAAATTTATCTTTTTTTGTTTTCCTTCAAACATTTCTTTTAATAGATAAATAGGATCAGTTGATTTAGAGAATCGGAATATGAAACTTCATGAACAGGAAAAAAGAGAATGAAACTCAAAAAAATTGACAGAGACCCGCACAAGCTGTAGAACATGTGGTTTAATTCAATGCATAGTGAAGAACCTTATCGGGGCTTAAGGTGCCGTGTTATAACTCTCCTTTTTCAAATATCTCAATCTTATTTTTTGTTTTTCTTTTTATTTATCCATTCAGTGTCCACAGAAATGCATATTTTCAGTTTCTCAACTACATGAAAATGAGTGGAGAGAAGTTATAAATAAATAAATATTACGCACAATTCAAAATCACTGATATCTCCCAAACTTTTAGGGCACACTTTTTTTTCTTCTTCATCCCTAAAGCAAGGAGAAAATGAATCAGGAAAATGTGTTCAAACTCTACTATTCTGTATCTCTGATGCTTCCACTTGTGAGCCACAACTTCTTTTGCACGACTAAAACAATCTCATCGTTGTCCTGCTCGGGATCCGAGAAGGAATCAGCCGATCCAACCGCTTCCCAGTGCAACGCCGACAAATGCTTCTTTATGAAGTCAATAACGTGTTGTTTATCACTGATGATAGCGAAACCTGTAGGCCTTAATATACGATCAATCTCGAGTAACAAATCTTCACCACTGCAACCTTTCTTCTCAATGTCGGAGAAGACCGTCCAAGCATGGAGCAAATCGTAGGTCCTTGGATAGGTTGAGAATGCTTCACACCTGCACAAAAGAGCGTGTAAGTAACTAATCAGTCAGACGTCAATGTAATAGTCATCCTCAAACAATATTTCACTTAACGGTCATGTTTTTGTGGAACCGATCTTTCATGTTATGTTATATTATATGTTCTCTATAAAATTTCGCTATAGCAACCAAAAAATATCAGGAGAGACGGTGTTGTTATAGAGAGGTTTGACTACAAATGAACATCTCTACTATTAGCATGTTCCGCCGAAGAAAAGACGAGAGCAACACTAATGTCAGAGCTCCTCAACCATGAAAACACTAAATTAACAATGCACAAGTACATTAGTTTTATCAAAAATAAAGTTGGATACTGACGAGACGTTGTAACACATAACACAAGTTGATACTAAGGGCTTCCATCTTCTATCCATTCATTGACATGTGAAGAGGATCTAACATAATTATGTTGCATTTTTTTCTCCGTTGATCAAGGAATATATTCATTAATAATGGGAAAATCAGCTCCAGTATAAAAGAGGTATACCAAAAATAGAGAACCTACAAAACTAAATGGTTCTCTACAAAATAGCCCCATCCTTCAATATGCCTTGTTGCACATTCAATAGAAAACTAAGATGTTTAAAGATATGTTTTTTTTATAACTAGATGTTTAAAAATAGGGAAAATGCCTAAATATACCTCAACCTTTGACCGGATTTGCTGTAACACACCTAACCTTTACGGGAGTCCTATTAACCCCTTGAACATATTTTTAAGGAATTTCTTTGGCATTTATCAAGTGATCTGGAAAATAATTCACACGCGTGCTGAACAAAAGACTAAAAAACAAAGGAGTCCGGTCATTTTCATGTCATTTCACTCTTCAAACAAGACAAAATTAGAATTCTCTTCTACACTTTTAATTCTTTTCATGGACAAAACAGTTAGTTCTCTTGAAATTTGATATTGTGAATCACTATATTCTTTCATAATCGAGTCTTGGCTTGTGTCGTATTGGATTTTGGTTCGAATTTTCCAAAAAAAATGCCAAAGAAATGCTTTAAAATATATTTAGGGAGGTAATAGGACCACCGTAAAGGTTAGGTCAAATCAGGGCAAAGATTGGAGTGTATTTTAGACATTTTTCCCTTTAAAATATGCTTGTTCAATGTCCGGAAGGATGTTAGTACGGGTGTCAAAATTAGCCCATGAAATCATGACCTGCCCAACCCACTCAAGTTTGGGCGGGTCAAATTACTAGCTCACTCCGTTTTAGCCCATCTACAAATTGGACTGAAATGTAGCAAATTGACCCATAGAAACCTTGTAAAAATATTCTCAAAAAGACTTTTTTTGTTTGATATGTTATATATAGTCATAATACCTAGAAAAAATAATTTTATTAGGTACTTAAAAGAATTATAAAAGAACAAGAATTGGGCGGGTTGGATTATGACCCACTCTTTAGCCCATTTAAGCCCAACTAACTTTTAGGCGGGTCATTACTAACTCAACCCATTTTGTCCCATCCAAATCCAGCTTAACCCACCCATTTGACACCCGTAGATGTTGGCATAGTGCTTGCTAAACTGAAGAGGCGAAACTAAAGGTGAAAGAATTATGCCACGACGTGGACTACCAAACTACACAGTTATACAAAAGTAAAATAAAAAAAGAAAGTAAAATAATAAAAGATTATCCACCTACCAGTCATGAGTTGTGCCAATCAAGCCTCGGTCATATACAATTTTGAGAGTGTTAGGTCCATCTTTCGGTACAACGTTCATGACCCATACATTTTTGTCCTTCAGGGCAGCAGCAAATGACCCCAAGTTAGCCTTCATGTCCATGATATTTCTCAAGGTGTCTGAAGAAATCTTTGGACTTAAGAGACTCCAATATTGATCAACGCTCTGCCTCCAAGTCTCCTGTTGATAAGCCAAGAACGCAAGGAATCAATAAGGACCCGTTTGACCATAAAAATAATTCATTCTTTTCGATTTTTTTTCCACTTTATTTGAAAATCAGTGTTCGGCCATAAAAATTCCAAATCCACTTGAAGTTGTATTTCAAGTTTGGAAAATAGCTTATGACCTATTTTTCAACTCATTTTTCACTTTTGAAGTCGTATTCAAATTTGAAAAGTATATTTACACATGGATATTATTCCAATTATTCTTTCAAAATATATAACCAAATACAACTTCATCTTCAACTGCAACTACATAAATTCTAAATAAAGTGAAAAATATTTGGAATCTATGGCCAAAGGCCTACTAAGTATCCACTTAGTGTGTTTGGTAGGACGGAAAATATTGTTCATGAAAAATGTTTTCTTGAAAAGTACGTGGGTTGTTTACTTATTTTCTAGTATTTGGTAAGTAACCAAAAAAAATATTGTTCCAAGAGTATTTACATGTAATCTAGTAAACTATTGTGCATGGGGATAGGGTGGGGGGGGGGGGTGGCGGGGGGTGGGATGTTTAAGGGTTGGGGGTTGGGGGTTGGGGGTGGGAGGAGACAATGGACTTGAAATGCCATTTATGGAACTTGTTTTCTATATTTTCAGTAGAAAAGTCATTTTTCTCATTTCTAAGGAACTTGTTTTGCTAGAGAAAATATTTTGACCAACCAAACATGAGAAAATTGAAAAATATTTTCCACCATGCCAAACACCCTTACACTTTCTCAAAATTGCAAGGGAGCGCTCAAGCTCGTGTGTGGAATCAAATAAAACAAGTAAAACCAATATTACTAAAACTTTACCATGTCCTTTTCAAACATTTCATTTGAATACCCAAAATCAGCAAGGCGGGGAGGAGGAGTAGTTAATCGAACTGGCCAAGGAGCCAGTCCACTTCCACCGACTCTGTGGTCATCTGATATGAAACATGAGAAATAAACAAAATAAGTTTTTCAGGAAAACTAACAAGAACAACGTCTAGGATTTCTTACAACCTAAATAAACAAAAACATATCCTTCTAATAATTAATGTAGCTAAAATTTACAGCTCCATGCATATCTTAAAAAAGCTACTGCAACTGTAATCACACATGTCCATTCAAGAAAAAACTCCAAACTTTTTCAGAATAGATAAGAAAGAAAAAGGCACTTACGAGATCGAAAAAAGCAGGTTATTGACATATAGAAAAAAAGGGCAGCCCGGTGCACTAAGCTCCCGCTATGCGCGGGTCCGGGGAAGGGCCGGACCACAAGGATCTATTGTACGCAGCCTTAACTCACATTTCTGCAAGAGGCTATTTCCACGACTTGAACCCATGACCTCCTGGTCACATTGTAGCAACTTTACCAGTTATTGACATATAGAATTAGGAAAAAATTAACTTTGATAAACCACGTCAGCAAACCAAGTTGTGCGGAAACGTCTTTACCTAAGTTATGTTATTATTCCCGAACTCTTTGGTCATGAGATTCCAGGGTTGACTTGACTATTTTAAATTCTTTGAAAAATAGACTTCAGTAAGCCGACACAAACTAGTAACTGAGGCATAATTATCATGTTGCAATTGTTGTGCTAAGCCTCATTTGTGAAAACCCTTTGAGAGACTGTTACTTTTGGGGATAAAGTATTTTTATACCAAAAAATAGCCTATTAAATATCAGTTTTTTTTTCTAAGTTTAACTTTCCTTGGATAACAAGAAGCCACTTTTCCTGCCCAAATTCTACTGCCCTGTCTCAGTTTCACTTGGGAATACTCAAAGAAAGATAGACAAGAGGTAAGCACTTTTGTTTTATTATTTTTTAAATATTTGTAAAGCTAACACACCCGTGGTGGGTAGTGACAAGAGGTAAGCACTTACGGTCAGAATAAGGTGTTATGCATGCTTCCATATTCACACCCCAAACAGCGTCCGGATCATCATCAGAACGACAGAGTGGCGGTTGAGTACCGGCAGGTCTTTCCATGTAACAATCATTGTTTAGAGGCTTTTGCCAAACGACGGTTTGGTTCCTTTTCGCAGCAATTCTCCAGCACATGCGTTCGACAAGTGCACTCATCTCTCTCCATATTCTCAAATCCTCTTCATCCTGTGCATATGCTTCGGGGGATGAGTAGGCAAAATAGCCTCCGGGTCTAAGTATTCTATCGAGCTCAAGGAGGAGGATCCCATCCCTTTGAAGCCAATCAATCCTACAACGAGAACAGTGAGAAAATTCAAATGACCTGCTTGGATAGGGAAGCCTTTTCGTTCCGAGCACACCAAGGTATGCGGGAATTCCTCTCTCTAAGGCAAACTGTATTTGATTCTGATGAACGTCATTTGGTGCCAACGACATTGCTATGATATCAGAGGATAGAAGATAACCACCAAAGCTGGCCACACCGCAACCGACATCGAAAACCGTGCGTATCCTTCCCTCATTGTTCAAGTTATCATTTGAAAAGTTCAGCATCTGCAATCATTATTACAGGTATGATAACGCTAGAATTGATAACTTCTGAATACTTGGTTCCCTTTTTAACATTTCTGCAATATCTGGAGAAATGACAAAATTGATCCATTATCTTTACTAGTAGGTTCACAATAGCCCCCTAAGTATCAACTGAGCAGTTTTGACCCTTTAAGATTGGCAAAAGTGAGCACTTTTGATCTCCGTCAGATATTTAGCAAACTCTGATAGAATTTAACCGAAACTAGGAAAACAAATTAACTAGAAATACTAGAAATTGTCCTCAAAATTTCAGAAATCACAACATAAAAACTACATCAGCCACAAAAAATAACATACATTGCACCTTAAAAAGCTGCACCAAACTCTTGAAATAAACCAAAAATAACATAAACTACAAAATCTATACTTCCAAATGTGAGTCCCATTAAATATTTTCTATTTTCATAGCTCCAATTAGATTTAACTATCAGAGTTTGGTAAATATTTGAGAAAGACCAAAAGTGATCACTTTTGGCAAACTTGAAGGACCAAAACTGTTCAAGTAATAATACTTAAAAGGACTATATAAAATCTACTACGTAAGATAAAGGACCATTTTTATCATTTTCTCCAATATCTGAGAAAGAGAGAAAAAGTCCTTACATTCGCAATTGAGGCAATGTACTTATCAGCTCCATAGTGAAAGTGAGTGCCTCCACCGGGAAATATTATCTTTTCACCCTTAACAACCATCCAGTTCTGGTCAGATTTCTCGTGTGCAAGGTGCGTATGAGGAATGTTCACTTTCCAAACCTCATCTCTACTTCTTGGCCACTTAATTGGCACCTATAACAACATACAAAAGAGAAAATACGAAGTAAGTGTCTGAAGAAAAAAAATGAAATATAACTACTTGTAAAGTTGGAATTATGCCTATGTTAACTTCATGTTCACCTTGTATCCAGGGGGAGGAGGAATCAGACAATTGAAACGCCTTTCAGGCAAGGGGCAATGTCTTTCATAGTGCTCCATCAATGACAAATCCAACTTTAATCTCATTTGATATATGAGATGTCTGTCCAAACACGGAATTAATTCTGAGTGGCGATCATCACAAACCTTCCAATTGAAAGAACCAACACAAAAATTAACAAGCCAGACAACTAAATTGCAGCAAGTCTCCTATTAGCCACTCTTGGTGGTTGGAGGAGAGCTTTGTGCCGTAATTAAGCCTGGAAAAATGATTAAAAAAACAAGTAACCGTCCAATCCGACCCACTAGACGTGGGTTGGATAAATGACTTTTTAAAATGGATCAAATATCCATATTATCCACTAAAAATGGACATCCAGATGGATAAAAAATGGATATCCAAATCATTTGCTTGTTATTTTTCATGAATTCTTGCTTTCTAGAAGTCTAAGCTTATTTTGGCATTTTGCTTGTGTACTATTCTTGAAACCATGGATAATATGGATTATCCGTCGGTTAATCCATTTTTTATCCGTCTTAACTATGGATGGGATTGGATATTTTATCCATTTTTGTTTAACCCGTTTTTTACCCGCCCATATCCGATCTGGCCGTCGTTTGCCACTCCTAGACGTAAAATTGAGCCGTGACATGAAAAAAGATGACTTACCGGAAAGCTCTTAGCGATGACGCCATCTTCACCATCTTCCAGACCAAACTTTTCGTCTTGTCTGCTGCTGAGATCAGAGTTGTCGTCCCCACCCAAATAAGATGATCCCAATTTCCTCAAAGAACGGCTTCCGTACTCAAGAGCAGACTCACCACTGCTCTTAGATCCAAAATACACGTAAAGGAAAACAACCAAGACAGCCCCAATACATATAGATGTCCACAAGCGCTTCTTTTGCGCTCCATCTGATCTCCCTCGCATCATTTAGGGAATTTTTTTGTGTCTGTGGAAAAACTTAACTTTCTCTTTTCTACTTCAGCTCTTTGAAATCATAATTGTCTAACACATAGCACCAATTAGAACCAAGTTCCAAATTTAGGAGATCGAACAATTTCGACTCCTGAGAAAAATTGATCTACAATATTGAGGAAGCAACCTGTGAAATCAAATGCATGAACCATCAGAACTAATCCAGTACTGTTAGGCCAAAAGAAAAAGAACAAAAAACAAAAGGGAAGAGGATAAGGGAGGCATTTATTTCATAATTTTAATGAATCACAACTCTACCGACTGCCAAGTTAGTCTTCAACCAACCAAAAGAAGAAAATTTCAAATAATCAACTTCCTGGAAATTTCACAAGCTAAAGTATTCAAGCTTGTAGAGTTGTCATAGCATTATTAAAAACATCAACAAAGTTCCATTCACCGCACAACTGTTTCCAGATTTGTTTAGAGTGAATCACTAACTTGTTGCATATGCGTGTCTGTAACCATAAGCTATTTTGTGAACCAAGAGCAGATGATTAGTATTAAAAGATAAAAGCAAGAGTCCATCATTGCCTACAGGAGCAGAGACACTATTTACATACGGTTTTGGATGAACCCAATAGTTTTGCTTAGACTGTATTTATATTAGGAAGTTTCATTAAAAATGTATGTATATATTTAATTGCGAATCCAGTAACTAAACGAGCTATGGATTGGGTAGCAAATTCAGAATTCATAAACTTCAAATTCTGGCTCAGATTGACTAGTCAAGTTCAATTCACATAAATAATCACTCTCCCTACATAAACATAATAGCAACATTAAATATATATATATATATATATATATATATATCAAGCCAATGTATAGTGTGATTGTAAGACCAATGATACTAAAGTTTATATTATGAGCTTAAAAACATAATGTCAAGGTATATAAACAGTCCTTTTTTTGTTTTTTGTTCCTAAAAACATAAGAGGCCACATATTTTTCGCCAGCTTGACTAATTGTGCGGGACACCTGTCACCTTCCACAAGCACAGGTATCGGGTAACTCTGTCCACATATACTAATCACTAAACATGAAACAAAACACAGATCCGGAATCATATACTGCACAAAGCATGATTTAAAAACAAAGATCAACAGAAATTAACCATTGCATCGATGGGTATATTAATTAGAGCAAAAACAAAAACACCCCTTTGGAAGTACTTGACTTACATCACTCATTTACATGTCCAAACAAAAAAAACTCTATTTTTAGGCCTTGGCATTATGGTCTTAATAAACACAAACAAGAACATATCAAAAACCATTATTTAAAAACAAAGATCAACAGAAATTAACTATTGCAAACAAAAAAAAAACCTTTAGAAGTACTTGACTTGCATCACTCATTTAGATATCCAAACAAAAAAAAAAGGAAACTAATTATAGCAAAAGATGAGCTATTCTTTTATATTAATTGGGCATACAACACAATACAAAACAAAATAAAAGCATTAATAAGCAAGCAAAATTTACAAAACAGAGATCAATAAAAAAAAATAACCATTGCATCAATGTGTATAATTAAATAGAGCAAAAAAAAACACCCCCTTTGTAAGTACTTGACTTGCATCACTCATTTACATATCCAAACAAAAAAAATACTAATTAGGGAAAGGGCAGCCCAGTGCACTAAGCTCCCGCTATGCGCGGAGTCCGGGGATGAGCCGGACCACAAGAGTCTATTGTACGCAGCCATACCCTGCATAGAGCAAAAAAAAAAGGACTATTTTTGGGCCTTGACATTATGTTCTTAAGCTCTAATAAACGCAAACTTGAATATATTAAAGAACCCATTATTTAAAAACAAAGATCAACAGATATTAACCATTGCAAACAAAAAATACCCCTTTGGAAGTACTTGACTTACATCACTCATATACATATCCAAACAAAAAAAAGAAAGAAACTAATTAGAGCAAAGAGGAACAAAAAAAAAGAGACTATTTTTAGGCCTTTGCATTAGGTTCTTAAGCTCTGATAAACATAATCTTGAATATATTAAAGAACCCGTGATTTACAAATCAGATCAATAGAAATTAATTGGTAAAGTTATTCTCATGCAGGATAAGGGTGAGTACACTAGACTCTTATGGTCCGGCCTTCCCCGGACCCGCGCATAGCAAGAGCTGGGCTGCCCTTTTAGATCAATAGAAATTAACCATTGCATCAATGGGTACAATTAATTTGAGCAAAAAAAAAAACACCCTTTAGAAGTACTTGACTTGTATCACTCATTTACATATCTAAACAACAAAAAAAAGAAACTCAGTATAGCAAAAGATGAGCTATTCTTTTATCTTAATTGGGTACACATACAATACAAAACAAAATACTAATAAGCATTAATAAGGATGCAAAAATAATTCAATGAGATCCAAGAATGATTAAAAGAAACTTACAGATCTGAATTTTGTTGAAATTAGAGAGGGAACCCAATAATGGGAAAGTGGGAAAAAAATGTAAAATGGGTTCCTTGAAGTGAGTGGGAAAACAGGATGGTATAAATGGATATGAAGAGAGAGAGAGAGAGAGAGAGAGAGAGAGAGAGAGGGAGAGAGTGTGACGGTGGATTAGATGTAGTTTCTTTCTGGGACTCTTTTGCTAATTGCCATTTTTGTAAGTGGAAGGTAGACCCGGCTAACGGCGGGCAGTCCCACGGTGAGGGGCAAAGTTCTCCTTAATAAAGGAATTCCGTATCTAGAAGGACCAAAAATATTTGTCACTTCATGTTAGTGTGTGTCAGATTCAGAATTTTCACTGTAAGGGTTTGAAGAATAAAAATATAGTGCGTAAAATTTAAATTTAGAATCTCAAAGTAAATTTTAAATTCCCTAAATCAACCTATATATATAGAGTGTAATTTCTTATCGAACACCTTCGGCGGCCTTAGATCCGCCCTTGTTCCTTCTCGATTTTGAAGCGTGGCTAATTTGAATTTATGTTGGTAAGTATCATTTTAAGCAAGCGTTCGGTCATAGATTTTAAATATTTTTTATTTTATTTACAATTTATGAAGTTGGAGTTAAAGATAAAGTTATGTTTCGTTATATTATTTGCAACGAAGAGAAGATAATACTTTATTTGAAATTTATGAAAATGGATTTTGAAAATAATTTGGAGCACTTTCAAATTTGAAATTCAATTCCATATTAGATTTAAATTTTTTATAACCAAACACTAAATATGAAATATAGCAAAAAATTATTCTGATAAAAGATGAATAATTCTCGTGATCAAACGGCTAAAAGTAAAATGCTCCTTATTAAAGATGGATGACTTCATTTTTAGGACTCGAATTTAAAATTTTTAGTTAAGAATAGAGATATACTTAACACTCACCGCAATGTGTCATGATTTTATTTTATTTTTTTGGTCCCGGCTTTTCATTACTTTTTTTGTCTCTGTCTAATTTTATTTGCCGGCTTGCGAGAGTTGTAACTTTCCATCATTTTATTTTATGTGTCTTAATTAGAACAATTCAAAAGTTTAGAGAAACAAATATGAGTTTATAATTGTTTTAAGCTGAAAGTGCGCTTATCAAAAATACTATTTCAATTTTATAATCTTAAAATATTATGTCATAAAAAATGGCATCACGGTGCACTAAGCTCCTGCTATGCGCTAAAATATCATGTCATATTTATAAGAAAATGTAAAAATTTAAATTAACAAAAAAAGAAAAATATTAAAATTAAAAATTTACTAAAAGCAAATATATATCTTTCTATTTTAAACAGATCATGAGAGACATAAAATATATAAATTTATCTTTTTTTGCTATTCTAGACTTCATTGTTTGAGCTGAAAAACTAGCAGGACAGCTAAGAAGTTTAAAATCACAGAAAGAATGGATGTTGACACATGTATATCTTTTTTAAAATCCTCGTTAATATAATAATAAATTTTAGATGTGTAGATACGTAGATTCGAATTGTATTTCAGAACAACATGCTATTTCATTTTTATATCATACTTACGTTAGTATTAAAGTTATTAGCCATATTTTTTGTCATCCCATTAAGGTAAATATTTTGTTTCAAAGTTTTTTACTGGTCATATTCTTATATGTGATTTTTAAAAAACATTAAGGAGAAAACTTGCATCCACTTAGTATTAACACCAAACTTAGTATCTTTATCTTGAATATTACAAATTGAAGTGAAATAAATTTTACTTAATCATAATTATGTGATTAAATTTATTTTTAAAAGTACTTTATCATTTATTCATTTGTTAAACATAAAGAAAGAATATATATGTCTTTAGGTGTATGCGTTGTGTGGGACTAGAATGACGAAGAAAACATAAGTAATGTATTAATCTTTTTTCCCAAACAACACGATCGATGTAGTAGCATCACTCTTTGTAACGATCAAAGCTAGTAAATTGTGAACCCGATAGAAGATTCAACAGCTACCGCAATCTTTGCTTCTTCGAATGAATTCCGGATTGAAGAGATTACTCAAAATATTTATCTTAATAATCAGTTATATTTAAATAAAAAAATCAAAATTCTTCGATAATTTATTTATTGATCTCATACAAAGAGGATCATATACCTAAAAATACGGTTATATAACGCTTCTTAAATCAAATCTACCTTAGAATGAGGCATTATAAAATTATTATAAAAACTAAAACATCAACATCAAGAGAAACGGAAATCACACCGACTTACTTATCAATGCCGTCGGTGGCTCTGCATTGGGCCGGGTCACCATATTCGAGCCAGCAATTACGTCCAATAAAGGTTTGGGCTCTAAACATATTGGACTTTTAGAAGGTCCAATTCAAAGAGAAATGGTAAGTAGTAATGGCGTGAGCTAGCCAATTTTGAGATTTCTCAGTTAAAATTTCATAAAATAATCTGAAAACTCCATGATAGTAACTATTTTTCAACTACAGGAGCTGAAAAATGTCTAATTTTGAAATTTATCAAAATCGTAATATTGTCTTCTATAGAAAGAAAAGCAAAAGTAAGAACTTTAGCAACGAGTTGATTTACCATTTAGATTTTGTCCCTATTTTTTAAGAGTTATGCAATATAGCTTTTGAAAAATTACCCTTTCAGACAATGTTAGATCTAAGTCTAATATTGTTTCAGATATTTCTCAACTTTATAGTAACCTATAATTTTTTTTAATTATGATCTAACATTTTCTCATAAGATTTTTAATTTTCTCAAAAACAATTAGCTCATTCTTTATTTCCTAAAACTATGCTTATTCTGGACTAAATCTAAAAAGGGAAGGAGTGGGAGTGGGGGGGGAGGGTAAATACTTATCCACCATGCACCAAAACGATAATTTTACCAATATACATATTTTGTATTTATTTATTTGGTGTAAATATTGAGTACATATAAGTTTTTATCGAGACAAGGAGTATAAACTTACTCACACCTTGTTATGAGACAATGAGAATTAAAGCAATGATAACGAAAAGAAAGAGCACATAATTTTAACGTAAAAATCCTCTAGGGGGAGAAAATCACGGTAGTCACTAACTCTTATTATGCTCAATGAAAGACGTTTTTCAGGATACATAATCATGAGAAAAGCCATGTTTATATAGGTCGCGAAAGACCCTAAACCCAGTGGAAATTGGGTGTCCTCCAAACTCGTTGTGGCTTGCAGCCCCTTACTTCGTCCATCACGGGAGGCTACTGTTCTCTGCAACCCCCTAGTGATCAGGCCCACAAACTTAGCACATCTAATGTTTATATTAATTCAATAATTAAACGATATCTTCATAGTTTATCTGATTTGATATAAATATCGAATAGGAGTAAGTTTTTATTCGGACTCAGTGGGTGTTTGTGTTAAAGTTTACGACGTGAGTAAATAGATGATATTCCTACGTAAGGTGGTTAATAGGGAGCCAAATAAGCGCGCCAAAATCGAAATTGTTTGGTTCCCCTAAACTTACTGTTACTTTATTTTCTCTCTCTTTCATCTCTTTGCTTCTTTCATTTTTTTGCTTAATCTGATCTATTCTCAAAATTTTCCTAAAATTCAACATTTACCCATTTTCAGTACACATCAATAGAACATGAATTCACCAAAATCTTGCATTTTTCCTGTCGATTTTAGTTATAATTTGCTTAATATAGGTGGATCATACAAAAGAAAAACAGTGATCACAATTTGAAAAGTTTAAATTTTTGGAAAAGGGATCAAGCTTAATTATTAGGGTTGTTTGGAAGAAATTAATGATAGGCCAAGGAAGATTGCATTGGCATCTATGATGAATATGCTGATGGTGTTCAAATGGAATGGCAGATCCTGCTAGCTATGGCAATCCTGACCGCGACATTGACCAGGTATATTTTTACAGTCCGAAGTTTCGTTAAGTGTTCAAAATCAAATATATATAATAGGTATAAAAAGTAATATTTGACATGTATACACAGTGTAATTTTCTGACGAGGGGTGTTCAACTGATACCACCCTTTGGCATATGTAGCTATGCTCCTGTCTTCTAGCGGTGACGAAGTCAGAAATTTTGTTAAGGGTGATCAAAATTAAATACATGTGTGTAATTTTCTGATGAGAGGTGTTCAACTAACACCCACCCTTTGGTATATGTAGCTACGCTCCTACCTTCTAGCAGTGGAGAAGCCAAAGATCTAATATAAATGTACAATTTTTTTTAATACTTAGTATATTCTTTATATCAGTGGTATATTTTTCTAACAATGGATGCTCGACTGACTACCCTTCATTTTATGTGGCTACACCACTACGTTTAAGTATGCTTGTGATTGTATTACTCTTATGGAAGATGGAGTTCCTCTTATTCTAATTTATGCAAATCCAGTTACACAAATTACAGCCTATTCTTTGCTTAGCACGAGTAGATGAATTGAGGTAAAATAAACTTGTTACTAAGCAGATAGTAGTATTTAATGAGTAGATGATTTAAGTGAATATGAGCTGGCATGTTTGAGAAAGAAAGAAGAAATTATATTATGCCAATGCAGTAGTCTCAAGGGCTACAACAGTATTCTCATGACTTTGAATATAATGAAGTTTCAAGTTTTTTCTTTTCGTATTACAACATAATTATCGTAAAGTTCTTGATTGACCTGTGATCGATATGTTGATATGCTTATTTCTCAGGGGCTAATTGCGTTGAAGAAAGGTACACAGCTAATTAAGTATAGCCGGAAGGGGAAGCCAAAGGTCTGCCCTTTCAGAGTTTCTCCGGTAATATAATTGATTGTGTTACTTATGAGCTTCATATCAACTAGGAATGTGCTTCTTTCTTATGTAGGACACTGTTTGCTATATGATTGTGTCTATATGAAATTTGATGGTTAATTTATTTGCTGTAGAATCTATTGAATTTAACAGTCACTTATTCTTGTATGAAAATTTGCCAATTGATTGCAAACTGTCCCTTAGAACAAGAATTCAAGGAAAATAATTTGATGAATACCATGTTTTCTTATACTTGTTATCAAACACCTAGGACAGTAGAGAAGTCTCTGCCGAGTTGTTAATTACGAATTTTTCGTGTCATGTACTACAACTTATTGCAATGCCTCTAAGTGCTGGGATTTTCTACTTTAGGTTGTCTCTTCAAAGACCATTTAATTGGTTTGATTCCAATAGTTAGTATTACCAAGAAAGATAGTTTGGGTGGTTAGTAAACATAACATTTTCTTTGTATATATTAGCAACTGTTTGTTGTTATTTGCTCATATGTAAAAATATTTCTTCCTGCATGGAGCACTGTTGGTTATTTTGCAAGTAGCTGTTTAATTGGTAACACCAGTTGTCATAGTTCATTTTAAGTTCCTTAAAGTTTCTGATTCCATCCAAGAATCCCTTTCTGTTTTTACCTCCCACCAGCACAGTATTTGGCAACTCTATCCGCCAATGCTTGGATAAATGGGACGAAATCACCTAGCGTTTTTGTCTCATTTGAACGTGAGACCTCATGGTTCTCAATCCACTTCATTGACCACCAGGCCACACCTTTGGGTGCTATTCTTCCCATTTTCTTTGTTTAACTTACTATTCGGCTGCTTTGAGTTTTTCATGTACCTGAACTGATGAAAGCTCCGTCTTAGTTCAAATATGCATCTGGATTATTGGCTGACACTCGAAAATCCAGAACGTGAAGTTGACTTCTGAATTACAGTAAGTGATATCTAATGGAAAATTACAGCTTTGTTGTTGGTACTTCCAGGATGAAACAACATTAATTTGGTACTCTCGTGGAGCAGAAAGGAATCTAAAGCTATCTTCGGTTTCAAAAATTACTCCCGGCCAGAGAACTGTGAGTTAATGATTATGTGTCTACTATTTGAATCAGTTAGTTTGTCTTCCCATTAATGAAATCTACTGAAACAATATATAAACTTTTGCCTTGTGAATTCATCTATGCAGCCTGTTTTTAAAAGATTTTTGCGCCCAGAGAAGGAGTACTTGTCATTTTCCCTTATATACAACAATGGTGAAAGATCTCTAGATCTGGTTCGTGAACTGATCATTTGGTTTTCGCTCTCATGAAAATTGTTTTGGAAAAAGTTCTACTAAGGTGACATAATTATCATTTTCATTTTGTAGATCTGCAAGGATAAAATTGAAGCGGAGCTTTGGATTGCTGGACTAAAGAGTTTAATTTCAGCTGGCCAAGCTCGTAGTAGACGTACTCGGAGTGATATTACTGATGTAAGTTTTCAACCTTGAACTTTAAGGTTAAAACTATTCATCTCTTACATCTATCTATTATACCATGCACAAACAGAGGCCGAGCCAGAATTTTTAGTTTTTATGAGTTTTGAATCACAATTCTTTTTGCTTACTGGGTTTTGGAGAAACTATTTATGCATATTAAATAAAAAATTTAACACACATATACCGCTTGAGCCTAAGCTACTGAGTTCTATCAAACCCGTAAACACAATGTCGACTCCACCACTGTGCACAAACTACTTCACGTTCTCTCTTTCATACTTTACCATGCACAAACTTACCACTTTTACTCATTTTGAAAAGATTTCCTGCTCTAAGTAGGGTTTGGCATAAAAAATGTGATATTCGAAAAAAAGTATAGAATTTAAGAAAAGGTTGAAAAAGGGTATTTGGAAGTTAAAGTTGTATTTGAACATGCATTTAAAGAATAGTTGTAGAAGTTTTGTGAGTGAATTTTTTTTAACCGCTTTTTCAAACTTGAAACTCACCTTCAAAATATTTCAAAAAATTAGTCGAATGTATAACCAAACGCTGTTTTTATTATTTTTTTTCTAAAAAAGGAAAAAATGTTCATGTCCAAACGGGCTAATTCCAAAGTCTTGTTTATATTCCATGATGAGAGATCTGTGACCTTCACTTCAGCACATTTATTGAAATTTCTTAAGAACTGCTAAACATTAGTATTACCTTTAATCCCAAATTGCAGTTTGAGTTGGACGGCCATTAGCCTTAAAACTGGGGAGTTAACTGTTGATTGTCCAATGAATGAATATGTGAAGGGCAATATCATCGTTGGTTTTTAAAATTGAAACGTGAAAAGAAATGCTAAAGACTATATGCAAGTTTGTCTCATAAATTTTTTGTTTCAAAGATGTTATAAACTTAATACATGGGGGATGGTTAACTTGTTTTTCAGCAAATAGACAATACGTTTCAAGTAGTAAAAGAGAGTAACCATGACATCAAATTAATTGGATTTGTCATTAGTAGGTTTATGGGTAAAAACTTACTGTTCCATTGCATCTTCTGTTTGGATTCGTTTATAAGTATTATATTTACATATGGTAGTTACTAGACATGCTGTTTGACCAGCTTTTCTGTAGTCCTAAGGTTCTACAGTTTCTACCATTTAGAGGTTTATTGTAACAGATTTGAGTTCTGCTCTCTATGATTTTATATGCAGTTACAAAATTCCCACCCATGTGGTGCATCGCTAGATTTCAGCCAAACTATTACTCGGGATTGGACTTCTGCTGATCCCTATGGTGGTGAAACTTCCTTGAATGTTCGAAGCTCAGATGTGGGGTCTGAACGTGCAAATATGCAAGTAAGAACAAGTTCGGATGGTTTCCGTATTAGTGTCTCTAGCGCTCCAAGTTGTTCGAGTGGGGGTTCGGGGCCAGATGACATAGAATCATTAGGTGATGTTTATGTGTGGGGGGAGATTTGGTGTGATGGAGCGTTGAAAGATGGAGCCGGGAATCCAATTCCTGTTAAACACGATGTACTTACTCCTAAACCTTTGGAGTCAAATGTGGTTCTTGATGTTCATCAAATTGCTTGTGGGGTACGGCACGTTGCTCTTGTTACAAGGCAAGGAGAGGTTTTCACTTGGGGAGAAGAATCCGGGGGACGGCTTGGTCATGGAGTTGAAAAGGACTTTAGCCGCCCTCGACTTGTTGAATTTCTAGCAGTTACAAACGTCGATTTTGTTTCCTGTGGCGAGTTTCATACATGCGCTGTGTCTACGTTGGGCGATTTATATACATGGGGTGATGGAACCCACAATGCTGGACTTCTTGGGCATGGAAATGATGTTAGCCACTGGATACCTAAGAGAGTTTCCCGTCCGCTGGAAGGGCTTCAAGTTTTATCGGTTGCATGTGGGACCTGGCATTCAGCTTTGGCGACTGTGAACGGAAAACTATTCACGTTTGGGGACGGAACATTTGGCGCCTTAGGTCATGGGGACCGTGTAAGTGTACACTATCCAAGGAAAGTTCAATCTCTTAACGGACTTAAAACCATGAAAGTCGTGTGCGGTGTGTGGCACACCGCTGCTATCGTGGAAGTCACGAACCATAACTGTGGAAACGTGTCCACGAGGAAGTTATTCACATGGGGAGACGGCGATAAAAACAGATTAGGCCACGAAAATAAAGAACCTTATCTGCTTCCGACCTGTGTCTCCTCACTTATAGATTACAACTTCCATCAGTTAGCGTGTGGGCATAATATAACTGTCGGTTTAACCACATCGGGTCACGTGTTTATCATGGGAAGCAATGCGTATGGTCAGCTTGGGAATCCACAGGCGGACGGGAAGGTCCCGTCTCTTGTACAAGATAGATTGGTTGGTGAATTTGTTGAAGAAATAGCGTGTGGCTCATTCCATGTTGCTGTCCTTACATCAAGAAGTGAAGTCTTTACATGGGGAAAAGGTGAGAACGGAAGGTTAGGTCACGGGGACACCGAAGATCGGAACAGTCCGACGTTAGTCGAGGCCCTAAAAGACAGACACGTGAAGAACATAGCGTGTGGCTCTAATTACACTGCCAGTATTTGCATTCATAAGTGGGTGTCCGTAGCAGATCAATCTGTTTGCTCGGGTTGTCGACAAGCATTTGGATTTACTCGAAAGAGACATAACTGTTATAATTGCGGGCTAGTGCATTGTCATGCATGCAGTTCTAAAAAAGCATTGAAAGCGGCTCTTGCTCCGACTCCGGGAAAACCACATCGGGTTTGTGACTCTTGCTACATGAAATTGAGAAAGGCTTCCGAAGGAAGTTCCTCATTTTACGTTAAAAAATTCAACTCCTCTCATCGACCCATAGAGAATAGTAAGTTAGACAGTGGTGAGGCGAGAACATCAAGAGTTTTGCTCTCTCCCACGATAGAACCGATTAAGTACCTTGAAGTTAAGTCTACACGGCCCGGCATCAAATCAGATAATCTCAGTATAGTGAGAGCTTCCCAAGTTCCTTCACTTTTGCAATTAAAAGATATCGCTTTTCCCAGTTCACTAAGTGCGCTTCAATATGCCTTGAAGCCCATTGTGACAGCACCACCTCAGCCTCCGGCTCAGTCTCAGCCTCAGCCGTCGAATTCATCCAACTCTAGACCTGCTTCACCGTACTCGAGAAGACCAAGTCCTCCACGCTCCCCGGCTCCCGTTTTTTCAAGGGGTGTCATTGATAGTTTTAGAAAGACAAATGACATATTGCAGCAAGAAGTTGCCAAATTGCAAAACCAGGTATGAAACTTATCATATACTCCCCCGTCTCAAACTAGTTGTCATGTTTCTCTTTTTTTTAAAGTCAAACTAGGTGAACTTTGTCCAACATTATAAAATGTAGTTTTTCATCGAATTGACATAGAGAAAAGTTGTAACTGTAGTACTTTTCGAATAGTTGTTGAATATTTAATTTTAATTATAAAATATGGAGTTGATCTAATCCAGTTTAGCTTCAAAGATTAGTCAAATTGACTCTTGAGAAGCGAAACATGACAACTAATTTGGAGCAGATGGAGTATAAAACAAGAAGATTTATCATTCTATTGATTAACTTAATGCCTAAAGCTATCATTATTAGTCGTCTCATTTATATTTGTAGATCAAAAGTTTGAAGCAGAAAAGTGATGGACAAGATGCTGAACTTCGAAAATTGAAGGAAAGTTCTCAAGAATCAGCTAGGTTAGTTGCAGAGAGAGCATCGAAGTGTAATATCGCGGTGGAAACCATGAAATCTATTACTGTTCAAGTAATGTTCAAATTCCTTTCTTCTGTTTATGCCTGCTTATGATTTGTGTTATGAAGGGGAGCCTCGAGCTGTGGAAGCAGTCACTGATCCTTGCATTAGGTTAGGCTGTCTACATCACACCCAATGGTTGCGGCCCTTACCCGGACCCTAATAACGCGTGATGCTTTGTGCACCGAGCTGCCCCTTTATGATTTTTTTGTGTTATATTTTCCTCATCTTCGAAATTAGTTAGATTCTAACTTTAGTGATTCGCTGAAATAAATTTCACACATGCTCTATTATATGGATTAGCAGTTTAACTAAACTGTCCACATTAAAGAAAATATAGGAAAACATGCTCATCAAACATGGATATAACTATGAGAAATAGGGTCGAAGTTTTTTAATGTCTCAGCACCTTTTTTAAGACATGTATCAAAATATTTGCCTCTTTTATATGTACCACAAAGAAAATCGCCGGTTGGGTATAGTCTCCAAATTTTGCTCACACTCTCCAAAAATGTTGCCGCACCCGTGTCGGAACCTCTAAATATGCACTACTTTTAGAGGATCAGATACGCCCCCAACGACATTTGAAGAGTCCGAGCAACATAAACTCCAGCATAGTTCAACATCATATAACTTTAGTTTAACAAAATCATCATGATTCCTATGATTTGCTTGAGTTTGTTTGTGTATAAACATTTTTTTTTGTATTATGCATTCATGTCAAAATAACGGAGCGTGTAATCGTGTCTTTTTGTTACTTCAGCTGAAAGAGATGACACAAGAACTGCCTCCCGATATCTCCGAGGGTCCAGCAATTAAATCCATACATGCTCAAGTGGAATCATTTCTTAATACATTTGGGAATCAAGTATCTGAAGACAACTCTTCTTTGCCACCAGACACATCTTATAGTCAAGAGAAGCCGACACATAGAAATAATCTATCCTCTGAGTCTGTCAATCATTGGGATGCTGCAGACAATGTTGATGGAACAGTACGAGAGAACCACGGACAATCAGCTCCCGAAAGTGTCTCGGGGTCACCTAAAGCTTCCAGAGAGGGACAAAAGGAAGTTATCGAACAGTTTGAACCGGGCGTCTATGTTACTCTTCTTCAACTTACAAATGGCACCAAGATCTTCAGGCGTGTTAGATTCAGGTATTTTACTAAATTTCCTCTATTACTCCCTTTGTCCTGTTTTATTTAACATACTTTCCTTTTTAGTTTGTCGCAAAAAAGAACAACATGTTTCTATATTTAGAAATAATTTAACTTTAAACTTCTCATTTTACCCCTAACGAGATGATTTATTGCAACATAAATGTCTATTACTTGTTTTGGACCAAGTTTTTTTTTCTTAAACTTTGTGTCTCGTCAAACACCGTCACATAAATTGTATTGTTTGTTGATTGGACGATGTTTTGCAGTAAACGGAGGTTTGCGGAGCAACAAGCAGAAATATGGTGGAAGGAAAACAAAGATAGGCTACTGAAAAAGTACAGCCCGCCGAAGACAAACGTTGTGTCTACTGATTCATCATGTGCACCACCACCACCAGAAGAAAATAGTGAAGCATCACCGTCTTCGTAGACATAGTGATTGCTAATTTTGTCAGCTTAGTTGTTAGAAGTAGAGGCGGGTTCAAGATTTAGATTCAGCGAGTTTGAAGTTGGTACATTTTTATGCCTTTTAGATTTTTTTTTAGAACTGACATGTATTTTGGACTCAAGAGGATAAATTAACCCACCTAAAGCATCACAAAAATAATTTATCCTCTGAGAACTGACATATATACAAAATATAGATGGTTTCTTAGTATCCTGATACTTGAATACGAAGTGATCGAAAATCGTCTATCTTTTTTTGTTTAATTATCTGATATCTGGAACGCACTAACCCAACCAGTATCGCTCCTTACCAAAAACCTCTCCATTCAGAGCCTGGACACAAGACTTCTGATTGAGGGCAGAGGAATCTCATCCATCCTCACCACATCGATTCTTAAAAAGTATCTTTGCAATAAAAAGGATGAATGGCGGATATAAATGGAAAGGAAGTTAGTAGTTTTGTTTTGAAAAAGGTATTTTGAGAAATTTAAAAAAATATTAAGAATAAAATAGTAAATAAAATTGGTCAAACTTAAAGTGGTTAAAAGCTTAAAAAAAAGCATAAGCTAGGGGTGAGAAATTATGGCTTTTGGCTTATTACCAAAAAGCGTAATAAGCCAAAAGGTATTTATAAGTCATTTCAACTAGTTTGTAAGCTTAGCCAAACACTTTCACGGATTCCTTTTTAAAGGTAGGAAGAAGGAAGGAAAATTAAAAAACAAAGGCAAAATAAAATAAGAATAAATGGAAGAATATAAAGATAATAGGAGTAAACGAAAATCCGTGTGATGTTATTTACATTACCTAGCTCTTTTTGAAGCTTTTTTTTCTTTAAACATTTTACATTTTATGAGAAAGTTATAGAAATACAATATTTATACTTTGCTTCTCTGTATTTCTGATAATGTCTGGTAGCTTGATTGAGATTGTTTTAGTGGCGTAAAAAGTGTTTTACACTTTTAACATTACTTTGACGATCAAGCTTTGTAAGATATTTTTGAAATAATATTACTATAATGTAACTTTCAGTAATGATTTACAAAAAACTAAGAGGACAAGAAATAAAAATAAATGGCGTCACTTAAATTAGATAAAGATGACAAAGCATGTCTTTTTTCTTTTTTTTTTTGGTTTTTCATCCGGTGTCCGGTAGCCACATTGGAGCCCGACTACATCCGGATTTGCGCCGCATAGGGCTCCATTTGAGCGAAGCACTCCCCCTACCAAGGATTTTTTCATACCCAGGACTCAAATCCGAGACCTCTGATTAAGAGAGGAGCAGCTCCATCCGCTACACCACATTCTTTGGTGATGATGAAGCATGTCTTTTTTACTCCTCCTCACTTCTACCAAACAACTTAAAAAGAGTAAATTGTGAATATTTACGCGAGATATATAAATATTTTTTTTCTATATCTTCTCCTATCCTCTGTTAAGACAAACATGATATAAGGAATTAGAAAGTCAAGCTATTTATCAGAGGTGGTTCAAGGGCGATGCTAGTAAAGCCTTTGCTTTTGACCCTAAAAAATTTGAGGCCCTAATTTTTTTAATTAATAATGAATTTTGTGGTTCTAATTTTTTTAATATTGAAGTTTGTAGATTTATGTTTATTAAAAAGAAAAGAAATCAAACCTACCCACATTGTATACATGTTTTATAATTTTGGATTAAACTACATACATCTTCATATTAGTAAATAAAATTTTATACAATATTATCCAAGAAATTGTATTGCAAACACATGGCTAACATCTTATTAACCTGAATTATATTTTACTAATATAAATAACAGCAATAATATTTATTAAGTTAAACACTTTATGCCTTTTACTTGCGGCAAGGCAGATGGATGACAATGAGATAGAGTGAGCCGGAGAGCTGGCGACCGTGAGGGCTAGCCAAAGAAGGGAGGAGAGGGGGAGAAGGTTAGTGAGAGGGTAGTGACAAGTAAAAGCAAAAAGCCGCCATTATTGTATAAATGACACTGGTAATTATAGAACTTACTCGATAGCTAATTTTATAAATGACAATGGTAATTTCTCTTTCTCAAATCAGTTGATCACTTCTCAAATATCTATTAAATAAAAAATTATTAAATATCTATTTCAAATCAAATCATCAAAAAATGGATGTTTTTTTAACACCTCGTATTTTCGGGTGATGGACTGAGCATCTAGAAAATGCAAATATAGAGCTTAGTATATAAAAGGATGCGGTTCCAAAATAATTTAGGACTTAAGACGTGTGACGACGGGAAATTGAAAATAATAGTTGTATGTCCCAAAAGAGGTTATGGACTAGTGATATATCGCATGATTATAACATTGGTTATATGAATATTTTATAAGTTATTATTATTTAAGTGATTTGAGATTAAAAATTAATTATGTGTGTAATTAATTAGTGGGGAGACAAAGAAATTATAGAATAAATTTCATGATGTTTAGTGCATTTTTACGTGCCACCACCACAAATATATTAGATAAGGCACCAATTGCTTGGTATATAAGCTGCCCACGTGCATAATATATACACTTAACAACACCACACAAGCATAGTGTGCAATTAATGTAAGTGGAAAGAGGGTTCAATAGGTGTCCTTTTAATACCATATGTGCATCAGATTGTTGCGAACAAGACCCCACCTAGGCATAATCCTTGATGAATAAGCATTTACAAAATATTAGCAACATGTTCATTTTGAGATAAACCTTTTAGAGAAGCAAAAAAACATACCAGGAACCCTTTTCTTTATGAACCAGGAGAGACACGGCAAGAACATAAATTAACCCTCAGAAGATTTGTACCAATCTTGTAATTTACCTCTACGTTCTTGTTTTTTTTAAGAGTATTGCAAGTTGATGCAAGCTGAATTTAGTGTATATCAACCTAGTAAAGGTATGTTAAGGCAAATTCTTCTTTCTTTTGACATATTTCATGTAACGAAACGTAACCGTGATATTATTCCACAAATTATTCTACTCTTAGTAGTTAAGGATATTCATGTTATTGATTCCTATGTTAAAAACATGTCTAAATATGTTCATAAATTCTTATTGAGGTATCTGGAAAGATGTTGATATTCCCAATGTTAGCCGAAGGTATAAGGATATTATGTCATCCGATAAGTTCAGAATGTTTCATTGTCATTCATGCATTTTCATTTGCATTATATTCATGTATTACACTGGACCCACATGTGTTATATACACTACTGTATGGTATCAATATATATATATATATATATATATATATATATATATATATATATATATATATATATATATAGGGGATGGGGAAAAGGGAATGATATTATATACGCGTCACCACCTGCAGCTGGTATAGATTATCACTAAAAAGGAAGATGCCCACGCATGCCAATATGATATGATGCCCACAGAGGCCGAAATGAAATTATGCCCATAAAGGTTGTTATGTGAAGGAAGATGCCCTTGTGTTGCTAATATTTATATGTATACCGCATTTGCATTGTGCATAACATTTAGGCATATGTATTAGGGCCCTCAGAGGCATTTATCAGTCGCCATTTTTCATTTATTCTTTGTCGGTAGTTCTGTCATTTATTTCTATCAGCTGTTCCTATCAACTATGTTTGTCGACTGTTTCTATTTCAGATTATTATGTATCTCTGTGATGATATTTTGTATGCCTGACATACTCGGTACATCAGTCATACTGACGTCCCTTTTATCGGGGGACGCTGCGTTTCATGTCCGCAAGTTCACGTAGGCGAGGCGATGACCCGCATTAGTAGGTTGCCTATTCAGCGAACATTGGAGCACTCCCCTTGTTTCGGGGTGTCGGTCTAATCTCGGTACGATGTATTTTTGCATGTTCATATGGGTATGGCGGGGCCCTGTTCCGACCTTTTGATGTTGCTACTCTTAGAGGCTTGTAAATAGATATCCTGTGTGTAGTAGTCAGGAATGTCCTCGTCGGCTTGATATATATATAAGTTGGTTTTTTTTTGTCGGGGTTAAGATTTTACCTAGCTCTTTTCAATATGTGATTAAATATATGAGTAGAGGTACTCGGCATGTGAGGTCCGAGTGCCCGTCATGACCCTCCGATTTGGGTCGTGACAAACTTGGTATATCATCCGAATCCATTAGTCGGACTCCCAAACTAGCTAACTGATGGAGCTCTCTTACTAACTCCTTCCTTTCGACCTGCACCAGCATCGAGCTGACCATCGACTTACGACTGAGCGCGTCCGCTACAATATTAGGTTTATCGGGATGGTATAAGATGTCCGCATCATAATCCTTCAATAATTCAAGCCACATCCTTTGAGATCGACGAACATGGGATTCTCAAGCACCATGGCCGTTTATGTGTTCCAAATATAGCGGGATTACGAGATAGAATTATGACGGAGGTCCATTGCTCACGGTATTCCATTCACCCTGGATCTACTGTGATGTATCATCTCAAGGGTATTTATTGGTAGAACTACATGAAGAGGACCATTGCGGAGTTTGTAGCTCAGTGTCCTAATTGTCAGCAAGTAAAAATAGAGCACCAAAAGCCCGGTGGCTTGACTCAGAACATTGAGACTTCGATGTGGAAATGGAAAATGATTAATATGGATTTTGTTACGGGTTTACCTCGTTCTTACCGTAAGTTTGATTCTATTTGGGTAATTTTTGACAGACTGACCAAATCATCTCATTTCCTGCCGCTCAAAACTACCTACACAGCCGAGGACTACGTGAAGTTGTATGTTAAGGAGATTGTTCACCTCCATGCTGTGCCTATTTCTATTATATCGGACTGAGGTGCACAGTTTATAACTAACTTCTGGAAATCATTTCAAAAAGGTTTAGGTACCCAAGTTAATCTTAGCACAACTTTCCATCCTCAGACAGACGGGCAGGCCGAGCGAACGATTCAGACGCTCGAGGACATGCTACGAGCTTGTGTATTGGATTTTAAGGGAAGTTGGGATGACCATTTACCCCTTATTGAGTTTGCGTACAATAACATTTATAATGCTAGTATTAAAATGGCTCCATAAGAGGCTTTGTACGGAAGGAGATGTAGATCTTCTATCGGATGATTTGAGGTAGGCGAATTAGAGTTATTTGGGCCTGGCTTAGTACACCAAGCCATAGAGAAGGTGAAGCTTATCCAAGAACAATTGTTAACCGCTCAGAGTTGTGAGAAGTCGTATTCAGATATGCGACGACGGGACTTAGAGTTTCAGGTAGATGATTGGGTCTTCTTAAAAATTTCTCCTATGAAGGGTGTAATGAGATTCGGGAAGAAGGGAAAGCTCATCCCAAGGTATATTGGGCCATATCACATAATTCGACGAATCAGACAAGTAGCTTACGAATTGGACTTTCCTTCAGAGTTGGAGTTTATTCCTCCGGTTTTCCATGTTTCCATATTGAGAGCGTGTGTTGGAGATCCTTCTCGGATTGTAACGGTTGATGATGTGAAGGTTACAGAGGATTCACATGAAGAGGTTCCTATTTCTATCCTAGATCGACAAGTCCTCAAGCTGAGGACTAAAAAAGTAGCCTCCGTAAAAGTTCTTTGGCGGAATAAAAACGTAGAAGAAATGACATGGGAGGCGGAAAAGGAAATGATGCACAAATATCCTTACCTATTTCAGACAACGCCGAGGTTCCGAGAGAAGCATAAGGTGAATTCTATTTTGTATTATAATTAATGATTGTGGACCATGTGAGGTATGATGTAATGATGAATGTTATATTATATGGCCCCGTGAAGAAATAGTTGTATTTTCGGGTTACGTGTCGAGGATTGGATATGTCACCCCAACATTCGAGGACGAATGTTTCTAAGGGGGAAATGATGTATCACCCCGTACTTTCGAGCGATGGACTGAGCATCTAGAAAATGCAAATAAAGAGTTTAGTATATAAAAGGATGCGATTTCAAAATAATTTAGGACTTAAGACGTGTGACGACGGAAAATTAAAAATAATAGTTATATGCCCCAAAGGAGGTTATGGACTAGTGCTATATCGCATGATTATGACATTGGGTATATGAAGGTTTTATAAGACATTATTATTTAAGTGATTTGAGATCAAGAATTAATTATGTGTGTAATTAATTAGTGGGGAGACAAAGGAATTATAGGTTAAGTTTCATGATGTTTAGTGTATTTCCACGTGCCACCACCACAAATATATTAGATAAGGCACCAATTGCTTGGTATATAAGCTGCCCACGTGCATAATATATACACTTAACAACACCACACAAGCATAGTGTGCAATTAATGTAAGTGGAAAGAGGGTTCAATAGGTGTCCTTTTTATACCCTATGTGCATCAGATTGTTGCAAACAATACCCCACCTAGGCATAATCCTTGTTGAATTTCATTTTGAGATTAACGTTTTAGTGAAGCAAAAAACATACCATGAATAGGGCTGACAATTTCACCATGACCCGATGGATATCCGATCCACCCGACCCGAATATATGGATGAAAATCCGACAAAACACAAATTTTAATCGGGTGACGGATGGATCGGGTCGGATTCGGGTGGTCATACATCCAACCCATCATCCGACCCATCACCCGACCCATCACCCGACCCATCTATCCACCCGTTTATAAATAGTTAGATAATACTTTTTATCATTAAATTGTATATATTTTATTAAATAAAAATTATAATGAAACTTGGCAAATCAAGAATAACATAATTTTGGCCCAGAGTTCACTTCCATAACAGTAAAGTTTTATAATGTTCTTACCTAGTGATCAGTTATGAAAATATAAAAAAAATATTCATTGTTAGGTCTGATTAATTTTATTATTTATTTTGCAACGTAAAGTATGATTTGTTTGAGCTAACATAGAAATGGAATATGAATAAAAATATTTAAGGTGCTAATCAAATGAGACACTGCTACGTTGGAACTAAGAGTATTTATATTGGTTTTGGTCACTCCATTTTTGTTGTGAATTTAAAGAAAAAATATTTAAGAACACTAATTACTAACATTATCACTGATTTTAAACTAGAACAAATGGTTAAACTTATAACAAATTTCATCCGTGAAGCACCCGATCAACCCGATTCACCCGTGGATGATGGGTAGATCGGATGTGGATGAAGAAAAAATAGGGTGATGGATGGGTCGGGCGATGGATGGATGGTTGGCAGGTGGAGTCGGATTGAGCTCCACCCGATCCACCTCCGATCCATTGCCAGCCCTAACCATGAACCCTTTTCTTTATGAATCAGGAGAGACACGGCAAGAACATAAATTAACCCTCAGAAGATTTGTAACAATCTTGTAATCTACCTCTACCTCTACGTTCTTGTTTTTTTTTAAGAGTATTGCAAGTTGATGCAAGCTGAATTTAGTGTATATCAACCTAGTAAAGGTATGTTAAGGCAAATCCTTCTTTTTTTTGGCATGTTCCATGTAACAAAACGCAACTGTGATAATATTCCACAAATTATTCTACTCTTAGTAGTTAAAGATGTTCATGTTATTGATTCCTATGTTAAAAGCATGTCTAAATATGTTCTTAAATCCTTATTGAGGTATCTGAGAAAGATGTTGATATTCCCAATGTTAGCCGAAGGTACATGTTAATATTCCTAATGTTAGCCGAATGTATAATGCTATTATGTCATCCGATAAGTTCAGAATGTTTTATTGTCATTCATGTATTTTCATTTGCATTATATTCATGTATTATATACACTACTATATGGTAACAATATATATATATAGGAGATGGGGAAAAGGAAATGTCGTTATATACATGTCACCACCTGCAGCTGGTACATATTATCACTAAAAAGGAATATGCCCACAGAGGCCAATATGATATGATGCCCACAGAGGCCGAAATGAAATGATGCTCACAAAGGTTGTGATGGGAAGGAAGATGCCCTTGTGTGGCTAATATTTATATGTATACCGCATTTGCATTGTGCATAACATTTAGGCATATGTATTAGGGCCCTCAGAGGCATTTACTATTGGTCAGCTATTTTCGTCGGTTGTTGCTGTCAGCCGTTTCTGTCAGCTGTTGGTGTTGTCGGCTGTTCCTATCAACTATCTTTGTCGACTGTTTCTCTTTCAGATTATTATGTATCTATGTGATGATATTTCTTATGCTTGACATACTCGGTACATCAGTCGTACTGACGTCCCTTTTGTCGGGGGACGCTGCGTTTCATGCCCGCAGGTTCATGTAGGCGAGGCGATGACCGCATTAGTAGGTTGCCGATTCAGCGAACATTGGAGCACTCCCCTTGTTTCAGGGTGTCGGTCTAAGCTCAGTACAATGTATTTTTTCATGTTCATATGGGTATGGCGAGGCCCTGTTCCGACCTTTTGATATTGCTACTCTTAGAGGCTTGTAGACAAATATCCTGTGTGTAGTAGTCAGGTATGCCCTCGTCGGCCTTGATATGTATATATATATAATTTGGTTTTCTTTTGTCGGGATTAATATTTTACCTAGCTCTTTTCGATATGTGATTAAATGTATGAGTAGAGGTACTCGGCAGGTGAGGTCCGGGTGCTCATCATGACCCTCCGATTTGGGTCGTGACATTTTTTATGACTGACAAGTACAATAGGTCAAACACCGACCTCGGTGCTCTCCATAACATTCCCTCTATATATGGCCGATCTGGCTGGCCATAAGCCTTATGCGGCCTAGCGGAGCTCCAGCAGTGTGTTTTACACCGAAAAAAATGTATTTTGTATCTCTGTCTCTATCATTGTCCCTCGAGTCATCTCCCTACCTCGCCCCATCTTTCACACTGACGAAAAAATAGGCTGCCGCTAGCTCCACTAGCACCGTCATCGACACTAGCAAACTACTGTGATAGTTGCGATAATTTAGGTGATACTGCAGAATTGAAAATCACATTTCACTCTCTCAAAACAAAATGCAATTAGGAATTGGCCGCCTACAAAGGAAACCTACCTAAGGACATCAAATCTTGCACAGTTATTATTAAAAGATGGAATAATTATATTAACGCATATCAATTACAAAAGTGAAATTTTGTATGTCTATGATAACCCGACAAACTTTGAAGAATGTGCTTCGAGAATAATTAAAAGAGTATGAATTTTCCAAGGTGGATAACGATGAACCTAACAAAATATCATTAAAATAATTAAAGAAAGGTCATACAAAGAGAGAAACTCAAACATTAAAATTAAAGTTTAAATCTTTATGAATTTGAATGCTTAAAAGCGGGGAGGTTGTATAGTGTTACAATTGTATTAAATGTTTAGAACCTTTTAGAAAAACGAATCATAAATTGAGTTCGATTTGCAGAATGGGGATATTCGAATCCGGTCCTTCTGACATATCTGCATCCCCATGAAGGCAGATACATATTACCCTCTTCAGACCCCACTTGTGAGACTACACTGGATATGTTGTTGTAAACTTTTTGACTTTTAATGGCGCCCAGAAAGTAAGTAAAGTGAACCTATGCATTCAGTAAGGAAAATTTCATCGAAAAAGAAAATTAGTATGGCAGGATTTTTTTGCAAACACACAAAAAAAAAACGTCACATAAACTCAAAGAGCTAGAGACTATTTCGTACGGATTCCACGGGGATACAAATGGATATTACCAAACCCTAAGATAGTAAATAAGGAAAAAATGGTCAATTGTGAATGGTGCGTTGGCACAATCGACCAGCATCTGTATGCAGTACACCAATCTCCAAATTTGAGGAGCAACTTTCTCCAAGCAAACTCAATATCGAAGGAAAATGTCCTCAATAGTTGTTTGGATAGGGAGTTTAAAGCCGATAGTAAAAGGGTATGCCTAAGTCATGGAAAATCCTTTAATATGATGGTGCATTTGATCAATCAGGTATATTGTTCTAACGATCGTGTTGGAGTCGAAGTTACAGTATTTCATTACTTCAAGGAGAATTTTGGCATTTATCAAAGATTCTATCTCTTCAACGTGTTCAAAGTTCTCTTGAACACAAAGGTCTCCTAAGAAATCGAAATCAGAAGGAAGAATTTCTGCAGCAAATGAGTGCAGGTCAATTTCTTGACTTTTATGAGAGATATGCTCTTTCCCGGGGCGATGCTTTAGAGGAGAACCATCATTGTTGTCAGGGGAGTATGAAGGAGAAGACTTAGTATATGAAATTATGGAAGAAGGTATGAAGAAGGAAGAAAGATCTCCGAAGATTATAAGTTTGGAGAAGATTGTAGTTGCCTTCTGAGTAAGATTTGGACTTCTATTTGTGGTATGAAAATATAACGTTTGGGAAATGAAAAGGCGCGCATCTCATTGTAACACTTTGTGTCGATAAAAGCGAATGGTCAGTTGGTGCCGTTTCAAAAGCATTGAAGGGATGTTATGTTTGACATTTTTACAATCATTGCGTTTCAAATTTCTCGCCAAAGTATAGGGTTTTGATCAGCCCACTGATTTAATACACTTCCCGGGCACACGAAGAACACGCCCTGAAAGTGCGGGGACTATCTGTATAGGGCAAAATTCATGTAAATAACTGGACGAATTATGTTGTGACATATGACAGATGGTGTCGAGTCATGTCCATATCTGCTTAAGGCACTACTAGTAAATCTTAAGCAGAACTGGAGACGTCGTGCGTACATGAAGTACCGGTAATTCCAAAGACTAGGGGAACCGTTTCAATCTCAACGTCAGTCGTTACCAGTCCGACCTCACATCTTCCAATGGAGTATTAATGGCATTTATGGAGACACTAATTGTTCAATTATTGCAACATTCATTCTCTTGTATTAATAAGGGCATATATAGTGGGGTGTGTACCCATGATCTTATGTATAAATATGACACATTGTTCCATTGTAAATGATCAGATGCAAGTTATTACAATACAATCTCTAATATTACTCACAATTCTTACGCTTCCATATTAGTCACGCATGCTTTGCCAAGAAAATAACACAAGACTCATGCTAATTATCTCTTTACTTTATCTTAATATTATTTACTAGAATTGTATTTTATCTAATATTATTGCCAAATCAGTCCCTTGAGATCCATGTATCCTTAATCACGTATACAAATTCAATTGTACCATTTTACGGGCAAACATACTCCTTCTTACTTCTACCAAATAACTTAAAAAAGAGTAAATTATGAATACTTATGCGAAATAAATAAATAAATTTCTTTTCTATATGTTTCTCCGGGGGTTGGCTCAAGGGGAAGGCTAGCAAAGCCTTTACTTCAGGCATCGAAAAACTTGAGGCTTCAAGTTTTTTTAATTGATTGTGAATTTTATGGTTTTATCTTCCCTTAAACAACATCGAAGTTTGTAGGAAAAAGTAAAAAGAAAAAGATCTTTATAAAATAAAGATTTTTTTTTGGAATTTTGTATTAAACTACTCACAATTTCATATTAATAAATAAAGTTCTATTAAATAACATCTAATTGATTGTATTGTAAATATATGACTAACATTTTATTAACTTGAATTAATCCTTACTAATATAAATAATAGGAATATTATTACTATATGAAGTTAAAGCTTTATGTCTCTTAAAGATACTATTGAAAGAAATAATCCCTTGATTATTCTCATTAATGAAGATGTATTTATATATAATATACAATCCCTAATTACGGAAAATCCTATTTCTACTATAACAATAAATGGAAAGTCATATTCCTATTATAACAATAAATCCTAATTACACCTGCACAAGAATTCTTCAACTATGATAAGTTTACACTAAAACTTGAACTCGGATACACGTGTATACTCATTCTGTCACACCCCCACAGTCATAGCGGGCGGTTGTCGTACGCTAAGATTGTCCCTAAAATCTTCAAATAGAACCGAGGGAAGACCCTTAGTAAAGATGTCAGCAATTTGATACCTGGAAGGGACATGCAAGACGCGTACTTGTCCACGAGCTACCTTTTCGCGAACAAAGTGAATATCCATCTCAATATGCTTAGTGCACTGATGTTGGACCGCATTTCCAAAAAGATAAACTGCACTAACATTATCACAGTAGACCAAGGTAGCTTTCTGAATAGGAAAATGAAGTTCTAATAGAAGATTACGCAGCCAACATGATTCAGACACCACATTGGCTACCCCTCGATACTCGGCCTCTGCACTGGATCGCTATAATGTAGCCTTACGTTTTGCAGACCAAGAGACCAAGTTATCACCCAGAAACATACAATAACAAGAGATCGAGCGTCTGGTATCAGGACAGCCACACCAATCAGCATTTGTATAAGATACGAGAGTAGACACGGCGGACGGATATAAATGCAATCCATAATCAAGTGTACCCTGTATGTATCGTATAATGCGTTTGAACGCATGTATGTGCTCAATCCGTGGATCATGCATAAACAAACATATCTGCTGCACTGCATAAGTAATATCAGGTCTCTTGAAAGTCAGTTACTGAAGTGCTCCTGCAAGAATACGATAGTAGGTGGGATCCTCGTATGGGGTGCCAGACGTAGCACTTAGCTTCAGTTTGGTATCCACCGGAGTAGAAGTAGACTTATAAGATGACATGTCAGATCTCTCAATAATCTCTGCCGCATACGTTTTTGAGATAAAAATAGACCATCTACATGACGAGTGATTGCTATGCCTAAAACATAGCTTAAGAGCCCCAAGTCTTTCATAGCAAATTCTGAACTGAGAAGGGACATGATAGACTTGTGTAGAATATCCGATGACGCAGTCAATATAATACAGAATGTATGCCAGAGAAGTACCACGTCGATAGATGAATAGTGAATGATCATACCTGCTGTGAGAAAACCCAATAGTAGACACATAATCTGCAAACCTTTTATACCAAGCCTGTGGGGCTTGCTTAAGCCCATATAAGGACTTTTTCAGCAAACAGACATAATAAGAATAATTGGGGTCCTTAAAATCCAAGGGCTGATACATGTAAACTGTCTCCTTAAGATCACAGTGTAAGAAAGTATTTTTCACATCCAGCTGGTGAATGGGTCATGCCTTTGAGAGAGCTAGACTGAGCACAATGGAATGGTTGCCGATTTGACCACCGGACTAAATGTCTCTCCACAATTCACGCCAACTTATTGTGTTTTACCATCACCTACAAGACGGACCTTATGCCTCTCAAAAGAACCGTCATAATTATTTTATGAGTAAAAATCTACATAGACCGAATAATATTAACACCAGGTGGACGGGACACCAACTCGCACGTCTTATTTTCAATAAGAGCATTATATTTGTCATCCATGGCCAATTTTTAATTCAGGTCATGAAGGGCAGACATTGGTTACGCGGTAGGGGAGATTAGTGACAGTAGAATTAAGATTAAAATGTCGTTTTGGTTTAATAATACCCATTTGGCTATGAGTAACGGGCCCTTGACGTGAGGTAGAATTGGACGGGAGTTAGGCATTTCTCGGGTTGGCGGTGGGCCTGTTGGCCCAACAACTGGGTGAGCAGTAAATATCAGATCGAAATGAGTAGTGGGCCGTGTCGCTGGAACACTACCGTTATCGGGACTGGGCCGAGACTCTGGATCGGAAATTTGTGGGCCAGCAGACAGTGGGCTTGCTGGCGGATTCGGGTCACGGGACATCTCAGACGAATGGTGGATAATATACGGTGAGATCCCATCATCCAAAAAATTATATGAACTAGACACGGAACTACACAATTTAGTATACGGAAATTGGGTTTCATCAAAGATAAAATGGCGACTAATGATGATTTTGTTAGAGGATAAATCAAAACATTTGTAACCACGATGATTAGATGGATAACCAAAAAACACAAGCGGTTGAACGAGCTTGAAGTTTGTTAATTTTAGTAGTAGGAAAAACTGGATAGCATAAACACCCAAACACCCTAAGATGAGAATACGAATTATCTTTATTATAAAGAATTTTAAGTGGGGATTGATATGCTAAGCCTTTATGAGGGAGGATGTTAAGTAGATATGTAGCCATTTGTAATGCATGATGCCAAAAAGAAGGTGGTAATGAATCATGGGCGAGCAAGGTACGAACAATAATATTTATTGAACAAATTTTTCTCTCGGCCTTCCCATTTTGTGAGGACGTATGTGGACAAGAAAACTGAAAAGATATGTCATTAGTGTCACAAAACTCTCAAAACGGCCCATTATCATATTCCCTGCCATTATTACATTGAATATTTTTAATTTTCCATTCGAATTAGGTACGGATGAATGCTCTAAATTTTACGAAGGTCCAAAAATCCGAAGATTTTTTGGATAAAGGAAAGGTCCAGAAAAAATTAGAATAATCATAAAAAAATAAGACATAATAATGATGGCCCAAAGAACTTAAAACGGTAGATGTCCATAAATCACTATGAATAATGTCAAAAGGCATCAAAGTACGAGAAGTATAGACTACAAATGATAATCTAACATGTTTCCCTAATAGACAAGAAGGAAAAAGTGGAGTACTACGCGTAACCTTACAAGTAATAAAATTATTTTTATGCGGAGAAGAAATAAGAGATGATCCGGATACCCCAAACGTGCATGCGACGAAGAAGGAGCAAGAGCGGCAAAGATGCAAAGATAGAAGGTGCACTTACATTGAGATACTTAGTGAGTAAGGTCCGTCAATCGTGAAAATCATTATCTTCCTCTCTATAAATATCTCTTTCTCAATTCAGTTGATCATCAATTCTCAAATCAAAAATTTTTGGCTAGCCCTCTCAGTCGCCAGCTCTCCGGCGTACTCTCTCTCTTAGTGCGTATCTTTCGTTGCCGTTGTGGCTGGAAAGTACAATAGGCCAAGCACTGACGCTGCCACAATTCGTAACCTTTCCTCTATGGCCTCTCTGGCTAATGCTAACCCTTGCGCGGCCCACCAGAGATCCCACGGTGGGTTTTACACTGAAAAAATGCATTTTTATCCATGTGTCTGTGGCACTCTCCCTAGAGCCATCTCCGTATCTCGCCCTATCTTTCACACTGACGAAAAATCCGACCGCTGCTCCATTGCCACCGTGATCGGAACCGGAACCATCAAATTGCTGCGATAGTTGCGTTATTTTAGGTGATATTGCAGAATTGAAAAACAAAATATAGTCTCACAAAACAAAATGCTATGGGATTTGGCACGGCTACGAGGAATACGGTTAGGGATTTGATTAAATAAAAGGGGAATCAACTTCGGAGATTAATTGAAAGACACGTGGCGTGAGTAAATTCAACATGCAAAGAAATAATTGATTTTTTGATAATTCAATGGAAAATTCTTAGAGGAAAAGAAAAAAAGACCCCTTTAAGATTTTTCTACCTAAAATGAATGGAAAGTTTTATATGCACCAGAGGAATGACTTTAGTTGCAACACTTACAAAATAATGTGATTCAAATTAGGAAGGATTTAACTCACAAAATTTAGTTGAATTTGGAGTCCTATATTACGAAAAATAATTAAATTTCTACTCTTAAATATTAGAAAAATAATTAAATGCCTATTCTTAAATATTAAGAAAACAATTAAATATCTGTTTTATCTAGTGTGAAATTACCTTTTAAAAAATAAAAAGAGCGGATGCCATTTTATGTTACGGCGTGCTTTTGCACCTGTATCTATTCCTTATAAATGAGTACAGGTTTATAAAAATCACGTAAATATTATTTTTTTAAAAAGGCCAAATACATATGGATCTCCTTAAAATTGGTGTAATTTTTCATTTTGGCACCTCAACTAACCCTGATACCTCATAGAGGTTGAAGTGCCTAATAGGTACAAAAGTTAGTTGAGGTGCTAAAATGAAATTACACCAATATTATAGGTTGTCTATGTATTTGGCCTTAAAATATATGTTTGAGTTATAAATAAAAATTAAGGAAAAATTGTAAGCTTCTTGAAGTTAAATGAAGTAACTCAATAAGAACCATCAAAGGATGTGGTGCAGTGGATGGTGCATCTCCTTCTTTAATTAGAGATTTTGGATTCGAGCCCTGAGTATGAATAAATCCTTGGTAGGGAGCGCTTTTCCCATAAATGAGCTCTACCCGACGCGCATCTAAATATAGTCGGACTTCAGTACGAATACCGGACATCGAGTGAATAACAAAAAAACACAATAAAGAAAGAAATCTTATAAGTCCGCATATGCCCTATAGTAATTTTAATATATGGATTTTGTATTTGTTGTAGAAGTCCAAGAGTAGCACAAATGTGTTTACTTATATTCAAATTACGTACTCGTAACAATAGTTAAGTCGTCGTTCAATAAACTTAACACTTTTATGAGGAAATAGTTTGGAAAGATAAGATTTAATTAATGTCTCAAAGCTTGCACAATTCTTATTAAAAGATGAAATAATTTTATAAACATGAGAAAAATTAATAATAATAATAATAATAATAATAATAATAATAATAATAATAATAATAATAATAATAATAATGTTATAACAACGTGGAATAATATCTTTAACCTTCCTATAATTTGCTGCAAAAATATCAATTATAAAAGTGAAATTTTGTATGTCTATACTCTATATACCCCGACAAACTTTGAAGAATGTGCTTCGAGAATAATGAAAAGAGTACGAATTTTCCAAGGTGGATAACGATATGAACCTAGCGAAATATCATTAAAATAATAGAAGAAAGGTTATACAGACTACAGAGAGAGAAATTAAAACATTAAAATTAAAGTTTAAATGTTTATGAATTTGAATTCTTAAAAGCTGAGAAGTTGTACAGTGTTACAATTTTGTTAAATGTTTAGAACCTTTCACAAAAACTAATCATAAATTGCATTTGCAGGATTGTTCCATGTCTTTTTATCATGCTATTTGTTTTCACACTCTGGAGTCTGGACTTAGGATTTACCATGAATATATTTACCTTATAAAGATAGTAATAAGATATGCGTATAACTTATCATCTTCAGACTTCATTTATGAAATTACACTGAATTTATTATTGTTATCGTAAACTTTTTAACTTTTAGTGTCACCCAGAAAGTAAATAAAGTGAAGCTAGGCATTCAGTAAGGAAATTTTCATCTAAAAAGAAAAACAGTATGACAGGATGTTTTTACGGACACACAAAAAAAAAACAAGGTCACATAAACTCGAAGTGCTAGAGACTATTTCTTATTACACAAGATTTTATTCTTCCTTTTTTTGTTGATGTAATATTTCTCCTTTGATAATTATTTCAAAACCAAAAACAAGTCATAAGAATCTCTCCTAACAGTGGGTACATAAAAATACAAAGCCCATGCAAATACAAACACAAAAGAAGTGACTCCATATGCATGCATAAGAAGAAACCATTCGCCACACACTACCACAATTGCTCTATGTATGTGTAAAGCAATCAAACACTTTCATCCATGCAAACAAGTACGTGTCAAACCTTATTCTTGATTCCCATACCCTATATATTCCAACCCCTTTTCTTCTCCATTTCCCATCAGCACAACAAAAATTAAGAGAAAAAAACAATGGCTTCTAAATCCTCTCTCTTATGTTTTCTCTTTTGTTTCCTCTTTCTTTGCCATATCAGCTTCGCTGAGCGCCAGCAGATATGGCAAAGGCTACATCAACAGCAGCAGCACCGGGCGCTCAAGTCAAAGACCGAGTGTCAGATTGAGCGCCTGAACGCCGAGGAACCGAACAGTAAGTTCGAGTCCGAGGCAGGTGTAGTCGAGTTCTGGGATGCCACCCAGGAGCAGTTTGAGTGCGCCGGAGTTCAGGCCGTTAGGCATGAGATCCAGCGCAACGGGCTTTTGTTGCCTTACTATAGCAACACTCCCCAGCTCATCTATATCGTTCAAGGCTAGTACTCTTCTACTTTTATTGTACTTTTTGTTTCTCTCTTTGCATGTTTAGTAAATTTCACATTTTTTTATTATTTGATATTTGAAATTTGAAATATATGGGTTTGATTAATCCAGATTCTTATCATACTATTTCTGGAGTCAAAGAGATTTTTCTTTGACCATGATTCTCTTAAACAATTTTTTAGATTTTTTGACTTCTTAGTTATTGTATCTTGCTCTGTTTTTTCTTTGGTTTTTATATATATAAAATTTGTTTCAGAAAATTTGAAGAGTATTTTTGTGTGTATTTCACTTTTTATTTAATTTTCAAATATATAAAATTTATTTCAAAAATACTAAAAGTTTCTCTACTTTTTAGTATTTACTTTTCAAATATATAACATTTATCATAAAATTTAAAGAATTTATTTTCAAATTCACAAAAAAATTAAGTATTTTGACTCATCCAAATATATAAATTTTATTTCAAAATATTTTGAAAACTCTATTTTTGTATTCACATTAAGAAACTAAGTAAATGTTACAGTATTGTGGCCCTCATATTCTAAGCAACATGTCAAAATTTAAATTCTGAATCTGTTGACACTACTTTAGTACTCCTATATAGTATCATGTGTTATGGTTTTAGTTAACATTTGTTTCGATATTTCTTTTTTATGAATGTAGGAAGTGGAGTTCAATCGACTGTATTTCCGGGTTGCGCCGAGACATTTGAAACCGAGTCCCCACAATCGAGGCGGGATGAAAGAGGAGAGCGAGGTCAGAGAGGGCTCGACCGTCACCAGAAAGTTAGGCGTTTTCGGGCTGGCGATATTCTTGCATTGCCTGCCGGAGTTACTCACTGGACATATAATGATGGTGAAGAACCTATTATTAGTGTCTCACTTATTGACACTTCTAATGAGGCCAATCAACTTGATCTCACCTTCAGGGTAATAATTAATTGCCTTGATGTTTAACATTTTCTGGATTAGTTTGTGTGCTAAGAAAAATAAAATGAGGGGTTAATGCTAAAGCAAAAGGCTAAGTAAAATGGCTCCATATAGGCCTACTAATCAGTGGTGGAGCGGGGAATTCAAGTAAGGGGATTCAAAAAAATAGTTTTTGTGTCAAGTAGATTCAACCACTTCTATATATTCCAAAAAAAATCATTTTTATCTTATCGACTTTGTTTGGTAGGAGTGCTTTACCCCAATGTGACACGTCGTCTGATTAATCGGACTAAATGTGGTTACCGAATAAAAGGTTGAAAAGCAAAAGAATTACAAGATAAACAGTAGACTCCATCTTTCTCATTTTACATGACACACTTTTATTTTTTTTAATTGTCTAGAAAAGATTTTTTTGTTTATATTTAGAAATAATTTAATTTTAAATCTCTCATTTTTCTTGTAAGACATGATTTTATAGCCACATGAATATCTATAATATGTTTTAGACACAAATTTTAAAAGTCTTTTTTTCTTAAACTCTGTATATTCAATCAAAATCGTCACAAAAATTGGGACGGAGGAACGGAGGAAGTAACAAAAAGATGTTTCAAGAAATGAATAAGTGACCAATTTTTATGATGAATGAATTTAAGTATTAAAATCTACAATTAGAAAACCATCTATCATATGTTTTAATTTTTAGACACACATAATATTGTATTTAATTATTATTTTGATTGATTTTGAAATTTTCAGAAATTCTTCCTTGCTGGAAATCCTCAACGTGGAGTACAACAACAAATTTTAGGAAGACAGCAAGAGGAAGCCAGCCAATTTGGAAGAAGAGGATCTCAACAAGAGAGTGGAGGCAACATTTTAAGCGGATTCGATGCTCAAATTCTCTCCGAGGCTTTCAACATCGATGTTGAGATGATAAGAAAGCTTCAGGAACGGGCGCCCGAGAGGGGAATCATAGTCCGGGCTGAGAACCTCCGTTTCCTCCTCCCGAAAGAATCTAGAGAAGAAGAAGAAGAAGAAGAACGCGAATTCCATGGAAGAAGAGGAATACCTATTAATGGCTTGGAGGAAACGTTGTGCACAATGAAGTTGAGGGAGAACATTGGCCATCCTAGTAGGTCTGATGTGTACAATCCACGTGGCGGACGCATTAGCACCGTTAACGGTAATACTCTCCCGGTCCTTAACTTCCTCCGGCTCAGCGCTGAGAGAGGAACCCTCTACAAGGTAAGTGATTATCATCCCTATTAGAGAGTTTAACTTTTATACACCGACTTTTATTTTAATATTTTTACCTTAGAGATAACTACATGTACTCGTCACTATGAATTAATAGGTCGAGATAACTACAAGTAATTGTTCACTTCCTAGCTAGCTAGGAATTAGTAGCTTGAGATAACTTCACATAACTTTCAATATATGAATTAGTCACTTGAAAAACGATACTACTTGTGTAAAATAGTACATTTAAAAAATATTTCAGGATCAAGTGTATATGAATTAATCGTGTGATGTTTTGTTGCATGATTTTACAGAATGCTATAGTGGCACCACATTGGAACACGAATGCCCACTCAATCATCTACATCATCAGGGGAAGCGGCCGGATTCAAGTGGTTGGAAACGCCGGAAGGTCCGCGTTCAACGACGAGGTAAGGCAGGGCCAGCTACTCGTCGTGCCTCAAAACTTCGCAATAGTGAAGAGGGCAGGGGAAGAAGGGCTCGAGTACATTGCCTTCAAGACCAACGACAACGCTATGATTAGCCCGTTAGCAGGGCGGTTGTCGGCTATCCGAGCCATGCCCGAGGAAGTCCTCATGAACTCATACGATATTTCGAGGCAGGAGGCTAGGAGCTTGAAGTATAATAGGGATGAGCTTACTGTCTTTGGACCAGGAGCTAGATCTAGTTAGGCAATAGGCCTAACATGTGAAGTGTCAAATGTAATGTCTCAAAAATCCTATCTTTTGTACTATGTGCAGTGTTAGGATTTGTATGCTGAGGGAATAAAAATTGCCTCTTGTAAAAGGCAGTTCTGGCGTTTAATCTTGAGTGAATAAAAACGTACTGACCTTTTCCTTTTATTTTCCCTTCATTTTACGGTATTCAATGATCCGATTAATTCAGATTTTATTCGTCTTGTATTCGGATTTACCTAATTATCAGATTAATCTAAATTCACACCAAGTAGATTTATTAAAAGGAAAAAACGTTCCCTAATGCCCGGACTATTGTGGAGTTATTAATTGCTAGCATACTTGACATTTTCATACTTTTCATGCCATTTCAATCCATGGTTAATTTGTTTAACAATATTTTAAATTATTAATTATACAGTACTTTTCATGCAATTCTAAAATATTATGTGTATTTTATTTTAAAGAATTTGAAGAATTTCTATCCAAACTCATACCGGAAATTAGGTGATTTGATTCTTTACCGCTAATTTATGAGAATGTTGACTACACTTCTAACATTTCATTTAATCTAAAATATCTCTTCTTCTATTTTTATTATTTAGAATTTATATTCTATGCACTAACCGTATAAATACTTTTTCATATAAATGATCTAGTCTACTATAACAAGTTAAATTGCACCGGAGTAAAAAATTATTACATTATCATGTATATAACTCAATCTTTTTTTTCCTTCCCAACATATGGTCCCTCAATATGTATATCTGTATAATGAACATTTTCCTATGCCAATACGGTATTTCCCAATATCTTTATCCATCACTATCAACTTTAATTTATACTCCATACTAAAACTAGACAAAGAAGTTCAGAAATCAAAATAATAATAATAATAATAATAATAACAATAACAATAACAATAACAATAAATAATAAAAGAATATCCTAGCTGAAAAGCATCAACTTCAAATTTTTGGTGGTCCTCACTCCATTGTTAATGGTCAATAAAAAACACATGAAATTTCAAACTTGTCAACTCCCAATTTATGATGAAATCCAAAATTGACCCCTCAAAGTTCTGGTAATTCCGTCAAATCCTCTGCCTTTATGAAAAACTTGAACAAAAAGTCCATGTCATCCTCCAATATTGTTGTACTATTAAACATGTCCAAACTTTGAAATTCTTCACCAGCCATAATAGTAATAAAATTGGAGTTGTTGTCCGTTGCTAATTCTTCTGCCCAGAAACTCTCGTCGATCTTGCTAAAATACTGTGATGAGTCGATTTCTTTCTGTTTAATCAGTATCTGATCCTCAATTTGCATGCTTGGGAAAACGATCGATGACAATGAATCGGATGTCACGGCTGACATTTCGCTAGATGATATTTGTGGCGAGTTCGGAGCATGCACGAAATTATTTATTTCATTACTCTTCTTGGAGCGTCTTTTGGAATTTTGAGGAGGCTGATAGCTTTTTAGCCTTTTCTTCAAGTGAGTGTGCCAAATATTTTTAATTTCATTATCTGTTCTTCCCGATAATTTTTCTGCTATTGCTGACCATCTAGAAAAAATAATACGAAATTTTTATTAGGATAAAGGTATAAAAATCTTTGTAAACTAAATCAATGCATTAAAACCTAGGGAAATAGGAGATCATATCACATGTGCATCTATATTTTTAATACTAAGAATTACTGCATAGATTCCCAATAGAATTAATTAATATTCTATTTGCCAACTTATCTAATCGAATCCATTCGCATCTACTTGAATTAACACTACTTTGCAGAAACCATATGGACATAAAGAACCAGATGTTAACAAAATCACTACAAAAATATTACAATCAACGATGGACAATTTCCTTTCCTAAAAATAAATATCCTTCGCTAATTCTAATTTAACGATAGATTAGTAAGAAATTATCAAAAAAATTATGTTAGGTACGGGTTATTTAGCAATACATTAATAATGAACTTCGGAACTACTTCATGTTTTTTGTTCTTCCGTAGTGAACATAAATATGACATGTTTAAGATCAGAGATTCTGAAATTTCTTTTATTTTTTAAAATTTTGTGTCAAGTCAACACCGTCATATAATGAAATAAAACGAAAAAAAATTGAGAATACAATTGATATGAGAATTTTGATCTAAAACTGACCTATTGCCAAGAATTTCATGTAAATGGATGATATTGTCTTCTTCTTCTTTGGTGAAATTTCCCCTCTTTATATCTGGACTTAAATAGTTCATCCACCTTAGTCTGCAACTTTTTCCACATCTCAATAGTCCTGAATAACCAAAAAAAAAAAAAGCACAACAAATATCAGAAATGAGTTTCACTTTAAAATTATCATCCTAAATCTTACATAACGTTTGTGTGATTATAATAGTAAAACAAAAAGTTTCAAGTCATATTATTTCCAAATTTAGAAAGCGATTACCGTTTAAGAACATACTAAAAAGGAAAAAAATGTCACATAAATTGTAATTACCCGCTTGTTTAGGAAGCACGCGCCAATTGCCATGGCCATTTTTTTGAATGTAAGAAATGAGAATTTGGTCTTCTTCAGGAGCCCATGGCCCTTTCTTCAATCCCATCTTTTCACAACACGGCGCTCTCACCATTTTTCCTTTCCTCGCACTTTTTTTGGAACAGACTAAAAAGAAATTAACTTTTCTTTTCTTTTCTTTTGTTTAGTTTTTGTATGTGTGAGAAATTATTAGAACTCTCACTCTTCCCTTTCAGTGGAAAGAAAGAAAATAGGGAATGGTTATGTTTTAGTGAAGGCCACGAATGGGTATATATATGTGTTACAAATGGATAGTCAAAGGTCAAAAAGTCCTTTATTGCAATTTCGAGGAAATTGGATTTATTTTTTAATGGTTTTCCTTTTGTCACACTGTCCAAAAAGTTAATATATTTACATATGGTTTATGCAAGTGTGTGGACCATCAAATTGAGTAATTTATTTTACCAAATAGTCAGTCCAGTAACGGAAGATATATAAAATAATATCATTGAGGATGATGATGAAATGAATATATATGATCCTTTTATTTTTAATCAGGTCTCTAATTGAGCCTTGAAAATGCACTTTCGCTTTAATTAATAAATCTTATATGGTGAAAATCTGAATTAATTTATGTCCTAAAACAAGTACCGAACACAATACCGGATGAAAAAAAATGTTTAACATATAAGACCAAGGTTATAGGTCTTGTAAAGTGATTGACATGTCTCTTACATGTCGTGATCTTAAATATGTCATAATATTTATGTAGTTATAATGTTTTTTAAAATTTATGATTTTAAACATGTTATAATATTTGTGTATAAATTCTCATGAATGGTAAAATAAAAAGTTTATTGATATAGTTCCAAATTTAAAGAAAAACATTCATTTTGAAGCAAATTAAAAAAAATGATCACATAAGTTAAAATAAAGAGAATAGCTCTTCTAATATAGACAAAATTACCAATTATATATTCAAGTGTATGGACCATCAAAATGAGTAAAAAATTTAACCAAATGGTCAGTGCAGAAATGGAAGATCTATAAGATAATAAAAAGCTTAACATATAAGACCAAAGGATATATTGTTAAAAGAATTTCTTTGAGCCATCAAATATTTCATGTCCAATTCAGCCTTCATTTACTTTAGATATGTAACTCGGATATTACACCAATAGAAATAGAGATATTTTCCATCAACAATCAGTGAAAAATTTGTGTTATAAAATATGACTTTCTCATCTTATTATCATCAAATTAGCTCACTGAAAAAACGCATGGTGGAAAACAGGTTTTTACTGGTGAGAAACTTTCGAATTTTTTCGTATGAAAATACTATGTACTATTTTTTTCTTTCTCACTGATTCAATTAAAATATCTATGAAATAGCCAATGAACATTTTTCAATCGAAAAATCGTGAATTTTTGTAGTGTTTTAAATCGTGAATGCTTAATTTTTAATTTTAAAATTAATATTGAGATTACATTGAATGCTCAATATATAATAAAACAAGTTTGGCTCCCAAAGTAATAATCACGTGGGTCCATGTAGGTAAACTTAAGTGACTACTCTAAAGTATCAAATTTATTAGTCAAAATTTATTTTATTAATTCAGAGTTGGGCAAGTAGCCAAGTTGTGTGAATGCAATAACTAAAGATGGACCTTGGTTAAACCAAATTGACCTTTCAAATACTTGGGCTAAAATGTTGGAAAAAAAACTCTAAAGTCATAAATGGTTATATAATCATGTATTTTTTTAATCAAAGTCACATCATTATGTGTTTTAATAGAATACACAAAACTTTTACCCTGCTTACAAAAAAACTCACAATTATTTTAAAAAATCGATATTTCGATTATCAATAGCTTTTTAGTTTTTACTCCATATTTTAACTTTTTTAGTTTTAATCTTAATAAATACATACTCAATTTAAAGATGATCGATTCGACCCGACTCAATCATTCAACATCAATATTCATAGTACTTCCTTCGGATCAAAAAGAGGTTCCACTTAGCTTTTTACTTTTTGAGTCAAAAGAGTGTTCACTTACCAAATAAAAAAAAATTAACCTTACTTTTCCAAATTGTCCTTATTAATTGTTAGGTGACAAATCTCAAAACCTATTTAATTAGGTACATTTTAGTCAAATTATCTATTTTACTTAGAAGTTAACATTTTTTTAAAGGAATGTGAAATAGCCAAGTAAACACTCTTTTTGATCCAAAGGAGTATTATTTCTCCTTTCCACTGATTTCCCTTTCAGACAATAATTTTCCTTTAGATTCCTTGTGTTTGTCAAAATCTATATTTTCAACACGTTTCCCCCATCCAGTTGGATCCCCTTTATGGAAATTTAGTTCAACTCACATAAATTTCATCAAAGTTTGGTGAACTTGAATTTAAATTTGAATTTAGTTGGTTCCAATGCGGATATCGGACATTCAAAGAAATATCAAAAACTAAATTTAAAATTTAAATTCGAATTTAATTAGATCCGGATAAAGATATCGAACATGAATGAGAAATCAAAAAAATCTTAAAACTTGAATCAAAGCTCAAAGAGATTAGCCACGTTTCCTATATTGACCGTGGACGCTTCTAAAATAGTGTTACCCTCTCCAATTTATGCAATGATGTTTAAGTATTAACAAAATATAAGAATTGCTTTCTCTTGTTATCCGTAACAAGTCTTCTGCTTTCCCTTGTTCTCTTTGTGAAGGGGAAAGTCCGAAGGCCAAATCCTCATATGTACCAGAGGTTCCTTGGCCATGTGAGATGTAAATCGAAGGATATGCGTGAGTAGCAGCCCTGCAAGGGAGAGGACCAACGGGACATGAACCCAGCAACAACCCTTGCAATGTTTCAGTAAAGACTGTCACCACACGGATTCGAACCCGCGACGTCGGAGTGATTGTACCCCAATCACCTTGCCACTTACCAACTCGCCTGTGCCCCGTGGAGGCACTTTCTCTTGTTCTCTATGACAAGATTTTCCCTACCCTTCGTGGATTTTTTCCTTTGCTCTTCGATGGCTTCCTCATCAAACACCAATGATGACTTCATTGTCCCACTAGAGGAGATGTACGCGAATTTGAATCTGAATGATGCGGATGGTTGCTTGGAATATCATGAACCACCAAATCCTAACTATATGAATGGATCTGCGAGTGGGCTGTCATGGTGTATTGTGTGTCGTATTCTTACTGAAAAGCCTGTGACGATGAGATTCTTTCATGATGCCGTGGCACAAGAATGGATGCCTGGAGAATGGATGACAATGAAGGACCTCGGCAACAACTACTTTCTCATTCTGTTTTATCATGAACGTGACTTCACCCGTGTCATGAGCGACAGACCTTGGAACTACAACCAAAGCATGATTTTGATGCAACCGTTGGAGCCCAATCATGTGGTATATTTTAGCAGCAATACCACAGATGAGATGAAATATAATGTTGCATCTATTCTACATGTAAAAAAAGTTGATAAACCAGGTCAGTACCTTGGTTTGCCCGCTAGTGTGGGATGCAACAAGAAAGAGGTCTTCAATTTTATTCTATATAAGGTGCGTATAAAACTTCAGAGTTGGAAACACTCAGTTCTCTCACGGGCGGGAAAGGAATCTTGTTAAAAATGGTGTTCCATGCATTTCAAACTACCTCATGTCCCTTTTCGCCCTGCCGATCGACACATGTCTTACCATTGAGCGTGTCATGAATGATTTTTGGTTGTGGAGTGAGGGATCAGGAATTAAGTAGATGTCGTGGGAAAGAATGAGCAAGCATAAGGAAGAAGGTGGTATGGGTTTTAGGAGAATCCAACATGTAAATACGACACTCTTAGCTAAAATAGGTTGGTCGATTATGACTCTCCTTTCTGCTCTTGTTAGCCGCATCTTTAAGGATAAATATTACCGCCACTCTGAATTTCTTACGGCAGGAGAGGGTTCAAATCCTAGTTTCATATGACGGTCTCTTTGTGCTTCTAAATATCTTCTTCAGCTGGGGTGCATCAAATTCATTGGTAATGGCCTTGATACTAAGATTTTTAATGATCCATGATTACCAACTAGACAATCGATGTTTATTCATAGTAATCCCGATGAAGACTCGCTGGATTTGTGTGTGGCGGATATTATTGATTGGGACACAAGAACTTGGGATACTCACAAGTTAGAGACACTCTTTTCCGCTGATGAAATAGATTGCATTAAGCGAATTCCACTGGGATTTACTCTCTGAGATGACCAATGGATGTGGAGGCTTGATAGGAAAGGACTCTACACCATAAATAGTGGATATTTAGTGCTGCATAATGCTACTACATCTTACCCGAATGGCCAATTTGGAAAAAATATGGAAATTGAAGGTGCCTACTAAGGTGTTGAATTTTGTTTGGAGAGCTTCGAATGATGTCCTTCCAACCAGCGATAACTTAATGAGTAAGAAGATTCTTCAATTCGGATTATGTCTTACATTCCTCCAAGGGGCAAAGACAATATTGCATTGTCTAGTCGAGTGCAACACGACGAAACAAGTATGACTTAAATCATACTTGGGTTGGCAGCAGCTTGGTCCATCACTTTTGCATTGGATTAATTCGCTGATGGATATTGTTACTCTTGATCAAGTACATGAAGCCATCATGATCCTTTGGGAGCTTTGGAATGCTATAAATTATCTTGTGTGGCATGAAAAATCTTTGTGACCCGAAGTTGTTATTCAAAAGGCAGCCCAATTTTGGCAAAATTGGACTAAGGTAAGAACGGCAACCTTCATCCCTACAGCAATGGGAACTTACTTTGCAACTAAATGGTTTCTCCTGATGCGGATATCCTTAAATGCAACATTGATGCTTCTTTTGATCTTGCTTCAGGAGTAGCAGGAGTCGGCATGCTTGTCCGTGATTCCCATGGAAATTTCATCAGAGGTCGCTCTAGTCGATTAGATAAACCACATGACTCACTCATGGCCGAAAATTTGGGTGTTCGAGAAGCACTAAGCTGGCTAAAGGAGCACTTTAAAGCAATACCAATTATTATGGAGATTGACAACCTTTTGGTTAAACAAGCGTTGGAGAAATCTTGCGGCAACAACTCTTATTTTGATATCATTATTTATGATTGTAAAGCACTCATGTGTGGCTTTACATCTATTTCTTTGTATTTCGTCAAAAGATGTGAACCAGTGTGCCCATCTGTTAGCTCGGGCTTCGGGTTCTATGTCTGATGCTATGGAGTGGATACTAGATCCCACATCTTCGATTCATGATGTACTCAACTATCATTTGATTAATAATTGATCTGAATGCCTTTTTAAAAATTTTTTAGCAAAATATAAGAAATAATAAAAGGTTTTTAAATGTTGTAATTTAAAATAAATCTTAGACATATGTATGATGAAGAATTGTCTCATTTAAAATAAATTATAATTTTTTTAGGACAAACTAAAAATAAGTTATATTACATAAATTGGGACAAAATAGGTACATACATCATTTTGGCAAAAGTTTATCACCACTCACCATTTCTTTTGCTTTTCATTCGGTATCAGATACTTGCATTGAGGGTCTGATCAAGCTCGAATTTGCCCCCGAAAAGTCCAATATGGGGGGGGGGGGGGAATAAACCGCTCCCTAATAATAAAACCTCTATACCCAATCTTGAATCCAAAACCTATGAATAAAGATGAATTAATATATACCATTCTATCACATTCCTCGTTGGTTCCACACTTTCAGGCACCATTTCTTTAAATCATAATTCATATTTTATTTTATAATTTATGTGACATCATAAATAATCTTAGTTTTAACTTTGTTTTACCTTTAGTTAGAAGTCTTAAGAATCATACAAATGCTATAACATATTTAAGATTATATATTTCAAAATATGTTTTCTCTTAAATTTTATAGCGAGTCAAACTACATCAAATAATTGAAACGGAGGAAGTAATTGATTATTTCATAATTCTTTTCTTCTCCTTTTTAATCTTTACCACTAGAGTGACCGGACATAGTGAGGGGAACTTATTAATTTTACAATGTATCACGAGTTAGTTGACTATCTAATTGATTGTTTTGGCTTTAATGTGAAATGAATCTAAAATATTTAACCTCTTTTTTTAATTAAAAAATATCCAATGACCAGTATGACATACATTAGTCAAAAGGTTGACCATTATTGCTAAATGGATTTAGATTATAGGGTGCCAGCAAAGAGAGCACTTTGATCCAATTAGTCAAAGTCAACTTTTTGGTGCGACAGCTTTACAATTGCACACGAATGTGTTGCTTGTGTACTTCCTTTTTTCAAAATATCTTTTTGGTGTTCCTTCTTTTCTTTTTTTGGTGCAATAAAAATATGAACCAAGTACACCATATTGAGAAGTAATTAAATGAAGAGAAAAGATAAAAACAATAACTGAACTATCACTTTTTGCGAATTTTACATTCTAGCAGTCATTTGTTCTTTTTTCTTCTTTGAGCTATTATCATTTATGTATTAAAATAAGCAAGGATGCTACACCGTAAAGAGTGGATATTCAGTGCTGCATAATGCTACTACATCTTACCCGAATGGCCAATTTACAGAAAAATCTGGAAATTGAAGATGCCTCCTAAGGTGTTGAATTTTGTTTGGAGAGCTTCGAATGGTGTCCTTCCAACCGACGATAACTGAATGAGTAAGAAGATTCTTCAATCCTGATTATGTCCTGCATGCCTCCAAGGGACAGAGACAATATTGCACTGTCTAGTCGAGTGCAACACGACAAAACAAGTATGGCTTACATCATACTTGGGTTGGCGGCAGCTTGGTCCATCACTTTTACATTGGCTTAATTCGCTGATGGATATTGTTACTCTCGATCAAGTACATGAAGCCATCATGATCCTTTGGGAGCTTTGGAATGCTAGAAATTATCTTGTGTGGCATGAAAAATCTCTGTGACCCGAAGTTGTTATTCAAAAGGCAGCCCAATTTTGGCAAAATTGGACTAAGGCAAGAACGGCAACCTCCATGCCTACAACAATGGGAACTGACTTTGCAACTAAATGGTTTCTCCTGATGCGGATATCCTTAAATGCAACATTGATGCTTCTTTTGATCTTGCTTCAGGAGTAGCAGGAGTCGGCATGCTTGTCCGTGATTCCCATGGAAATTTCATCAGAGGTCGCTCTAGTCGATTAGATAAACCACATGACTCACTCATGGCCGAGACTTTGAGTGTTCGAGAACACTAAGCTGGCTAAAGAAGCACTTTAAAGCAATACCAATTATTATGGAGATTGACAACCTTTTGATTAAAAAAGCGTTGGAGAAATCTTGCGGCAACAATTCTTATTTTGATGTCATTATTATGATTGTAAAGCACTCATGTGTGGCTTTACGTGAAAAGATGCGAACCAGTGTGCCCATCTGTTAGCTCGGGCTTTGGGTTCTATGTCTGATGCTATGGAGTGGATACTAGATCCCCCATCTTTGATTCATGATTTACTCAACTATCATTTGATTAATAATTGATCCGTATGCCTTTTTAAAAAAAAATTAGCAAAATATAAGAAATAATAGAAGGTTTTTAAATGTTGTAATTTAAAATAAATCTTAGATATACGTATGATGAAGAATTGTCTCATTTAAAATAAATTATAATTTTTTTAGGACAAACTAAAAATAAGTTATATCACATAAATTGGGACAAAATAGGTACATACATCATTTTGGTAAAAGTTTATCACCTCTCACCATTTCTTTTGCTTTTCATTCGGTATCAGATACTTGCATTGAGGGTCTGATCAAGCTCGAATTTGCTCCCGAAAAGTCCAATACGGGGGGGGGGGGGGGAACCGCTCCCTAATAAAAAAACCTCTATACCCAATCTTGAATCCAAAACCTATGAATAAAGATGAATTAATATATATCATTCTATCACATTCCTCGTTGGTTCCACACTTCCACGCACCATTTCTTTAAATCATAATTCATATTTCATTTTACAATTTATGTGACATCATTTTTCATTTGCCGGTTACAAAAAAAGTGACATATTTTATAAAAAATGGAATTCAACACTAAGCTCATTATCTTGTGAGTCAGGAAGAATGTGGACCACAAGTGACATATTTTATATTTGAAAATAATCTTAGCTTTAACTTTGTTTTACCTTTAGATAGAAGTCTTAAGAATCATACAAATGCTATAATATATTTAAGATTATATATTTCAAAATCTTTTTTCTTTTAAATTTTATAGCGAGTAAAACTACATCAAATAAATTGAAACGGAGAAGTAATTGATTATTTAGTAATTCTTTTCTTCTCCTTTTTAATCTTTACCACTAGAGTGACCGGACATAGTGAGGGGAACTTATTAATTTTACAATGTATCACGAGTTAGTTGACTATCTAATTGATTGTTTTGGCTTTAAAAAGAATCTAAAATATTTAACCTCTTTTTTTTATTATTAAAAAATACCCATTGACTAGTATGACGAACATAAGTCAAAACGTTTACCACTATTGCTAAATGGATTTAGATTATAGGGTGCCAGCAAAGAGAGCACTTTGATCCAATTAGTCAAAGTCAACTTTTTGGTGCGACAGCTTTACAATTGCACACGAATGTGTGTTTGCTTGTGTACTTCCTTTTTTCAAAATATCTTTTTGGTGTTCCTTCTTTTCTTTTTTTGGTGCAATAAAAATATGAACCAAGTACACCATATTGAGAAGTAATTAAATAAAGAGAAATGATAAAAATAATAACTGAACTATCACTATTTGTGAATTTCATATTCTAGCCGTCACTTGTTCTTTTTTTCTCTTTGAGCTATCATCATTTATGTATTAAAATATATCTTGAAGCTGATTAGGTCAATTATCCGTTATTTCTTTTTCCACATGAACAACATATGTATATTTTAATACATAGATTATAGTAGTTCATATAGAAAAATGGAACAACTAATAATTTGAGTATGAAATTCGCGAAAAAGTGATAGTTCAAGTGTGTGTTTAATCATTATCTCAATGCTTACACTATTCAATATGAAATCGTAGCAAGCAAATATCTTGATTTTTGTGTTTGTATTTCATCGTCACCAATTCTTTTTGAAGAAAAGAGAGTTTCACGTGTTTCTGTCGGAAAAAAAAGTCCACACATGAGGAGGTGTGTTTATCATGAACGACAAATTTTTATAATTATAAAAATATTGTGGAATGTTTTTATAATCTCCCAATAGTATGACATGCAGAAAACCACAAATCATAAAAATATTTCTTTTTTAAACTTTGTGCCCTATCCAATAATGTGTATGCTTTGAAATAAAACATTAATATGGACAAGCAAAACTATGTTAACTTTTGTTACGATTATAAACCTTTAAAAGGAGCTAATTTGATCTCGAGGCATATACCACGAGAGTACAAAGCTTAAAAGCTTTCTTTATGTTTTTGACCGTCGATAATTTCTGTTTTTTTACTCATTATTTTCCTTTGACATTTCCTCCAATGATTTCCCTTTAGATTCTGGTACCAACAATGTGAACAACATCCCAAAAAAGTTAATACAACCTAAGACTATCAAAGAATTCCTCACACCAATACCAGGTGAATAGCCAGAATCAGTCTTGTTTGGATCATTGGATTGTGCAGCATAATGAAATCCAAATGCACCAACCATTGCCCCTGCTTTGCCAGCAGCCGCCGAAATCCCGTGACACGTCGACCTCAGCCTCGCAGGGAAAATCTCCGCAGGGACCACGAACGTGGTCGTGTTCGGACCGAAATTAGCAAAGAAAAAAGTTAAAGAGTACATGATCACAAATCCAATCCTGTTTTCCTTGTGTGTCCAATGACTGTAAGGAATAGCCAACGCGAACATAAACGCCGTCATGAAGAAAAACCCTGTAAATTGGATCGCGAATCGCCCTAATTTATCGATGAATGCCACTGTAAACCAGTACCCCGGAATGGTACTACAAAGAGCGATAAGAGTTTGTGCTCTTGCAATTTTATAAACTTCTTCGAGTGCGTTCATTGTTTCGGGTGGAGGGATCCATCCAATCGCACTAAAAATGTCTTTTTGAAAAAGATTTTGACTGTAGAAAGCAATGTCCAAAAAAAACCACGTGCTAGTTGTTCCGAGCAAGTGGAGCCCGTGACGACGGAGAAATTGTATCGTGAACAATCCGAAATCGTTCCCTTTTTCTTTCACAATTTTTTCTTGCTCGGCTTCTATTTCGATTTGTAGCACTTTAGACATGTCACTAGCCGCTTGTTTCGCGTTTTTGGCCACTAAGGCAGTGTAACGGGCTGTTTCGGGCATCTTCATTCGCCAGTAATAAGTAAGTCCAGCTGGTAGAGCACCAAACATTAAGATCACACGCCACACGAGATCAGCCTCAGGGACTGTGGAAGCACTAGGATTTTCCTGATATGATGGGGCAGGGTACACTGTTTTAAACGAAGCGGAAACGACAATCGCCACCATCCCGCCAACCAAGATCCCGAAACCTTGCATAGCAAATACGGCAGCTATAAATGCGCCACGTGTCTTTTTGTTGGCGTACTCGGACATGATGGTGGCAGATAACGGGTAGTCGCCACCAATCCCAAATCCGAGCCAAAACCGGAAGAAACAAAGCGTAGCCATAACGCTTTTCGGCGTATGGCCAAATGAGAGTCCAGAGGCAATTGAACAAATGACCATAATCATAAGTGTCATTCCATACACTTTTTTCCTTCCTAATTTATCACCAAGCCACCCGAAGAACAGTTGCCCCGCGAGCGTGCCACAAAATGCGACGCCATTAACCGTGGCGGAGACATTAGGAGGCAGAGTCCCAGGCTTTGTTGACCCGTCGGCGTGATAGTAAATGCGCCCGATCAATTTCGTGACCAAAGAAATGCAGAAAAGGTCATATGCATCAGTGAAAAAGCCCATGCCGGCAACAACAATTGCGGTGAAGTGATACAATTGTGTTTTTGCTACATCAAGTGCATTTAGCACTTCCAAATGCTCTTTAGCCATGAGAGGCACTCTTTGTCAAAACTCCAAATTCTACAAAAAAAAAAAAAGGAAAAGTTGAAATTATGCAATAGGATAATTTGAATTTAATTAATTGAAGCTAATCTGAATAATTATGAGTGTAATTTGTGTAGAATGAGATGGATTATGGATATTGACAATTTAGTAAAAGACAAAGGTAAGCAAACTCATATTTGTAACTAATTTGACATCAAGAGTGAAAGCAAAATAGAGTCTATGACTTCAACTTATACTCCATTGGTTTCATTTCATATATGTTTTCATTTTATTTTGTTACATAAAGAACAATACCTTTATATACTTGGAAAATGTCTAACTTTAATTTATACTTTTTTATCCTGAGTGACATGTTCTTCTAGCCATAGAAATATCACAGACATATTTATGACCATAAGTTTTAAAGACATTTTTTTATATAAATGTCTCTTAGCCAGTCAAACACCACCATATAAAATGAAACGGGAAGCTTATACACCAAATATTTGTAAAATTAAGGTTTGACATTTTTCCCACACAAAAAGAGAAATACATGATCTGGCTAACCACAAGATCTGGAAAGGCAGCATACCAATTCTTATAGCAGCAATCAGAAGAAAAAGAAATTACCCATTTTTTTCCTAAAACAGAAAAATCAAAGGGAAAGTGACAGATAATTCTTCAATCTCTAGTATCGTACTTAAAACCGACTGCAAGCCCACAATTACTGAAATAAATAATCTTATGTATATATCATAGATGTTGAACTCCCTTGATAAAAATTCTTTGTCACTGCGGCTCTCGCTATGCGCGGTCCAAGAAAGGGTCGGACCACATTGAGCCTTACCTTGTAGTTCTGCAAAAGCTTGTTTTCGCGGCTTGAACCTATGATAAGGTGCAGAACGGATTCATACGAACCCAACAATTTGGCTCGGACTTTATATATATATATATATATATATATATATTGATTGTAAACTCAGTAAATTAAATAAATTATAGTAAAGTCTCGAACTTAATCGTTATCAATCAAGTCTTGGATCCACCTACGCATGAATCATGAACCTCTTGATTATGAAGAAAATGGACAACTGTTATTATTGGAAATCATATGAAATCCTCTTGCGTCAATATTGTTGGTTATTACTCCACCCCACTCCCCCCCCCCCCTACACAACCTTTTTTTTCCAAAAAAAAAAAAAAGAAAGAACGAGGATCCGCTAAGCATGTGATCTCCTAATCACACAACAACTTTTACTGTTGCACCAAAACTTTCTTTTCTCTATGAAATAATAAAAATCAAAGACTTGATACCTTTATTTCTTCAATTGAAACAACCATAGATGACCATACCAAAAAAAAAAAGAGAAATAAAAACAAGGAAAAAGAGTATAAAAAAAGAGAGCTATACACTCACCAAGTTTGACTTTGCCAATTGACACCTACTGGAACAGAATTAGAAAATGTAGATATCAAATAAAATAGTGAACTAGAACTTGGTATTGCATGTACTAGATAGACTGGACAAATATATAAAGCTTTTAGAGATAGTTAAAATCTCAAGTGTGGAAAAAGAGGAAAATATGATTAAATGAGATGTGGAAGAGGTTATTGGTCCTTGGCATTTTGCGTAAGAATTTAAGTTCTTTACACTAACGACATAAAAATATATTTATACAATCAGATTGTTTGTTATGTAATTTCAAGTAAATTTATTGATAAGTATGACTAATTGATAATCTAATAAAAATAATAAGTAACATGCTATTATATGTTAAAATTCATTGATAATTTAATTTTATTCCTTTTACACTATCGATATATATAAGTTAAATACTTCCTATTGAGTTTAAGTTTTATACACCATCGGTGTAAAAACAATTATACTATCAGATCATGTCTGAAATAAATAATCCTTTGATTATTCTCATTAATAAAAGAGTATATATACAATTTACAATTTTCATAATAGAAAAATCATATTCCTATTCTACTCCAAAAACCTTATTCTACTTATACAAGAATCCTATAATTAAGGTAAGTATACAATTCTAATTATGGTACAAATAACACTAAATCGGTAATGGACCAAACTTGGTAATGGGACAAACCGTGATATACATGATTGTATATCACGTTATATGTATGGTATATTTAACACACCCCCGCAGTCGTAGCGGGCGGTCTTCGTACGCTGAGACTGTCTCTAAAATATTTAAAAAGGACCGAGGGAAGACCCTTTGTAAAGATGTCTGCAATTTGATACTTGGAAAGGACATGGCAGACGCGTACTTGTCCACGAGCTACCTTTTCGAGAACAAAATGAATATCCATCCCGATGTGTTTAGTGCGCTGGTGTTGAACAGGATTACCAGAAAGGTAGATGTCACTCACATTATCACAATAAACCAAGATAGCTTTCTGAATAGGACAATAAAGCTCTAAAAGAAGATTACGTAACCAACATTATTCAGAGACCACATTGGCCACCCCTCGATACTCGGCCTCTGCACTAGAGCGTGACAATATAGACTGACGCTTCGCAGACTATGAGACCAAGTTATTACCAAAAAACATGCAATAGCCGGACGTAGAACGTCTGGTATCCGAACAATCACCCCAATTAGCATCTGTATATGAGACAACTGTAGATGTTGAAGACGGATATAAATGTAAGACATAGTCAAGTGTCCCCTAGATGTATCGAATAATGCGTTTGAGTGCATTCATGTGTTCAACCCTGGGGTCATGCATAAACAAGCACACCTATTGTACATCATACGTAATATCTGGTCTCGTGAAAGTTAGATACCGAAGATCCCCTGCAAGACTGCGATAGCGGGTCGGATCATCGTAAGGAGAGCCGACCGCAGCACCCAACTTGGGTTTTGTATCAACTGGAGTGGAAGTAGACTCTCATGAGGACATACTAGCTCGCTCAACGATTTCAGTTACATACTTACGTTGTGATAAGAACAACCTACCTGCATGACGAGTAACAACAATCCCCAAAAAGTAACTCAAGGGCTCCAAGTCTTTCATAGAAAACATAGAATTGACCATTGTCATGATAGACTGGCGCAATGCATCAGAAGAGGCAGTTAAGATAATGTCATCCACATATAATAGTATATAAGTCAAGGAATAAACACGACGATAAATGAACAATGAATTATCAGACATGTTGTGAGAGAACCCAATAATCGAAACATAGTCTGCAAACCTCTTATACCAAGCCCTTGGGGACTGCTTAAGCCCATACAAGGACTTCTTCAACAAACAGACATGATGAGGATATTTGGGATCCCTAAACCCCAAGGACTGATGCATATACACTGTCTCCTTGAGATCACCATGTAAGAAAGCATTTTTTCACATCTAACTGATGAATGGGCCATGTTTTCGAAAGAGCCAAGCTAAGCACAGTGCGAATGGTAGCCGGCTTGACTACCGGACTAAATGTCTCACCACAATCCAGACCAACCTGCTGAGTCTTACCATCACCTACAAGACGAGCCTTATGCCTCGCAAACGAACGGTCAGAATTGTCTTTATGAGCAAAAAATCACATAGACCGAATAATATTAACACCAGATGGACGGGGCACCAACTCCCATATCTTATTATCAATAAGAGGATTATATTCGTAGGTCATATCAATTTTCCAATTCGGGTCATTTAAAGCAGACACAAGATTACGGGGTAGAGGTGATTTAAGAACATTAGAATTTTAAATTAAAATGTCCTTTTGATTTAAAAATACCTCGTTGACTACGAGTGACTGGTCTATGACATGTGGGAGAATTGGGTGAATTTTGAGAAATAACGGGACCAGTGACGGATTGGCCAGCAAGCATGGGCCTACTGGCCCAACACGGGAACTGGAGACAACGCAGTGACTAGAACAATGTCGATATTGGGCTGGATAACTGGCCCAATTATTGACACCGCCCGCCATCGAACCGAAACAACGATCAAATCAAGCTTCGGCGACGGATCGTGGACCCAGCGGGAATGGGCTCGTTGGTGGAATTTGGGTACGGGACATGTCTGATAAATGGTGGATAATATACGGGGAGACACCGTCATCTAAAAAATTATACGAACTCAATACGGGACTACTCACTTTAGCAAACGGAAATTGGGATTCATCAAAAATAACATGGTGACTAAGGATGATTTTATTAGACGATAAATCAAAGAATTTATAACCACGATGATTAGACGGATAACCCAAAAACACACAAGGGGTAGACCGAACCTGATGTTTGTTAATTGTGGTGGACGGAAAGAGGGGATAATATAAGCACCCAAAAATCCTAAGATGAGAATATGAAAGAGTCTTATTATATTGGATATGAAGAGGGGAGGAATATGTCAAGCCTTTGATAGGAAGTATGTTAAGGAGATATGTAACCATTTGTAGAGCATGATGCCAAAAAGAAGGGGGTACGGAAGCATGAATCAATTAAGTTCGGACTATGTTATTAATGATACGAATTTTGCGTTCGGCTTTTCCATTTTGTGAAGACGTATGAAGACAAGAAAAACAAAAATTAATCCCATTATTAGCACAAAATTCCTGAAATACCCCATTAACATATTATTTGTCATTATCACATTGAATATTTTTTATTTTTCTTTCGAATTGAGTTCTAATTAATGCTATAAATTTTTATCCATAGATTTGAGATATGTTTTTACACGTTGTATAGATTTTCAGCAACTTTCCTTCTCTAAAAGGGTGATTGTAGGCGGAAAAGCGTGTAGGAAGAAAAAGGCTCTGTTCGCGGGGTTACTTTTTTTTTTAAAAGATGCATTTAGTGTTTTAGCTACCGGATGGAAATACTGTAGGGGCTACAAAATTGGTTTGAAAGTTCTTGGACCATCCGGTTGGCGTTACTTTGGGTCGGATGACCTCTTCTATCGTTTTTCCTAATTTTTACCCTTCAAAATTGAACTTATGCTTATAGGGACATAAGTTCTTTAAGAGTGCTGGAAAAATAGGTATAACTTGTGTGATATTATGATGCAAAAAAATGAAGTTATGCCTTGCGATGTTTTTTCCTTGAGGGACAAAAATTAAAGACCAGCACATAATAGGATTGAAGTGCAAATGACCCTTGAGTTAACTAGGTTGGGCCAAGCAAGCATGGGCTAAAAATCTGAGGCAAGCCCAAGCCAAACCACCTAAATTATATGGGTGGGCTGGAAACCAACCCGGTACATATAAGAAGAAAAGTTGAGAGAGGCAAGTCTGCTCTATACATCAAGAATATTTGCTTCTCAAAATTTTCTTTTAAAATTTTGTGTGTAATTTATATAATACATTCGTTTATCATAATTTAGAATTTGGTGATTTATAATATTTCAAATATATTTGTTTATTTTGCCTACATATTTTTCTTTGCACTTTTAGCGTTTGAATTGTGTGTAATGTTTCTTCTATATATAAATTTATTTTATTTATTTCTTAGCACCTTTTGCATCTTAAGATATTTTTGGTGTTTACACCCCAAAGGAGGGATGGATTCATGTCTCAAACTTCAGGCGACCAGTTAAGACTTGTGAAAACTAAAAATGGTAAATTCTATTTTTTTTTAATAATTTTACTTTTTTGGTATAACCATTCGATATTCGATCCAATTAATTTGAATCAGCGCCATGTAAGACTCATTAAAGGTAGAAACACTCTTTATCAGGATTTTTTTTTCATTTTCAAGATTCGAACCCAAAGTCTTTGATTAAGAATGAAAAAAATCATATCTATCTCATCACAATCCTTAGTGATAAATAAGATTTTTTTTGTTAATACAGAGATAACCCTTATATGTAGAGATGGCAGTGGATCCTGGACCAGGTCCGGATCCGGTGGATCTAGATCCGTTTTATAGGATATGGATCTTCAAAATTTGGATTTGGATCATTTCTGACGGATCGGATCTGGATCTGGATCTTGTATTTGAGATCCGTATCCGGTCCAGATCCGATCCGTGGATCCGTTTTTTATTAAATATATTCACAACATAGAATGTAATTTTATAAGTATTTTCTTAAAATTGCTAAGCACATCCTTGTAAGTTTAATTCTCAAAACAAGTTTAATTTATTCCCGCATTAACTCAAAAACCAAAAAATAAAGAGGTAACTTCGATAATAAAATCAATGTTATGTTAGTGAATGACTAACATCTCCATAGATAAGTAGTTAAAATTATATTCACTTCATTTGTGAAGATTCCAAGCACATGCAAGTTCTGCATTGTGAAAATACTAGTCAGCATTTTTCACAACTATTGTCATTGTCCAACATTTTTAATTAATAGCTCACAATCAAAACGAGACAACGAACAAAATATCTCATATGAACATTTCAAAAGTGAAACACAGTAAATTGTTAGCTAAGTAAAAATCATTTGTCTGTTCAAAAAAAATTCTTAGCAAGGCAAATTTTTTTACATGTGAATCCAGATCCGATCGATCCGGATTTAAATCTGATTTTCATGGATCTGGATCCAGATATGAAAAACGGATCTGGATTTGAATCTAGTAGAATCCGGTCCAGATCCGATCCGTTGCCATCCCTACTTATATGTACTACTCGAGCTTTTATTTTCTTACATTATCTTTAATTTTGAAAATATTTTGATAATGTAAGAAAATAAAAATGTCAATGATGGATTAGATAGTGCAATTTGAAAAATTAAATTCTGATTATCTATTTGAACCATCTTATATACAAAATAAAATAAAAATACATACGACATATCCAGCGAATGAAATAGTCGTGCAGACTACTGCTAATAATGCATGTCATGTACTTCAAGTGATAGAGATGTACCATAAATAGTTGACTTTCGTTTGTCGTTATTTTATTTTGGAAATGAGTAGAAAACTTATTAAAATTGCTCACCTTTTGTTAACATATATTCTCCCGTTTTAAAATGTTTGTCTTACTTTTTTTATTTATTTCAAAATTTTGTCTCTTTCATTTTTGACAATTTTTTAATTTCAACTTTTCACGTGATAGGCCATAAAATTAAAGGACATTTTTGATATATTTTTCATAGCTTTAATTTAAAATCATAAGATTAAAAAATCTTCTATACTTTCTTAAACTTCATGACAAGTCAAAATTAGATCAATATTTTAAAATGGAGGGAGTATAAATATTCGTAGATAGAAATCATGGATATCTTCCGTTATTTGGATATTGAGAAAAAGGTTGGGGAAAGAGAAGAGAAATTGGTCTTTCCAGAAAGCCCATAGTGCATAAGTGGAAAGCATTAACTTTTTTTACTAGGTGTCTTCTCAATTATTACTTAAATCAAAAGCGAGTATATTAAAAATAAAAGATAGTGGAACAGACCTCATTTTATCAAACCGGACATAAAATAATTACCTTAGCTAAAGCATAAGTTAGCTGATTTTTTATCTAGAGAAACATACACTAATTGAAAATATTTTATTAGTGTCTTACAATCATAAGAATCAAAACAACAATTATTTAAAATGTTTCCTTCAGGAGCTTGATGAACAAGCTGATTATATGTCTCAATCATTACACATTATTAGCAAAGCTCTCTTCAACTAGCTGAGAGCTTCCCGAACATTCATAATCTCTTCAACTAATGGGTAGGTACTTTTGTAAAGAATGAATCTTGAGCTTAACTGAACCCCAAAATCTAGCTTAAAGGAAGGAAGATTATCCAAGCCATATAAGGATTGCCCAAGCACTCTGGTCTCGCTACTGGCTGTTTCCTGCTGGCGAGGACTGCCCCTTCCTGCCGTCGTTGTTTCCGGAATTCCGTCCACTGCGGCCCTTGTCGAACTGCCTGCTCCGGCGGTTGTTACGGATGGATGCGGGCTGCTGTGGGTCCTTGGGCCGACGGTTCTGGTTGTCGGAGTTGGAGGCCATGCCATCGGCGGAGGGCCCAACGGTGGTGGTGAGGGCGGTGTCAACAATGCTGGCCTGAGTGGTACTGCGCTTGATTTTCCGGATTTCCTCAAGAATAAGCTTCACACGGGCCTCATAAAACGGAGGTAACGTCGTGCATTAATAAAGGATGGTGGCAACGCCATCATAGGATTCGTTCAAGCCTGCAATAAGTTACATGACCAATCGCTGATTAGTGACTGGTGCGCCGACTTTGGAGAGTTATTCGGCAATCATCTTGAGTTTTTAACAACATGCAGACACGTTTGGAAAATCGTCCTGATGAATATCCTTGAACTTATTTTCAAGGTATAACGCTCGTTGAGTTTTGTTATCGTGGAAAATACTTTCCAAACGTTCCCACGTTTGGCGGGCAGTGGCATCGGTATCAATGATGGTGTGCAACAGATCATTAGAGATTGTGTCGTATATCCACTGGAGGACGGCTGCGTCCAAACGAGACCAGAGTGCACCATCAGAAGTCGAAGCCGAAGCCGAGGGTATGTCTGTGGACTTCGGTGTAGGAGGGATGATGTGGTCGATAACTTTGTAAACACTACAATGGATCTTAAAAAGCTCCGCCCACGAGGAGTATTGACCCTTTTCCATATCAAGGGTGATAGAGATGAAATTTTTGATGTTGTTTACTGCAAGTGGAGGATGTAATTTGGTTTTGTTAGCCATGAAAGATGAAATTTAGGAGGATAAGGGAGAGAGAATGGTTGAAAAAAAATAATAGGGTTCCGTGGGGGTGGTGGCCGAGAGTTATGATCGGCGGCGGTGGAGGTATTTTTAGGCTATTAATATCATAAATGAATATGTTCCTTGATTGTATTCATCAATAATGTACAATATATATAGTAGTACAATAATATTTAAATTAGGTAACTAATCAACCTAATTACAGTAGAAAATATAATTCTACCTAAAATAGGAGACCTAATTACAATAGTAATACAATTCTACCTAAAATAAGAGACATATAATTAATGAAAGAATATTCAGAAAATATTTTATTAACTTTATTTAAAACCCTTGCTTGCCCGCCACTGAAATCTCCTCTAGCAATGCGTATCAACATTCTCACTCCCGCCAGACTACTGTGAATATATCAAAGCTAGCATCTGTGTGACATTTAATTTCATTATTATTCAATTTTTGCTATTAGTAACCTGATTTTCAGTAGATGAAACACCCTGCGATGATAACGCCTTTGTCACCCGAATTTTTTTTACAAAAGTATTGTGCCTTTAAAAGAATTATATTTGGCGGCGGTGGATTTGTCATGTAGCCCGCCGAACTCAGTTTGCTACCAAATCGGAGTTGTGGAAAGCATTAATTAATTTGTTTCCAACCTATTTTTCTTTCGTAGGTCTAAAATGGCATATTTGTCTTTAAATAGTTAATCATCACATTGATCGATAATACACATATTCTTATTCCACTTTCTATTTCGTATAAAATAATCAATATATATATTAAAGCTAGGAATAAGAGATGATATGGCATGCCTCTATGACCTACATTACTATTTATCTCTTTTATCATTGTTTTGACTTTTTTACCTAATTTTCTGATTAAAAAACAATACATTTATGTGGTATAATAGAATTTAATGTTTACCTATTGTTAATGTGATTACTTCACATTAAATTTATTAGTGAAAGAAAAAAAACGTTTCCACTCCCCACGTGTATCACTAACTCCCCTTTACTCCATCCCTCTAATTAATTGTGATTACTTTGTAGTAAATTTGTTAGTGGAAGAAAAGAGGTCCCGTCGGCACACAAACCGAGAGCAAAACGTCTCGGAAGTGGAGGGAAGTCGACGGAAAATTTAGGAGAGTAGAGAGAATTTTAAGACCTAGACTTTTGATACCATGAAAGAAATAATCCCTTGATTATTTTTATTAATTGAAAAGCTATATATACAAATTACATAATAGGAGAATCCTATTCCTATTCCTAAAACCTTATTCTATAGTAATACACTAATTATGGTAATACAATACTAATTATATTATAACCTTACCTAAACTAGGATACTAAATATTTATCATAAATTACACATAATAATCAGCCCATCCGAGGGCCAATCCGTGAGCATAGCCGAGACCTAATTTACACAATATACACATGTATATTGTGTGTATATTGTGTATATTTAACAAAAAGTGAAGGACTTTTCCTCTCCCCCACGTTTAAGTTCATTACTGTAATTGCCAAATGTTTCTTCTTCGTTATAATATCTAATAGTTTAGCTTCGTGTGACATTTTCAAAAGTGCTCCAAATTTACTAATTTTTAAATCATTATCTGTTATCCCTCTTCAAACTGAATTCAGGTGAGAGTTCTCTTTACATTTCTCTCCTAATTATTTTATCAGATAATTTTTCTTATTAACTTAATTATGATAAAATCTTAGATATTCTGGTCTATTTGGATAATCAATTGTTGAAGCTTTTGCTCCTTCTTTTTTGTGTTTGTTTATTCATTATATGTTGTTGATATGTAAAGATTTTTATATGCAAGGTGTTTTTGTTATACAAACTTTTCATTTAGTTGGATGATTGTTTTTGTCTTGAACAACTCGATGAATTTAGTAGCGTTTTAGGAGGCTCAAGTGATAGATCTAATTTATCCAATTTTTATGGTTTTCTTTTTCTTTTTAACTTTTCCTGAAGGAAAGATTGTGTTTGGGTGTTTTTTTCTTAATGCATTATTTTACCTTTTAGTAGCATTAGTAATTACACAATACTTCTTTGAGGATCTTTCTGTCTAGATATGCTCATGCTCACACAGAGGGAATTAGAAGAGAACACGAAGGAAATTTGGGCACATAAAGATAAATGTTTGCTAAAACTTAGTTTTGAGTAGACTAATTTAGACAAATCACTTCTGCTTCAAAAGGATTTTTTTGCTTTATTTTAGTAAAATCGTGCTTAGAAAGTGTTTGCATTTTGGATATGTCTGAAATCATTTTTTGTTAATTTTGTAAAAAATTTAGTACATTCTGATCGAGAAGTTACATGTATATATTTTAATGATGAATTCATAGTTGAATCTTCTAATTTACAATTTGAATGGAGGGGGTATATGTTATTGGATCATTCTTATGCGGTAATATTTTTGTTTATCTTAATGCATTTATCAAAAATAAATTAAGCATTTTAACTGAAAGTATGTTGTATATATTATCACTTACAACCTTCAGATTACAATTATATTAAGGAACAACCAATAATATTACGATTGATGTATTGGTGTAGAGAGATAAAATTCGGATATATATTTTCACTATAATACTTATAAAAATATTTATTTAGTCATATTTAAATTTTTTTAATAGCCGCGCGAAGTGTGTGCATATTCACTAGTACATAAATATTCACATACTTAATATATGTATTCTTATGCAGCTATTATTATTTTCTTATGCTACCAATCGAAACATTGTATTATCTTATTTGGATTTTACGATTGGATTAATGGTTTCAATACCATAACCAAATGACCCTTAATCAGGGGCATAGCTAGTAAGGGGCCAGGGGTTTAGCCGAACATCATTCAGCGAAAAATTACACTGTATATACAACGTTAAAATTATTTTATATATATATAAAGTAGATGTTGGACCCCCTTGACTTCTTCGTGTGTTTATGTTTTTATATTTTTGAATCCCCTTGGTAAAATTCCCGGCTCCACCACTGCCCTTAATATTTTACGGTCAATTTGCATACACTAATTAAATTACATTCAATAAATACCAAATTCTGCCTACAAAGTAAGTTTTAAGCGAATGAATGCTCTTAATATTGGCTCTATATTAGATTTGAATCTCGATTCTCATAAATGATTTAACTATTCGAACACTAGACAAATTATTAATTTGCGATTTTTTCTTGATTAGTATCAAACGTAAAATGCCTTCACATGTATATGATAATTGATAGGCTTCCATTTTGTTTATTTACCTGAGATTTTAAAAACAATTGGTAAAACTTTGCTTACGTATTGCAACTTATTATAAATTTCTAATTTTAAATTTATTGTACATATTATTGTTGTATAGCGTGTTTGCGCTACTGCAACATTCTTATAAATATTACTCTAAAGTCAAACATTAGCAACGTCAGGGTTTAGGGTTCTTCCAAAATACCGCATGCAGTCACTTTTACTTGTCTCATTATACTAAAATAAATTTCACTAATACTTGTCCACTTAACATGTCAAAAGAAAAACAATCATTACAAAAAAAGAAAAACTGAAATTCAGCTACAAACTTAGTTGTTAATTTGCTCATAACTAGCAAAATTTTGAGATAATTCATTACTAATTCGATGCTAAATAGGATTAGCAAAAATTTTATTGTTTAGAAATAGATTTTGTTCGACGCTAATTCTTATACTTCAACCCGTTTCATTTTCATCGGGTAACTTGTTTCTTTTTCATTATCCAAACACATAAAAAATATTTTTGATGATGAGAAATGGTGAGACTTGAACTCAAGATCTCTATCTATTATGATATTAAAGGTGTGTGACTAGGGATGACAATGGATACCGGACCCGGTTCGGATCCGATGGTTCCAGATCCGTTGTATAGGATATGGATCTTCAAAATTTGGACCCGACGGATCCGGATCAGATCTGGATTTGGATCTTGTATTTGAGATCTGGATATGGATCTTGTATTTGAGATCCGTATCCGGTTCAGATCCGACCCGTGGATCCATTTTTTATTAAATATATCCATAACCTAGAATGTAATTTTATAAGTATTTTTTTAAAATTTTTTCATAATTTCTGTATTTTACATTCAGATTTAGACTTTATTTTTTAAATGGTCCATACGTTTAAGCCCATAATTCTCAAAAGGCCCAATAAAAAACTAAGCGGAAAACAAATGATGGTACAATCATTGCATGTAAAAGGAGCTGATTATTTGATCTCATTCTGTTGAAATATCCATATCTCATGTCATGCTTTAGCAGATGAAAGAGTGGATTCGTTGCAAAATATTCCTCATAAAAGTTACCGTCATGAAATGATTAATTGTGGTCGAATACAACATCTAATATAAGATCAAGATTAAATCTTTATGGCTTCCACCTTTAATTCTTTTTACACTAATGAAAGTGCAGATTAAACAAAGAAAAATGGATGAATTGACACCCAATGTAGCTTAATGTTGTTGTAGCGCTCAATTTTCATTTGACAGACATGCCTAGGATTGAAATCTGAAACATGAAAAAAATATACAACTCTGAGAACCACTTGACTCCTATGAAGATCTGAAACATGAAAAAGATACAACTCTAAAAGAATTTTTTTAGATGTGGATCCAGATCCGATCCGTGGACCCGGTGGATCCGATGGATCTGGATTTGGATATGATTTTTATGGACCCGGTGGATCTGGATCTGGATCTGGATCCGGATCTGGATCTGGATCTAGTAGGATCCGGTCTAGATCCGATCCGTTGTCTATGTGTGACCATCTTTTCAAACGCTTAAAGCGTCAGACAAAACACACTTTTATTTATTTAATTATATCTATATGATATATATAAATCACAAAATTCTAAAAATTCTTTTTTATTTAAATTTCATATGTAATCAAACACGGTCATATAAACATCATACCGGAGCTTACAGTAGTTATTTGTCGCCACTAGCAATTTGCCATAAATTGTGAGATGTTTTCTCCCATAAGTTGGTCAAATATCACTCTCCCCCACATGCAAATGCTAGCTGCGCATGCCAATGCAAGTATTTACTAATTGTCAATTATCCAAATTGCTTCAAGCCTCTGACTTTGATTATTAAGTTATAAATTATTTGCCAAGAAAGAGATTGTTAATTGGAGATAATATAATTAAGTCATCTTTTTCCTTTAAATTGTTCAGATAATCTTTAATCAAAGAAGTAAACGATGCCTTGTTGCTAATCATAACTCAAGGCCATTGCACAAAAGAAGTTGCAATAGCACTTGTCACTTGTGAGAATAAATTTTTGCCAGAGAGGAGGATACATGAACAGAAACAGAATTGAAAAGTGAAAAAGAAAATAAACGGTTGGTTATTTGGTTGACTTAATATTTTTTTGGTTTAATTATTTGAACTGGCCCGATTAATTCAGATTCACGCAATATAGATGCGCTATAGGAATAAATTGCTCCTTACTAAGAAGTTTCTCATTCACAGGGCTAGAACTCTAGACTTTTGGTTAAGGGTAGATATGATCGAAGTTAGAATATAGTTTACGGGTTCGACCGAACCTTATAATTTTGGTCTAAACTCTATATTTATCTTAACAAATCTATTGAATGTGTATAAATTATTTATTTAGAATGCAGTAACTAAAAATACTAGAATCTCAAATTCATAAGTTCAAATCATGACTTGGAGGGATCTCAACCATCTCACCAAACTCTTTGGTGGTAACTGTTGAGTCCCACATTAGTGAGTTAAAGGGCATTTGGCCTTTTTATATAATTTTGGACAATTCTTATCTCTTGAGCTAATTTTTGGGATTGATTTAGACACATAGTCAACTTCGTTATCAGTAACTTATATAAACACCTTCAACAAGATGATTTATGAACACACAAATATGTGATGATTTATTTCAAACCGCAATTCTCAAAAAGTTTTACTTTCATTCTTATGTTTCAAACTGTGTTATATAGTATCTATAAGAAGACTATGTCTTAAAATAAAGATAATGGTGCGCATTTCAGAAGATTAACAACTTGCCAGCTTATTACAGACAGCTTCAAAGACCAAGTATGCTAATACTTAAATGGTAGTTAGTAAAATATTACAAATATTATTATGAGTATCATGCTTAACTTAAACTAGTAAGTTTGACATGCTATAAAGGTATATGCCCATAATTTTCCGGAGATTATTCTGTTTGTGTCTGAAATGGTATTAGTGAGACAAACCTTATAAGTATTTGCAATTTTCCCAAAGTTTAACACAACAATTCTCTCCAAAATCCAGAAAGTACACAATTTTCTGAAGAAGAAATTTTAGCCATAGCTGTTGAAGATGATAATAATCTACAAGTGCTTAATGCACTTGATGTGGCCAAGACTCAACTCTACCATTTCACAGCAATTATTATTGCTGGAATGGGAATTTTCACTGATGCCTATGATCTCTTCAGCATTTCCCTTGTCACAAAATTACTCGGGCGTTTATACTACACCAAGCCCGATCTGTTGAAGCCCGGAACACTCCCTCCGATCGTCTCGTCCTCGGTCACGGGTGTTGCCCTCGGCACCCTGGCTGGCCAGCTTTTCTTCGGATGGCTCGGGGACAAAATGGGCCGAAAAAGGTCTATGGGATGACCTTGGTTCTCATGGTCATATGTTCCCTTGCTTCAGGGCTCTCCTTCGGGAACACTCCTAAAGGCGTTATGGGCACACTATGTTTCTTCAGGTTTTGGCTTGGATTTGGAATCGGTGGCGATTACCCCTTATCCGCTACGATTATGATTAGGATTTGATTGTAAATTAGTATAACTTAATTTAGGATGATTAGATTAGTCTTCCTTACTGCTAGCATTGTATCCTTGTATATATATATTTGACTATGAGAATTAAATAAATCAAAGAATCAATTTCCTACATAATATCAAGAGCCACAAATCTTTTGCCCTAAACCCTACCTTCCCTTCGGCCTTCTCTGAGCTGAAATTCATTTTTTTCCTCCATTTTCTTCTCTTCTTTCTCAGCCAAACTAGAATTTTCTCCCAAAACCCTAAACCTAAAACAACAACTCTAACCCTAAACCACTACCCCCGGCTACCTCCTTTCTTCTTCTCTCCAAAAACCCTAACCGCCACTTAGGGTTAGTTACTACACTTCCATCAAACACAAAACAATTTTCTATCCTTCCTTTTGTTTTGATTTTTCGTGGAACCTATGGCCGAAAAGCAAAAATATAATTCAGCTCTTGTCGTAAATAACGTCAAGAACTTTATTTTCATAACACTAGAGATGGAAAAAGGGCAATACACCTCTTGGGCGGAATTATTCAAAATTCATTGCCGCGCATATGAGGTAATAGACCATATCATACATTCCGAGTCATCATCGGTCACCACTGAGGTAGACAAAAAGTTATGATCCCATTTAGATACTATAGTCCTTCAATGGATTTATGACACTATCTCCAACGACCTTTTGCATACCATATTAGAGCCAAACTTTACGGCTAAACATGCGTGGGAACGTTTACAAAATATTTTTCAAGATAACAAACTTTCTAGGGCAGTATATCTTGAACACTAATTCAGCCACAAAATTCGGGTTCGATTGGAACTGGAAACCACAACAATAATGGTAAAAAACGGGGGTCAAACCGTAACAATTAAGGAAAAAATAATGGTGGAAAGGGACGGGGGAGGGGCGGCGGCCAACCAGCCGGTGGCAATACCAACCAGCAGGGGCAGTGGCGGCCCAACCAGTAGTAGCCGCCTGCCCAGCCAGTCGGTAACTAGTGGGGGCAGTACCCGTCGTGGGCCTCGACCCCACAATGGGCTGCTCCTCTGTGCCCGTACCCCACTGCGTCGTGGGCCAGGCCCTCATCTTCAAACCGACAGCCCAGAATTCTAGGGTCTCGTCCGCAACACGCATTTGTAGATCAGGCACTGTCTTCTGTTGGTTATGCTCCCACCGATATCGAACAAGCCATGAATAACATGAATTTGAATATTCCAGATGAGTCGTGGTACATGGACATAGTGGCTACGTCTCAAATGACGACGTCTCAAGGTAATCTCTTGTCTTATTTTAATATGAGCAGTAATAAAAATATTGTTGTCGACAGTGGGCAGGAAATTCCAATTCGTGGTATTAGTCAGGTAAAACTACCCCCACACCCACCGTTATATTTGAAAAACATCTTATATGCACCAAAACTGATTAAAAACTTGATATATGTACACGTTTTACAATTGACAATAATGTTTCTGTGAATTTTGGTCCAGCAAGTATGTTTACACATGCATGAACCAAATGAAGAGCATACGGGGGCCCTCAAGAGAATTTTGCGGTATATTAAGGGTACTCTTCATTTTGGTTTGAATTCAATTTCGAGTCTCTCATCCTATACAGATGCAGATTGGAGTGGCTTTCCAGACACACGGCGTTCCACCTCTGGATATTGCGTATTCTTGGAGGTCAATCTCATTTCATGGTCATCAAAATGACAACCCACATTGTTTCGGTCGAGCGCTGAGGCAGAATACCGAGGGGTAGCCAATGTGGTTGCTGAATCATGTTGGCTCCGTAATCTTCTGTTAGAACGACATTGTCCGATTAAAAAGGTAACTGTGATTTATTGTGATAATGTGAGTACGATATACTTATCCAGTAATCCTGTCCAGCATCAACGCATAAAACACATAAAAATGGATATATTATTTGTCCGAGAAAAGGTTGCACGTGGACATGTCCATGTTCTCCATGTATCGTCCCGTTATCAGATTGCCTACATCTTCACAAAAGGTCTTCCGCACGTACTTTTTGATGATTTCAGGGACAGTCTCAGCGATTATGACAAGAATAATCCACATTCATAATTATCTCAAATCATATGTTTTGTAATATCATAATTTATTATGATTATGATTTGATTGTAACTTAGTATAACTTAATTTAAGATGATTAGATTAGTCTTCCTTAATGTTAACATTGTATCCTTGTATATATATTTAACTATGCGAATGAAATAAATGAAGGAATCAATTTCCTCCGGTCCGAATATGCTAACAAGAAAACATGTGGCGCCTTCATAGCTGCCATGTTCGCCATGCAAGGGTTTGAAATTTTGTTCAGTGGGATAATTGCGCTTATCGCGTCAGCAGGAGTCGATCATGCTTATAAGGCCCCGACTTTCGCAGAAAATGCAGCTCTGTCAACCGTGCCACAAGCAGACTACATTTGGCGTATAATTCTCATGTTCGGAGCGTTTCCAGCTGGCCTCACTTACTATTGGCGCATGAAAAATGCCCGAAACAGCCCGTTACACAGCTCTAGTCGCGAAAAGAGCCGCGCATGACATGGGTAGGGTACTACAAGTTGAATTTGATCCTGAGGATGCCAAAATCGAACAATTGTCTAGGGACGAAACCAATAAATTTGGTCTATTTTCTTGGGAATTCGTTCGTCGTCACGGGATGCACCTATTCGGAACCTGTTCCACATGATTTTTATTGATCATTGCTTTCTACAGCCAAAATTTGTTCCAGAAAGATGTGTTCTCAGCAATTGGATGGATCTCCGGCCGCAACAATGAATGTTCTTCAGGAAGTTTACAAAATATCAAGAGCACAAACCTTGATTGCGCTATGTAGTACAGTGCCAGGGTACTGGTTCACCGTGGCGTTCATTGATATAATTGGAAGGTTCGCGATCCAATTGATCGGATTCTTCTTCATGAAAGTATTCATGTTTGTCATCGCCATTCACATCATGAAAGAAATAATCTCTTGATTATTTTCATTAATGAATGTGGTATATATACAAGTTATAATCTCCAAATATGAAATTTTTTATTCCTACTATACTTCTAATATTCTAATTCTACTTGTACAAGAATTCTACAATTATGATAATTATACAACATTACTTTAATAATCTAATTAACCATGATATACACGGTCTATCAGTTCGTGGTAATGTACTCCCTCATGTTCTTTTTCGCAAACTTTGGGCCTAACGCTACCACATTTGTGGTCCCAGCTGAGATTTTGCCGGTCAGGCTCCGGTCAACATGTCATGGAATTTGTGTGGCTGCAGGTAAACGCCGGAGCTATAGTGGGAGCATACGGGTTCCTGTACGCTGCACAGAACAAAGATCCAACAAAAACAGATGCAGGATACCCCGCAACTCTCTCATTGTTCTAGGGTGCATCAATGCTCTTGGAATGATTTGTACATTCTGTGTGCCAGAGTCAAAAGGAAAATCTCTAGAGGAAGCATCCTAAGAAACTATGTCTGGAGAAACAGGAGGTGATTTATTGCCTGAAAGAATCACTTGCTGTGTATTTCCCCCCCTTTCTTTTCAATGTATTTGTTGCTTTAATTTCATTTTTCTTTGTATTTTCTAAGTTTGTTTGTTGTAATTTTTAAATTCTTTGGTTTTCGACCAAGTGTGTAATTATAATTATTTCACTTCATTGTGAGGTGAAAATAGTTTTGCTATTTATTTATATTATCAAAATTTGTTTGTGATTTGAGTGATAATGACTTGAACTTTCTTTTACGATTTGACCTTTTACTATTGCATATAGTATTTTTAATTTGGGATATCTCATATTTCTTTCACTTTTTCTTTTATTTTCCAGTTTGGTTCCTAAATTTTGTCGACTCAAAGGATAATATATCATTAGTAGAGTTGAAATAAAAGTTCAACAAAATATACTAGTAAACAAAAGTTATCAGTTATTTATAAGTCAGAAATGACAAAAATGATCTCCTATATTAGAAGGTCGAATCTTTAAATAATTTTGATACATCATATCTTACCTACATATACTAAAATGGTATTATGAAGTGCTACTTCAATTTTTCAATGATAATACACTCTTCATTCTTTCATGATACCATCATATGTATATATCATATACTGAGATGATATCATGAAGAACTGCTTCAGTCCTTCAATGAAACACTCTCTTAGTCCTCAATGATACAATCATGGTATAAAATATATTGAGATTGTATCATAAAAGATTGTTTCAGTCTTTGTCTTAGTCCTCCATGATAATATTATTATATATAAATACATCACGATGATATCATGGAGAAAGGGTTTGAACTGAAGGGGTACTTGAGTAAATATTTTCGGCCGGCTAGATAGAAGGGAAGTTAGTTTAGGAAGAGACATAAACAGATAAATATATTACATTTTCGGAGTATTTTGTATTGTTTTTCCAAAAACTATTGAGACCTCTAACTTTATGTGGACCTAATAGTTGACGATTTACTATAAGGAAAAGATCCAAATTAAACTATTTTCCTACTTGCTAAGGAAAATATTTCTTCCTCGTTTAATTTTCTAACTCTTATCACTGTTAAAAAGTCGGAACTTTGCTAGCTAAGAAGAAATTTAGAGATGTCACATTAATTTTAGGTGCAGTCTTTGGATATATAACATTCATTAAATGACTGAACTCATGGGCCCTTTGTGGTCGAAAAGAATTTTTATTTAAACACCTTAAGTAAGCTTGGTTCTATTTAGACATCTTAGGTGGACTCCTACTGTTCCATTTTGACATTTTCACTGAGTTGACAAGTTATATAATTTTCACACAAAACAAGCACATGAAAAGGCTAAAAAATGATTTTTTTATTTCCTCGTGCTTCTTCTCCTTTTTATTCTTTGTTCTTTTTCTCTTTCTTCTCCACTTAATAATCTACCATTAACAAACCTTCCACAATTGTCATTTTCCTCACCGGAAAAACGAAGATTGCCACAATTATCTGAGAACATATGACATTTTTTGTATAATATCAATACCAAAAATGAATTTTAAGTTTTTTATTAAAAAAAGAAAGAAAAAAATCACCCCATAGGACGTTAATGATCTCAAATAATAATTTTTTTGGATACAAATTTCATCTTTTCTCTTTCATTGACATATAACTTTAATAAAAAAAATAAAAATATATAAAAACAAAATTGGCAGACAGACCCAATAAATCAACCTAAATATTTTTTTTAAAGTTCACCGGAAAATTTTTCCAGCAAAAAGCCATTCATTTTCTGGCGAAAAATATGTGGAGTTTATTTATAATTTTTATTATTTTTTTGTTTTTACTGATTTTTTTTCTCATAATTCATTTTAACTATTATTTCGGACCCAAAATTCCAAATGTAATCAGTTAATTGGTTATTTTGTCACGTCATCAACGAGTATGTTACATGCACTTTATATATTTGACTGAGTCAGCAAAACGTATCTAAATGAAACAGTATAAGCCCAGCCGAGGTGTCTAAATAGAACAAAGCTTGCTTGAGGTGTTTAGGTGAAAAATCTTTCCGATCACATACATGTAATATTTACTTTCTCTTGAATGAATACATTGATGGCCTCTGGGACTTCTTAAAAGTTTTGATCTAGATATCTTAATTAAAGGTATGACCTATTGAATACCTAATATATGTATTAAGCACAGTTTCAGTATAAAATTATAATCAAGTGTTCAATATGTCACCCTTAGATATATTGTCTAAATGAAAGTATTTGACAAGTTTTAAGGATCGGTCTATGTATTTGGCTATTTATATGGTAAAAGCTACTCATATTCGATGTTTATGCCAAGTCAATAGATATATGATATATATTATGTGTCAATTTTAACACAATCAATTTAAGTGCTTGTCAAGTGGCACAACATAAAATTTCATCAAGTAAATAAACTTTGTACCATTCTTAATTTATAAAGTGTGTATAAACTATAGTAATTTCATAGGCTTAAAAGACTATTTAATGCCACCATTTTCCTTAATAGACAATCCTTATAACTTATTTCCACTCTAAAGCAAAGCTGGAGAAGATTGAAGAAGAATCATTTCCCACCTTCCTACTCACACAACCCGTGAATGGTTCATTGAACACAAAAAAGGCTGCCGCGTTGTAAAATGAGTTACTGTTATTATCAAATTTAATTTCATAATGTTAGCTTGATTTCTTATGAAACTAACTGGTAAATCAGCTTGTCATTAAACATTACCCATCTATCCATTTTATGTGACGATGTTTGACTAATCATTGAGTTTAAAAGAAAAAAAAAACTTTTGAAATTCGTGTCTAAAATAAACTATAAGCATTTTGTGTGGTCATAAATCATCGATCTCATGAAGTTTAAAAGAAAATTTTTAAAATTAAATTATTTATAAATATAAAAAAATGTCACTCTAGACTTTGAATGGCAATAATAACAATAATATCTAATGTAATCCCACAACATACCCACTTGGTATGACATGGATTTAAATTAGTCGAGCCTCTAGGTTCTTAACATCAGATGATTAAACAAAAATAGAAGTCCTTCTCCAAATGAAATACCAAAGTCTCTTTGAAGTTACTGTTGGAAATTAGTCTTTGGCGGGAGTTGCGACCGACCAACTTTAACGGCTTAAACACTAGTGTTACGTATGTTGGAGAATTCGGTTCTTCACACATGCATGATCTACTAAGTACGTAGATAACCGTAGGGCCAAGAATCACCAAATTTCATTGAGAAATGAAAGAGATATTGGTCCACGAAGTGAGGTGTTTGAAGCATGAAAAGTGTGGTGTTGTGTTCAATTCTCCCTCATCGGTAGAGGAAGAAAGAATTGTTGTGTATATGAGACTCGAAATTGGTTTGGGGTTTGGGACCCCAAGGGGTATCCCATGTGTTTAAAGGAGGGAGGACCTAGATGTGCTTCGGTTCGAGGAAAGACCACACGCGCGCCGCCTCCGCCCGCCCGTCCGGTCCGGTTCCGGGCTGTCGGCTGTCGGCCTTCTGATATTATCTTTTTGGGCTAGAAGTACAGTTTGGTCCCTGAAGTTTTCAGAAAGTCAGAATTTCGACGGTCAAAGCAGAAACGCCCAAGCACTCAATTCAGCCATTTATTTTGGCTGAATTACTCCTCCTATAATGGCCAAATCCGTTGGTCTTTCACCATTTATTTTGGTGGCTTTACTACCTCCATAATGGTCATTATTTGGCCAAATAATGGCTGTTATGAGGGCAGTTAAACAGCCCTCCCTCACCTATATAAACACCCCTTACACCATTGTTGAGGAACAGAAAAACTATACTTGCAATATACACGAAAATACACAAGCAAAACAGTTTCTTCCTACACCTTCCTTGCATCATTTCTTGCTCAATATTCTTCACGGTAGCTCTTGAGTTTCCTTTGCTCAAGTGTTCCATTGCTGTTTTATCTTGGGAGACAAATTGTCCAGGACGTATAAAGGATACATACGGGGCAATATTGTCTTAAGGACAGAGTGTCACACTCGACTCAGCAATAACAAAAGCAGTTTCGATTTTTTCTCATTCTACAATTGTAATTTCAGATTTCTAGTTGAATTATTGAATCTTTGTTTATCTTTTCGAATAATTGTAATAGTAATATACTTCACGTACTGCATTATAAAGTACAAGAGTAAAATCTCCCAACAGTTACTAACCATTACATGCCACAATCACAAGAAATCTTTACAAAAGAAAAATAATCTATAAACTGATCTCCAGTAAAATCAAGGGAGAGATATTGATGTAAAAAAGGGAGTTGGATGAAACTAAAATTTACCACGGATTAAAAGTTACATTAGTAGTACTATTTTTTTGTTTTTCATCTGGTATACAGTAATTGTCTTGGGACGCCGATTAATTCATTGCATAAGATTTTCTATCAGGTTCTTTTAATCTCGCGGCTTGAACTCGTGTTCTCTGATTAAACGTATAAGAATTTTATTCATCCCACCACAACCCTTGACAGTCATTACTAGTACTACTCTGATCACTTGAACTCAAAAGTTGTTCCAAATAATCAACACCCAAGTCTTCAAACACTACTACATTAACGTTATAATTGCTCTCATCTTTTACAACTTCACTAATCATTTTATTTTTCTTGTTCAATTTCCTTTTCCTCATAGAGTGTCTCTTCTTAAGAGCCAAAACAGGTGAACAACCTTGTTCAACATGACACTTCATTTCATGAAGTGATTCTACAACTCTCTCCACTGGAAAATTCAAGATTGCCCCTGACCCTTTCATTGAAAAAGCAGCTTGATCATATGCTAAAGCAGCATCTTCTTCACTATCAAATGTCCCTAACCATACCCTTACTCCATTTCTAGTTGAATCCCTAATCTCCGCCGCGAATTTGCCCCATGGGCGACACCTGACGCCTCTATAATTTTTTTCTTTTGATGAGGGTTTTGGTTCGGCCATGGGAGTACTATTCCTTTTAGAGGTGGTGTTTGGATCAGCTTGCATGAGAAGGCTATAGAGAAACATCTCGTCCGAGTCGTTTACGTTGAATGGAAGGGGAGGGGTGTTGAAATTGAAATTGTAGAAGGAATTAGAAAAAGAGGAGGAGGAAGAAGAAGAGTAATCCATTGTTTTCTCTTTTAGGGGTTTTATTTTTCCTTGGAAAGATTTTAAAGAAGTAGGTGACTACTTTGTTTCTAGTAATGGTCCATTACGGGGAGAAGTTGTTGAAGCTTGATCCTCTTTATATACCCTGAGTATGGGGCCCACAAAGAAAAACTAGATTAAGTATAAGTTTTTAAAAAGTTTTAATTCATATATGTAGAAAGTGTAGACAAATATTTTTTTATTATTTCAATAAAAAAATATCTATAGTAAATTCATGATTTGTAATCTTGAACAAGGATGGAGGTACGAGTGCGGCAAAACCAATAGCTTTGATGCTTAAATTGTATATTTATCCTTAAAATTTTATTTAATATTTACAATTTGTATATTTAGAACTCAATAACTTTAAATGTCTTTAGAATTCAGAATTCATAATTTGAATTATAAATCTGTCTCTAATCTTAAAATATAACAAATTTTTTGAGAAAGGGCCGCATTCAAAACCCCAAGTGGTATGATATAGACAACTTACTCTAATGCCAACAATAATAATTATTTTTACGGTTCGAATCCATGACTTATAGATCGCACGAAAGGAATTTTGCCGTTGCTCCAAGCTCCCTTTTATTGCAAGAAAGGGGGAAATTATAAGAGAAAGGAAAAGGCCAAAAAGAAAAAGAGTGACCAAGGAGGATGTTTTGGAATTATTTTATGTCTTATTGTAATTAATATTTTACAGATAACTAGAGCACTGTGCAAAAAAAACACGTGGGCTAAAATGAAGGCGGCCAGATCAAACAGGTCTTGAATGATGACTGCAATCAAGATGTTCTATCGACCTTTCTTATTGTTCTTTTAAAATTCAACTTCTAGACCAATGTTTTAAAAAGCAGAATTGGAACTCAAAATTATATGTAATTAGTCTTATAAACTCCCAGAATGTTTTAATAAATATAGAAATTGTTTATGTAATAAATAATAATAAAAAAAATTGTTATAAAAAGTGTTGAGAATATAATTAAATATTAAAAGTATATTCTATCTAATAGCTTAAACTTTTATATCAGATGGTCACACACTTCAATAAGAAGATTAATGAGAAGGAAACCGTTATGTGATGCTTAATGATGAGGGGATTGCTATGTATGGATAACTCACTTTAATTAGTGTCTTCTTTAAGTATTTTAATTTCCTTAATACTAGTACACATAGTCTTATTTTTATATCCTCTAGCCTATCCTGGGGCGGAGCTAGAGTGGTTATTACGTGTTCGGCAAATTTCAATAAATCTGACTCAATTTTGTATTTATATTAAATGAATAATAGTTAATCTATTCAAAATTTAATAAATAAAAAAAGTAATATAATTCAGAATTCAAAAATTAAATTCATCGCTCCGCCTAATCCTACATATATATACATAATTTCTTGCATAATGTAGATATTATTTGAACCGACAACTAAATGTCACCTAAAGTTAAGTGGAAATTATTTCGTTAAAACAATAAACAAATACTGAATTAGTTATGCAAAGATATTATTTTCCTAATGCCTCCCACCAAACAACTCAAAATTAGCACTTCATACGCCTATGTGATTCCCTAATTTTTCTACTTTCTTTTCTTTGTTTCTTTCATTCCTCTTATAATTTGGAGGAATTTCAACGCAAGTTTCATAGTCTAATATATAGAAATCATATTTCTTCTTTGCCTCATGAGGATATTTTGACCGCTAATTTTTGGTATATTATTCTCCCTCTTTCCATCTTGTTTCTAGAAATCGAGGAACCCTTTTAATTTGCTACTCCATAAAAATTGGTTCATGACTTCATGTTTATTAAATGAAGATTCAGGACAAAATAAACATTAATTAAAAAAATCACAACTTATAAGAAAAAACTCTCAAGATTGTTTTAACTGACCTAGATGTATCCTTCCGGTTTAGGCAAGTTCTTTGCTCCACCAAAGCAGTTATGATTGGTTAAGTACCCCTCGGTCCTCAAAGAAGTCTTGAGTTTGAATCCCGAGAATAATTTTATTTTTGACAGAGAGTGTTTTAACCCCAAAATAAAATTTCCCGATGAAAATTTAAATTAGCACGTTGGGTCTTAAAATAGGTATCGAACACTACGTAGTAGAAAAGAAAAACAAAAGATAAGTTCTTTCCCTACTTCTTGGAATGTTCAATGTTTCCCAAACTTAAGCGACCACATCATATTGTTTGAATGTTTAAAGTTTAGGCAACTAAATTAATTGGAGTACTAATATTTCAATATAATGATGAATATGGTGTGATGAAACTAGAAATTTTACTAGGAATGTTCAATATTAATATTATATGTATATGAAGTAATATTTGATCTATATATACATTATAATTTACCGTTAAAGAGTGTTTAACTGATCACCCGTTAAATGCAGTAACTTCTTATGAGTGATAGGATGAATCATCAAATTCGAGTTGCGTGTTTTATCTCAATTTGATTTTTGAGATACAAATTCTGGTCCAAAGAGGCAATCACTTTAGGAGATTCTGTGAACCAATTTAATTAAAGACAATCATAATTGCTATTTCACAGTTTCACATTACATTTTCTGGCATTTCGTAGGAATAGCCTTTATAATTCTCTAATGTATGTATCCTGTGGGGTTATTTTTATATTATATAAAAGTAGTGATCGAAGAAGAAAAAGAGAATATAGAACTAGTAGGATTCACTAACCTTTAATAAACAGGCCATTTGTCATGAAAAGGATCTCTCTAAGAAAAAATAAGACCATAGAGACTAAAGGTGTCTAAATACAGATCCCCTTTAAAAAAAATCATAAGAATGTAGATACCTTTTGAGGTTTGTGTTAAATATATGTGTCTATTGTGTATATTGCTCTCGGATTTCGTCTTCAAGTATCATATATACTCTATATATTTAGAAAATATTTAGTGTCCTAGTTTAGGTAATATTGTAATGTAATTAGTATTGTACACTTACCATAATAATTGTATTACCATAAATATATAGTTAGTATCCTAATAGAATAATGTTTTAAGAGTAGAATAGGAATATGATTCTCCTATTATGAAAATATGTAACTTGTATAAATAGTCTTTCAATTAATGAAAATAATCAAGAGATTATTTCTTTCATGGTATCAAGAGTCTAGGTCTTAAAATCCTCTCTCTAAAATTCTTAGTTGGTCGTCGACCTCCCTCCACTTCCGAGACGTTTTTGCTCTCGGTTTGTGTGCCGACGGAACCCGTTTCTTCACAATTATTTCTCCCAAATCCCCCATTCTCATATTGTTCTATCAATATGGCTACATCCCGGAACACGTTTCATCCTGCTCTTACAGTTTCTAACATCAAGAATAACATCACCCTCGTTCTTGAAATAGAAAACGTCCAATATGCGACGTGGGCCGAACTGTTCAAAATTCACGCACGTTCGCATCAAGTCATCCATCACATAATCCCTGCGGCTCCTGAGGATACGGAGGTGCCAAAACGCGAGGATGATCCTAAGTTGTGGACGACTCTTGATGCTACCGTCCTTCAGAGGATATATTCCACAATTTCTACCGACCTTTTGCAAACAATTATTGAGCCTGACGCTACGGCACATGCGACTTGGGATAGACTTCTGTGATATATTCCAAGATAATCAAAATTCTAGAGTCGTTACCCTTGCAGGATTTCTCCCACATCAATATGAAAGATTTCCCTAATATTTCGGCTTATTGTAAAAGATTAAAAGAATTGGCGGACCAACTTCGCAACGTTGGCGCGCCAGTTTCGAACGATCATTTGGTCCTCCAAATGGTTTCAGGCCTCTCCGAGGCCTATAGTGGTGTTGGAACGCTTCTTCGGCAAAGCAATTCACTTCCGCAATTTTATCAGGCTCGTTCTATGCTTACACTAGAAGAAGAAGGCATGGCAAAACGAGCGGCTACCGGTACTAGTCCCGTAGTCATGATGACCGAGTCCACGGTGTATCCTACTGGTTCCAACAACTCGGGCCAAAACCGCAACAAAGGTGGCGGCAAAAAGGGTGGAAATAAGAAAAATAATGGCAAGAACCGCGGCGGTAGCCGGCAGAATAATGGTGGCGGTGGGGGTCCTCGCGGTGGTCAGCTGCAGCAGCAGTAGTTCTAGGGACCACAGTGGGCCCCTATGCAGTGGCAGTAGGATCCACAACAACAGTTTGGGCCCAGCCAGTTTGCCTCCCAGCGGCAGTTTCAGCCCAGCAATTTTGAGCCCAACTGGCAGTGGACGGCCCACCAGCAGTCCAGGCCCAATTCGGCCTGGTCCACCTACAGCCAGCAGTCTGGGCCGAGACCGCAAGCAGGGGTGCTTGGGCCTCGGCCCCCGTAAGCCCATCACGCAGCTGCACCCACGCTTACCGACATCGAAGCCGCAATGCACACGCTTAGTTTAAATCTTCCGAACCCAAATTGGTATATGGACACCAGTGCTACTACCCACATGACATACGATTCAGGTACACTCTCGTCTTATTCCAATTTGAGCAACCCCCGCGATATAATTATTGGTAATGGTAATTCTATTCAAATTCGTGGTTATGGTCATAAAACGTTATCTCCCCCTCATCCTCCTCTTATCTTGAAAAACACCATACGCGCCCCCAAATTGATTAAAAACTTAGTCTCTGTCCGTAAATTCACTACTGACAATTCTGTTTATATTGAATTTGATCCATTTGATTTATCTGTAAAGGATTTCAAGACGGGGAGTCCTCTCATTAGGTGTGATAGTAGGGGAGATCTATATCCTATCACACCCAGTTCCGGTCCATCGAGTGAAGCCCTGCCGTCAGCTTTTGCAGCCATTTCTTCTTCCTTGTGGCATGCTCGTCTTGGTCATTCGGGGTCCTCTATTTTGTCATCTTTAGAAAAAAATAGTTTTATTTCATGTAAGGGTACGAGTCGTACTCCAAATTGTCAATCTTGTTCTTTAGGAAAAATTGTTAAGTTGTCATTTGTAGACTCCAAATCTCATACTTTAATGCCATTTGGTATTATTCATAGCGACTTATGGACGTCTCATGTTCTTAGTTCTGTGGGTCATCCGTATTATGTTCTCTTTTTGGATGATCATTCTAAGTTTTTATGAACGTTTCCGATAGCGAAAAAATCTCAAGTTTTTCCATCTTCCTAAAATTTAGAGCATTCATCAGAACCCAATTCGATCGAGAAATAAAAAATATCCAGTGTGATAATGGAAAAGAATATGACAATGGGGTGTTTCAAGAATTCTGTGCTAATAATGGGATAAATTTTCGTTTCTCTTGTCCTCATAAATCTTCAGAAAATGGGAAAGCCGAACGCAAAATTCGTTCCATAAATAACATTATCCGCGCTCTATTAATTCATGCTTTCGTACCCCCATATTTTTGGCATCATGCTCTTCAGATGGCTACATATCCCCTTAACATAATTCCTTCCAAAGGTCTGACATATTCTTCCCCCCCTTCAAATTTTATATAATAAGACTCATTCTTATTCTCATCTTTGGGTTTTTGGGTGTTTATGTTATCCGTTATTCCCATCCACCACAATCAACAAACTTCAGGCCCGATCTACTCCGTGTGTTTTTTTGGGTTCTCCATCTAATCATCGTGGCTACAAATGCTTTGATTTATCCTCTAATAAAATCATCATTAATCGCCACGTTATTTTTGATGAATCCCAATTTCCATTTTCTAAGGATAATACTCCCATGCCTAGTTCGTATAATTTTTTTGGATGATAATATATTCCCATATGTTATTCAACATTTTTGGACATATTCCGCACCCAAAATTCTCCAGCGGGCCCACTGCCTGCTGGGCCCACTGGGCCGTCGCCGCTTATACTAGTATTTCCATCGACTGGCTTCCAGCCGATTGGGCCAAGATACCCACTCGAACGGTCCAAGCCATCGCTCCAGATAACAGGTCAGCCGCCAGCCCATCGCCGCCGCCAGTCCGTCCCGAACCCAGCAAATTCCCAAAATCCATCCAATTCTCCCTCGAGTCATAGACCGGTCACTCGTAGTCAACGAGGTATTTTTAAACCAAAAAGACATTTTAATTTACATTCTAATGTCCCTAAATACCCCTTACCCCGTAATCTTGTGTCTGCTTTAAATGACTCGAATTGGAAAATTGTTATGACCGATGAATTTAATGCTCTTATTGATAATAAGACGTGGGTGTTGGTACCCCGTCCATCTGGTATTAATATTATTCGGTCTATTAGAATTTTTGCTCAAAAGAAAAATTCAGATAGTTCATTTGCCCGACATAAGGCGCGGCTTGTGGGTGATGGTAAGACTCAGCAGGTTGGTATTGATTGTGGTGAGATGTTTATTTCGGTGGTCAAGCCAGCTACCATTTGCACTGTGCTTAGCTTGGGTCTTTCGAAGGCATGACCTATTCATCCGTTGGATGTCAAGAATGCTTTCCTACATGGTGATCTCAAGGAAACAATATATATGCATCAACCGTTGGGATTCAGGGATCCTAACCATCATCATCATGTTTGTTTGTTGAAGAAGTCATTATATTGACTTAAGCAGTATCCACGGGCCTGGTATACGTGGTTTGCAGACTATGTTTCGACTATTGGGTTCACTTACAGCAGATCGGATAATTCATTATTCATCTACCATCGTGGTTCATCTGTGGCCTATATCCTATTATATGTGGATGATATTATTTTGACAGCCTCTTCCGATGCCTTGCGCCAGTCTATCATGACACTACTTAGCTCTGAGTTTGCTATGAAAGACTTGGGGCCCTTGAGCTACTTTTTGGGGATTGCTGTCACTCGACATTCCGATGGGTTATTCTTATCTCAACGGAAGTATGCAGCTGAGATCATCGAGAGGGCGGGGATGTCATCCTGTAAGTCCACTTCCACTCTAGTTGATACTAAGCCCAAGCTAAGTGTCGCGACCGGCGTACCCTACGAGGATCTGACCCGCTATTGCAGTCTTGCAGGGGCCCTTCAATATCTTACCTTTACGAAACTGAATATTACATATGCTCTCCAGCAGGTGTGTTTGTTCATGCATGATCCCAGAATTGAGCACATGAATGCACTCAAACACATCATTCGGTATATTCAAGGTACACTTGACTATGGTTTACATTTGTATCCTTCATCGACGTCCACACTTGTCTTGTATACATATGCTGATTGGAGTGGCTGTCCCGACACCAGACGGTCGACGTCAGGCTATTGTATGTTTCTTGGCAACAACTTGGTCTCCTGGTCTGCAAAGCGTCAGTCAACTCTATCCCGCTCAAGTGCCGAGGCTGAATATCGAGGGGTAGCTAATGTGGTCTCAGAATCATGTTGGTTACGTAATTTGCTTGTAGAGCTTCATTGTCTCATTCAGAAGGCAACCTTGGTTTATTGCGATAATATTAGTGTCATCTACCTTTCTGGTAATCCGGTTCAGCACCAACGCACTAAACATATCGAAATGGACATTCACTTTGTCCTTGAAAAGGTTGCTCGTGGTCAAGTTCGCGTATGCCATATTCCGTCGAGGTATCAAATTACCGACATCTTTACAAAGGGTCTTCCCTCGGTCCTTTTTGAAGATTTTAGGGACAGTCTCAGCGTTCGAAGACTGCCCGCTATGACTGCGGGTGTGTGTTAAATATACACAATATACACACAATATATACACATGTGTATATTGCTCTCGGATTTCGTCTTCAAGTATCGTATATACTCTATATATTTAGGAAATATTTAGTCTCCTAGTTTAGGTAATATTGTAATGTAATTAGTATTGTACACTTACCATAATAATTGTATTACCATAAATGTATAGTTAGTATCCTAGTAGAATAAGGTTTTAGGAGTAGAATATGAATATGATTCTCCTATTATGAAAATATGTAACTTGTATAAATAGTCTTTCAAGTAATGAAAATAATCAAGAGATTATTTCTTTCAGTTTGAAACTCATCATATAAAACTTACCCTCAATCTTATACACCAAACAAATGCGAACTCATAAAATTTAAATTTTATGAGTTTAACTTTTAAATTTTTGTGATATCATTGTACTTTTAATATTATGCATTCAAATATGTTATTTAATTTCCTTTTTTTCGTATAAGTATATGTGTCACGCCAAAAATTGAGTTCATATGAACCCTCAACTCAGGGCAACATGTTACATCCACCTCTATCTTGATAGGGATCGTGTGTCTTCTTTCCATGTCCATCTGGATATTTTTTTGATAAAAACAAAATATGGGAGACGCGTATCATTCCTTGAGACATCTGGACTAAGATTGTAACTTATGTTTATTTATAAATCTAAGGATTACCAATCAAGAGTTTCTTTAAGTGAGAGAGAGAGAGAGAGAGAGAGAGAGAGATGTGAGTTCTAAGAGGGAATAGTCGATTATGATGGAGTAAGATCACTTGGTTTTATTTGTTTGTCAAGATGTCTCTTTCAGGTAGTGCTGATGAAACAAGAGCTCGTAGAGAGAATGAACTAAAAGTACAGAATGACATATTCCAACAACTTCAAAGGATGTCTGCTCAAATGGCCGAGATGAGCACCGCTGTATATGAGATGAGAAGGAGGTAAACTACTTTTCATGTAAGGTGTGCGATAAAAGATTAAATTTGCTATATCTCATGCAGCAAGTGCATGTTGACGAGAAGGATAAAGTTGTGAATCTAAGACCAGTGAAAAAGGAAAAACTAGGTGATGTTGTTCCTTTGATACATAAAACCTAGTACGGCATGTATAATTGGTTTATTCACATTCTAGGGATTCCAATAATACCAAAGGTCTTTATGGAGGTAATGAACTGCACTCTTATTTCTTATGTTCGTGACTTTATTAATTTTGAGGATGATGATATTTTTCTATATAACAAGTCATTAACTATAACCTCTAGTTTCAAGCATAAGTGTAATTCATTCCTTTTTAAAATTGAGCGTGACATTTTTGTTTGTGGATTATCACTTGTTGAAAAGAATCGTGATGTTTGTGGAAGGAGGATAGCGAATGAATTACATGATTCTTCCTCTCTTATTCTAGTGACAAAAGAGTTTATGTGTGATAACTTGTTGGAATATGATTTTTTCGGTGTGATAGGACATAGCACTTCAAATCTTGGTGATTGTGAGCTTGAAAAGAGATTTTCTTCTAGTGATGAGGAAATACATGACTATTATGATACTAATGGTCAAATACTATTTGCTGAACGTATCCATGATTACTTGTTTGAGAATTTCAGAATCTTCTTAAAATTTAATGAGTTTGATGATCCCAGAAATGAGCTAGAATTTAATAGAGATTTTATTTTGGAATTTAAGGGTTCTTCTTTCTTGAATACTCACGTGCTTATGTGAATAACTTTTATTTAGAAGAATTTTTAGGAGGTTTAATTCTTGATGCTTGGATATATATATCATAAGGTGGTCTCAGAATCATGTTGGTTACGTAATTTGCTTGTAGAGTTTCATTGTCTCATTCAGAAGGCAACCTTGGTTTATTGCGATAATATTAGTGTCATCTACCTTTCTGGTAATCCGGTTCAGCACCAACGCAATAAACATATCGAAATGGACATTCACTTTGTCCGTGAAAAGGTTGCTCGTGGTCAAGTTCGCGTATGCCATGTTCCGTCGAGGTATCAAATTGCCGACATCTTTACAAAGGGTCTTCCCTCGGTCCTTTTTGAAGATTTTAGGGACAGTCTCAGCGTTCGAAGACTGCCCGCTATGACTGCGAGTGTGTGTTAAATATACACAATATACACACAATATATACACATGTGTATATTGCTCTCGGATTTCGTCTTCAAGTACCGTATATACTCTATATATTTAGGAAATATTTAGTCTCCTAGTTTAGGTAATATTGTAATGTAATTAGTATTGTACACTTACCATAATAATTGTATTACCATAAATGTATAGTTAGTATCCTAGTAGAATAAGGTTTTAGGAGTAGAATATGAATATGATTCTCCTATTATGAAAATATGTAACTTGTATAAATAGTCTTTCAAGTAATGAAAATAATCAAGAGATTATTTCTTTCAGTTTGAAACTCATCATATAAAACTTACCCTCAATCTTATACACCAAACAAATGCGAACTCATAAAATTTAAATTTTATGAGTTTAACTTTTAAATTTTTGTGATATCATTGTACTTTTAATATTATGCATTCAAATATGTTATTTAATTTCCTTTTTTTCGTATAAGTATATGTGTCACGCCAAAAATTGAGTTCATATGAACCCTCAACTCAGGGCAGCATGTTACATCCACCTCTATCTTGATAAGGTCTGCGTACACTCAATCCTTCTCAAATTTTACTTTATAAAATTTTACTGGGTATATTATTGTTGTATTGAATGCATATATATTTTTAGTTTAAAACTCCTCATGAAAGAATTGGATATTACACCTCGATGCTGACTTCTCGTTCAAGAGGTGAGTCCCACTTGGCTACAAATTTTGCTCTTAAATAGTATATCCACTGATAATTATCCTCCAAACAATTAACAATAACTAACTTATATCTTAATTTTGTAGCATGAGCTTAATAAAATACAAAATTAAATAAAAATTTAATCAGTCAATTGGACAACAGCGCCGCTTTCGTGTTGTTTCTGGCTTCTACTGTTCCATATAGCCCATGAATTTTCTCTCTTTTTGCATAACTATCTAATGTTTAATATTCATCGGCTCTATTAATTCAGATTCGCATGTCATAGGATTAATTAATGAGAAAGCGCTCCCTCTTGGTAACACTAGAATATTGGAGGAAGTATTAAGTGGAGATTTTCCTGCAGATAGGTACTTTGCTTTCAAATTGGAATAAACACATGGAGAAAATCCCAAACCTCCAACTAGTAATTAGTGGTAATCACAAACACAAAAACGATATAAAAAATTCCAAGAATATACATATGGGCAGCATAATTAGGCAGTTTTCTAGAGCCCAAGAAAGATAACAGATTAAATGTAACTACATCTAATTTTATTTAATAAGAATTGATTTATATTTTAGAATAAAGAGTTAATGTAAAGAGAGAATATGACATAAGTTTTGAAATATATAAATTTGAGCGCCGTCAGATAATGATAACGAAGGACAATAAATAAATAAATAAATAAAACTATACAAATTTCCAATGAACATGATCATGATGATATGAACAATATGCTAATAAGTTAGGCAGATTAAGATGTAACACATTCATGGTACATACCCTCTTTTCTGTTTTTCCAAGTTTGTTTAGGAAACTGTTAATTACCTTTGCAGAAGCAAATTGTAATTAAGTAATTAATTCAATTCATTCTTAATTCGTTTTGAAATCCGACTAATCTGAATTCTCACCCGAAAGTCTGGCTTTAGGGAGTAAAGTGTTCTCTACCAAAGGCGACTTCATATTCAATACTCGAATCTGAGAACGTTAAGGATGGAGGGGAATTTACCACTCCACCACAACCTTTAATAATAACTATATTTGCATCTGATTATATTAATAAAACTTACACATTCTCTAATATTAAATAAAGGAAAACTTACCCACTTCAAATGTTTACATCAAACTATATTAACTTATCAAGATTAAGTGATTTAATAAGGTGTTAACCATGATTTACTGAGAAATTGTATGTGCAAACATTTCATGCATCTATTGGTCTGTAAACACTAGGTACAAATAAGTTTTGCCTAATAAATAATATTTGTACATAATATCCTCAGCAACGAAGAAGAAAAATTAATCTAAATAGCCGTTCACCCAATCTCTTAAACTAAAAATAGCAGGTGAATATATAATATATAAATAATTCATTTATAAAATATGTATGATCAATATATAATCAATGCTTATCGGTTAGGAAAAATAAATAGTGAATCCAGTCGGTTATTTATGTAAAGATCCCGAATAAAGAAGGATAAAGGACAAAACTAGCCATCCAGGACAAACTATTGGCAACCCGATGACCCAAGTTTCTCCAAACTCATTCCGTAGCCCTAAACTAATCCCAACTCATTTCTTTAACCCTTGTTCAGCTCCTAGTGTAGAAGTATTCATTTTTCTGGGTACATCAGGAATCCAGTTATTTGAGTTGTACAGTTCAGATGATCATTCTCCTTTTTATTGTTCTGACATGTTAGCATATTATAAATAAAAGAGCTAACAAATTTTAGGGAACTCTTCTATTTCTGTTAGGAAATGAAAATCACTGTCTCTTATATGGATCCATATTGGTAGGACTATCTACTTGGGTGAATCTATTTGATTTGATAATTATACATACTCGGTTAGAAATATCACAGATTCGAATTTCAGTAATCTTTTGGTCACTACTCACTAGTGTTATATATCGTGTCAAGAGCTTTCCTATTAACTGTATATAAACATACATATATAGTCCTATCTTTCTTAATTATTTATCCGGGGCAAAGTATTTTGATATGCTTTTGGCACAAATTCTGCAAAATATGCTTGAAATTTTAGCCTTATTTTTGTGCTTCCGTAATCCTTATCCCGCTCCTAGTGTAGAAGTAAGAGTGTTCATGGATCGGTTTTTGGTTAAAACCAAAATCAAACTAATGTAATCGATTTTTTAATTATTAAAATTGTTGTAAATTGTTGCTTAGATGAAGAAACTTCATATTGAGAACAAGAAATAGGAAAGAAGAAAGAAGTGTAGAGACACAGAATCTGGAGAAGAGAGTAGAATGTAGATATGAAATCAATATTTTTATATCATTCAATTGTGTAGTTTACAATGATTAGAGACCTTGTATATATACATTATCTCGTCGACTAACTACATATAACTAACTCTGTTAACTCCTAACTGCTAACTACTAACGGTTTCTAACTAACTGATAAGTGATAACTAACTAAACTAACTTTGGAACATTTACATAATCTGATTTCTTCAGCTCATATTAACACTCCCCCTCAAACTAGGTGTGGTAAGTATGTTAACCAAACCTAGTTTGTTCTTCAAATATTCATGTTGTACTTTGGTAAGTCCATTAGTTAGTATATCTGTAGGTTGTTCCTTGGTGTGTATGTACTGAGTATAAATTATACCAACCTGTATTTTTTTCCGAATGAAATGACAATCAATCTCTATATGCTTTGTTCTCTCATGATAAACATGATTAGCAGCAATTTGCAATGCTGCTTTTCTCTTACTGTATACCACCACTGGTTGACTGATTTCTATTCCCATTTCTTTCAATAAACCAAGTAACCAAGTCAATTCTGTTGTAGTGATTGCAAGACTTCTATAATCAGCTTCAGCTGATCTTCTTGACACAGTGGTTTATTTTTTTTGACTTTCAAGATTCTAGAGAATCACCAAGTTTTATCACAAAACCTGTCACTAATTTCCTAGTTAATGGACAAGTTGTCCAGTCTGCATCACAATAGGCTGAAACTATGTTCTTCTCATTGCTAGATAATAGTATTCCTTGTCCTGGATCATGTTTAATATACTTTACAATTCTCAGTGCTGCATCCATGTGGCTTTCTTTGATTGTTGCAAAAATTGACTTAAGATTTGAACTCCATATGATATATCTGGTCTGATCACTGTAGGTACAACAATTTTCCAATCAATCTTTGGTATGTTTCTTGATTTACCAAAGGATCTTCAGGTGTTTTGACATTGTACTTGTCTCCAAACTGTTCATCATAAAGTTTTGAGGTTAGTCAATTGGTGTAACTGATGGTTTAGCAGCTGCAACTCCAGCCTCATATATCAGTTCCAAGTCATATTTCCGTTGATGCATAGCTATCCCTTGCTTTGATCTAGAGAATTCTATGCCTAGGAAATATTTTAGATCTCCTAAGTCTTTCATCTTGAAAGTTCTCTGCAGAGCTGCTTTGATTTCTTGTATCAGTTCTAGATTTGTTCCTGTGATCAACATATCATCTACATAAACTAGTACAATGATAGTTTCTTGTCCTAACCTTTTGATGAATAGAGAATGATCATACTGAGACTGTTTGAACTGAAACTTTGTCAATGCCTCACACAATTTGACATTCCACTGTTTAGGTGTCTGTTTAAGGCCATACAAGGACTTCACCAATCTGCATACTGCCTTATTCTCCCCCTGAGTGGTGAATCCTTGTGGCGTGTCCATGTAAATTTCATCATGTAAATCACCTTGTAAAAAGGCATTATAAACATCCATTTGGTGGATGTGCCACTTGTGAGATACAGATAAGGACAAAACACTTCTCACAGTCACTATTTTAACCACAAGTGAGAATATTTCCTGATAATCAATCCCTTCTTTTTTACTGTAGCCCTTGGCCACCAACCTTGCCTTATACCTTTCTATTTCACCATTTGACTTGTACTTGACCTTGTAAATCCATTTTCAGCCAATAGGACTCTTTCCTTCTGTTAATGTAACCACTGCCCAAGTGTTGTTACTCTTCAATGCCTGAATTTCTTCCTTCATAGCATGTATCCATTTTGGATCTTTGATGGCTTCTGCATAGGTCTTGAGTTCCGTAACACTTGATACTGCAGCTACAAATGTCTTGTATTTATCTGAGAGGTGATCATAACTGATAAATTTATCCATTGAATAGGGCACCTCATGATGTATGTTGAGTGACACAAAATCCTTCATTCATACTGGTAGTTTAGTTCCTCTACTGTCTTATAGGTATAGATGTAGGATTTACAGGCACAATTTGTGATGTTTAAGGTTCAATTTGTGATGTAGGATTTGCAGGCACAATTTGTGATGTTTGTGGTATAGGATTTGGTGGTGCATTCTGTGCTATTTGAGGTATATCTGTGTTCAGCAATTCAGGATGTGTACTAGCTTCAGTATATGTAGAATTTTTAGGTTGTGTGTCCCAAGGGAATGCAAGTTGACATGCCTTCATCTGTTGTATTTGGACCATTGTAAGAAAATAATGGTTTTGAACTACTTGTTTGTGTCTGAAATGGAAATACATCTTCATGGAATATGACATCCCTATTCACAAAAAAACATTGTTAGAAATATCATATAGCACATAACCTTTCTGTACATCTGAATACCCCATATGTATAGCCATTTTTTATCTTCACAGTAATTTGTCTTGTTGAGTTGGATCTTTGGCAAAACACACACACCCTAGAACCTTTAAGTAATCAAGAGTAGGCGTCTTGTTATAGAGTTTCTCATAAGGTGATTTACCACTCACTACTTGAGTAGGCAATCTATTGATTAAGTAAATTGCAACTAACACACAATGGCCCCAAAATCGTATTGGAATGCAAGCTTGTAGCCTTACTGCTCTAGTGATTTCTAATATATGCCTATGTTTTCTTTCAGTCACTCCATTTTATTGAGGAATATAGACACAAGTAGTCTGATGAACTATGCCTAACTGTTTTAACATGTCAATGCATATAGTATTAATAAACTCAGTTCCATTATCAGTTCTTATTACTTTAACAAGTTTGTCAAACTGAGTCTTTACATAAGAAAAGAAATGTTGCAATGCAACAAACACTTCAGATTTTTGTTTAAGAAGAAATATTCATGTAAACCTTGAGTAATCATCTACTATTGTAAGAAAGTACTTGTTTCCATCATATGTAGGTACTCTATATGGTCCCCACAAATCTACATGAATTAATGAAAAATGTCTGTACTTTTGATACTACTGAGTACAAAAGGTAATTAACTTTGCTTAACACATGGACACACAGTACATTTGGTAAGTTGATCCTTAATGTTCTGAAAACTAGTAGGCAATATTTTTTTAAGTACTGAACTAGAAGGTGATCAAGTCTTTTGTACCATAAAGAAACACTTACACTCAGACTGTTGTAACTCAGAGTCTTGGACTGCAACGCATACGTTCTTCCTATCATTTGTGACATGATTCATCAACAGATATAAGCCATTCACTATTTTACCAATCTCCTTCACCCCCCTCTTCCCAGTGAAGAGATCCTGAAAAAGACAGAAGTCGAGAAAAAAAATGCAAAACATTGTACTTCTCTTGTTAGTTTGGATACAGAAATAAGATTATACTTGAATTGAGGAATATGAAACACATTTGAGATAGTACTTTTAGCTGAAATAGTACTAGATCATGTGTGTGTTACCAAAGAGACATCACCATTAGGTAAATGTACTCTCTTTGGATTAGAAGGCTGAATTATTGTTTCCTTATTAAGAAGTCCAAGAAAAGCAAAGCCAAGTGCTTATCTTTTAGCATCAGTGTCCACTATCCACTTAGGTGTGTGAGCAACAAGCAAAGCCAAGTGCTTATCCTTGGTATCATTTGTGCAATGTGTGTTATCAGTGTAACTAATAGCACATATACCATCAATACCAGCTGCATTTGCAGAATGCATCACAGCAGCAACAATTGAGTTGTTGTTTTGATTCAGCAGACCAAGGATTTGTTCATATTGACCATTTGTGAAAGGTACATTATTTTTCACTTGATTTAACTGAGCTTGAGCCAACTGATTCATCTGTCCACCAGTGTTGTTGTGACTGCTGTAAGCATTGTGCCCTCCATATGCAGACACATTTTGTCCATTCTGACCAGAACCAAGTGTAGGATTAAACACATTTGTGTTTTGTCCATAAGTGAAATCCCCAGTACTTGCCATTTGATTATGTTAAATAAGGCAATATACACACAGATTTCGTGGCATTTAATAAGGCAATATACACTTGTATATTGTGTGTATATTGCCTTATTTAACAGATTATGCCCTATGCTATCATCTGCTGCAACATGATATGCAACACCATTTCCTTGACCTTCATTCCTTTTCTTCTTAGGTCTGTAGTCTGGAGGATATCCCACAATCTTATAACAAGACTCGGTATTATGGGACACTTTGATCTTGCACACCTCACAATACAAATTATAATTTCTTTTAAACTTTGAATTTCCTCCATGATTAGCATTTCCACCATGGAAGTTTCCACTATTATAATTTCCATTATGAAAATCTTGACCGCTCTTTCCTCCTTGATAACCATGACTACTCTAACCCTTAGAGTACATTGCCCTTTTAAAAGTACCAGTTCTTTGTATTGGATGAGTACCGAGAACCCAGCAGCAGACTTTCATCACTTACAACCATAGAATAGGCTTGATTGACAGATGGCACTACTAGAAAATCGTGAATTTCCGACACCTGTTGTAGTCAGAATGTAGTTGGTATGTAAGAATTTCCGACGCCCTCCCGACTGTTTTCAGGTAGTCGGAATATGAATGGTCGGAAATTTTTTCCGACTACTGTAGTAGGAAGATGTAAAATAAGGTAACCACAGAAATTTAAATATCCCAACTATATTAGTCAGAACATTAATAAAATAATTATTTAATAAATGTATGTATTTCGACTACAGTAGTCGGAAATAATTAAGTTCTTAAATATTCATTTTATTAATGTTCAGACTATTCTAGTCGGGAAATTAAAATTCTTAATTATTTATTTAATTAGTATTCTGACTAGGACAGTCAGAAGTTTTTCAATGTCTAGAAATATTATTATGAAACTTCCGACTACAGTAGTCGATATCTTTAATTTTTCTGGAATTTTTTTTAATGTACCGACTACCGTAGTCGGAATTTCCCAATTTTTTTGACAGCAAACTGCCGTTTTATTATATGCATCTGCTTACAAACACAATATCATAAAACCTAAGAATCCAACCAAACAAATATAACAACTAAAAAACCAATCAAACAGCAAAACTTTGACTAAACGTCTCAAACAACCAATTAAACATGAAGAAATAGTCTAAATATTCAAGCATTTGAAACATCACAAACCAACAACCAAGAGATTTCAAGTCGATAAAGTCTAAATGTCACAATAAAAAACAATAACCAACAACTACAAGCTAATTGTCATCGGATTCGGTCTCTTCCTCATCATCAGACCCTTGAGGCATGTGCTTCATCATAAACTTCTCGATTTTAGCAAGCTTAGCATCGGAAGTTTCACATTTTTGTTTCAGCTCTGCAATTTGCCTTCGCATCGCTTCCATTTCTTTGGTATTTTGCGAAGTAAAAGCATTGGACAACAACGGTGAAGGCCTAGACGAAGAATGCAGAACTCCAGTCCGCTTGGGCAGCTCAATTGGTTTCAAGGGGATATTTGGAATAAGAGACCAAGGATCGAATCCCGTCAGCGGCAGTGTGGGGGTTTCTTCTTGAAATAAAGGAGGCCCCTTGTGCGCAGCGTGGTACTGGTCTAACCTTTGAAATCAATTGAGTCACCATGATTTACCTCCTTCACAGACCTGTCGGACCGGGGTGTGGGGGCTCCTGGGTGGGAGATTCCACCTTTTGGAATAAGAATGCAGAACTCCAAGCCCATAGACTCTACCTTTGCTTGGACCACCTGCCACCTCTGTCCATATTGAAGTGATGTCTGCGGGCGATGGTCGGACTGCGGTACCATCCTCTGAAGCAGGCTGGGTCTGACGCCAATCTTCCAAACTTTTATGAAATCCTTCCTGAAATAAAAAGTTATGTAAACAATTGGCATTCAAACAATATACCAGTACATCTGAGAAAGTGCAGATGCTATCTAATTTTATTACCTTCAGCTTTGATAACCATTTACACACAGTTGAGCGATAAAGCCAGCATATACTACATATATTACATTTACCTTAATGAATCTTCACACAGAGAATTATTCCCAAAAAAAAAAAAAGTTGCAAGTTAACAGATCATATTGTTTATCTTTATTAGTTATTTTCCATTTCTTATCTCTGAAGTGCAACTAAGAGGTGGAAATTCTGGACATAAAGCCATATGGCATGACAAAAGCATATCATTGAATGGGAAAAAACTAAACCAAAATAACCCAACCCGAAAGTTCAAGGTCATGGTTAAATTTTCTTTATACAGACAGTATGTAACTCAGCCTCTCAATGAGACACAAACATAGTGAAATTCAATTCAATTTCCATACTTTGTCGAATACGAACAACCTAACCGCTGAAGTTAAGTGGATATGCACCTAAAACCTTTGTCCTTATATCAGTTGCATCATCACAAGTTTTGTAGAGTGAATATGCAAATCAGCAAATGAACCAACAGGTCATAGTTATTTTGCTCTTAGCACAATCTTCAAAGCCAAACAACTCGACCAAACCAACAGAATTTTAATGTTTTGCACCATAAAAGTTGACTCACTGCACCATATACATCTGATAAAGAAATTAGCATCTAGCAAAATATTTGTTTGCATAGACATAGTACTCATATGTTCAAGTTGTATATCAGTTGTACCATTTTTTACTATTTGAGAATTAGTCCATCAATCTAAATTTCCAAGAAGCAAAGAAATTGATCCCAGAAAAAAATATAATCTTTCAAGTCTTTTACAGTCTATCACAACCCCATTTTCTAAAGATAAATTACTCTTTTTTCTCCTTCTACCTTTGGTCTTCAGTTCATTTTTGAGAATTACTTAGTTCATAAGAGAAATTGACCCCGGAAAAAAAATTGCAGACCCATAGAGAACCTGCTTAATAATGGATAGAGAAAGGAAATAGCATGGGATAAAATGTATTTTGTATTATCCTAAGATTAGAGGTTACTACATGATAGAATTTACGGTTCAAGATCTTACATATGTCTCCTTAGCACGCGGCTCGACCCAACCTTCTCTTGTACCGTTCTTCTTCTTCTTCTTCTTCTGTGTCTCCGCGAAGACCTCAAAAAATGGCACAGCCTCTCCCCCATTTAACTTCCACTACAAAATTGAAAAATAAGAGTTGGATAAAAGTTAATCGTATTTAGATAATTTAAAAGAAGAAAAATTAATTGGCTAAATTACCAGTCTTCGTCGGTGTCCCGCGAAACTCATGGAACCTCCAGTGTGTAACGAGCCACCCTTTTGAGAAGCTCGGGCTTTCTTTGCTTTTTCACTCTTCTTAAATTCAGGAGTTTCCCAATAGGCTAAAAATTTAGCCCACACATCATCCCGCAGCCATTCAGGCTTCTTATTGAGTTTTCGGGCATCATAAAAGTGTTCTTTAATCCGCAAAGTTACTTTCTTCTCGAAAATGGTATTTATTTCATCTTCATAACGAGGCTGCCATGTACACTTTGTCTGCAAAATAACTAATATCATTAGATGGAAAATCGGGTATTACATAAATCATATAAATATGAATTTTATTTGTACCCTAAACTGATCTCACATTTGAATTCTGACATCGTATGGAATGTCCTTGTATCTACCCCAAGCATCAAGCATTAATGGTTTAAATGATGCTGTAACCATATTGCCAGCACATGAGGGAATGAACCTGCATTAAAATTAAATCATCTGGACTTTTTTACTTTCAACAAATTAAGGGAAAACATAAGGATTACTTACCCTCACTAGACACTTCATCTTCACCATCAGGGATGATAATAAGTCTCCCGTATTCGTCATACTCTAATGTATCTTTAACATTCTGCCTCTGTGAAGTAGCTGGTGTAGTACTATCGATGGATGGCGATGATGGTCTGGCAGGAACTTCAATTCTCAACCCAGAAATGCTAGGTGTGGATGATGCCGGAGTGGATGTTGCACGCACATATGAAGAGCTACTGTGCTGATTAGTATGAATCCCCGTGCAAGAGCCCACATTAGGTGTGAGCATAAAATTGGAAGAGTGCGTCCCATGGGAAGAATAGAACTGGACTGTCCAGGCGGCGGTGGTTTAAAAAACGCACTTGGGAATGAATTAGTCGAATGAGGAGGATGAAGAGTAGCTGGTGGGAAACATAGACCTATAGATGGATTATCTGGTTGTTTCTTACTTTTTTTACGCCGTCCACTAACCCCAGATATGTTTACTTTTCTGAGCACTTCAACACTTCAAACCAGCAAATAACCACTGAACCGGAAAAATCCAGCAAAAAAGGGGTAAACCAGCAGCAAAATAGTAAAAAAAAACAGCAAAAAAAACAGAAGCTACTCAACTGCTAAAATGCAGTTTTTAACAAATAAAACAGTCTTCACTGTTTGCTTCTGTGTGCTCTTTTTTCTAATCATGTTCTCATGGAACCGGAAAAAAAAAAACAGCCAGTCAAATAACATAATATGATGAAACTCTGGGAACTTTGTTAAAAATCAGAACAAGACTTAGATCTAACATACTGGAAAGATGAGATGAAGGAAAAGATAAGCATGGAAATGAGGTTCAGGCGTTCAGCACAAAAGCAATATATTTTTTGCTTTTCAACGACAACAACAACATATTCAGTGAAATTCCACAACGTGAGGTCTGGAGAGAGTAGAGTGTACGCAGACCTTACCTTGGTAGTTAGAGCGGTTGTTTCCGAGAGACTCTCGGCTCAAGACAAAACATAAGCACAAACAAAGCAAAGCAAAGCAAGAAAAACGGTCATACCCGATCAAAAAAATTTAAAGCATAATGAAAATGCTGGTATCAAAGTGAATAAGTCATGATAGCGCATTCTGAAAAAGTAAGTAGTAACTAGCGCGGTTAAATAAGCTAAACAAAGTACATATATAGCAGCAGAAATCAGAAAACTTGTTGGAACGTCCAATCACTTCACAAAGTACACTTATTGCTTTTCAAAAAGTAAGCAAAATGCAAAAGGGAAGTGGGAAAGCAAAACCAGAAAACTTGTCATCCCTTTCTAAGCCAAAAACTCCAAGTCTCGTCAGGTCTCAGTAAGAGGGAATCCTAAGCTTCCATTAGAGAAATATAATTAATTGCTATAATCATACAGTTCAGAAGGACCAACAACATTTTCAGTTTCTCAATTCTTTATATTTCCACAATGTTGAATAAGCAAACAGTGAAGACTGAAGAGCACACAGAAGCAAACATGGTATCAATTATTTCTATTTCCACAATGTCAAATAAGCAAACAGATATTGAAGTGATTGGAACAACTACGCCTCAATCCCAAACAAGTTGGGATCGGCTATATGAATCCTCACTGACCATCTTATGAGGTCACTAGGTGATTTATGTGTATGTGTATCTAATTTAACAACTTGGATCAGAAAGTATAGAAACATTAGCAGAGTTACAGTTCAAATAACTTGATCTTGGTATCACACCTGTACCGATTTTCAAAAGATAAATCTACGTGGATTCCAAGTTATTCTATATCTATTAGTATACACGATAGAGAAGCATATTTTTTAGATAGATTTTGCTTCAAACATATATACTTAATTAAATGCTAGTTATTAGTCGTACTTATCTTGCTCACAAATTAAATTTCAGAAGCTTAAGATCCAACATACATTAAGCAATTAAGCAAAATCAGCTCTTAAATATTAGATTGCTACTGATGTTTTGTAGTCGGAATTGGTAGTCATAAATAGATTATTTTCTGGTAGTGTGATAAGGGATTTGAGAGTAATATCTAGCTTCTAGTTTGACTATATGTCTCATTCAACCCGTCAAGAATTGAAATAGCTTAGGTTTCTGCAGATGAACTATAAACTCTCTTGATTATTCACAATTACAAGAAGGTGCAGGAACCAAAGCTTAAAATTCCTCCAACAGTTTCTTAAGTCTTGAAAAGTACACAGAAACAGAAGAATTTCTCTGAGTTAAACTTGTTATTTCGTTATGTATATTAAAGGTTCTTGAACCATCTATCTTGTTGAATCTTTCTTGAAGATCCTGTTAATGTTGAGATTAGTGTTATGACATTTGACCCAACATATCTTCTGAAGTACTGATTTGAATGCATAAAAAAAAATGTTGGGACAAATGTCATAACATTCGGATCAACATCTTCGAAAAACAGTTTTTGTCTTACTTCACGGTAAACAGTAATATTTTAATGTGAGGTAAAAATGACTTAGGCGTGGTGAATTGGAGCTGTGTAAAACGTGGAAGAAAGAGTCAAAGCTTGGGGAAGAAGTCGAGTAAGGAACAAGTCAAAGTTGTTGAGAGTTTCACTCTTTAATCATCTACTACAAGCTGCCCATCTTTTCATCAACTTCCACAACCGAACGATGAGACTTTCAAGGGAACTCTCTACTCTAAATAGAGAGGCCACAACACTGAATCAATCATCCAGAATTACATTGCAAAAATACCAAGAGAGCTCTCGGGATTTCATCTCAAGAAATGTGGATCACAAGTGTTGCATGAGTGTGTCGACAACATTTTGTCCAACATTACAATTGATGTTTAGATTCTAGATTAGTTTTGTATGGAGCGATTGTAATGAGAGGTTGTCTATGTCTACTTAGCTAGATTTTTCAGGCAAAAGTCATCTGCGACTTCAACTTTTAATTTATTTCCATTTTATATTGTAAATCTGTAAAAAAAAAAGGAATTTATAATTTTGTATATAATATATATACAATACATCTAGTCATTGACCATCACAAGTTATATAATATATATAACTTATGAAAATTTTAAAACCTTATGTTCTTTAAATTCCGCTGCATTTACTTTGTAAAGTTTCTGTTTTGCTAAAGTGTTGTTACTGGTGTCAGACGACATAACTGCTGACATTCGAAAATAGAATTGACATTCGATTATTTCATCTCTTGTTTTTATTTCCCATAGCATTTGACACCCTCTCACATGTGGTATCAGAGCCGACACTTAACACAATAAGTGATTGGTCATGTTGTTATAAGCTATGGATCCGACAAATCCAACTATTGGTAGGCTTCTTATATTAGATGGATCAAATTATGCCTATTAGAAGATTCACCTACGTTCTCATATCAAATCAATTGATATTAGGGCATGAAGATCTATAACCAATGGATATGTTGTTCCAATATTGCCACCGGATGAGGAAGGTGACATTTTTGTTAAACCTGAATCTGAATGGACTACAGAATAAACCAATAATGCTTTAACGAAAAGGCCTTAAATGCAATTTTTGGATGAGTTGATCTTTACATGTTCAAACTCATTCAAAACTTCCTCACGACCAAATACGCATGGGATACTTTACAAATTCATTGTGAATGGAGCTCAAGTATTCGTCGAACAAAGCTACACATGCTCATGAGTAAATATGAACGTTTAAGGATGAAAGAAATGGATGATATTAAATCTTATTTTAAAAAATTGATTGACATATCAAATGAATGTCAAGTGTTTGGTGAACCATTAACCAACACTCAACTTGTTGAAAAGGCTCTCCGTTCTCTTCCTGAAAAGTTCAATTTAAAGATTTGTGTTATTGAAGAAGCTCACAATCTTGCCATAATGGACATTCATACCTTGATGAGCATACTCAAAACTTATGAGATGAACATTGAGAATCAAAATGAATTGTATAAAAGAAAGAATGTGGCACTTCAAGTTCAATCCTCGGAGAGTCAAATCGAAGAAGAGGATGAGAATCTTGAAGAAATTGGTGAAGGTACAAATGTTGCCTTACTCACTCGAAAATACAATTCGATGGTGAGGAAGTTCAACAATGAGAGAAAGCAATCTAAATCTAAAGAGCACCAAAACCAAGTCTTCAATCAAAAGCCCACTAGATTCCTTCAAAATGTACAAAAAGGAAATCAAATAAGAAGAACCAACTCAGATCGTACCAAATTTGATCCCAAACAACTTGAGTCCGTGCAATGTTATGCATGCTCAAGTTGGGGTCATTATACTAACGAATGTGCAAACACTCTTAGAAAATTTGGTAAGAACCTATGGGTTCTGTTAGTGATGATGAAGAAGAAGAAAATGAAGGAGATCGTGAAATTGAAACACAATCAATGCTAGCCACTGTTTTCGAACAGTCTCTATCGGATAATGAAGATGTCGTATTTAGTAGAAACTCTATAAATTAATGCTCTTGGGACCATTAAATTTTATTAATTAAAAGAGATATTAATTAATTGATAAATTAATATTTATTAATTTATATATTAATTAATACTTTATCAATTTATAGATAAATTTATAATGAAATACCCAATTTACAAACACCCTTCAACCTTCCACTTCATTATTGTTCAATGTACTATATCAAATAAAGCACCCTTCCATCTCCCACTTTATTATACTTCTTGTGTTCAATGTACTACTTTATGGATATTTAAAAATATTTCCTATATAAACACAAGATCAAATCATGCTAACACAAACAATGCATGTCGAACATGTCCTGAACTATCCAGAAGAAAATGTAGTTGCACAGTTGTTGACTGATGAAGAAATAATTGAGAGCATTATGAGAACTGATAAAGGTGATGAAGATGAAGATGATGATGAAAGTTCTACAGTAGAGCCTCATTCGCGAAACGAGGCTATTAAAGCGGCAATCACATTGAATAATTTCTTGTTGAGCTATGAGAAAACAACACCAGAAGTTCTTAACAATGATAAGAAAAATTAGAGATGAGATTAAATGTGACATTGATTTCAACAAAAAACAAAAGACAATTGAGTTATTTTTCAAGAAGTCTTCATAAATCACTCATGTATTATGTAGTATATAAGGAATTATTAATTTATATTTTACATGGGGTCTATATGAGTAATCAAAAATGTATTATCTTATAATTTTAGTGAATTATTAATTTAGCAAGTTATCCCCGAGTCGGGACTGACCAAAAATATTATCTAAGAGAGTTTATTAAATAATTGAGTATTAATTAATAGAGTTTCTACTGTATAATGTTATCTCAGATGTCACGACATTTGCTCCAACATCAGCAACGACATCAACATCCGAAAGGTATGAATTCTTTAACTATTCTGATCAAGTTGAATGCAAAGATGATATGATTAATGAATTACAAAGTATTTGTAAAGCCTTAATCATAGAATCCAAGCAACTTGACAAAAAGGTAAAATTTTTAACTCATGAGAATTTAGAATTAACATGCACGATAACCCGACTTGAGGTTGCACTTACCAAAAAGGATATTGAATTTGGTAAGATTCGTGCAAAATTGGATTTAGCCGAAGCAACCTTCCGCAAGCTCAACACTGGGACTTTAAAATTGAATGAGATACTCAACTTTAGTAAACCTTCACATGCAGGTATTGGGTACGAAAACTCTCTTAAAACCATATGCTCTAATCTCTTTGATAAAAATGAGAAAATATGTTTTATAAAAAAAAAAAGGGATGAATTATAGTTTCTCATATATGTCAAAGAATATGAAGTTTGTGTGTCATCACTGTAACTCTCATGGACGCTTAAAACCATACTGTTTCAAACATCAAAACTCTGTGAGCAAAATGTTGCCTAAAATGTTGTCCAACATTTCGGATAACAATCGCAGTAACATTTCTGAGTCAAAAGGTAAAAATGTTTTAAGAGAGTTTGGGTTCCTAAAAAGGATATAACATGTAATGTTTTTATAACTGCATTAAGAACTAACATTTCAGGTTCTTGGTACTTTGATAGTGGATGTTCTCGCCACATGACAGGTACAAAAGGTTTTCTAAAGAACTATGAGTCATTCAATAGAGGAAATGTGACTTATGGAAGTGGCAGTAAAAGCAAAATAATTGGAAAAGGGATCTTGAATGTTCCTGAATTTTCAGCCTTAAGAAATGTCTTACACGTTGAGGACTTAATGACTAATTTGATTAGTATTAGTCAACTGTGTGATGACAACCTTGAAGTAAAATTTAATAAGAATGCCTGTAAAGTTACAAATGAAGCAAATATATGTGTCATGATATGTACAAGAACAAGTGACAATTGATATCTTGTTGTAAGAAAAGAAACACGCAATAATGCTAAGATCGATGATACAACACTATATCATCAAAAGTTGGGGCATGTTAACTACCATAATTTAGAAAAATTGGTCTCATATGAAGCGGTTAGAGGCTTACCCAATCTTTGTCATAAAGGTAAAACTATCTATGAAGATTGTCTGAAAGGTAAGCAAACCCTTGTCTCTCATAATGTTGTCCAACACAACGGACAACATTCAGGTACGTTTCACTGTTTTCAATTACTGCATATGGATTTAATGGGTCCAATTGAAGTAGACAGTCTAGGAGACATGAGGTACTTCTATGTGATTGTAGATGATTTTTCTAGATATTCATGGATATATTTTTTGAAATAAAAATCACAAACTTTTGACATGTTTAAATTTTTGCACTCTAGGATCAGGAATTTGTTCTATTCTCCTATTTTTCGAATTAGATCCGATCATGAAAAAGAATTTGAAAATAGCTCATTCACAAAAAATTGTGAAAAAAAATGAATTTTCCATGAGTTTTCTGCTCCCAAAACTCCTCAACAGAATGAGTAGCAGAAAGGAAGAATAGAACACTACAAGAAATGGCTAGAGTTTTCTTAGTTCTAAAAAAATGTCAAAACGTTTTTTGGCCGAAGCCTTAAATATTGCTTGTCACATCTCTAAGAGAGTCTACTTAAGGCCAGGAACAAAGATGACTCCCTATGAGCTTATAAATGTAAAGAAACCTAACTTGCGTTACTTTCATATTTTTTGGTGTATTTGTTATGTTTTAAATGATATAGATCATTTGGCAAAATTTGACTCTAAGAGTGACAAAAGATTTTTTGTTGGCTATTCCCAAAACAATCACGCTTATCGAGTATACAATTTGAGGACCAGAACTGTACAAGTGTCTGTAAATGTTATTTTTGATGATTTTTCTGATCTTACAAAAAGTACAGTTGAAAATAACACTATAGTTTCAGTGGAAAATACGCAGACTGGTGAAGAATCAGATGTTTCCCCAAATGTTGCCACACCCGAAGCAACATCTGAACCTGGAATAGAGACCACAGAGGCCATGAAGGAGGAGTCACATGCTGAATTGTCAGATCAAGTTCGAAGGGACCCCTCATCAAGGATTAGGAAGAATCATCCCACGGGCCAGATGATAGGGGGAGTTTTTGAAGGAATTAGAACAAGAGGTAAAGAACCACTCAACTATAGAGAAATGGTAAGGTATGTGTGTATGTCAACCATAGACCAAGAGGTTATTCTTTCTTGTTTTATATCTACTTTAGAACCAAAAAATATTTTTGAAGCACTCAAAGATAATTTTTGGATTCAAGCAATGCAAGAAGAGCTTGAATAATTTTCTCGAAATGAAGTCTGGGACTTAGTTCCACGTCCAAATAATATAAATCTAATTGAAACTAAGTGAATTTTTAAAAATAAATCAGACGAACCGGGAACAGTTGTTAGAAACAAAGCTCGTCTAGTTGCACAAGGCTATACTCAGGTTGAATGAATTAATTATGACGAAACCTTCGCACCTATGGCTAGAATTGAGTCAATTAGACTTTTCTTGCTATTTCTTGTTGTCTGAAAATTATTTTACATCAAATGGATGTAAAAGGTGCATTCTTAAATGGTTATCTAGATAAGAAAGTTTATGTTGAACAACCAAAAGGATTTGAAGATCCTTAACATCCACACTTTGTGTATAAGCTCGAAAAGTCTTTGTATGGGTTGAAACAAGCCCCTCGTGCATGGTATGATCTTCTAACTAACTTCCTTCTTGAATTTGGTCTTAATCGTGGTGAAGCTAATCGTACTTTATTCACTAACCGTCACGATGTAGATATTATTATTTCTCAAATCTACGTAGATGATATAGTCTTTTGTTCGACCTCACAGTCTTATCTAAAGTCATTTGTTGAATCTATGACATCTACATTTGAAATTAGCATGATTGAGGAACTAATTTTTTTCTTAGGTGTGCAGATTAAGCAAAGTGAATATGGAATTTTCATCTCACAAAGTAAATATGCTAAGAATCTAGTTAAAAGATTTGGTTTGGAGAACGCTAAACAGATGAAAACGCCGATGGATTCATCGCAGAAGGTATGCAAGGATAATGTTGGTGAAAATGTTGACCCAACATTATATCGATCTATGATAGGTAGCCTTCTTTATCTTACTGCTAGTCGCCCAGATATTATGTTTAGTGTTTGTGTTTGTGCACATTTTCAAGCCTATTCCAAAATATCTCACTTAAATACCGTGAAACGTATTATTCAATATGTTGTTGGCACATGTGAGTTGGAAATTTGGTATTCCAAAGACACTAATCCTAACTTGATAGGATTTAGTGACTCAGATTGGGCTAGAGATGTGGATGATAGAAAAAAATACAAACATATGATGTTTTTATCTTGGCAATAATCTTATTTCATGGTATAGTCGTAAATAAAAATGTGTCTCACTTTCAACTGCTGAATTTGAATATGTAGCAGCTGGAAGTTGTTGCTCTCAATTAATATGGCTAAGGCACATGTTAGATGACTATGGTTTTACAAGCAACATTTTGATTTTGTACTGTGATAATCTGAGTGCCATTAATATTTCCAAAAATCCAGTTTAGCACTCACGTACAAAACATATTGATATTAGACATCACTTTTTAAGAGATTTAGTCAAAAAATAGCTAGTTCAAATCGAACATGTTGACACTCTTCATCAACTAGCTGATATTTTATACAAGTTTTGGACCATGAGGGATTTTTAGTTTGAAGAAATCTCTTGGTCTTTGTAGTCTCTAAAAAGAAGGCATTTTTTGTGAATGTCGGCTGAAACGTTGTCTAACATTTCAGATGACATTTGCCTATGTTATATATATATATCATAAAAAGGGAGTGTCAAAATATGGCAAAGTCTATACAAATAATTGGCAACTGTGCAAAATGGGCAAAGCCCTTGAAAAGATGCAGTTCCTATTCTATATGAGTATCAAGTGCTTCAAAAGAATTTTGAGAATACTAAATAAGTATTCTTATTTTTTACACGAAAAACTCATTTGTATGTGTTTTATGAATAGATAAAGAACACGATGAGAAAATGTTATATTGGTCCAGTGGTCAAGCTCATAAAATACTTATAAAATGTGTCTTGATGTGTTGCCAAAACGAAAAAATTTTGTGGGATCAAAATACTTGTGTCGTCCAAAATGTTGCCAACATTGTTGTTGACATGTTCAGACTGTGATATTATTGGGATGTTGTTCTTAACTGATTTCAGAAAAATTAAAATTTTATCCCTATTTTTATGCCTTGTTTTAATAGGAATTTCAAACTTTAAAATGATAAGGTTAACTTGAGTTCCTACCGTGATGTTCATCTTTTTATCCCAAAATTTTAGGTATAATTTATTAGATAAATCTCAAACTTCTAAAATTAAGGAATTTTTGTTGCGTAGAAAGGTTTGCCATGTATATAAATATTCCTCTTATTTGATATTTTTTTATTATTTCTGATTCTCCCTAAAAATATATTTAAAAAAAAAGGAAAAATCACATCACACTTCGGGTATAACCCTACCTACCCTATGGAATCATCACCAAATCAAACTCTAATCACATTCACAAACCCTAATTTCTCAAAATCCTCTCATCAATTCTCATCGATGAAAACTTCTCCAATGTCAGAACAAATGTCAACCAACATTTCATCCAACACTCCCATGAGTATTAGCCCTCCGTCGAATACACCTCTGCAATCAGGCCATTCTTCTTCCTCCCCCCAGAAGATCTGTCTATGGGTCATCCGGGAGAGGCTGTTTTGGCTTCTCTTACACTCCCATGAGTATTAGCCCTCCGTCGAATACTCCCATGAGTAGTGTGTTTGAGAAAACAGTCCAAGAAGGTTCGAGTAGCAAAAGGACTAAATGTGAAATATCTAAACCCGTCTACTCAAGCAGTGATAGTGAAAGTACGAACTCTGTTTTCTCAACTGATGAAGAACCATCTGCCTCTGAACAACTCAGTGTGCCTCAAGAAAGGAAAATCCTAGATGAAACCCCTTGAAATAATTTTTTCCAAAGGGACTTCCCACGACTACAAGGAAAAGTGATGTTCCAAATGTTTCCTCAGATGCCACAACATCTCAAGCAGCATTTCAGCCAACATCAGAAGAGACACAAACACCAAAATCCTCCAGCAAAACCGAATTTGATTCTGACCTTGAGGTATCTATCTACTCAGAAAAATTCTATTCTAAAACTAATTCTTATAATTGGGACTGGTACAAGAATAGAGTTATTAGGTCTGAAAAAAGTATTAGACATTGCCTCATGTTCAGAATATGGCTTGGTAGAGTTCTTAAAAGAAAGACAACTTCTAGGATGTGTTATTGAAAAAGGACTGTATGTTGATAAAATAGTCAGGTTGTTTTATGCGAATCTAAATTCTGCTATAGAGGTTACCTCCTTGGAGAAATTTGGGGAGATATATCTCTATAACAAAATATATTCTTTCACACCTACTGTTATGACCGATGTATGAGATTAAATGCTGAGGAGAATGTTAGAGAAGCAGACCCTGCAGTGGACAATAGAGATGAAGTAATTAAGTACCTCACATGAGGTATAATGCATAAGTGGATCTCTAAATGTCCAGCCTCTAAATTAACAGTCCTGTTTGCTACCCTTCACAAAATTGCTATACATATTTGGATTCCTTCAATGAATGAGTCAATTGTAACTACAGAACAAGCCACCCTGATGTATAAAATTGGAAAAGGTTTGAGAGTTGATCTGGGGAAAATGATCTTCCATCAAGTTGCCAGTTTGGCACAAAAAGAATCAACCTCAATCCTCTCTTATCCCTCTCTGATATATAAAGTTTTAACTACCCAAGGTCTTAAGCCTAAGAGAGAGGACACATTAGGGAAGGCTCCTGAACTGTACACATTAAACAAAGCAGTTTTGAAGAGTAGAGACAGAGTCATCGACTTGCCTTGGAAGAAGAAGCTAAAATTGAAAATGTTGCCAGAAATGTCACCAACATTCTGGGCAATATTGGTCCAAGACAATCTACACTGTCTACAAAATAGCTTGTGGATCAAATTGCAAAGATCAACCAACAAATTACAGAAGTTGATGTTGCAAGGAAAGCCCTGATACAAGCTAGAGATTATTTCATGATGCTACCTTCTTCACAAAAAGGGGGAGATGATGCTGATGATGCTGATGCAGGGGAAAGAAGCTAAAGCTGGGAGGCAGAGGAAACTAAAGCTGTTATGCAGGGGTAGAAAGTTGATGCTGCTGTATGATGAGCAAGGAGGAAGCTGAATGATGTTGCTGAACCTAAGATATAAATGTTTGATTAAATGTTTTGAGGGATTGATGTAGATTTTTTATTGACAATGGTTTATTTCTATTTGTGTTTTGTATATATTGGATGATTTATGTATATATGTGCTAACATCTTTCTTCTTTACTAATCATATGAATCGGTACACGCATGATTACTTGAAAGCAATCGCAGGTTAAGGGGGAGCAATAGCATTGATATTATTGATCACAAATGTCGGACAACATTTGTCTCAATATCCTAAGTCAGATTAGGTTTGTAATGGGTTTTGTGAAGAAAGGCAAAAAATAGGAGATTGTTAATGTTGGGGTTGGTGTTGTGACATTTGACCCAACATATCTTATGAAGTACTGATTTGAATGCATAAAAATGTTGGCACAAATGTAATAACATTCGGACCAACATCTTCAAAAAATAGTTTTTGCCTTACTTCACGGTAAGCAGTAATATTTTACTGTGAGATAAAAATGACTTAGGTGTGGTGAATTGGAGCTGTGTAAAACGTGGGAGAAAGAGTCAAATCTTGGGGAAGAAGTAGAGTAAGGAACAAGTCAAAGTTGTTGAGAGTTTCACTCCTTAATCATCTGCCACAAGCTGCCCATCTTTTCATCAACTTTCACAACCGATCGATTAGACTTTCAAGGGAACTCTCTACTATAAATAGAGAGGTCACAACAGTGAATCGATCATCCAGAATTACATTGCAAAAATACCAAGAGAGCTCTCGGGATTTCATCTCAAGAAATCTGGATCACAAGTGTTGCCTGAGTGTGTCGACAACATTATGTCCAACATTACAATTGATGTTTAGATTCTAGATTAGTTTTGTATGGAGCGATTGTAATGAGAGGTTGTCTATGTCTACTTAGTTAGATTTTTCAGGCAGATGTCATCTACGACTTCAACTTTTAATTCCTTTCTATTTTATATTGTAAATATGTAAAAGAAATTTGTAATTTTGTATATAATATATATACAATACATCTGGTCATTGACCATCATAAGTTATATAATATATATAACTTATAAAAATTTTAAAATCTTGTGTTCTTTAAATTCGCTGCATTTACTTTGTAAAGTTTCTGTTTTGCTAAAGTGTTGTTACTGATGTTAGACGACATAATTACTGACATTCGGAAACAGAATTAGCATTCGATTTATTTCATCTCTTGTTTTTATTTCCCATAGCATTTTACACCCTCTCACATAACCAACCACACAATCTGAGCGTCAGTGGCATACATTATACCACTAAGTAAATTCTTTGACACAGAGTTTAAAATCCAAGATAAGACAATAACATTCTTTCCCAGTGTTTCCATAGACTTTCTGGGAACCTTCCTTTAGTACAAGAGCCATTTATCATTCCTAACTTGTTTCTACCTCTCAAGGCAATTTTCATTGACCTTAATCATAGTTTTCTATACATGTCAACTGGAAGGTGATAATCTGAATGCCACACACATCAGAAGAGGAATGCAAGAATAGTGGATGGTTGTAATCGATTCCTATCCCTTGATGCATCATATTCCCAGAATCATTTCCAGTTTCTTGAGTGGTATTCTGTGTGTTTCATCCATTTGGTAGGGATGTATTCACTCCATTAACACCAATAGCAGTTGCATTTGCATTCTGAGGAGTAGTCATGATTCTTGTTCACAGAACTTAGCGAAAGGAATATATTTTTTTTGTTTTTGATTTTTCCAGAAGAATAAAAAAATTACAGAAGCTTGGATCGTGTCTCACGCTCTAATACCATGTTGTAAACTGATGCTTAGTTGAAGATTAGGAATATCATATTGAAATGTAGATATGAAATCAATATCTTTGTATCATTCAGTTGTGTAGTTTACAATGATTAGAGACCTTGTATATATACATTATCTCATCATGATTTAGTCGACTAACTACATACAATTAACTCTGCTAACTCCTAACTGCTAACTGTTAACTACTAATTGTTTATAACTAACTGATAACTAACTTAACTAACTTTGGGAAATTTACATAATCTGATTTCTTCAGCTCATATTAACAAAAACCAAATCGAACTAAATATAATATATATCCATCGATTTGGTTATTGTCGGTCTGGGTCGGTTTGTTCGATTTTTCAATTTTTAAAAAACTTAATGATATTTCTCTCTTTCATTTTTTTTGTACGATAAAAAAGACTTTTTCATTCTTTTCCAACTTATAATTTGTTATTATTACTTTGTTATTGTGGGAGATGTAATTTTCTTGAAATATCGAGAAAATATCTTAAGATCTATAAGCTTTAATCAAGTGAATAAAGATTATAAGTTTATAAGAAACCCAATCTTTTTTAGGTAAATATCATAAATGTTTATGTGAATTAATGAGATTGGATTTCATGGATCTCTTTTAGTTAGAAATGAGCTTAAGGTGTGAAGTTCATTAGTCTATTAGAGATAAAGAAAAATTAATAAAAATAAACAAAATATTTAAACTTACTTATAGAAATTAATATATCTTATATATATATATATATAAATATAAAAATTATGTATATGATTTGTCGGTTCGGTTTGGTTTTTCTTTGGTTTATTTTTCACAAAATCAAAATCAAACCAAATATTATCGGTTTTTAAAAATTTAAAATAAAACCAAACCCAAACAACTATCGATTTATTTGATCGGTTTAGTTGGATTTGCGGTTTGGATCGATTTTTAACCAAATCGCTAACACCCCTATGTAGAAGTATTCCTTAATCATTTGATTTTTTTTTTGGTTAGTTTCAAGGCTTTCTAAGTTTTTTCCTTTTGTAATAATTTTTTTCTTTCTTTTTTGTCAATGACAATTTTTAGATTTTTTTCAGCATATTTATAAAAATTGTATCGTTGTAACTTGTAAGATAGAATATGTATCACTATTATATGTGTATAGAAATTGTATCGTATGTATATAAACTGTATCATTGATATATAGAATATGTATCCCTACAGTATGTGTGTAGAAATCGTATCATTGTTGTATAGAATATGTATCAATACTTTATATGTATAGAAACTGTATCATTGATCTATAGAATATGTATCCCTACAATATGTGTATATAAATTGTATCATTGTTGTATACAATATATATCAATATTGTATATGTAAAAAAATTGTATTATACATATAGAAATTGTATCATTGTTGTATAGAATATGTTTTCCTTTAGTATATGTATATAAAATGTATTATTATTGTATGATTTATATATAATAAACATAAAATCAACGTATACTTACTAATTATATACTTGTTATATAATTATTACACATATTTTTTAGAATATTTCTTAAAGGCTCAATTTCCTCCACCACTTCTCCTTCTTCCGGTTCCTCCTCCTTCTCAAGGATTTTATATGATAAAACAATTCTTTTCAAGTTTCTTTCTTCTTTTTTCATTACCGTTTAACAAAATTGCTGCCAGAAATCTTTCCGAGAATAACGCATATAAATCACTTATTAATATGGGGTTACCCACTCTACTAGTTTTTGTGAATATTTGGATTGTGATGTTTCCAGTAGAAAATGTAGTAGCAGTAGCCTAAGTCGTACTACTTTAAGCCTCTCCTTTCCTAGTGTAATTATGCTACAAGGAGAGGCTTCAGTTTGTTTGTAATGTTTAATAATATAAGTATGTTTATGACAAAAAAAAAATAAGAGAGAGCAATTCTAAAAAAAAAAAGAGGAGAGAAATACTAGTTTAATAAAAAGTGAAAAGACAGAAATTCTTGGAAATGAAAGTAAGGACAGAAAAAATCATTGGCAAATGAAGTTAAAAAGTGAAAAGACAGAAATTCTTGGAAATGAAAGTAAGGACAGAAAAAATCATTGGCAAATGAAGTTTGGGTGATCGTCCATGAGAGGGAAAAGAAATAAATGAGAATTTTAGAAATAATTTGATGTAAATCGTGAAGCTAGATATTAAAAAATAAATTAAAGAAGAATGTAAGAAAATAAGATTTGATTAAATTTATCTTTAATTTATTTAGCCGTCCAGAAAACAATCATTCGCAAATTTGTCTCTTTCTCTTTAATTTGTTTTGTCTCTTTCTTCCACAGTGTTAAAGTTTTTCGTATTTTAACTAAGGTAATTTTACATTTCAAGTAATGACTAAATACTAATAGGCGGTCCAAAAAATAGCCATGTAAGCTAATTTTTACCTTATTCTTATAGTGAGAAAAGTTCATTATATGTGAAATTAACCCAAAGAAGTATAGAGATCGATGCAATACGATTTAAATTTTGAGAAAAATGCTTGTAAATTTTATTAAGTTATTTATGAAACCAAGAATTACTATTTTTTTCTCATCTTAATACCTCATTATGTGTCTATTTACATAGCATTATTTAATTAGACATAGAGTGTAAAAGGGGACGAAGTCTTTTAAGCATGTCGTTAGATTTTTGTTATTATAAAAGCATGCTACTAATGAAAAAATAAATTTTAATATTAAACCTTTTTTACACATAAAAATATGTCGTTCGATGATAGAATAAAAAAGGGCAGTCTAGTGTGTAGAATTGTGTAATTCTCATTGTCTGGAGTCTTCTAATTAATAAAATATATATAGGTGTTTACAATTACAAACCTAATTGTATGAGAATATCTAGTTTACATAATTACATCAAAATAATAATTACAGAATATATGGAGAATATAAACATATTCTCCAGCACACCCCCGAAATCGGAGCAGGAGGAGGACGGACGCTCAGACTGGATCTGAAGTCAATGAACAACTGCCGAGGAAGTCCCTTAGTAAATATATCTGCATATTGATAGGAAGAAGGAACATGTAACATCTGAACATGACCCATGGCAACTTTCTCACGGACAAAATGAATATCCATCTCAATATGTTTGGTGCGTTGATGTTGAACCAGATTATGAGATAAATAGACAGCAGATACATTATCACAGTAAATAATAGATGTCTTACGTAAGGGACAATGAAGCTCTAGAAAGAGGTTTTTGAGCTAACAAGTTTCGGCAACGACGTTCACAACGCCTCTATATTCTACTTCTGCACTCGAACGGGAAAGCGTAGCTTGCCGTTTTGTAGACCACGAAATGAGGTTATCACCTAAAAATACACAATAGCCGGAAGTAGATCGTCGTGTGTCAGGACAGCCGCCCCAATTGGCATCCGTATAGGATATCAACCTGGTCGGTGCAGATGGATAAAGATGTAATCCATAGTCAAGAGTACTCTTAACGTACCGAATGATATGTTTAAGAGTAGTAAAGTGAGGCTCCCTTGGAGCATGCATGAATAAGCACACATGTTGGATAACATAGGCAATATCCGGCCTAGTGAAGGTAAGAAACTGAAGTGCACTAATGAGACTCATATAAAGAGAAGGATCAAGCACCAGATCCCCATTATTGGTACTCAGCTTTGACTTTGAGTCGATTGGGGTAGGCATGATCTTGCAGTTTGCCATTTTAGTCATGTAGACAATCTCCTCGGCATACTTACGTTGACACAAGAATATCACATTCTCGGATATGGTCACGGAAATCCCCAAGAAATAACTCAATTTACCAAAGTTCATCATGGAAAATTCATATTTGAGTAATGTAATGATCTCATTTTTCAACCCATCAGAGGGGCAATCAATACAATGTCGTCCACATAGAGAAAAAGGTATGCAGTGTCATTACCTCGATGAAGAATAAAAAGTGAATTATCACTTTTGTTGCACACGAAACCGATCTGCATAATGTAAGTAGTAAATCGCTCATACCAATCCCGAGGGGCTTGTTTCAAGTCACAGAGTGATTTTCGAATACGACAGACATGTTGAGGAGCCGAGGGATGCACAAAGCCAGGTGGTTGATGCATATAGACGGGTTTTTTCAAATCACCATGTAAGAATGCATTTTTCACATCAAGTTAATTAATCAGCCAGTTCTTTCCCATAGCAATACTCAAAACAATATGAATGATGGTTGGTTTAACCACTAGACGGAAGGTCTCATCACAATCAACGCCCTCTTGTTACCCCGTGCCATTTGCCACAAGTCTCATCTTTTGGCGTTCAAGATCACCGATATCCCTGAAGTTGTGACGATATAGCCACATACAACGAATCACATTGAGCCCCTCTGGTTTCAGGACAAGATCACAAATGTGTTGTGTAGTGAGCGCATCAAATTCCTCACGCATGGCTACATTCCAATTTGGATCAAGCTTGGCTAATTTTGGATTTTTAGCTAGAGGTGAGATAACTTGAGTGGATAGGTTAAAGTGGAATTTTGTCTTGAAAATCCCGTGCTGGCGCACGAGTTCCCATGCAGTGTGTAGGAGTATGGACCGGACGGGTGGCATTTTATGGGATGGGGCCGGGCTACATTTGATCTGGGCTTGGGGAATTGAGGGTCATACGGGGCAGTAGGTGGTCGACGGGGGCAGGGGGTGGTCGACAGAGGCAGTAGGGTGGTCGATGTGGGCAGAGGGCCAGGCGGGGTGGACAGTTGGCCGTAGGCTGGCAGTGCCGGTGAAGTGGATGGCGAGGAAGACACACTACTTGTAGGCAGGCAGTGTGGTTGTGCCTTGCGGAAGTAGAGGCAGGCGTCAGAGGCACAGGTTGGGCCGGACTACTAGTTCCATGTATTACATTTCTAATGAGAGTGGATGTGTCTGAATCATCAAGGAAGCCATAGTCAGTGACTTGGAATTTTCGGACGTTTGCGAATGGGAAAATGTGCTCCTCAAATGTGACATGGAGAGAGACTAGGATTTTATTTGTGGACAAATCATAGCATAAGTACCCCCTATGATTCGATGGGAAACCCAAGAAAATGCAAGGAGTAGTCTTAGGTGCTAATTTGTGAGGAGCCATGGAGGCGAGATTCGGGTAACATAGACAACCAAAAATCCGAAGGTGACCATAGAAAGGGATTCAACGGAAGAGAATTTCAGTTGGAGTTTTATTTTGAAGAGTACGCGTTTGTAATAATGTATGCTACCATGTGCAATGCGTAGACCCAAAAGGAAGAGGGATAGAAGCATGAAAGAGCAAAGTACGGATCATATTGCTGATAGTGCACATGATTCTTTCGACTTTACCATTTTAAGGTGAGGTACGTGGGCAAGAGAATCGAAACACTATGCCATTGTCCGCACAAAATTATGAAAGGGGGAATTGTCAAACTCACGACCACTGTCACATTGAAACGTTTTGATGTTCTTCTCAAACTGGGTTTTAACATATGCTTGAAATTCAAGAAAAATAGAGTAAACTTGGGACTTATATTTTAGAGGATAAACCCAAAGAAAATTAGTGAAATCATCCAAAAGCACCAAATAATATTTGTGACCCAGTTTGTTAGTAATGGTAGATGTCTATAATTGGCATGAATGATATCAAAAGGAGAAAAAGTTACACTTAGTGATGACTTAAAAGGAAGTCGAACATGCTTCCCTAAAGGACAAGTGTAGCAGTCATGGGTAAATTTTCCTTTATTACATTGAATTAAATTTTGATTTCTAAGAAAATTAAAAACGGGTGCTCCCGGGTGCCTAAGTCTACCGTGCCAAATTGATAGAGAGATTGCAGCTAGAGAGGTTTGTGGGTTGACACTTGCAGCGGAATTGGATGATAAAGGATATATGTCCCCCACACTATTACATCTCATAAGAGTTGTCCTCGTACGTAGGTCCTTCATAGAAAAATCAAAATGGTCAAACTCAATAAATACGAAATTGTCACTAGTAAATTTTCTAATAAAAATTAAGTTTTTAATGATGTAAGGATCATATATGACATTTTAAAGGTAAATGGAGGGTGAGGTGGTGGTGTTTGAGTGGTTTCATAGACTTGAATTGGAATGCGATCTCCATTTCCGACCAAAATAATTTAAGAATTGTTCAAATTAAATAGTTGAGGGAGATTACCAGAGTTATGAGTGAGGTGGGATGTGGAACCCGTATCCATGTACCAGGCGTCATCAGACTGCTGTAGATTCATAGTGATATAGGCTCGACTCAGTTCGATAGGGGTCATAAGGCTATACGAATGCTCCTATTGATGTTGGGCCGGAGAGAGGTAAGCCTGATGTTGTTGGCCCATGTAGCGTGGGCCTGGAGAAGGGCCCAGGATGCTCCGCTGCGGACGCTGACCAATATGTTGGGCTGGGGCTGTTGGGTACAGGCATGGGGGAGGCCCAGTTCCCAAGGCTATTGGGTACAATCATGGGCCATGATATTGGGTAGGCGCACTGAGAGGGGTATTGGGTCGGCTATGTCTATCCACCGGAATTGGACTTTCCTCCACGCCCATTTCCTCTGCCACTGCCTCAATTTCCTCGGCCTCGTCCCCAGCCGCCACCTGGACCACCATGTTAATGTTGGTAGTCCGTGTGTTGTGGTAGTACGGCGAGTGTGGTGGTGGTTGGTGGTACGTCAACCGCCAATGCTTGTTGATTATGCTAGTCTTGTTTGGATCATCTAGTCTCATCCAATAGCAATTGTGACCGAGCCTTGTTGAAGCTAGGGAGGGGATCAGTTTGTTGGATCATCGTCGCAAGTATATCGTACTCACCCTTCGACAAACCATTAATGAGTTGCAAAACCATCTTTGTTTTGGAAATCGGATTGTCAACATTAGACAATTGATTTGCAACTAATTTTAGTTGTTTACAATAGTCTGAAATGTTAGCAAAGTTTTCAAGACGGGTGTTGTTAAATTGTTCCTCCAAATAAACGACACGTGTATGTTTGTTGTCTTGAAAGATTTCATCTAGACTTGTACATAATTCGTGAGCCAAAACACATGTCTTCATAATAGTATGAAGTAAATCCTTGAATATGGTGCCATATATTCATTGTTTGACGATTGCATCGAGCTGCTTCCACGTCGGGTTATTGACGTTGGGTGGACGGTAGTGGTGGCATCGATGTGATCAAAAACATTGTAAGCACAAGCATGTATTTGAAATAATTCAACTCACGATGAGTATTGTCCACCCTCTTCATCAAAAATCAAAGGGATAATTTTTTTGATATTCATCACGACAAATGACGGATGAAAGGTGTTAGGAGTGGGGGGGAGGATGTGTGTCGTCGTGGGTGGAGGAGGAAGAGGCGGTAGAAGCCATGAACATTGGCTGTCGGCGATGTGAGAAAAAGAGAAGGGGGGCGCCGATTTTTGGGTTAGGGTTTGACTTCTGATACCATGTAGAATTGTGTAATTCTCCTTGTCTGGAGTCTTCTCATTAATACAATATATATGTATATATGTATATATAGGTATATATATATATATATATATATATATATGTATTTACAATTACAAACCTAATTGTATGAGAATATCTAGTTTACATAATTACATCAAAATAATAATTACATAATATATGGAGAATATAAACATATTCTCTATCATGGTACACTAAGCTCTCAATATATGCGGGGTACAGAAAAGGACCGAACCACAAAGATCTATTGCACGCTGCATTTACATGTATTTCTGCAAGAAATTGTTTTTCACAACTCAAACTTACGACCTCCTGATCACATGATAATAACTTTAGCAGTTACGCCGAGAGACCTCCTTTTCATGATAGAATATATAACATAAAATGAAATAGAAGGAGTAATATTTATAACTTTATATCCCCTAAAATATTCCCCCGTGGTGTTATTCTCCATGTTTGTGGAAGAAAGAGAAAAAAGAGAATTCCATCTTAATGAGGTATGCCATACCGTTAGCATAGGGAATTTCATGACAAATTAAAGAAAAAAACAATTACGTGCCAACAGTAAAACAGTAAGATCCTTCGACCCATTCTAGTTAATATCATCGTACCAAATTTTATATTATAAAACACAAAACAATCAAAAATTTAGTACAGTGCGTAATTAACAACTTGTGGCATCCATATTCTGCTGAGTGCTGACGAGAACTAAACTAATTTTTTTTTATTCTTTTCGTTTATGTGATTTTATTTTATTCGACACGATGGACAATTATTCTTAATAGGTGAGAGCGATATGTATGATTAATTTTGTTAACGAATGAAAACTCAGTCTACTAATTAGCTATGCGAGCGTAAAACTTCACGACCACTTTTTCGGCTGGGGAATTAGTTTGATGCAATAAAAGATTTGTGATGCTATTAGATATTCTGAGTAGCACACACACTATACTGATGTATATATTTACGAGTAATGGCGTTGACCGACAGGCTAGCTCGAGTACTCTTTGAAATTTTTATCGTAATTGGGATAAATTATTGCAATTGTTGATCTTCAAATTCAATGAGGAGTTTCTAGTAAGCGTGAGTCATCAGCTCGCGTTGATTACATTCTTGCCCTTTGTGTATACCGCACATGGTTCCTACCGAAGAGAAAAGAAAATATATGAAAGGTTATAAATATTTTGTTAAAGTAATGATAAGCTTAAAGTCAAATAACTTTTAAGTAAAAAAGAGTATTATTTTTTGTAACAAATCAAAAAAGAGAATGTATCATGGAGTACATGAATTGAAACTTCCTCTCTCGAGAAAATGCCTAAAAAGTCATGTAGCTTAAATTAGTGGCCCCTAATCTTTGCATTATTCTGTCAACTTCAATTCAAACTCAAACTTTAATTAGGTCGACATGATCCTTCTTCACGACTATCCTTTGTCGTAATTTTTTAAAGTTTTAACTAAATCTACCAAATATGTCCTCTTGGAATTTGATTGTGTTTGTAATTTAAATTTCATTTGAATTATGTTAAAAGAGAAATATTAGTGGAAAAAATCGCACCTCTAAGAAATATTATGCAAAGATTTTAATTAGTTGTAGTTACCTTTTCTTATTTATAGAGATTCAAGATATACACATGAAGATGTCAAAGAAATTTAATATTTATTATGTATACATAAATAATTAAATTTAACATTATACACACAGTGTAATTTTCGGATGAACCTCTAGCGTCCAAAACTCAGCTTTGAGCTTAAAATGAGTTTAAATGAAATAATATAATTTATGAAAATTTATATATCGGGTTCCAACTTGCATAAGACTAAGTAAATAGTTGTTGTTGATGTTGTTATAGTTGCATACTTGAAAAGTATAAATTATATTCCTTTATATATCAGGCCTTTAAGTTTTAGCTAAGAAGACAAATCTTCCTAAAGTAAGATTCAGGGAGATCATAAGAATCTTATCCAAATTCTTGACATTACATCCTATATATGAGTTTGACTAGTTATATTAGTGTAAATTAATTTATAATATCATGTTATTTTTATCTATTGTAATGGGTAATATATCATACTTTTAAAATTTTAAATTTCATATTTTAAGAAGACTTACTTGTAGATAATATTTGGATCACCTGATAGTGTAAAACATTATTTACCCAAGTGGTATATAAAGCTTAAATTCATTATATTATATACCACCTTACAATATTCATGCAATTTCACTATTAAGTTGATCAACAAAATCTATCTCCAAGAAAAAGTTTCAACCAAAAACACTATATAGATATAAAGTTTTAGCAGTGAAAAGTAGCTTCAACTATCTCTCTCTGAATATAAGCATACTAGATTTGGAAGAATAATTATCGAATTTCTTTGACATCTTTGAAGAGACTTCCATGCAAAGGAAGTTTTTTTATTCTTTCTAGATACCCAACATAAACAACTCAATATACGTTACCATTTAAGTAATATACATCGTCAATATAAAAAATATATACTGTTAGATTACCATTATCTAAAGGATATTAATAGATAAGACTCCTTAGAACGTATGATCTGTAATTTTGGCAACAAGACAAATTTACCTGTCACACCATGTAATATGTGACATGATGGTGTAAAAACGTGATTAATTATATATAGAGTAAGACAAATAAAATTAAGATTCAGTGATTTCAACAATCTTATGAGTCACAGTCTCTTATCATTAGTTCAATATAAATAGACATTGACATGTCCAAAATCAATGTCAAATGTGGTGTGCCTCCAAAAAATAGAAACCCTCAAACATAAGTTCTTGAAAAACGAGAGAGAAAAAACTCCATATATAATCAATATGGAGGGTAGTTCTTATTCTTCTTCTAAGGGAAAAAAGGCCATGCAAGAGAAAGAAAATGGCAACAAAGGGAAGGATGACATCAAATATCGAGGCGTCCGGAAGCGGACGTGGGGGAAATTCGCGGCGGAGATACGTGACCCTACGAGGCAAGGCGCTCGCCAGTGGCTCGGGACGTTTGACACGGCCGAGGACGCGGCTAGGGCCTATGACAAGGCAGCATTTAACCTAAGGGGACATCTTGCTACCTTGAATTTCCCTAATGAGTATTATTCTAAGCTGAACGATCCACCTTATTATAACTATCGTACTTCATTTAACAATAATGCAAGAAGAGTTTTGGAGAATGGAATTTCATCAATTGGTCAAGATAAAGAAATTATTGAGCTTGAGTATCTTGATGATAGTGTGCTGGAGGAACTTCTTGGAGCAGAAGAGCCAAAGGTGACAAGAAGGGGAGGTTAATATTGTTTTTTTGTTTGTAATTTTAAGTTTTAAGTTACATTTCTATTTTCCCCACATCTCTTTTTCCTTCTTTCTACTTCTTCTTCTATAATTATTCCGTATTCAGAACTAATTTTGTGTAATGTTGATGTAAGACAAGTTTAAGAGAAGAATATGATTGAGGAAAATTTATATAATCAACCTTAACTTGTTCAGAATGAGAAATATAGTAGTTGTTGTTGTATTCGTTATTCAGAACTCATGACCTCGCTAATTTAGATTCATGCCGGTAGGATTCATAAAAGAGGGAATTGGTCCCTACTAGAAGTTAATTTATTCCTGGGTTGAACCTGAGAATTCTAAATTAATGGTAGAGGAATTTCAGACATCCCATCATACGCTCGATGGTCTTTTTTTTTTTGTTAATACCTTATGGGTTCTTCATCCCCAAGTTTTAATTATTATTTTTTTGGTTATGAAAAAAACCCACTTTTATTAGCAACCATATAAATGGAGTGTTTGACCTATTGGATGTGAATACTGCATTTCAAATTTTAAAAAGGTTTGCAGGAATTGAACTATTCCGGGTATCTTTCTCTAGAACGAGGAATTGGTCAAATATTAGACTTATCGGGATATTTATGCTTTGGTTTTGACATATGAAAGAAAATGCAATATTATTACTAATAAGACAAACAAAGAGTGACTCCCGGCAACAGATATCTTGGCTCTCTCATCGATGAAGAACATAGTAAAATGTAATACTTGGTGTGAGTCGCACAATTCCGTGAATCATTGAATCTTTCAATACAAGTTACGCCCGAAATCATTAGGCTGAAGGCTCGTGTTATACACATCGCATCGCAAAAACAAAAAAGACCAGAAAGAAAGGTGATAAGATAAAAACGATATAATCATGCAAAAGCAAAAGCAATTAGGGAAACAAAGAAGGGAAAATTAAAGAAACTGACACTAAACAATGAGTACGATCCAGGTTATGAATAACAAATTTAATGTGTCACATTTTATGTGCCACTATGATCATTTAATTGTGGATCAAATGTATGTTTGGTGGAAAATTACAATAAAATCTTCATTGATATTACATTGTGTATGTAATGCTTTTGAGGAGATGATCCATAGAATACACATAGCATCATCGATACAAGTTTTGGATAAAAATCTAACATATATTTTAGAATGCCTTGTTGATGATCTTTTACTTTACAACATCTGAAATTCCTCGGACAATATAATATCTCACACCGGTAAATGTTTCCTCAAGCCTTTCCCTCTTATTAAGACTACAAAATATTCTTGTGAATTATGGTCAATATCAAGTACATAAATAATGATTTCAAATCCAACGGTTAATCGTACTCTGGCAACCTTACATAAGGTAGAGTTTGATACAAAATTTTGTGGTGATAGTGAAAAAGTTACCAGATAAGTCACCCTTACTGTTTTGTTTTGCGATTTCTATCATAATGGGTTGATATAATGGTAAAAACACACACCTGAAGTATCATATTTTTTGCGTGTTTCCTACCTGAACTATTAAGTGTTTGTATTTTCTACCTGAACTATTACCAACTATTTATCAAAACACACCTCAAAGCTGACTAGACCAAATTTTTAATGCAATCACCAAAAGGTGCGCGTTAGCTTAATTCGTCCATAAAATTCCGAGCACATGTTGGCTGCTAACTCATTAATTTCGACCACTATCAATTCAAAGTACTTCGAGCCTCGAGCCCAAAGCCCTGAGCCCTGAGCCCTGGTGATATATGATGTTCGGTAAAAAATGCGTAGATTTACTCATTGTTGTCTTACATTTTAATACTTTTAATTTTCTTTTGAGTACGACTACATTGATTTGTGCTTAATATTATATTTTAATGTGTAGGAATAAAGTGGTGCAATGATTGGTTGAAGGAAATATTTCAATGTTAACAATTGCAAATTGGATAGGAAGCAAGCAGGTTAATGGAATGAGTTTCAATTTTATCTCTGTGGCAACTTTTGAAGATATGTGCAGCAAGTGAGATTTAGGTGAGGACACTCGCTTAGCGATGCGATGTGTACGGCGAGAACTTAGGTAGCTTTACCTCGCTTGGCGAGCTCTTTCTGGCGACGGGCAATAATTTCTCAAGTCCAAATTCGTTTTGGACTGGACTTTTTTCCTACCCTTGTAAATAGTTCATAAGACAAGGTTTTTAGAGAATTTTGAAATAACTTGTCACCCTGAATTCAGAACTTTTGATCTAGGGAGAGTTTGGAGCCGTCGTGAAGGCTAGAGTTGATTGTGTTTTATCTCTTCTTCTTCTTTTTCATATATTCGTTTTTATATTTTCTTTGATGATTTGTTGTATTTTCTCCATATCTATATGGAGTTAAACTTCTCATTCTAGGGTTATGGTTCTTTCATGAACAGTGTTATTTAAATATTGATTTCAATTAATTAGCTTATCGTATTAGTTTATTTATTTAATCCTGAGCTTAATTATTTGGTTGCCTCAGCACCAATCGAATACTATCTACGAATCTTAGCTTGAACTCGAGAGAGGAATTCTACGATAGCGATATGGTTGAATAGAGCAGGATCTCAACCCTGGGCATCAGGGAATAGATTTGCGTCTAGGATAGAGATATACCTAGTTCGTCTTGTTTGGTTGATATACATGAAATATAAATGCATTTGTGTTAAGGTTCATGACCATAGAGATATAGATGTGAAAGTAATACAAATAGGTGGCTAAAGGATTCGGGAGATTCGTAGTCGTAATATCAACCATGTCAATTATTAAACTAGATAAATTAAGAAGTTGAATCAATTTAAGAATATAACGTGATTGATAGATAGCCCATAGTCCTAGATCGATTTCATCTAGGGCTGGCAATTTCACCCTAGCCCGATGGATATCCGATCCACCCGACCCGATTATATGAACGAAAATCCGACAAAACATGGATTTTAATCGGGTGACGGATCGGGTCGGATTCGGGTGGACATACATTCAACCCGCCACCCGACCCACACATCCACCCGTTATAAATTAATTATTTTCAATCCACCCCTCTTGTAGATCTTTCAATATTTGATATAAATAATTGATAAACATGATTGATAATTATATCTACCAATTTATGAATCTATTTTTACAAAATATAAACTTGTGGTCAACTTTTACATTTAAAATTTGAAATCTCAAATCATGCATTTTTGGATGATTTGGAATTTCATCTCATGAGATGAAATCGCATGTCCAAACGATGATTTCATCTCATAAGATGAAATTGCATGTCCAAATGCTTAATAAATATTATTTTTAATTTGATTGAATCAGGCTAATCAAAATAACTTGAGTTAAGAAATATGTGGGTCGCTAACTCGTCCAAATTTAAACATATTGAACAAATTCTATTTTTATCTGCTAATTATACCACTCTAAGTTTGATCAAGTAAAACGTACATTGAACAACATAAGAAAGGAAAAAAACAAATGTTGATCGTTTTCACATAAAAATATGAACTCACGGTACTAGGAGGATTGATGATATTTATTTTATCTTAACAGTTGATATAATCAAATGCAACTTTGTGGGTTTACCAGACCCTGTCATTCTCGAATTAATCCATACAATTCTCTACTTCCAATAAAATGAACAAAGTAAAGTTCATTTTTGTGAAATTTGAACTGACATATTTATTAACTGTCATAAATTACCTACAAGACTTGAGTATCGACCAATTTTCATAAGTCTTCGTTGCTTCCATCCTCGAAGCACCCGATCCACCCGATTCACCCGTGGATGATGGGTGGATCGGATGTGGATTAAAAAATAGGGTGATAGATGGGTCGGGTGGTGGATGGATCGTTGGCGGGTGGAAGCGGATTGAGCTCCACCCAATCCACCTCTGATCCATTGCCAGACCTAATTTCATCTCACTGATAATATAAAAACATGTTCTTTCTTGGTTGAAGTTCATTATTTATTTTCTTTTATTTTTAGATAGTTTATAATTAAAACGTTCGTATCTCATCTCTTGTTTAGATAATTATGATTGTTTTATTTAGTAAACAATTAATCACAAATTACTATGGGTTCGACATCTGATTTCTAAAATTACTATATTATTTGTACGACAAAGTATACTTGTGTGTGCGTTTGGGAGCAACAAGTTTTTGGCGCCGTTGCCGGGAACTTAAAAATTAATTGTGTTTCTAGATTAGACTTTTACTTTTATATTTACAAGTTTTTTCGTATATATTTTTATTTTTATAATTATTAAAATTTTTCGCTTAGTGTGTTTCGAGTTTTCTTAGCATGGCATCTGGGGATGAAATATACAAAGGTAAGGTTATCGATGAAGACGCTTGGTTAACAGAAGATTGTTATGGCCCATATTTTTTGTCTTGGAAGTCTGAATTTGAATATGGGGGTAAGGGTTGGTATTGTGATGAATATTACTGATTAAGAAAATATGTGAAACGACGTTGTTTACTAACAACATTAGTGAATGATTGGTCTAAGGAGATAGTTGATCTTGCACAACAAATTGACAGATTTGACTTGATTGTGCACAACTTGGATGCAGATTTAAGTGCAAAGGTTGATGCGTGTAACGCCCAATAATTTAATGATGAATTGTGTGAAGCTGGAAAAAACCTTCTAGGCCAAAATGAGCAGCTAAAACGAGAATACCAATCATTAGACCATGTTTTTCTTGATGGTGACAACGTTGAGAAGAGTGCTCTAGAGTCATGTGAGGGAGTAGATAACATTACTTTTGGAGAATTATGTGTGTATATATATATATATATATATATATATATATATATATATATATATATATATATATATATATATATGAGGATGTAAATAGTAGTACAATTCATGAGTTATGGTGCATTAGACCTCATTCCAATCATTTTTTCACATTGTATTTAGATAGTAAGATAGTAATCGAGCCATTTGAGCCTATGGGGAGTCAAAGAGTGAGGATGACAGTGCCTATATTCTTGAATTTGTTGTGCCTATTAGCGAACATTCTCCGAATATTCACCGTATATTTTATAATTATGATAGATGTATATTTAAGGTAACTTAGGATTCTAATTGTATTAGAAATCAACCATTTAAGGTAAGTTAGGATTCGTACCATATTAGGAATCAACCTTTGTACAACTATATATATTGTGAATAATGAAAGGAATTCCTAAGGGAAATTATTCTATCTTACATGATATCAGGAGCCTAAAACCTAAACCCTACTCTTCTCCCTTCTCTCTCTCTTTTTCGGCCAAAACCAGAAAATATTTCTCGGCCAAACAGAAATTCAACAAGGCAGCCACCATGTCTTCCCCCACAAATTCTGGTTCCTCCACTGGCACTTTTGACAACCCCTCTCATCGTTCATCGTCTTCTTTTCACCCGGCTTTCGCCGTTACAAACATCAAGAACTCTATCTCTATAATTCTTGATCAAAAAGACTGTCAATATTCCATGTGGACAGAACTGTTCTATATTCATGCATGTGCGTACAACGTGCTCGACCATATTGATGACTCTGTTCCTCATCCCACCGACATTGTCGAATCGACATGGCGTCGCCTTGACGCCATTGTCAAACAGTGAATATACGGCACCATCTCCAAAGACTTGTTGTGTAACATCATAAAAACAGGTGCTACGGCACGTGACCTTTGGGTGCAGCTGGAAGAAATTTTTCAGGACAATAAAAATACTCGGGCAGTGTATTTGGAGGAACAATTCAACAATACGCGTCTCGAGAATTTTAACAACATGTCTGAATATTGCAAACAACTGAAACTCATAGCCGACCAACTATCCAACGTCGGGATTCTGTTTCTGAAACCAAGATGGTACTCTAATTGGTTGCAGGTTCACCGAAAGGTGAATACGATACACTTGCAATGATGATTCAACAGGCCGACCCACTACCCAGTTTCACCAAGGCACGGTCACAACTCTTGTTGGAAGAAACTCGTCGTGCTAAGCAAGAGGAACATAATCAAAAGGTGTTAGTCGTTGACGGGATGGCAACACATGCGGCCAGCAGCAACCAGCCACCACTGCAAGACCACCAGCAGCAGCAGTCCCGCGGCGGAGGCTTTGGCGGCAGAGGTCGCGGCAACAAAGGCAAGGGTCGCGACAAGGGTCAACGTAACCAGTGGGTTGGACAGACGCTAGGCCCCAATCCTGCAATTTTCCAGTGGGCTGGACAACAGCCTGTATGGCTCAATCAGCAGAACTGGGCCTCGCCTACAAGCCCATACCCAACTGCAGGGGCCCAGTTCCAGCAGCCATGGTCGACTGGCCTATTGGGCCCTGCTCTAGCCACCAGGCAGGCCCAGCAGCAGCAGCAGCAGGCCCACCTGGTCTCGATCCAGCAGCAGCAGCAGTAGTAGTCCAGCAGCCTGGCCCCCACTGATTTGGGCCAGGCCTACAACACCGTGAACCTTCAACATCTCGACGAAAATTGGTACATGGACACCAGAGCCACATCTCACCTCACCCGGTCGTCAGGTAACCTATCTCAACTACTTTGGTTAAAGTGTCCTCAATTTATTATTGTCGGTAATGGTCATCGCATTCCAATTGAAGGTTACGGTAACACACACACACCAAACATCCGCACACACCCTTCTCCCTAAACCACATCCTATACACCCCTAACATCATTAAAAACTTAATCTCTGTTAGAAAATTCACTAGCAATAATTCTGTGTCTGTCGAATTTGACCCTTTTGGTTTTTCTGTGAAGGAACTCAATACGGGGAAAATTCTTACACGCTGCAATAGTGTGGGAGACCTCTACCCATTTACTCAATCTTCCGCTGTCAGACCGCAAGCACCTCTATCCTTTGCGGCAATCTCTCCCTCAACTTGGCACAACAGACTCGGACATTCCGGAGACCCATTTTTTACTTTTCTTAGGACTTCTAAGCGTATTCAATGTAATAATGGAAAAATTGCCCAACACTGTTTTTCTTGCCCACTAGGGAAGCATACTCGTCTTCCATTTATGTCATCAAACAGTGTTACCTTTTCTCCTTTTGATATCGTTCATGCTGATTTGTGGACATCTTCGATTGTTAGCTCTTTAGGTCACAAATTCTATCTAGTATTCTTGGATGATTTTTCACATTTTGTATGGATTTACCCACTGAAATTCAAATTTAAAGTTTTTGCAAAATTCCTCGAGTTTCAAAAATTCATTAAAACATAATTTGAAAAATCTATCAAATCATTCCAATGTGATAATGAGCGTGAATTTAATAACTCGACATTTCACAATTTCTGTTCTAAACAAGGCATGGTTTTCCATTTTTCTCGTACCTATACTTCCTCCCAAAATGGAAAGGCTGAATAAATTATAAGTATCATCAATAACATTGTTCGCACCCTTCTGTTTCATGCCTGTCTACCACCGTTATTCTGGGTCTATGTTGTCAAAATGCTAGAATCCATTCTTAATATTTTACCAACTAGCACACTCCAAAATAAGACCCCTACCGAAATCTTATACCATAGGCTACCATCATATGATCACCTACGTATTTTTGGATGCTTATGCTACCCCAACATAGCCTCCACTGCACCTTACAAACTTGCCCCTCGCACTCTGCCATGTGTCTTCCTTGGTCTATCTCCTAATCATCGGGGCTACTTGTGCTATGACATTGTCACTCGCAAAATCATCGTCTCCCATCACATCACATTTGTCGAGACAACCTTTCCTTTTTCAAACCTTCAAAAATTCCAAACCACGGATTACACATTTCTCGATGAGTCTCATATGTCTCCTCTACTCCAGTCGATGTGTCTCCGGCAAAGCGACGATCTGGCGCCATCTGTTCCGGCGATGAGACACGCCTCGTCCCCACCATCGCCTCGATTCCACCTCTCGCTCTGCCCATCGCACCGGCAGTATCTCATACACCCCCAGTAGTGTCTCCTGTACCTCCCAATCCAGACATCACCAGCCCACAGCCTACCAGTCCCGCAGCTTTGCTGCCTCCCAGTCCAGAACCAGTAGATATGTAGCCTCCCAGTCCTGACCTCCCACTGCTGCCCCCTCACCGCATAGAGACCCGTGCACAACACGGGATCTTCAAACCCAAGGTTCACTTTAATCTCTCCACACAAACCTTATCACCCATTCCAAAGAATCCAAAACTAGCTAAACTAGACCCTAATTGGAATGCGGTCATGTGCAATTAGTTTAACGCTTTAACTAAGCAGAACACTTGGGATTTGGTACCTAGACCAGATGATGTGAATGTTATCCGGTGTATGTGGCTATTTCGTTACAAGTTTATAGACAGTGGTGACTTAGAGAGGTATAAGGCAAAACTAATTGCAAATGGCACTAATCAGCATGAGGGTATTGATTGTGGTGAGACATTCAGTCTGATTGTTAAACCGGCTACTATTCGGACTGTTCTCAGTATTGCTATGGGCATGCATTGGCCGATTCATCAGCTAGATGTCAAGAATGCATTTCTTCATGGGGATTTGAAAGAAACTGTATACATGCATCAGCCCCCTGGCTTTGTTCATTCGGCAGTTCCGCAGTTTATATGTCGTCTCAAGAAATCATTGTATGGATTGAAACAGGCACCCCGCGCTTGGTATGATCGTTTTGCCAGGTATATTCTGCAGATTGGTTTTCTATGTAGCAGGTGTGATAACTCTCTCTTCACTTTTCACCGAGTTAGCAGCATTGCATATTTGCTATTATATATCGATGACATCGTTCTTACTGCATCGTCTGACGGTTTGAAGAATGAAATCATTGCTCTACTCAAAATTGAATTTGCTATGACTGACTTGGGCAAGCTGAGTTACTTTTTGGGTATATCGGTGACCAGATCTGCAGCCACTATGTTCCTGTGTCAGCGTAAGTATGCAGAAGAGATAGTGTACAGGGCCAAGATGGCAAATTGTAAAATTATGCCAACTCCGGTAGACTCAAAATCCAAGCTCAGTGCCACTGACGGTGTGCCAGTTTCTGAAAAATGTATTACTTGGCCTGATTATCTTTGTAGCCCCACCAAAAAAGCATAGCCGCAGACTGGATGCCCTGTTAGGGGTACAATTCATAAGTTCAAGGTGGAGGAAAAAGTTGGTTCGCGACGTTAAATCAAGCGCTTGTTGGGAGGAAACCCAACATATATTTTTTTTTTATTTTTTTAATGTTACGTTTTGTTTGTTTGTATTCTACATATTAGGGAAAGCCTGAGTACCCGAAGTTAAAGCTAAGGATCATGTTTGAGCTTAAGTGTGGGGTCGTCATGACCTTTGATGTTTAGGATCATGTTGCTAGCTAGGCCTTAAAGGGTCTCAGGAGTATTTCTCACCCTTATTTTAATTTTTTCTCTGCTATACATGCATTGAAGACAACACATATTTTTAAGTGTGGGGTGGGTGAGGTGCTGTGGAATTACGACACATTTGATGTTTTTTTACTATAAGTTTTACTTGTTTAAAGTAAGTTCGTGTTGTTTTGATGTATTTTGTTTACGTTTTAGGTAATTATCATTAAGGAAGCAAAAATAAGAAAATTTGCGCAAAGTTCCCAGTTTTGAGGATTGTATGGACCATCAAATATTTGACGGGCCATACAATTGGATCTTCAAAAATCCTGATAGAAAGAAGCAGAGAGTTTGCAAGTTGACAAATGTGGAACAGTGGAATTTGACGGTCCGTCAATATTTTGACAGACCGGATAAGCCTGTCGTCATTTCCATTATTGCAATCAAACAGTTTTCAGAGTTTTGGTTTACAGTCCCGTCAAAGTTTTGATGGACCGTCCTTCTGGCCGTCGATATTCACCGTCAAATAATTGACGGCCCGTAGCTCAGGATCAGGTGAGGGCGCTGGAGGAAGGGGCTTCATGTGGACTGGTTTATTTGGTGATTTATTTGGAAGTAGTTCCCCTGCTAATTCCGAAGTGATCCAGCAATATTGTGTGAGTGAAGAAGGGCAATGCCGTTTGTAAAGCTCTTTCGTCGAGTGCGCGATCATGATAGGACTTGAGGAAGAAGCCATGGCTAACTCCGTGCCAGCAACCGCGGTAAGATGAGAGAAAACAATGATTGAAGTGTTCTTGATATAAGGAAAATACTTCTGAAATAATTGATGAAGAGAGGGCTAAAAAATAAAGTTAAGAGATGAAAATAATGGGTGATAAAGTCTCAAAGTGCAAAGTGTTTAGGGAAACATAAGTCATTGTTATATAGTTTTCCTACCCGTCCCCTATCCAACATTACAACCCATTAAAGTCCCATTTGATTCTATTCGAGAACTCTTAATTAGTAGAGATGTATATAACGGGCAAGCCTATGATTCTTTGTTCATACATGTGAATTCCTTTGTGAGTGTGAGAGTTGTTTTTTATGTTAAGTCCTTAAATTGTATTCATTCTTTGGTTTGAGTGTGTGTACTATTTCTTCTTGTGAGGACACTTGTTTCATGAGAGATAGGTGATGTTATTAGCTTTCTTTGACATAGTAGGTGAGTGGGCTTGAATTTGATGAGTTAGAGTCCGTTTCTGAGGTTAGGAGGTTCGAAGTTTGTTGTTCAATTGAGTTGACTTGTATATCTTGCATGATGATCAGGAAATGTATATTTGATGTTGTGAGTTGCTATAGGGCCTAATTGATAGTATCAACCAAAGTGGTGGTGTTTCTAGGCTTGATTTATTGAGAGTGATTTTAATGCTTATTCGAGGACGAACAAGAGTTTAAGTGTGGGGTGGTGATGTTCGGCCAAAAATGTGTATATTTACTCAGTGTTGTCTCACATTTTAATATTTTTAATCATCTTTTGAGTACGACTATTTTAATTTGAACTTAATATTATATTTTAATGTGTACAAATAAAACGGTATAAAGATGAAGAGATTTGAAGAAATTTTGAATAAAAAAAGGGGGGAAAATAAAGGAATGAAAGAAAGGAGACAAGAGGGGGACATAATGATTGAGCTTGATGAGCCAATGATTGGTGGAAGTAAATATTTCAATGTTAACAATTTCAAATTGAATAGGAAGCAAGCAGATGAATGGAATGAGTTTCAATTTTATCTATGTGGCAACTTATGAAGATATGTGCAGCAAGTGAGATTTCTGTGAGGACACGCTGAGAGATGTGTACGGCGAGAACTTAGCTCGCTTTCAACCTCGCTTGGCGAACTCTTTCTAGCGACGGGCAATAATTTCCAAGTCCAAATTCGATTTGGATTCAGTTATTTTGTGGCTTTTTTCCTACACCTATAAATAGTTCGTAAGACAAGGTTTTTAGAGAATTTTAGAATAATTTGTGACCCTGAGTTCAGAATCTTTGACCTAAGGAGAGCTTGAAGCCGTCGTGGAGGCCAGAGTTGATTGGATTTTATCTCTTCTTCTTCATATACACGTTTTTATATTTTATTTGATGATTTATTGTATTTTCTCCATGTTTATGTGAAGTTAAACTTCTCGTTCTAAGATTGTGGTTCTTTCATGAACGGCGTTATTCGAATATTGATTTCAATTAATTAGCTTATCGTATTAGTTTATTTATTTAATTTTGAGCTTAATTATTTGGTTGCTTGATCACCAATCGAATATTATCTATGAATCTTAGCTTGAACTTGAGAGAGGAATTCTAGGATAGCGATAGGGTTAAATAGAGCAGGATCTCAACCCTGGCATTGGAAAATGAATTTGCGTCTAGGATAGAGATATACCTAATTCGCCATACTTGGTTGATATACAGGAAATATAAATGCATTTGTGTTAAGGTTCATGACCATAGAGATATAGGTGTGAAAGTAATACAAATAGGCAGTTAGAGGACTCGAGAGATTCGTAGTTGTAATATCAACCATGTCAATCAGTGAACTAGATAAATTAAGATGTTGAATCAATTGAAGAATATAACGTGATTGTCAGATAGCCCATATCCCTAGATCGATTTCATCTCACTGATAATATAAAAATCTGCTCTTTCTTGGTTGAAGTTCATTATTTATTTTCTTTTATTTTTAGATAGTTTATAATTAAAACACTTGTATCTCATCTCTTATTTAGATAATTAGGATCATTTGATTTAGTAAATAGTTAATCACAAGTCCCTGTGGGTTCGACATCCGATTTCTAAAATCACTATATTACTTGTACAACTACGTATACTTGCGTGTGTGTTTGGGAGCAACAAGTTGATGTTAGGTATATTTATACGCCAAACCGCCATAATTTACCCATGTTTTACCTTGTTTAGAGGACTAATTTCACTAAATACACCTAACTTATGTTAATCTTTTCATTATGAATTGATATGTGCGTTCTTGTCGCATCTAGGCACTTAACGTGAGGAATACGACAAACTTGAGCTAAAATGAGATGAAGCATCCGTGCAAGTGTGAAGGTCCCTGAACCTCGCCCAGCAAATGTTGGAGCGAGCAAAAGCTCACCATACACCTCGTCAAGCGAGATGAGAGGACCAAAAGAAGTTCAAGAAAATAATCGGCAAGAGTGCAGAATGAACGACAAAACTCGTTGAGCAAAACCTGGGGCGAGGACATGTATCGCCATGCACCTCACCCCACGACGGAAGATGTCTAAAATTGCAAATGTCAAGAAATTAGCTAAGTACAAAACTGGCACTACTTCATGAGGCGCAAAGCTTGGGGCGAGGACATGTCTCGCCATGCACCTTGCCCCGCGAGAAAGGGAGTTCAAAATGCTGAAGTGGAGAATTTTTCTAAGTGTAAATTTGACATCCAAGCTCACCCAGCGAAGGCCATGGCGAGACACCATGCACCTCGCCCAGTGAGCCCCAATGTCCAAATGTCAGCAAACTTTAAGTCCATTTACGTTTTGGATTAGTTTATAAGGGTTATTTCCAAACACTATAAATAAACTCATAGATCATTTTTTGAGGGTATCAAACTTATTTTTCACGGAGAGCTAGGGCTAAGGATTTTCTCGTTTGGTACCTCAGTTACTATTATTCTTCCATCTTTTTTAGATTGAATATGACTTTTAGTGATTGTAATCAAAATATGAGCGACTAATCTCCCTTGTTTTGGGGTTATGGCCAACGTATGATTGTTTTCGTAGGAACTCGAGTTGACGTTATTATTTCTACCTTATGAATTGTTTATATAATCTTGTGCTAGACTATTCTATTGCTTCAATACCATTGTAATAAATATTTGATTCTTACGTTGAACTCGAGAGAGGAATACGAATATAGAACGAAGATTGAATAGAGTAGGATTTTAACCCTGGGCATCGAAGATCGGATTAGCGTCTAGGATAGAGATATACCTAGTTCGCCCTACTTGGTTTAAATACAGGAAACATAAATGCATTCATGTTAAGGTTCATAACCATAGATATATAGGCTTGAAAGTAATATGAATAGGAGACTACCGGACTCGAGAGATTCGTAGTCGTAATATTAACCCTGTCAATCAGTAATTCGATAGAGAAATACGTTAATGAAAGTGAATGCGCAACATGATTACAAAGTGTGTCGTGACCCTGAAATGTTTAATCTCTATGAATCACAACTAAGTTTAGACCAACGTTTGCGACAAATTGTTACTTGCTTAATTTTTAGTTTTATTTTTGCAATAGTAAACAAACAAATACTCTTTTCTCCAATACTTGCATAATTAGTGGAAGTAGAATATTCTAATTTAAGTGTTAATCATAAGTCTATGTTGGTACGATATCCGACTATATTAGTCACTATATTAATTGTCGACCGCATATACTTGCGTGTGCGTTGGAAGAAATAAGTTTTTGATGGGTTGGAGGTGTGTTTTGATAAATAGTTGATGATAGAAAACACAAACACATGATAGTTCAGGTAGAAAATTCACAAAAAAGTGATACTTCATCAGGTGTGTTTTTTACCATTATCTCTAATTTTTTTCCAACGACATTCATTGTGATGCATTGAAGCACGTGCAAGGCGTTGGTTCAATAACTTGTGCCTAAACTCTGAAAGGTCCTTTGACTATCACTACTAGAAAAAAAAAATAGCGATGGATAAACGTCTGTAGCTAAATAGAAAAAAAATGCAAATCCGATTTAGCTATAGAGTAATGACGGATTAGAAAGTTCAATTATCTAGGAGCTATTTAGCGATGGATTAGCTAGGGATTACCTACAAATTTTGTAGCTAATTTGATGTTTTCTAATAGTGTATATCGGCTCTAACTCAACTTCCAATGTTATAACAACCATATTGTAGCATCGATATGTTTTCTAAGGTCATTATCTTGTCCTCAAGAGAAGAAAACACTTCTTGATCTTATTTTGCAATCATGTTAATTAGGCGCTTATATTGGAGTTCTTTGGCATACGATCTCGTCATATGATGTCGCGGTGACTCCTTTATAGATTCTTACATGCTCGTGCGCTATCTTGGGTGCTCTCCATCGTGCTCAATCTAGTGTGCTTGCAAAAGTAACAATAGTCGTGATTCATGACATGCTATGCGCGTCGTGCATTAATCGCGATAACCCTATGATTGTTTTGTGTGGGTTAACGTGAGGGTTCTAAGCCAAGAGCGTGTTGAACATATAAATGCTAGGATTTCGGTGGCTAATAGTACAATTCTCTCTATAATTTCTTTTTTTTGGTTACCAATCGGTCTCTGGTATCCGTTGGAGTCCGGCTAATTAAAATATGTGTCGTGTAAGAACCTTTTAAGGAGAAAGCATTCCCTAACATACCCAAGACTCGAATATTTTTTTATCTCAAGACGTACCTGGCATATTGGCCAAACCTCATTAAATCTGGTATTCATCTTTCTTTGTAACTCTTATCTGTGATTGTTTGCACGCCACTTATTGCAGTTTATTCCACCAAAAACAACTATAACAAAAAATAATACTCGCTCTATTCCACTCTATATGTAAGTAGTTACTATTTCGAGAATCAAAAGAATACTCGCTCTATTCCACTCTGTTTAGTGAAAATAAGCTAGCTTATGTATCAAAATGATAGTAGAAATTCTAAAGGACTATGCAAGAATAAAGGTTAATTAATTAAGGTAAAAAACACACCTGAATTATTATTTTTTTTGCGAGTTTCACACCCCTAACTATCAATTGTTCTCTTTTCCTACCTGAACTAACATCTATGTATAAAACACACCTAGTTGATAGGTTGAGAAGGGGAACAACTGATAGTTAAGGTATAAAACTCGCGAAAAAGTGAGTGTATGTGTGTTTTTGGCCATTAATTCTATAAAAATGATTAAGAAATATCCTAAGTAGCAAAAGCAATAGCTTTGATCCTGGTATAGAAGAATATAAAGTACTACAATAATTAATTAAGGTGGATTAGAATGAAATCAGTAATATTGGATTTAATACAGCTGTTCAATTGTAAATTCAACAGTGTTTGGTATCAAATGTTCTGCTAATTAACTCTTTTTTATTTTTAAGGCAACATTGCAATTTCATACTACTTTTGATTTGTGTTCTTTAACTTTTATATATTATGGATAGAAATAGAATCTCATCCAAACTGCGGGTATATATACATGACACATGTTTTCACATACGCTCTTTCACTAAATTATAATTAACTAATATACATTCTCATTTTAATTTATAATTTAATTATGATAAATGAATAATTTTATATAAATATTGAGTGCCAGTAAATTTTTACCCAACCGGTGTTAACTTTTGGATAAAAGAAATTGTGAAGTGCCATGCACATGGTCAATTTGATAGCCTTTTCAAAGGCTCGAAGCCCGTTTCATTTTTATTTTATTATTCTTCTTTCTGAATATATAATATAACATAATGTGAAAAAATAATTTAAAAAAAAAACTTGATTATCATAATAAAATGTTATTAATTATAGAGAATGATTATTTATAGAGATCTAATTATGCAACTTTTCAGCCTTTTGAGTTCTCAATCAATCAAACTTGTTTGGGGGAAAGTGTAACACACAAATTACTACTCAATATCTTTGGGTGATTTAGTTTATAAAATAGCCATAATATATATATATATATATATACAAATCAATATATAAATTTTATATATTTGAGCTAAGTTTGATCAACCGTACATTTACAAGTTTCCCAAATTTGAATCCTATATAAGTTGAGTTACACATATGGTTGGGCCTCGACTTGCCAAAAGTAGGACGAATAGTTGGACATATCAACCGTGAGTAATAAGCCCAATGGTCCAGCTAGCCCACAACCAAGATGAAGATAAATGAGTCATCTCATCGTGAACAACGTGACTTTAAGGACTTTGTATACCAAAATTTAGTTAAGTTACTTGCTACAACAACTAAAGTTAATATAATTGTATTAAAATTTTATATTAATATTATATATAATTTTAATGGGTAAATTTCATAAATGATAATATAATTATAACTATTTTTTTACTAAAGTCACATAACTATATTTTCTAATAAAAAAATCACAAAACTTTCACCCTACTAACACGAAAGTCACTATTGTCGACCCTATTAAAAGAAGGATTGACCAGACCTAAAATTTTAACCTTCATATGAGTAATAATCTATCAAATTTTTACCATCTTCAAATGTATCCAAATGATGTGTCCTACACATTGTTTGGAAATACTGTCCAAATTCATTTCGAATTATGCATTTCTATTTTCAAGACTTTCATCCAAACTCATAGTGATTGTTGTCTTTAGAGATCTCTGATTTTGAGTATTTATCTTCTTATCAGTACATTTTATTTTCCTTTTTTCCCTCAGAATCTCGTGCAAAATACTTCAAGAGAACAACTCTAATCAATCAAACAACTAAAAGGATTAGTGAATTAGAAATAATTTATCACAAAATTATTATTTCAGATGCACTGATAACTAGTAGTAGTAACTAATACTTCATTAAATTTAACTTCTTACTATCCAACAAAATGCAATGCTTTGCAATATATATTAACTATACTTTTCAAAAGTTGGCTCGGATCGGTCGGTCCTCTTTTAATTGGGTCTGTAAAAGATTAAAATGTAGAGTAAAAACTTATCATTCATCGGAATGTTGGGTTTTTCGGCAATTGTGACTTGTGTGATGGTAGGAAGAAAGTTTTGTGACTTTCGGTTAGAAAACATAATTATGGCTTGGCATCCAGGTCATTCCAAAGAAAGGGAGCTTCAAGTACATCGGGTCTATTATCCAAGGGAATAGAGAGATTGATGACGATGTCACACATCGTATTGGGTCATGGTGGATGAAATTGAGGCCTGCATCTGGAGTATTGTGCGATAAAAAGGTGTCATCAAAACTTAAAGGCAAGTTCTATAGGGTGGTGGTTAGACCGACCATGTTGTATGGAGCGGAGTGTTGGCCGGTCAAGACTTCGCATACCCAAAAGGTGAAAGTTGCGGAGATGAAGATGCTAAGATGGATGTGTGCATACAAGGAGGGATAGAATTAGAAATTATGATATCAGGGACAGAGTGGGAGTGACCTCGGTGGAGGATAAGATGCGAAAAGCTAGGTTGAGATGGTTCGGACACGTGCAGAGGAGATACACAAATGCCCAGTGCGGAGATGTGAAATGTTGGCTATGGACGGGTACATGAGGGGTAGAAGTAGGCCGAGGAAGTATTGGGGAGAGGTGATTAGACGGGATATGGCGCAGGTGCAACTCACTGAAGACATGACCTTAGATAGGGGTTATGGAGGACACGTATTATGGTTGAAGGATAGTAGGTAGTCCAGCGTAGTCCTACCTACACTTACAAACTGGTAGTTGTAGTATTATTATTGTAGGCTCGCTTAGCCTATCATATTGTCTTATAGTCCCTTGTCGGTTTGATTTATGTTGCTATGTGTATTTTATTTGTTTTATTTACTTGCATTAGCTATTGCTTCTTTCTTTTTCAGAATGCACTGTCATGACTTACGTATTTTGTGTGTCTTACTTTGTTTGGGCTTATGATTTGTCTTGAGCCGAGCATCTCTCGAAAACATTCACTCTATCTACCAAGGTAGAGGTAAGGTCTGTGTACACTTTACCCTTCCCAGACCCCACATTGTGGGATTTCACTGTTGTTGTTGGTTAGAAAACATAATTATATGACTTTAATGAAAAAATTATAGTTATGTGACCATTTATGAAATTTAGCCTAACTTTACACGAGGACCCAAAGTCAAAAGCGTGCTTTGGGAAAATAACACAACAACAACATACCTAGTGTAATCCCACTAATATGATCTGAGGAGAGTGTTGTATACGCACCCTTACCCCTTATCTTGTGAAGTTAGAAAGATCGCTTTCAATGGACCTTCAACTCAAGTAAAGCATAAGAAAAGTCAAGTATGTAAAACAATTACAGTATCGAAGAAACTATGCTGAAAACAAATAATAGTAATAATACTGATAAAGGAACTAGACAACGCTCGACTATCTACTAACCTTCTATCCTAATCTTCGACCTACATATCGTCCTATCTAGGGTCATGAAAAGCGTGCTTTGGGAAAAACAGACAAACATTTTCTCGATATGTTGTCTGAAGTTGCATGTACGTATATTAAGTCATTGACCAACCTCATTAAATCTTATGTGTAGTCCTTTAAAAAATCGTTTTTTTTATATCCTTTTTAAAGGAGATCTTTATTTTTGTATACTATAAGATATCTGAAAGTAATATATAAGAAATATGAAAATATTATTTTATTCTATTCAAATTTGTAAGTGATTATAGAAGATCATTTCCTTATTTTTATCTTCTATGATTAATTGTTTGGACGTCTTTTATTGCAGTTTATCTAAATAACAACAAAAATAATATTATGTACTACTACTGCTACTGATGCTATTGCCAAATTAAGAAAATACTCTGTTTAGTAATAGTAGAAAGTCTAGAGGACTATAGGCAAGAATAAATTAAAATTAATTAAGGTGAAGGTCAAACATATGCCATTCTTGTACATAAATCGCCCAGAGAAAGGAATAATTGAGAACAACGTGATTTTTATAGCAAAATTTAGTCGAGTAACAACATCACTGCAAATGGTGAATCAAGAAACGATAGGTGATCGTTGCCACTTGCCGCCGACGTACAACCAAATCAGCCGGATGTGCAACACATAATACCACTTTGATAGATCATGCTTATGTTGGAAATTTGCCTTTGGCGGGAATTGCGTCCGACCAACTTTAACGGCTTAGACACTAGCGTGTTCCGCATGTTGGAGAATCATGTTCTTCACACATACATAGTCTACTAAGTAAGCATATGACCGTAGGGCCAAGGATCGTCAAATTTCGTTGATAAAATAAAAGAGATATTGGTCCACGAAGTGATGTGTTTGAAGCATGGAAAAGTGTGGTATTGAGATCAATTCTCCCTCATCGGTGGGGGAAGAAAGAATTGTTTGTTTATAAGTCTCAAGGTTGGCTTGGGGTTTGGGACCCCAAGGGGTATCCCATGTGTTTAAATGAGGGAGGACCTAGATGTGTTTCGGTTCGAGGAAAGCACACACGTGCGCCGCCGCCGCCCGCCTGTCCCGGGGCTGTGCTTATTCTGATATTATCTTTTTGGACCAGAATTGTTTCATATGTACAGTTTGGTCCCTGAAGTTTCAAGAAAGTCAAATTCGGCAGAGAACTTTGTTATATGTACAGTTTGATCCCTGAAGTTTCAAGAAAGTCAAATTAGGCAGATTTCTGGAACGTCAACCAGCACTCAATTCAGCCATTTATTTTGGCTGAATTAATCTTCCTAAATGTCAATCCGTTGCACATCAAATTCACCATTTATTTTGGTGAATTACTACCTCCATAATTACCATTACTTGGCAAGTAACATGCAATTATGTGGGCAGTTGGTAAGCCTTCCTTCAACTATATAAAGGACCATTTGCACCATTGTTGAGCTACACACAAAAACAGAAACGAAATCAGTTCTTCCTACTACCTTCCAGCATCATTTCATTACTCAAAATTCTTCACGGTAGCACTTGAGTTTCCTTTACTCATTTGTTCATTTGCTGTTTTATCTTGGGAGACAATTGTCCAGGACGTAGAAATGATACATACGGGGCAATATTGTCTTAAAGACAGAGTGCAAACACTCGACTTAGAATACCAAAAACTATTCCAATTTATTGTTCAAGTTAATTGTAATTTCAGTTTATTGTAATACTTAGCAGTTACTTATTTCCGTTTCCTGCATTACTGTAATCAACAACTTAATCATGAGTGATGGGACATTTAGCACGATTGCATAGTGAATTGAGCCTAACCAACTTCTTGTATAAACATACCATATAATGCTCGATATAATTAGGGTGTGAAATGGAAGGTAGCTAAATTTGAACGGGTCAAAATATGTTGAGTTAATAAATGAGTGGGGTACTTGAACTGAAATAGGCTGAAAATGGGTCATAATCTAGCCCTCGCAATTCTAACTAAGTTTTAATTCTTTGTTTGTTTACTTATAATTTATTTAGTATCTAATAAAATTGTTTTCCTTATATTATGATCGTATATAACATACCAAATGAAAATGTTTTCTTAAAATATAAAGGTAAAATTTCTCACGGGTCAATTTGAATTGCATATCAGATAAATTTTTAAATAAGATGAATTAAGCAAGTTAAATAAGCTGAGTTAATAAAATAAGTGGATAGTTAACCCTCAAATCAACACTCAACCAGTCATTCAGATGCAATTCAATCAAGTAACTGTTAAGCATTTCTTTTATGACTTCTTGTGGCAATTATTGAGAATAGATGCAGTTACATGCATGTATGCAGACAATTACGTACATCTGGCTCTATAAAACAACTCATGTATTTTTATTAATCTCTGAAATATTACATCAGGCATGAAGGATAAACATGTAATCCAATAATGCTAGCTAGTACGTATTGTTTTGGCAAAGCACATACGCCAACACAAGTTAAATTCACTAGTAGTATAAAAAAATTATTACACTATCAGTAAATATAGCTTAAAATTATAGATAATTAGCACACGCTAAGGTACATAAGTATGAATATACATTACATACATCAAGTATGCCATATAAAAAGAATCCTTATTTATGCTTATGTAGCATTCAAAGTCTTATTATTGTTGCATACTATGACATGCACCACCATTAATTGTGAAGTGTTGGCCCGTCCAACTCTTCACAATATGGACTATTACGAGGTAACTTCAGCTATTTCCCAACTCCGATTCTTGGTAAACATGAGCTTTTATTTAGAAATTACGCATAATACTTAGCTTTATAATGATACAAGAGACGTTAACGATCTTCATTTCCTCTTATTTGGTTGTTGATCACAATCAAGAAGTTCTTCAAGAATCCTATCATCCAGATACTCAAGTTCAAGAACTTGCCCTGTTCCGTGCTGGTCATTTCTTGCATGCACATTACTCGAAGACGAAGAAGCCATCGTCGACGACGAATTATTGTGAAAATGAGAAGAGCTCCTAGGCAGATTATACTCATGAGGAAAATTAAGAATTGCCAAATTTCCCCTCATGTTATAAGCCGCCCTATCATAAGCTCGAGCAGCTTCTTCAGCAGTGCCAAATGTCCCTAGCCAAACACGAACCCCTCCTTGTTGCGAAGTATCGCGAATTTCCGCAGCATATTTCCCCCATGGCCTCTTTCGAACACCTCGATATTTCACTTCGTCCATGTTTTTTTTTTCACGCAGAATATGGTTCAAGGTGGCTAGTTTATAAAGGATTTCACACAAAGGGGTTTATTGTTTGGCATAATAAAGAATGGTTGAGAATGAGTTAAGTGGAATATCTTGAAGGGACAAATTTATTAGTTTAGACAAAAAAAAAAGAACCTTCTATGAGGACCAAAAAGTTAATTATGATGCAGTGTATCTAATTGGTCAAATGATGGCTATAGGAACTCGACTATGCTTTTTTTTTTTTTTTCATGTGATTTAATTTTCATGCCTCTATTTCATATTTCTGTTTTTCTATTTTTTATTGTGAATTTACCTAATATCCACTAATAATATAACGAATTTTTACATTATCAGATCACTTTTATTAATTACTTGATCCTTATATTTATTATATTGCATCCACTTCATGTGCGGTTACCGAAGCCATGGAAGGGTTACTCCTATTTCGACCCTTATACATATTGCTACTATATGGTAGTAATGGAAAGTTTTGCTTGACAGTCTATCTATGCTTTTAGTTGTTGTTCTTGAGAAATAATCTGGTCTAGCCCATTCCTCAAAAGAAGTTTTTACAAAATTATCTTCTATCAAAATTTTAACCTTCTAACTCATGCAACGAACAATCATTGAGTCCTCGTCTGTTCAGACAACACATATAAAGAGACCCGTCAACAGTGAATAATTAGTCAACAACCCCTTTACCAACTCTACTCCAATAAAAGTAAGACCTCCTACCAATCAGCAGTAATAGTTGAAGCAGTAAAAATCAGCGGATTCATAAGAAGTTCATCATACGAAAAAAAATAGTTACATATATAATCAATCAATTAATTATGACTTAATTATTCCCTCGCTAGGACTCATCCAGTCAAAGTAATTAAGAAGTTCGGATAGTGTTAACACTCAAAAGTAATTTAAGTGTTTAGCCGAATTCAGTGACAGCCGAACTGTTCCAGAGCCGAATTTACTCCTAGCCCTCGACTACAAAAAATTTCATCGGCTACTAAGGCATCTTAGTCGAGTTGTCAGTTAGAGGTACTACTGGGACCCACTCAGATGCAGACGCCTCAACGACCAAGTCAAAAGGGTTTACGGACCCCTATAAGCGGTAACAGCCAATAATAGCTAAAAGAAAGGGCCATTATCCGAGCAAGAGGACTAGAGAGCGTGAAAATCGGCACCACCTCCCCCATAGTTGGCCATTGAACTTAGTGGGTTACTTGATGGCTGACATGGGGGGGCACGTTGTAGAGTTTTTTTCCTTTTTTGTACTATAAATTGGATCATTCTTTATATATACGGGACACACAATCAGTCAAACAACTCAAATTTTATCTATCTTTTTATCCTTTATCCTTTATTTTATCTTTTACTTTATTGTACTCAACTGTATTCATGTTTCTTACCTCTTAGTTTACTCATACCACCGTCCGAACGCTTTCTAGAGTAGTTGGGGAACCTATTGCTAGAAATTAGAGTTCCGTTTTCAGCCCAAATTGCTTAAGTTAAGGAATCAATTTATCTCCCGATTTCATCAACCGATAAAACGGCAGAGAACAGAATTCGGGGTGAGAACAAATTTGGCAGCCCAGTGGGACCATAAGTGAATTAATATCAAAGTTTGATTCTCCAAGTCATGATCATTCTTGGCATATGCGCCTAAGGTCCGGTAAGAAAATGAACCCCGAGTCCAGTCCACATCCTAAACAAAATCCTCTCAGAAGGAACAACGAACCAACATCCTCCTCGGGTATGCCTACATCGGTTGATACCCCTCCACTTCCTCCATCAACCCAAGCTGTGGAGGAATCTAGCCAATCTGAAGGTCCAACCATAATGACTACGTCTTTTATTAGACAACATATCGACTTGGGTATCCACGACATTATGTACCAAGTTTCTAAACAGTTGGCGGATATTATGAAGCCGATGGTACAAAATGAGGTTCAGCAAGCGAGGGAGATGGAAACCAATTGAATGCACCTAGGAGAATATTCTGCTAGTTCTGCTATCCTTCTGACGAACGGTGTTGTTCAGCATGAGACCGTGACTCCCGGTGTTGTTCCTCAGCCGCATGTGCATCAGCTAGTGCCTACTCAGGTGCAGCCGATAGCACACCTATGAACACAATCCCAATCGCGTGGAAACCTACACTGTGCATGGTCGCTGCCGAACCTTGGGGGGGGAATATGTCACTTGACCAAGCGAGTCTGCAGTATGGGCAGATCAACATGGATCGGATACCAGTTACGGCTCCAGGACACTTCGGATTGCTGCCCATTATGTCGTACGTTTCTACCAACGGCCCTACGATGCAGGCGAACAATATTGGCCAGCCGAATTGGAAGTCGATGGCCCCTGGCTATGACTTAGCTCGGCTATCTGGTGACGCTATTTACAGCGAAATACCATTACAACAGTCATTACTAGTACCCAATCCATACCTTCCGGAAAGCGTAAATTTTCTAAGAACGGCCGACGTCCGAGGAGAGCAGCCATGGAATATTGTTCCACCTTATCCTCAGGCTCTGTTAGCCATTCTAGGAGCTCAGATTGCAGGCTTTGGTGGCCATACCCAACAGCGGCAATGGGGAATTACCCCCTACCAATTGGTAATGGCCAGCAGACCACCTACAACCTTTAAAACTCTGTCCAACAAAGTACAGAATGGAGGCCGCCAGTGCAGAACTCCTACCAGCCAAATCCAGTCGAGAATCGACAGGGGACGTCACAACTGATAAACCCAGGAATTAATGCTAATACCATGCGGTGGTACTTCGGCATCCAACTGAAACCTTTGGACATGCCTGTTTATAAGAAGTTTTACCCATTTTGGGTAGATCGGATAACACCTTTGCTGATGGGCTTCAAAATACCGGAGTTTGCTATCTTCTCTGGCGACGACGACAAATCCACTATCGAACATATCGGTAGATTTACTGCCCAATGCGGCGAGGCTGGCCAGAATGAGTATTACAAGTTGCAGTTATTCCCTCTATCTCTAACGGGGACAACCTTTGCATGGTACTCCTCTTTGGCTCCTGATTCCGTGCAGAATTGGGCTGATATAGAGGGTTGCTTCCATGATAGGTTCTATTGGCCCCAACCTCAGGTTACCATGACTGATCTAACGAATCTCAAGCAGCAAGTCGATGAATTGACTGTCGATTTTATCGAGAGATTCAGAAAGAAGATTGGGAAATGCACCGTACACTTCCTCGAATCTGAGTGTGGCCACATGATAATAAACAACATGCACCCTCAGTTAGAGGAGAAGTCTGTGGGACAATCCTGCTCTGACCTGAGCCAGTTAGCCAAAAAGGCTAGCCAAATAGAGCAGTACGTCCAGGAGAAGGAGCAGAGAAGAGCCATCCGAAATTGAGGCTCCCAATTGGTATCCATCATTAAAGCAGATGAGTCTGACTCAGAGTCAGCCGATTGCACGGCAGATGCAATGGTGGCCGAGATTATTAGGGGTAAGGTTTACTCTTGCCCAGCCTTGAAAGCCATAAAAGGCAAGGAGACGGGTTCATTCGATGACAGGGTCGGTTACTCGTTTGACATCACGAAGGCAGATCAGATCTTTGATCATCTGCTCAAAGATAAGCAGATTCTGCTGCTTGATGGTCATAGGATTCCGCCTGCCGAGAAACTCAAAGATAAGAAGTATTGTAAGTGGCATAATTCATACAGTCACTCTACTTCTAATTGTGTGGTCTTCAGAAAAGCGATCCAAAAGGGTATCAAAGAGGAGAGGTTCAGGCTAGTCAACAAGAGTATGGCTGAAATGTCTATTGATACCTACCCCTTTCCCGTAGTACCATGTCTATGGTACTTTTGCTAAGCCCGACGTGTCAAGGGATGCCAAATGGAAACAACTGGTGAAAAGGGTGTGGGTCCCAAAGAAACCTACCGAAGGGGAGAAGGCCACAAGGACCTCTGTGTTCAATCGGTTAGACAGCCTATATGACATTCGTGATGACAGGCAGCCAGCTAGGAGCAGTTTTCATGGCCGCCCTAAATACTCAAGGGACGTTGAACAAGAACTTCAGGAACAACCCATGAGGTTTAGAAGGGTCCCTATCGACGCCAGGCATAGGCTTGGGGGGCAAGTATGGATGCCAACTAATCGACAGCCGAGCATGCCTCGAATAGATGAAGAACCACTCCCTAAAACCAAATAGAGGGTGGTCGAGTTTAACGTGAACGAGGGTGTTTCTTCCTTACGTATCATAGCAAGAAATGAGGACCAGATGATACCCCGGAGAATGATTAAACCAGCTGCCAACATAAAAGAGGGGAAGTGGTCTATCAATCAGGCTCCTAGAAAGAAAGAGGCACCACCGAGAGTCGCATCCAGGACTCAAAAAAGAAGGATGTAACATGCCAAGGCCTTACATAAGATGCAACAGACATTGCATCTAATTTCCAACACCAAGGCAGCCAAAAATTAGGAGATTCCTGAGTCTGTCGTAGCTGAGGCTATCGAGCGGGCATTCAGCTCAGTTGCTTCAGGGGAAATGTCGCTTAAAGGAGAGACGTCGGGTCAACCAAAGCTAGATAAACAACCTATCGACAACCCGACGGAGGAACCCCGTCAAGAAAATGTGGCCCCGGATGGACCTCTAACTGAGGCAATCTCACAGATCGTGCAGAAGAATCAGTTAGAGGATCCCCAGCCAATCCCCATTTATCTCTAGAAAATAGAATATATGAGCTCCTGGTCAGCCGAATTGAATGAAGGAGGGAACTATATCCTCGACTCATTTAACCATGACCTGGTTGATGAGATGTGGGCAGATATTGAAATGGTCAGCCTAATCCCATATGAGTTTTGGGTCAGCCGCTCCACGCTGGATAACCTAGAAGGTGATGTTTGCGTAGAAGATGCAGAATGGGCAATAATAGTCTATACCACAGCTATAGACACCTTAAGCACTGTGTTTGGTGCACCTACGGAAGAGATGGTTAAACACCTCAAGCCCCTCTATGCGAAGGCTTACATCAACGGCAAAACCATTAGCCGAGTGTTCATCGACAATGGGGTTGTGCTGAATGTGATGTCGCTGCTTACTTTGAAAAGCCTCAACAAAACCAGAGAAGATCTCATCCCAACTAACATGAAAATGGCTAGCTTTATGGGAGAGGCTTCTGAAGCATTGGGGATTTTAGTGGCAGAAATCACTTTGGGTCCCAAGACGATCAGGTCTGCCTTCTTTGTAATAGATAGCAGGCCGTCCTACACCATCCTTCTAGACAGGGACGAGATTCATACTAGTTGATGCATCCCTTCTACCATGCATCAAAAGCTCATCTTTTGGAAAGGAGACAAGATAGAAATTGTCCCAGCGGATGATAACCAGTTCCAATCAGGGGTTCAGAACATAGATGTTGTCCTATATTCACCCTATGTGGCTCCCATAGCCGTCACGAAGCAGTATGATGAAAGATCTTGGGAATCCTGTAATCTTACCTCGTGAGGGTTTGTAATAAAATAATTAGTCGAACCACGACTTACCTTGGAGGATTTAAATGGTTGAGGAACCAAAATCATACGTGACATGTGGCATCAGCTGACCGCCCTAAGTTCTGAGGCAAGGATAGCCGAGGCATCGCTGATAGGGAACCACGACAATGAACCAATGCTTCCAGCCGATAAAGTTGAGCTACCGATGGAACTTGAATCTCCCATAAGAAGGGTTATGCCTAGTTTTGAGTCTCAGGATCCTTTGGAAGATATCAACTTAGGAACCAAAGAAATCCATCGAAGGAAGAAGACAAACAAGGCATAACGGCCCTTCTACTGCAGTATAAAGACTGCTTCGCATGGGATTATCATGAGATATCTGGGCTGGCACGTACTTTGGTAGAACATAGATTTCCAATCAAGGGGGTTTCAAACCCTAAAAATAGCCGCCCAGAAGGTATCACCCTCAGCTGATGCCTCAAATCAAAGTTGAGATCGAACGACTGTTGAAACCGGGTTTATCAGAACGGCTAAGTATGTGGAATAGTTGGAAAATGGCGTACCAGTTAAGAAAAAAAATGGCAAGGTTCGAGTATGTATTGATTACATGAACCTAAATCTAGTCACTCCTAAAGATGAGTACATCATGCCGATAGCCGATATGCTAGTCGACTCAACAGCCGCTAATGGTGTATTGACCTTCATAGATGGATACTCTGGCTATAATAAGATATTGATAATTGAGGACGACATTCACAAAACTGCCTTCAGATGTCCAGGAGTGTTGGCCATTTACGAGTGGGTAGTTATGTCGTTTGGTCTGAAGAAAGCTGGTGCCACTTATCAAAGGCAATGGACACCATCTTCCATGACTTGATCAGCAAGACTATGAAGGTTTACATCGATGATGTAGTAGTGAAGTCTAAGGACTTCAAGGATCATTTAGTCGATCTTGAACAAGCATTAAAAATAATGAGGATTCATGATCTTAAAATGAATCCAGTCAAGTGCATGCGCGGCTGAGATTAATTTATTACTTTTAAAAGTACAGCAGAAAATCATCAGAGTCAATTCGTGGTAATGGAGACACCTCGGTTAAAGGGGAAACTCATTCCAAGAAGTAATCATCATTGCATGCACTAGAGACGAGGCGATTAACGTGGCATGCGCGGCTGTCAGACTGAAACGATGGCTACTTTCGGATGCATCAACTCAACAGTCACACTCGAGTTAACGTAGGGGGCATTGTTAACACTCAAAAGTAATTTAAGTGTTTAGCCGAATTCAGTGACAGCCGAACTGTTCTAGAATCGAATTTACTCCTAGCCCTCAACTACAAAAAACTCCATCGACTACTAAGGCATCTTAGCCGAGTTGTCAGTTAGACGTACGACTGGGACTCACTCAGATGCAGACGCCTCAACGACCAAGTCAAAAGGGTTTCCGGACCCCTATATGCGGTAACGGCCAACAACAGCTAAAAGAAAGGGCCATTATCCGAGCAAGAGGAGTAGAGGGCGTGAAAATCGGCACCACCTCCCCCATAGTCGGCCATTGAACTTAGTGGGTTACTTGATGGCTGACATGGGGGGAGGGGGCACGTTGTATAGATTTTTCCCTTTTTTGTACTATAAATAGGATCATTCTTTGTATATACAGGACACACAATCAATCAAACAACTCAAATTTTATCTATTTCTTTATCCTTTATTTTATCATTTACTTTACTGTACTCAGCTGTATTCATGTTTCTTATCTCTTAGTTTACGCATGCCACCGTCAGAATGCTTTCTGAAGTAGTTGGAGAACTAATTGCTGGAAATTAGAGTTCCGTTTCCAGCCCAAATCGCTTAAGTTAAGGAATCAATTTGTCTCCCGATAAAACGGCAGAGAACAAAATTCGGGGCGAGAACAGATAGCTACAAGGAAAGGAAAAAGGTCTCTTAGGGGTACATATATGGACTTACTAGTTCTTTTTCTGGCTTACCCTGTTGCGTAACCGATTTCGAGTTTAACAATTAAGAAATCCTCTGAGAAAGAAGAAAGAAGGACCGAGTCTTGCGGATCTTCTACTTTAGATTCATCGAGCTAGGTGATGCTTCCTTTTCTTAGTTTTGTGTGTCTTTTTCGGCGATATCAATGTCTTTCAGAATCTGCTTTTATCTTCAGATGAAGGAGACATCATTAGCTCACTTGTCTTTGTTTAGTCATTCGACCCTAAAAGCGTAGAACAGACTCATTTGATGTAGGGATTGAAGCAATAAGATTACTGAATCTTCAGTTTAGTATGTTCTGAATAAAATGACGCACATTTTTATAATTAGAAACATTTAATCTTAACCTTCTCTTTTTATCCTAATTACCGACATGAACTTTTTATAGCCACAGAAATGTCCTAGTATCATAAGTTGCAGAAGTCTTTTTTCTTGAATTTCACGTCCAATCAAATAAGTTAACATGAAATAAAACGGATAAAGTATTTTAGAATTCAAAAGAATTGGTTGTAACAATGTTCAGTAAATTAAAATATGATGCAGTATTATAAAACTCAAAAGAATTGGTTGTAACATTGTTCAGTTAACTAGAATTTGATGCAAAATTCAGGTTAATTGTACATTGTACTAATGGTGAGGTCATATGCTTATGCACTCAGCTCTCGTGTATAGTTGAAAAAACATTAGCATTTTACCCCCTAGAAAAAGCAATAATAAGTGCAAGTGTTGTAGGTATATATTCATACATAGATATATATAATAATTAACTCAAATATGGAAAGGATCATCAATGAGTAGAAATCTTTAATTAATAGAATAAAAGAATTACAGGATTGGTGTATCTAAGTAAAACTCATTTATTTTTATATAGAATTGACTCGATATTAATCATTCGATCTCTCTCTTATATTTTGTGTGATATTCTTTCTTTTTTTGAATGTCTCAATCAGAATGATAAACTTTTATATTTAGAAATAATTGAACCTTAAACATCTTATTCTTAGTGACACCATTTCATAGCCACGGAAAATGTCATGGTACTACAAGTTCCTAAAGTTTTTTTTTTCATTTTCATTAAACATCCCATCCAGTCAAATAGGTCCAGATAAATGAAACGAATGGAGCAATTTTAAACTCAAAAGACTTGGGTTTGACATTGTTCAGTTAATCACAATTTGATGCAAAATGATCAGGTTAATTGTACATTGTATTAATGGTGAGGTCATATGCTTATGCACTCAGCTCTGACGTATAGTGAAAAAGAAACAAGAAAAAAACATTAGCCTTTTACCCCCTACAAAAAGCAAAAAATAATTTAAGTGTTGTAGGTATATATTCATACTTAGGTATATACAGTAATGAACTAAAATATGAAAAGGTTCATTAATTGGGAGCATTTTAATTTTTAAGTGGGATTTTTGAAAGGAATGTGCATGGAATAAGATTAATTAGTTTAAACGGTACACTAATAGTAATCAAATATTAAGATTAGATTCGTTTTGATATGTGCTATGCCTGCTTATACGTGGAGTAGGGTGAATTAATTTAATTTTATAAACTATAGATAATGCATTCATCATCAAAAAGTTTTGCACTACCAGGAACCAATATGTTTTATTCTATCTCCTTACATTGAATTGGAAGTGTACATGTAGTTAAGCTTGTTTCAATGTACTAGTTTAGTCTACGTGCTTTGCACGTGTAGCTTAGCGATTATTGTTAAATTTATATTTAAAGTAGTAATCTTTTAATATAATGCATAACTTAAAGAACATTTATTTAACTTATAATAAAAATGAAACCATACAAATTTCTAGTCGAAAAAAGGAGTTCCGACGTTATTTCTAATTTCCTACTAACTCCTGAAATAATGAAAGTTAATGATATTTAACTAACTCTGTACCTCATTGAATTCCTCAAAATTCAAATATTTTATTAAATTATTCACATAATATTGAATTCCACTAAAACAACATAAATACCACATTGTCAATTAACTGACTTGTATAAACTCACAAATGAGATCTGGAATAGTAGAATATACGCAGACATATATAATTTTAAATATTTATTGACTCTTGATGGTTGTATTATTAGTTAAACGATGCAAAAGGCCTTAAATTCCTCCTTTATTAAACTTTCTTGAAGTAGGAAGTAAAGTCGCATACTTGCAATAAAATTTCCTGCCAAATATCAAAGAAAAAAAAGATTTTTTTCATATAAAAAAGTTTAATTAGATCCAATTTGCTTATATTCAATGTAAATTTTTACTCATTTAATCATCCTGCAAGTTGTAAAACAATGAAAAATCAATACAAACATAGACATATATACAATAACCAAATACAATCAAATTAAAATAATACTTATGAAATAATAAAAATAAAATAAGACCAAGTACCATAAATCATATTTTTTTAAAGAAATCGATTTACATTGTCAATAAACTTATGCCGGCAGTAAATTAAAAGAGTAACCAAAAGTACAAAGAAGAAACAACTGAGAAGATAATTTCATATACTTAGCGTTTTGAGTTTCATTATCTGTCTATTTGAGGAATATTGCCCATGCAATTCAACCAAGCTATGAATAATACCACAAAAATACTTAAAGCAATGAACTTACATTAACGATTATAAAAAAAACTCCAAAGTGCAAAGAAAATACAAATTGAATTGAAAAGAAAAGTGCCGAACAAATTTCAAGTGAGCAAAAAAGAAGACCTCAATATCCATAAATTCCTCCTTTATTGAACTTTCTTGAACGCATACTTGATAATTACATTTCCTCCCAAACATCAAACAAATAAAAACGGGCTTTTCCTATAAAAAAAAAAGTTAATTTGATCCAATTTGCTTAAATTTTAGTGTGTACGTTGCATGTGAATTTTGCGTTATAATAAGAAAAATGTATAGAAAATAAATTAAAAATGAAGTATGTGTAATAGCAATTGAGGTCGAGATAAATATTAAATATTAAATATTATTATATTGACGCGAAAGTTGAATTCAAAGTAGTGCGTATTTTCTCAACCTGTAAAGAAAAATTTTAGGTGAGTTACTTATGGGTATCTCTGAACCTGCAAAGACAAAGATTTTAGGTAAGTTAATTACATAGTATTTGTAATTTATAGATATTTTATTCCGTAAGATAATGATATATTTTATTATTGTATCTACCTAATATGTAAGTAAAATTCCGGGAATAAATACAGCTTGAAAACACTCTGAACGATGTATGTGGGTGGAAGCAGTAGTTTTATGTATATAAATTATATTTGACTTCCCTTATTTTTATGTGTGTATATTTTTTTATATTTTGACACCTTTTGATTAAATTGATACGGACAAGATATTTTTTTTCTGTTAATGGAGATACTCTACGTATTCTATTAGTTATGTATCAACGTTCCAACAAAAATACTTGTATGACTCGGCTACTGGGTGGAAGCCGTAGGTTCTTCTGTACATTAGTAGTAGAATGAGGAACGTACTAGTCTTGGTTCTACAATGTTTGAAAACTGAATTAAATACTTTGAAAAAGATCAGCCACAGCCACACACCAATCACTTACTTCATTTTTCTTAATATGCTAATTTTGGAAGCGTAGTTATTCTAATTATTTTCTTACCACTTTTCTTAATATGTCAAGTCCTATTAATTATGGCTATTAGAACCTTTAGAAGTTCACAATATATGGAGTTATTTTATATATAACTTGTTCTGAATAGACACAACTATTCACAAGAGTTCCCAGCAATCTGTCAACAATGTATATGTATTTAGTGGAATATATGTTTATGGTTTGATCAGTATATGAACTCCAGACTTTTATTTAATAAAAAATGGAGTAGAATATAAGTCGCAAATTGTTTTTAGTTTTTTAAGGGTGATGAGTAGGAAAAATAACCAATTGAATTAGAGTTGTAATTGCTGTCTGATTGTAATATGAAGGAGAGAAAATAAGAAGTCGTCATTTTATTGGAGTTGATGTAACCTACTCTAGAACAAATTCTTTTGCGGTCGCCCTTTATTTAGGAACCAAATTCCCAAGGTCGAATTTATTTAAATCTCTAATTTTATTCCTTTACCAAAATAATCTATATATTTCACATTATTCATGAAGTTATGATATTTCTATCCTTAATATCTAAATAATAGTATTAGACTATTTGTCTCAATTTATGTGACACACTTTTTAATCTGTTTAAAAAAAATTTACCTTTCTATTTAATTTTAAGGTTTCAATTTTAATTTAATGACATGATTTATAACCATCCAAATATATTGACTTGTTTAATATCATAAACTTCAAATATATTTCTTTTTTTATTTTTTAAACTTTGTGTCAATCAAATTACATCACATAAAATAAAACTAAGAAAGTAATATTTTTCAACTTAGTTAGAGTTGAGTATCAAATAGTGAACTATCATGTGTCTTTCTAAAGTCATCTGGCATGTTCTATAAATATATTTCCCAAATATAAATAATCTTTGTTGATAACGTCAACAGCAAAAGATATTACATCATCAATTTCAATCATATCTTACACTACTTATATATATGCAAGGAATATTTTTCGAAGCTCACATATAAACTAAAGATTTAGAATACATACCATGAGTGTCTAGGAAACATGTATATGAACATATAATTGAAATATGATTAAAAGGGAAGAAGATAAACCTAACACAATTACATAAAAATATCTCCTCACGTTCAATAAAAAGTAATTTTCTTTTATCAAAGTTGACCAAATCAAAGGAGGAACAAAAAGCTAAAACCTTAACAAATAATCAAGATCTAATGAGAAACCAATACAAATCATCATTCCTCAATATGAACACTTGATCTCGCAACGAATTTCGGGCCTGCAATATTCTGCATTAAATTATCCGTTTCTTTGTTTTCTTAACATGTTGAATTTTAAGTTCAGTATGTAAATTGAAGTAAATTTAAAAGTGACGGTAGAATATAGTCCAAATACAAATTTTGACCTTAATATATAGAAGAGAAGAGACATGGCCATAAAATTAGACAAACACATCATTAAGTGTTCTACAAAAATAATAAAACTAAGTGATAAGTTTAAAGAAAACAATTACTTTGAGAGGATCCTCCCATTTTTACTCGCCCAGCAAACAACATCTTCTCCAATCTCCAACTTTGAGAGGAAAATTTGTTTCATTGAATTATATCTAACTATCATATTAGTCATCTTAAGCCGCAAAGAGGATCTAAAGATTATCATCATGTTTAAGAATTGTACGCACCAATCTTTCTACAGAAATTTCAATTGTACACAAATTAATCATAAAGAATGAATCGCGTGAACTAAGCTATGGATAATACCACAAAAATACTTAAAGCAATGAACTTACATTAACGATTATAACAAAAAAACTTCAAAGTGCAAAAAAGATACAAATTGGATCGAAAAAAAAGTGCCGAAAAAATTTCAGGTAAGCAAAAAGAAGACCTCAATATAGATAAAATATGGTGAGTCATTATTCCAGCTTCCATCGTTGCAATCAAATTTTCCATTAATTTGTTGATTTATTAAGATGTGGATCAACTCCAACATAAAAGAAGAAGAAAAATCATTAACAACAATTAAAGAAAAATTACTATATAAATTAATCAACCTTCTTTAATGAAATAGTACTAACCTGTTGCGTAGAAGGCTTGCACTATTGGACGAAACTTATCGACTCGACTTGTCTTATGATTCCTATCAATACATATTACTACTTATTAGGGTTTGGTAGACTTTAAATTACGAGAGGAAAAAAAAAGACTCCTAAACTAAAAGGGATGGAATGAAATCCTAAATATTAGGAAATAATATTGTTAGCAATTAAATGGCTTGGGCAATCCTCCTCCCTTTAAGCTAGCTTTTGGAATTAAGTTAGGCCCAAGATCTATTCTTTATATGGTATCGAGACAGTGATGCATACACTTGGGCTAAATCCTTCGGATGTGAATTGGTACATGGACACCGGTGCTACTTCTCACATGACATCTGCGCAAGGTAATCTCTCGTCTTATTTCAATTTGAGCAAAAATCATGGCATAATTATTGGTAATTGTCATTCAATTCCAATCCGTGGTTATGATCACACAAATTTGTCTCCCCCGAACCCGTCTTTAGCCTTAAAAAATGTCCTTCATGCTCCTAAATTAATTTAAAATTTAGTGTATGTTCAGAAATTTACAACTGATAACTCAGTTTCTGTTAAATTTGATCCATTTGGATTTTTTGTGAAGGATTTCTGGACGGGGATACATCTAATGAGATGTGATAGTCGGGACGAATTATATCCCATCACCGCCACCATCACCATAAAATAAGTCACACCGTCAACATTTTCCACTTTAGCACCTTCCTTATGGCATGCACGTTTGGGTCATTCGGGAGCATCTGTTGTTGCTTCCCTGAAAAATAATAAATTTATTAAGTGTAATAACTCTCGTAGTGCTAATGTTTATCCTTATTGTTCGCTTGGGAAACATATTAAATTGCCTATTGTTGCCTCTAATTCCAGTACTATGTTGTCTTTTGATATTATTCATAGCGATCTTTAGACGTCTCCAATTTTGAGCTCTTCGGGCCACCGTTATTATGTTTTGTTGTTGGATGTTGGATGATTACTCGAATGTTTCTTGTGGAAATTTCCTTTATCTAAAAAGTCTTAAGTTTTTTCACATTCCTATCATTTAGAGTATTCTCCGTACTCAATTTGAATGGAAGGTTAAGAACATTCAATGTGATAATGGAAGGGAATTTGATAATGAGTCATTTAGAGAATTTAGTAGGATTAATGGTATATATTTTCGGTTCTCATGTCCTTATACGTCATCACAAAATGGGAAAGCCGAGAGAAAAATTCGCACCATTAATAATATTGTTCGTACTTTACTGGCTCATGTATCATTACCACCTTCTTTTTGGCATCATGATTTACAAATGGCAACTTACATTCTCAACATACTCCCTGGCAAAGGATTAGCCTACCAATCTCCACTCAAAATTCTTTACCAAAAAGACCATTTGTATTCTCATCTTAGGGTCTTTGGGTGTTTATGTTATCCTCTATTCCCTTCCGCTACCATTAACAAACTCCAAGCCCGGTCTACCGCATGTGTTTTTTTGGGGTACCCATCTAATTATTGTGGTTACAAATGTTATAATTTATCCTCTAATAAAGTCATTATTATCACCATGTAATTTTTATGAACCCCAATTTATGTTTGCTAAGTTGCATACTTCTGCGTCCAATCCCTATGATTTTTTGGGTGATGGACTCTCACCATATGTGGTCCACCATTTATCCCAACCCGCACCTTGGAACATGGACCAGCAGGCGCAGGCAGACCCACTACATGTTGGCCCAACACTCTCTCGTCCACATATTCTGTCAGCAGGCCCACTGTCTGCTCGCCCAAATACTCTCGTCACTGAGCTTCTGCCATCAGGCCCACTGCCTGCTAGCCCAGATACTTTCGGTCCGCAGCTTTTGCCAGCAGGCACACTGCCTACTGGCCCAACTTGTTCCAGCCACCAACCAGCCCAAATCCTCCCAACCTAAATCCAACCCAACACCACAACATCTGCACTGGGTCAGCCCACAACTTCCACCCAAATCCAGCCCACTTTTATTCCTGGACAAAGGCATGTTACTCGTAGCCAACAGGGTATTTTTAAACCAAAGCGATAATTTAATCTCAACTCAAATGGCACAAAATCCCCCTTACCACATAACCTTGTGTCTGCCCTTCGTGAACCGAATTAGAAAATGGTCATGGATGATGAATATAGTACTCTTATTGAAAATAAGACGTGGGAGTTGGTGCCCCGTCCACCTGGTGTTAATGTGATTCGTTCTATATGGATTTTTACTCATAAGAAAAAATCTGATGGTTGTTTTGAGAGGCATAAGGCCCATCTTGTAGGTGATGGCAAAACTCAACAGGTTGGTGTGGATTGTGGAGAGATATTTAGTCTGGTGGTCAAACCGGCAACTATTCGCACTGTTCTCAGTCTAGCTCTCTCACAAGCATGGCTCATTCATAAATTGGACGTGAAAAATATGCTCTTACACGGCGAACTCAAGGAAACTGTATACATGCATCAGCCCTTGGATTTCAGGGACCCCGCTCATCCTAATCATGTGTGCTTGCTGAAGAAATCCTTGTATGGACTAAAACAGGCTCCTCGGGCCTAGTGCAAAAGATTTGCAGATTATGTGTATACTCTTGAGTTTTCTCACAGCAAGTCTGATCATTCTCTGTTCATCTACCATCACGGTACTTCTACGGCCTACATTTTATTATGTGTGGATGATATTATATTGAATGTTTCCTCTGATAAACTTCGCAAGTCTATCATATCTCTTCTCAGCTCAGAATTTATTATGAAAAACTTGGGGTCATTGAGTTATTTTTTTGGGATAGCTGTCACTCGTCATGCAGGTAGCCTATTTCTTTCTCAGAGAAAATATGCAGCAGAGATCATTGAACATGCTGGCATGTCAGCCTGTAAGTCATCTCCTACTCCAGTTGACACTAAATCGAAGCTGAGTGCTACTTCTAGCACACCATATGAGGATCCCTCCCACTATCGTAGTCTTGCGGGTGCTCTTCAATATCTCACGTTTACGAGGCCCGATATTACTTATACAGTGTAGCAAGTGTGTTTATTCATGCATGATCCGAGGGAAGAACACATGCACGCTCTCAAACGCAATGTGTGGTACATACAGGGCACTCTTGATCATGGCTTACACCTATATCCATCATCGGTATCTACTCTCATTTTGTATACAGATGCTGATTGGGGTGGATGTCCAAATATCAGACGTTCGATATCTGGTTATTGTATATTTCTTGGTGATAACTTGGTCTCTTGGTCGACTAAACGTCAAGCTATTTTTCGCGCTCTAGCGCAAAGGCCGAGTATCAAGGGGTCGCCAATGTGGTGTCTGAGTCTTGTTGGTTGCGAAACCTCCTCTTGGAGCTTCATTTTCCTATTCAGAAAGATACATTGGTCTACTACGATAATGTAAGTGCGATATACCTATCGGGGAATCCTGTACAACATCAACGCACTAAACATAACGAGATGGATATTCACTTTGTTCGCGAAAAGGTTATTCGTGGACAAGTACGTGTCTTACATGTCCCTTTACGTTATCAAATTGCTTATATATTTACTAAGGGTCTTCCCTTAGTTCTGTTTGAAGATTTTTGGGACAGTATCAGCGTACGACAACCACCCTCTACAACTGCGGGGGTGTGATAGAATATATGCAAATATATTCTATTGATATAATTAGTGATTTTGTATATCTGTAATTATTGTAGCAATATTTTATATTAGTTAGATGAATATTTGATTTTCGTAATTATAGCCTAGAATAACTATTATATATCATGTATATAAGCTAATTACATTAATGAAATCAATAAATGATTATTCTCTTTCAGAACTAAAATTAAAATTTGTCAATAACCGAGGGACTGAATGTACTATTGTCCCATCGAGATAGAGTTTCTTTGTATTTTTGTTTAGAATTTTAAATTATATACACTGATTGTCTACCAATAATTGAAAGTAAATTACTTTGCAACGTGGAAAGGACAATCAAGCACTTAGTTACTTTTTAAAAAAATAAAATAGTAGTTAATTGTTTCTTTTTTACATGGACATATTCATTGGGAAGATTGAGGAATAAGTGCACCTTTAATTACAATTATTGCTTAGAGCTTAATGACATATGATTTGTTTCGTCATCATATCCAGCAATTAGCAAACTACAAGTTTATAGTTTAATTTATAAACTATGATGCATTCATCAATAAAAAGTTTTGCACTACAAGGAATCCAATATTATGTTTTATTCCTCCTCTTTACATTGAATTGGAAATATGTACATATGTACTCTTCTATTTAAAAACGGAATAGGGTTAAAAATGTCCTTAATGTATTAAAAATGACTCGAAAATATCCTTCTTTCATCTATTGGATCAAAAATGTTATTCCTTCCACCTATTTGGATAAAAAAATATCATTGGTGTTAAAATTAAATCTAAAATTGCCCCTCATTTTAGTAGAAGGTGATGTGGAATATATGAATTTTTTAATTAAATATGTAGCTTTTTTATTTGTCCTCGTGTAATTAGAGTCAAATCCATTCACAATCCAACTCATTATCCCAAACCTATTTTTAAAAGACCCAACACTTGTTCTTCTTCATTCAACACAGAACCTAATTACCAAATTAAAAATGGTTAGTGCTGTTGGATTTTTATTTCTGGAGAAAGAAAAATTGGAGAAATGGGACTGGTTATGATAAAGCTCGAGTCTCTCCATTTTCATCTGACCAACAATTGTTGTGTTACTCTTTTATCAGGAGAAAGGAAAGTAGAAATTACTTAGAGATTCAATTAATGACATCTAGTAATATTTGGATATATGTTTGTCATCGCAAGTAGGCCCAAGACAGAATATTTTGAGTGCAAGTTCAGCAACGGGAGCGACCTGAGACAGAGGTGGAGGTGATGCTTGGTACACATGTCATTTCAAAGAAAGGAAACTTCAAATACCTAGGGTCTATTATCCAAGGAAATGGAGAGATTGATGACGATATCACACATCGTATTGGGGCAGGGTGGATGAAATGGAGGCTCGCATCTGGAGTCTTGTGCGACAAAAAGGTGACAACTAAACTTAAAGACAAGTTCTATAGGGCGGTGGTTAGACCGACTATGTTGTATGGGGCAGAGTGTTGGCCAGTCAAGACTTCGCACATACAAAATATGAGAGTTACGAAGATGAGGATGTTGAGATGGATGTGTGGGCATACAAGGAGAGATAGGATTAGGAATGATGTTATCCGGGATAAAGTGGAGTGGCCTCAGTGGAGGATAAGATGCGGGAAGAGAGGTTGAGATGGTCCGGGCATGTGCAGATGAGAGACACGGATGCCCCAGTGCGGAGGTGTGAGAGGTTGGATATGGACGGGTTCAGGAGGGGTAGAGGTAGGCCAAAGAAGTATTGGGGAGAGGTGATTAGACGGGATATGGCGCAGGTGCAACTTACTGAGGACATGACCTTAGATAGGGAGTTGTGGAGGACACGGATTAGGGTAGAAGGGTACTAGGTAGTCGAGCGTAGTCTTACTTACGCTTACAAAATGATAGTGTAGTGTTATTATTGTAGGCTCGATTAGCCTATCACACTTATAGGCGCATTATTTTTCTATAGTACCATGTAGTTTGATTCCTGCTGCTATGTGTTCTTTAGTTTAATTTATTTATCTTATTTAGTTGTGTTAGCTACTGCTTCCAGTTGTTAGTATGTGCTACCATTGCGTATTTGATTTTACTATATGCATGTTCACAATGCTTTAATTTTTCGTCTGAGTCTGACCATTTCTCATACTTTGTTTTGCCTGATTATGCTTTGTCTTGAGTCGAGGGTCTCCCGGAAACAGCCGCTCTACCTACCAATGTGGAGGTAAGGTATGTGTACATTCTATCCTCCCCAGACCCACGTTGTGGGATTTCACTGAGCATGTTGTTGTTGTATGTTTGTCATCGCAAAAATGGTGTCTTTTATGAAGTCGTGGACATATTTGAAGATAAATGATCATGAGAACTGAAAAAAGAAAGCTCTCCAATTCTGTCTTTCCCTCAAGGATGAAATTTAAAGAGAATAACATGCCAACATTGAAAAGTAATGATACTTAGCAAGAAAGGTGCGTCTCTCCTAGTCCCTACGAACAGCACTAACCATTTTTAACTTAGTAATTAGGTCCTATGTTGGATGAAGAAGAAGAACAAGTGTTAGGTCTTTTAAAAATAGGTTTGGGTTAATGAGTTGAATTGTGAATGGATTTTGGGTCTAATCACTTGTGGACCAATAAAAATACTTTATATATTTAATTAAAAGTTCTATTCATTCCACATCAGCTTTTGTTAAAAAGAGGGGTAACTTTAGATTTAATTTTAACATCAAGGGCATTTTTGGTCCAAATAGGTGGAAGGAAGGATATTTTTTATCCAATAGATAGAAGGAGAGCTTTTTGAGTCATTTCTAATACGTTATAAGAGCATTTTTAACCCTTTTCCGTTTTTAAGAAAAAAAAATTGAGTCTTTTTTTAATTATAATGGATGAAATCAACAAATCGTCTTCAGGATACAGTATAAATGTATTCTTCAAATCCCAATTTATTTGTAGTTTCAACAAAATTATTCTTGTAGTGAAAATGGGCTTTTTGTGTGGGCTTAGAGATCTGTTCATGTGAACTCGTTTTATAGGGCTGACATAAAACTCGGCAATAAGAGAAGACTGATTTACGCAAACAACTCTTTTTAGGACCTTATTAAGAATTTATCCCTATTTTCAAAAATTGTGCAAATTAATCCTTAAATAATTGCCTTTTTGGACAACGTTAGGCTAAGATCTAATGTTTATCAACGTTACAGACAAAATTTTAAGACTTTGTCTAAGTTTTCTCATAAAAAATGTTGTCGGCTCAAACGGGAATCTTTAGACTGTAATTTAAAAAGTCTATAAGTTGAGACTTACATCTACCCTTTCATACACAATTTGTTTGCAAGTTTATTCAAAAACAAAAAGCTAATATGATCCTACTATCTCCAATTATCCTAAATATGTAATTCTTTTAGATTGTAACATGTAACAATCTAAATGAAGCTTTACTATAGGAGTGAACTAAACATCTTTTTTTCTTTCTTTCCTTTTTACCTTTAAGCATTCGAAATCTACAATTTATAATCCCTGTAATTATATGACGAAATACTTCACGTAAAATGGGATAAAAAGAGTGAAATTTAAGGGTGTGTTTGGTACGAAGGAAAATATTTTCCATGGAAAATGTTTTCTTAGAAAATATTTTTTTGGAAAACAAGTGAATTTCTTACTTATTTTCTAGTGTTTCGTATGTAAGCAAAACAAATATTATCCTAAGAGCATTTATATGTAATCTACCAAAATACTATGGGGGTGGGATGGGTGGGGATTGGGTGTTCGGAGTGAGATGGTGAAGGGGATGCGGGGTGGGGCGTTGAGTGGATGGGGAGGTGACAATAAACTTGGAATGTCACTTATGGACTTGTTTTCCCTACTCCATTAGGGAAGTCATTTTCCTCATTTTTAAGGAACTTTTTTTCTTAAGAAAAATATTTTCCAAGACATTTGGAACCAACCAAACATGAGAAAATTGGAAAACATTTTTCAGAAAATATTTTCCTTCCTACCAAACACACACTAAGTTTTATTATATTTATCACCAAACATGAATACAGGACTAAAAGAAAATTATTGTTTATTGATTAATTTAGAAAAATGCCAACAAAAAGGTTAATTGTTTTATTATATTTATCTCTCTTTCCCTTTTTCAGAAAAATGCCAACAAAAAGGTCGCCACTTTGGGCTTTATACAATTCGAATCATGTTGATTATGGATCTAATAATCTTATAAAACATTGAAAAAATTAGAAGTTTCATAGCAATTGCAAGCCTTCTTTGACTTGTGTGACAACAATTCAAGAACAAAATTCTTATTTTTCCAACCTCAGAGGCTTATCAGTCAACACACACAAAGGATTGTACTTGTGTCAGTCCTATTAAAAAAAAGTTAGGATTAGAAAAGACTAAAATATATCATAGTAGAAAATAAAAATATCAACTGATTTATTCCTTTATCATATCCCCGAAAAAGAATTCTACACCCATAGGTATACGGCTTGGCAGGCCTTTCCTTTTCGCCTGAGCTTTATGGGCATTGTCTCGTTCCCCAATCAGATGTTTGGATGTGAGCTATATTCCGCGAGGAGCCAAATGATATCCGGTCAGGCCTATAACTGAATCCTTTTAGATCTACGGGCAAATTTTCTATTTCATATGTTTGGATGGAGGCCTGCCAAGCGGTATTACAAATACGTGGTTAGCATATTATTAACTTGAATTAACCTTTGTTAGTATAAATAATAATAACAGTACTACATTGAACACTTCAATCATTTTATGAACACTTCTCATTTCATACTACCAATAAGCCAAAGTCGAAATCGATAAGACAACTTATTTCTGTAATATCTGCTCAGAAACATGTACTTTTCTGAATTCCTCACTCCATTGGTTCATCAAAGTTGCCGGAGAAATAATCAGAACCCTCTCTATTAGCTCTGAATTATACAATCCAGCTAAGAAGCCGCAAATTTAAAACAGGAAAAAAGTAGAAAAATCACTTAAAATTATATTATTTTGAAGAATAAATACAACAACATTACCTGTTTGGTCTTTTTGCAGACTCATGTCATCGCCTAATATGTCGCCCTTACCCTGAGTGTGAGGAGAGCAAATCAATTCCATACTAAGGCGTCAGACAATTTTCCGAGGAATGTCATCAAAACCACACAATTAAGATTTGTTATTTTGGATTCTTTGTTATTCTTTAACTTGTCTTTTTTAATGTCATACGGAGCAAATTTGAATTAATCGAATCAATACAATTGAAAGAAATAATCTCTTGATTATTTTCATTGATAATGAGAGGTATATATATACAAATATACAATTCCTAAGTATGGATAATATAGGAAAATAATTCTACCTTTTCCTATTCTAATTCTAATTCTAATATATTTTCCTAGTACAAGACTAATATCATAATTACAATTATACATGAATTACATTTTGTTGAGTCCAAATCGGACCATGATACACACGGGCCTTTACACCCCCGCAGTCATAGCGAGCGGTTGACGTACGTTGAGATTGTCCCTAAAATCTTCAAATAGAGTCAAGGGAAGACCCTTAGTAAATATGTCTGCAATCTGGTATCGCAAAGGGACATGGAGGTCGCGTACTTGTCCACGAGCTACCTTTTCTCGAACAAAGTGTATGTCCATCTCGATATGTTTAGTGCACTGATGTTGGACCGGATTTCCAAAAGATAGACTGCACTCACATTATCACAGTAGACCAAGTTAGCTTTCTGAATAGGATAATGTAGCTCTAGTAGAAGATTACGTAGCCAACATAACTCAGACACCACACTGTCTACCCCTCAATACTCGGCCTCCACACTGGATCGTGATAAAGTAGTCTGTCGTTTTGTCGACCAAGAGACCAAGTTATCCCCAAGAAATATACAATAACCAGATGTTGAACGTTTGGTATCTGGACAGTCACCCCAATCAGCATATGTATATGACACAAGAGTAGAGACGGAGGACGGATATAAATGCAATCCAAAATCAAGTGTGTCATGTATGTATTGTATAATGCGTTTGAGCGCATGCATGTGCTCAATATGCAGATCATGAATAAATAAACACACCTGATGTACTGCATAAGTAATATCTGGTCTCGTGAAAGTCAGATATTGAAGAGCCCCTGCAAGACTACGATAATGGGTGGGATCCTCGTATGGTGTGCTAGACGTAGAACTCAGCTTCGATTTTGTATCAATCGGGGTAGAAGTAGACTTACAAGATGACATGTCAGTTCTCTCAATAATCTTTGCCGCATACTTTTTATGTGATAAAAATAGACCACATACATGACGAGTGACTGATATGCCCAAAAAATAGCTCAAGGGCCCCAAGTCTTTCATAGCAAATTCAGAACTGAGAAGAAACATGATAGACTTGCGTAGAATTTTCTATAAGGCAGTCAATATATTATCATCTACATATAAATGTATGCCATAGAAGTACCACGCCGATAGATGAACAGAGAATGATCAGACCTGCTGTGAGAAAACTCAATAATAGACACATAATCTGCAAACCTTTTATACTAAGCCCTTGGGGCCTGCTTAAGCCCATACAAAGACTTTTTCAGTAAACAGACATGATGAGGATAATTGGGGTCCCTAAAACCCAAGGGTTGATGCATGTATATTGTCTCTTTAAGATCACCGTATAAGAAAGCATTTTTCACGTCCAGCTGGTGAATGGGCCATGCCTTCGAGAGAGCTAGATTAAGCACAGTGTGAATGGTAGACGGTTTAACCACCAGACTAAATTTATCTCCACAATCAATGTCAGCCTGTTGTGTTTCACCATCACCTACAAGACGGGCCTTATGCCTCTCAAAAGAACCGTTAGAATTTTCTTTATGAGTAAAAATCCACATAGACCGAATAATATTAACACCAGGAGGACGGAGCACCAACTCTCACGTCTTATTTTCAATAAGAGCATTATATTCGTCATCCATGGCTAATTTCCAATTCGGGTCATGAAGGACAGACACGGGGTTACGTGGTAGGGGAGATTTAGTGACATTAGAATTAAGATTAAAATGCATTTTTGGTTTAAAAATACCCCGTTGGCTACGAGTAACTGGCCCTTGACTCGATGTGGAATTGGACGGGATTGGGAGAATTACCGGGGTGGCAGTAGACTGGCCAGCAGGTAGTGGGCTTGCTGGCCTAATAACTGACCGAGAAACTGAATATGGAACAGTTCTGGAAGTGGGCTGTGATCCTAGATCATCACCGAAAAAAGGACTGGGCTGAGATTCGGGACCAAGGTCGAGACGAGTTGGGCCAGCAAGCAGTGGGCCTGATGGCTGAGTTGATGCTGGAATGGGATTTTGTGGGCCAGCAGGCAGTGGGCCTACTTGCGGATTTGGGTCACGGGACATATCGGATAAATGGTGGAGAATATATGGTGAGATCCCATCATCCAAAAAAGTATATGAACTAGACACCGAACTACGCAATTTAGCAAACGAAAATTCGGTTTCATAAAAAATAACATGGCGACTAATTATAATTTTGTTAGAAGATAAATCAAAACATTTGTAACCACGATGATTAGATGGATAACCCAAAAATACACAAGCAATTTAATGAGCTTGAAATTTGTTAATTGTAGTAGACGGGAAAAGTGGATAGCATAAACACCCAAACACCCTAAGATGAGAATACGAAGGATCTTTATTATAAAGAATTTTAAGTGGGGATTGATATGCTAAGCCTTGGTTAGGGAGGATGTTAAGTAGATATGTAGCCATTTGTAAAGCATGATGCCAAAAAGAAGGAGGTAATGAAGCATGAGCTAGCAAGGTTTGGACAATATTATTAATGACACGAATTTTTCTTTCGGTCTTTCCATTTTGATAGGACGTATGTGGACAAGAAAACCGAAAAGATATGTCATGAGTGTCACAAAAATCCCGAAATGGCCCATTATCATATTCTCTGCCATTCTCACATTAAATGTTTTTAATTTTCCGTTCGAATTGGGTACGGAAGAATGCTCTAAAGTTTAAGAAAGTGGAAAAAACTTGAGACTTTTTGGATAAAGGAAAGGTCCACAAAAAGTTAGAATAATCATCCAAGAATAAGACATAATAGTGATGACCCAAAGAGCTTAAAACGGGAGATGTCCACAAATCACTATGAATAATGTCAAACGGCATAAATGTACGAGAAGTAGATGCTACAAACGGTAATCGAACATGTTTTCCTAATGGACAATAAGGACAAAGTGGAGTACTACGCATACCCTTGCAATCAATAAAATTATTTTTATGCAGAGAAGAAATAATAGATAACCCCGGATGACCCAAACGTGCATGCCACACGGAAGGAGCAAAAGCGCTAAATGTGGAAGGTGTGGCTTGACTTGTGAAAATGGTTGTGGTGGTGAGTGGATATAGTTCTCCCCTACTACTGCATCTCATTATATGTATCCCTGTCTTGAAATCCTTCACAGAGAATTCAAATGGATCAAAATTAACAGACACCCAATTATCAATGGTGAATTCTCAAACATACACCAAATTTTTAATTAAGTGAGGGGCATGAAGAACATTTTTAAGACAAGAGGTGGATGTGAGGGAGACAAATTTGTGTGACCACAACTACGAATTGGAATTGAATGGCCATTACCAACAGTTATACCATGATTGTTGCTCAAATTGAAATAAGATGAAAGAGTACTTGGTGAAGATGTCATGTGAGAAGTAGCACCGATGTCCATATACAAATTTGCGTCCAGGGGATTTAATCCGAGTGTATGCATTGCGGGCTCAATATATGTAAGTGTTGGGACTGAAGTTGGGCTCATTATAGTGAAGGTTTGTGGAGGCCGAGGCCCTAGCAGACCAGCATGCTCAATGGCCTAGCAAGCCGAGAACTGGAACTGGAATGCTGGATCGGGAAACTGTGCCTGGAAGCATTTTGGAATTGGGCCCAGTTCCCGGGAATTGGTGATGGTGGGTAAGGGTAGTTGGGCCACTAGCCCAGCCCACGGACAGTAGGCCTACGACTGCTGCCAGTTGGTATGTGGCCCACTGTTCCGACCACCACTATTTCTGCCGCCACTATTCCAATTTCCGGTACCGCCGCGACTGCCGCCACAGTTCTTGCCATTATTTTTATGATTTCGACCCTTTTTGCCGCCACCATTATTATGATTTTGGCCAGAATATTCGGAGAATGAGTGAGGATTGTCTGACGTGGCCATCATCATGACGAAATTTGCTCCGGTAGCAGCCTTTTTAGCCAAGTTGGTCTCTTCCAACGTGAGCATGGAACGGGCCTGATAAAATGATGGTAAAGGATTACTCTGACGAAGTAGTGTTCCAACGCCATTATAGGCCTCAGATAGGCCTGCAACCAGTTGAAGAACAAAACGATCATTGGTAATGGGGGCACCAACGTTGCGGAGTTGGTCCGCCAATTCTTTTAGACTTTTACAATAGGCCGAGACGTTAGGAAAATCTTTCATGTTAACATGGAAAAATTCCTGCTCAAGGGTGACAACACGGGAATTCTTGTTATCTTGGAATATATCACGCACCCTATTCCAAGTGTCTATCGTCATAGCGTCGGGTTCAATAATCGTCTGTAAGAGGTCTGTAGAGATAGTGAAATAAATCTACTGGAGAACGGTAGCATCAAGGGTTGTCCATAACGTAGGATTATTCTCAGGGGTAGGCACCTTCTCCACGCCAGGTACCGAGGGGATTATGTGATGGAGGACTTGATGCGAGCGTGCGTGAACTTTGAATAATTTCGCCCACGTCGCTTATTGGACGTTTTCCATTTCAAGAACAATAGAGGTGTGGTTCTTGATGTTGGAAACTGTAAGGGCGAGATGAAACAAGTTCTTTGACGTAGACATAACGAAAGAACAATAGATGAACGAGGGATTTGAAAGAAAAATTGGAAATAGAGGAGGAGAAAATATATGCACAGAATCCTAGATGAGGCATGGAAACTGAGAAAAGAAGAGGGGCAGCGAAAGTGTTGGAGTGAAGGTATTTTAGCCATAGATTTCTGATACCATGAAAGAAACAATATTATTTTCATTGATAATGAGAGGTATACATACAAATATACAATTCCTAAATATGAACAATATAGGAAAATAATTCTACCTTTTCCTATTCTAATTCTAATACATTTTCCTAGTACAAGACTAATGTCATAATTACAATTATACATGAATTACATTTTATTGAGTCCAAATCGGATCATAATACAAATGGTCATTCGTTTTAGTTCAGAATTTACCTATTTTTGTTATGATTTCATCCTTTCTATTTTTTCCTATTGGAAAGATTGAGGAAGTACACTTTTATAATTATTGAATCGCACTTTATGACATAATTTGTGTCTTCATATCCAACAATTAGCATACTATCTAATATTTTTTGGGGTTAAATTAAGCTGATCAATTTTGAACCAAGCAATGAATCATAACTTAACTTGTCTGACTCAAAAGCTTTTTTCTCGTTGCCGAAAAAAAATAATCAAGAGTTTATTTCATTTGTTTCTTTGTTCTATTATAATTATTTATTATCAAATCAAACTAATAAAAAATACTATTGCAAATAAACCAAACTCAAAATATTATTTGTGTTCGGTTAATTTGGTTTCATATGCAACCCAAATTAGCTCAAACCTTAGATGAGTTAAATATGACACCCTTATTACGGTTGCGTGCTCTGATGGATCGATAATGTCCTATGCCATCAACAAATTATCTTTAGGATAGAATGTAGTAATGTATATTTGAAGTCCCAATTTGTTTGTAGTTTCAAGTTTGAACAAATTTCTGCATGACAGCATTTCCTATGGGCTTTTTTGTGGGCTTTTACGTTTAAAATGCTGTAAAGAGAGGGTCATTCGCACAAATGGCCATATATTGAGGTGGGGTTTAATTTTGGCGCCTCAAATTGTTGGTCTTTAATTTTTTCCCTTCAACACTTTAAGAAATAAAAAAGTGATCAAAAGTATTCCTGATATTAGGAAAAAAAAATGGTTCACCCTTATATATGATCTAATTTCGCAAGGCATTAGTTCTACACAATTTATACCGAATAATTTAATTCCTAGAGAACTTATGTCGGACAAAGCATAAGTTTTTTTTAAAAAAACTTTTTTATTACATAGGCAAGGGCATCTTTGGGCCCGTGCGAGCTGTGCTACCGCACAGGGCCCCCAAAAATCAAAAAAAATTAGGGGCCCTTTTTTTCATTTTTTATTAAGTAGTATTAGCTAAATTTACTGTAAAGACCCATAATTCGCAGGTCTTCGCCCAATCTAATTATTAAAATAGTATATTTATTTATATTAAGGACCCACTTTTACATATTAGAACAGGGCCCCAAAAATGTTTGAGACGTCCTTGTACATAGGGGGTAGGGGAAGGGGAAGGGGAAATGGAAAGGGGATTACAACGTGGGAATTCAAACCCTTACCAACAGGAGTGAAAATTCAGGTAGTCAACCAACTGCTACTAGATCCCTACAAGACAAAGTATAAGTAACTTATTCCTTGCAAAAAAAATTGGTAAGAAAATAGCGAATTGATCGACTCTGTTGGGTATCAAATCTAGAATCTCTAATTTCGTTTATGTCTTGCGAAATTAGGTCATAATAAGAGTTCTTTGATCCACAAATTTGTAGAAACATGGACAAAATTAAAAACCACCGATTTGAGGGGAAAAAAACTAAAGGCGCAAAAAATTGATAGAGAGATTTGTTCAACATTGTGGACTCGTCTTATAGGCATGACATAAAACTCGGCAATTAGAGAATGTTGATTTACGCAAACATTCATTTTAAGCCCTTATTAAGATCTTGTCCCTATTTTTAAAAGTTGTGCAGTTATAACCCTTAAGTAATTATTCTTCGGACGACGTTAGATTCAAATCTAATGTCTGCTCATATATTTCTTAATCTAATAGATAAACATTAGACTATCATTTAGTGTTCTGACGTTTTCTCATAAAATTTTCAATTTTGCTCAAAGATGATCTTAGAGTGTGGCCCACGACGTTCATAAGTTGCAAGAAAAAGAAAAAGAGAATCATTTAACAAGTAATTATCTCAAAAAGAGACAAACTAGTGAAAAATTATTTATTTTGTTGCACTATGAGACTTACAATTCCCTTTTCATACACAATTTGTTTTTCGAGTTTATTCAAAAACAAATTATTTATTTATTGGTAGTAGAATCGATCCTACTATCTCCAAGTTTCCTATAATATGTAAGTCCTTTAGGTTCTAACATGTATGGTAAGTCCTTTAGGTTCTAACATGTATTAAATCTAAATGAAGGGTGCTATTGGAGTTAGCTAGTCATCTTTCTTTTTTCAGCTTTAAGCATTCGACATCTAAATTTTTAATCGTAGTAATTATATGAGAAATAAAAGAGTATACTTAAGATTTAATTATACTTATCGCCAAATATGAATATAGGACTAAAAAAGAAAGTAATGTTCACATTGACTACTTTAAAACAAGAAATCACAGAGATGTGGGAATAGAGCCTTCAAATCTAAGCTCGATAAACTATAGTGTCTAATTGTTAAAAGTTCTCTGTCTAATTAAATAAATATTTTTCATTCTTTTTACCCTTTTTTTTTCTCACGTGTGTGAGAGGGGTAGGGGATAGCCTCTTCATCTCCTCTTCTCTATTTCTTTGTAGTATTATTTAAATTTCACGTAGATCCATACTCTTATGTGTGTATTCATATGTTTGCTTTACTTGTTTTGTATTATGATATCTTATTGTCTTATTTTTCTTGAATTTCTGTATTGATTAGGTTCTTTTGAGTTAAGGGTCTATCGAAAACAGTCTATCTATCCCACAAAGTTAAAGATAAGATTTGCGTATATTTCTCAAACCCCACTAGATGTAATTACACTAAATATGTTGTTGTTGTTTGTTCTTTTTACCGTTTTCAGAAAAATGCCAACAAAAGTTAAAGGTCGTTACTTTTGGCTTTATACTATTTGAATCATGTTGATTATGGATCTAATAATCAGGGGCTGCCTTACAGTATAATATACGAGTTCAATTGAATTTAGTAACATTATGTTTATACATTATATTGTCTTAAAAATATTAAATATATATAAATTAAAAATTTAGAATTTAATATCTTAAAATAATTAAAATCCAAACCAATAAACTTCCTTGCTCTGTTTGAAGTTTCATAGAAATTGCAAGCCTTCTTTGACTTGTCAGTCAACACTCAACAGGCAAAGGGTGTGTCGGTTCTTTTATCACCTCATATAAGTAAACACTTTTTAGGGTTTTTTATTCTATTTTATAGATTTGACTTTTAGAAGGTCAGTTTCTTTACCTCTCAAAACAAAGGCAGTATATTCTACTTTTCTTCCGATCTCATTATATAAAATTACACTAAATATATTATTATTATTGTTGTATTGTAGATTTGACTTTTGGTACCTAAGGGCATGTGATATCAAAATTATAGACCAAATATGTATTCATCTTCTTCAGGTTCTACTCATTAACGATTAGTAAAGAGAGTGAAAATGAAAACCATAAAAGATCGAGTCTAAATTTCAGTAAAGACATGAATCATTTAGTGATTTCTTCTTATTTGCTTTAGTTATAGTTGACAGGGGAGAAGCCATGTACTGTCAAGGGATTTAATTGACTCTTCTTCATTAAAAAATAATACTAAATAAACTGGGTAAATTTGAACACTTTTTAATTATGTAAGAGTTGTTGAATATCTTTGCTATAAGTGAAAATTTCAAGTGGTAAAGGAGGTTCAGAATTTGTTTTACATCCCTTTGTATAGATAGAATTGCTCGATATTTGGTTGGTGGAAGATAGCAAACTCCCGATAAAATAGTTAACCACAAGTTGATAGGTACCACTATTATAATATATTTTAAAAAAATATATTTGACTTTCAAGTGTGATATATCCCGTCTCTTTGACAATTGTTTTCTAGTCTATTTGGGTCTTGTTTTGGTTGGATCCCAATTAAACTCCTCACCCCAAACGCATATAGTTACTTTTAGGGGTGAACAAAGAAAACCAAAAAATTACATCAAATCGATAATTCGAGTCAAATCGAGAAAAAATTAGACTAGTGATTTGGTTTGACTTGATTTAGTATTGGAAAAAAAATCCGATCATAAGTGATTTGGTTTGGTGTTAACCAAAAAAAGTCAAACCGAACCAAACCAATCCGAAAGTACATGTATAACATTTTTAATGTAATTTATAAATATTTTTTAAGTTTTTTCATAGTAGTAAAAGGAAGGATCAAGAATGTTATATATTGCAGGAGCTAGATTAGTTAGCGAGTGGTCAAATTGGCATATTACCCAATCATACCCCTATTGCCACCGCTGTAGATATAGGAATTTTGAGAATAACGCTCTTGTGGATCTAGGCTCTCTTAAATGGGTTTATGAATTGAATTCAGTCAGTGTCACAACATAATCAAAGTGTCGGGTTATTTTATTCCACCTCTTATAAAGGAAAGAACTTAAATCAAAATCATCCCAATAAAGTCAATGATGAGACAAAAGGAAGGCGCTTAGTTCCTTCCTGTTCCCAGAGCTGATGCTTGATTATTCCCTAGGCCTATTCTCACTCCTTCAACTAAGAAACTCAAATCAGCACTTGAAGCAGGAGTCTTGCTAAGGCTAGCGTCAAGCGTGAGGCTGACTACCGTAGATCGGGAGGTTATAATTCCATTTTTATTTTTTAACATATTATTTCAAGTTTGAACTTAGAATTTTTAATGGTACCATAAGTTTTATAGCCCATTGATATTAGTAACTCAAATGAATCTCAAATCAATACTAATGCTAACAAAAGAAATTCAATTCTAACACTAGAAATAATAACAATAATGTTGGATATCTATTACTATGTACTATTAGTTTTGCATTGGTTAGACAGTTAAAAAACATAACTTAATTTAGTTTCTTTAATATATAATCATGTAATTAATAATTAGTCGTACTTTTTTCTTTTAATACTTTTAGATTATGATCATTATCATTATTACTTAGCAATTTTATTTTTTTTTGTTAAATATTTTAGTACAATGTCATCATTTATCTTACATTTTGTGTCATTTTCTTAGAAAATACCTTAATTAGATAGTTATTTCTTACTAAGACTAAAGAAACATTCTAAGCACAAGTTATATGTTTTGTATGAAGACTTTACCAAAAAAAAACCGAACAATCCGAGAAAATTGCAAAATCCGAGAAAATCCGAAGTTGAAAAATGTGACTTTTATTGGTTTGGTTTGATTTATAAATTTAAAAATATGACACAATTGATTTGATTTGGTATTTGAGAAACCCGAACCAACCCGATCCATGTACAATCCTAGTTACTTTATTGGGTGGTTTTGAAAGATTTCAAAATTTGGGTAGGATCCATGTATTTAAAAGTTTGGTTTCATTATCTCTTTATTTATTTTGGGCGGGGGAGGGGGTGTTGAGTAGGTGATAAAGTTATTTTTTAAAAAAATTATCCGCTATTCGGTATCCGTATTGGGTCAATCAAATTCATATTCACGTCTGAAAATTTGCACATAGGGGATGAAGTATTCCTAACAAAGGCAACTCCATACTAAGAGCTCGAATCCGAGATCTCTAATTAAGGATGAGGGTATACTTACCCCTCCATCGCGTAATTGAATTTATTTGTTTTCAATTGTGCAGGTTACATGTGTATTACATAACTTTTTGTTTTTCTAATTCTTGATGATTTAATGATAACAACAACATACCCAGTGTAATCCCACAAAGTGGGGTCTGAGAGGATAAGATGTACGCAGATTTTACCTCTACCTTTGTGGGGCAGAGAGGCTATTTTCGATAGACCTCACAAAGCATGTAGTCATTTCAGGATCCAAGAAAATAAGACATCAAAATATCCAGATAAAGAATAAATGGAATAATATACACATAAGAATAATACCAAAATATTACTACTAAGACAAATGGAGTAATACACATAAGAATAGTACTGAAATACTACTACTAAGCCTTCTATGCTAACCCTCGCGACAAAACTCAACTACTCGCTAACCTTCTATCCTAATTCTCGACCTCCACATCTTTCTATTACAATCATGTCCTCAGTCAGCTAAAGTTGTGTCATATCCTGTCTAATCACCTCCCCCCCCCCCCAGTTCTTTTTTGGTCTACCTCTACCCTTTCTAACTCCTACAACCGCCAATCTCTCGCACCTCCTAACTGGCGCATCCTTACACCTCCTCTTCACATGCCCAAACCATCTCAGTCGCGTCTCACTCATCTTGCCCGCCACGGAGGCCACTCCAACCTTGTCTCGTATAACTTCATTTCTAATCATGTCTCTCCTCGTATGACCACACATCTATCTGAGCATCCTCATTTCCGCTACCTGCATCTTTTGAACATGACAGTTCTTAAAGTGGTCAACACTCTGCCTCATACAACAATGTTGGTCTAACTACCACTCTGTAGAACTTAACTTTTAGCCTAGGCAACACTTTTTTATCGCAAAGCACCCAAAAGGCGAGCCTCCATTTCATCCACCCTGCTCTAATACGATTAAAGAGAGAAAGGGTGGGTTAGAAAGAGAAAGTGATGAAAAAACATAACTCATGATTTAATGATGTTTAGATTATATAGAATGGCTAAAACAATCACTTTTCAAAGAGTACCATGACTAGGACAGTACTATTCCAATTAATAGGTATAAATATATTTGACAAAATAAGAATAACCCTATAGATTTGAATTGATTTGGCACAATGATTTTGAAAATGAGAAAATTTTCAATGATCTGTCAGCATTGTACCTAATTGGTTGGTCATCATTTTCAATGATCTGTCAGCATTGTACCTAATTGGTTGGTCATCATAGAATGTATTGTAGTGTTGTAAACTAGTGATTTCGGAAAGAAATAATCTCATTATTATTTTTATTAATAAACGAGTATATATATAATTTACGATTTTCATAATAGGAAAATTATATTCCTATTTTAATCTCAAAACTTTATTCTACTTGTATGATAATTATACAATTATGGTAAGTGTACAACTCTAATTTAATTACAACTAAAACTACCAAAAATAGGCCATTAATCATTGATATACACGGTATGAATTACCACGGAAAATATAGCCCAGAAATAGTGATATACAGGCCACGGCCCGTGATATAGACGTTGTATCTCGTGTATATCACGAGTATTTATCACACCCCCCGCAGTCATAGCGGGCGATATTTGTACGATGAGACTGTCCCTAAAATCTTCAAATAGCACTGGTGGAAGCCCCTTGGTAAATATGTCAGTAATTTGATACCTGGAAGGGACATGTAGGACGCGTACTTGTCCACGAGCTACCTTTTCACAAATAAAATAGATATCCATCTAAATATGTTTAGTGTGTTGATGTTGAACTGGATTTCCAGAAAGGTATATAGCACTAACATTATCACAATAAACCAAGGTAGCTTTGTGAACTGGAAAGTGAAGCTCTAAGAGGAGATTACAGAGCCAACATGATTCAGAAACCACATTAGCTACCCCTCGATACTCGGCCTCTATACTAGAGCGGGATAAGGTAGCATGTCGTTTGGCAGACTATGAGACCAAGTTATCACCAAGGAACATACAATAACCAGATGTAGAGCGTCTGGTGTCTGGACATCTTCCCCAATCAGCATTTGTATACGAGACATCGATGAAGGATATAAGTGTAAGCTCTAAAAGAAGATTACGTAACCAACATGATTCAGAGACCACATTGGCCACCCCTCGATACTCGGCCTCTACACTAGAACGTGACAATGTAGACTGACGCTTCGCAGACCATGAGACCAAGTTATTACCAAAAAACATGCAATAGCCGGACGTGGAACGTCTGGTATCTGGACAACCACCACAATCAGCATCTGTATACTAGACAAGTGTAGATATCGAAGATGGATATAAATGTAAGCCATAGTCAAGTATCCCCTGGATGTATCGAATAATGCGTTTGAGCGCATTCATGTGTTCAACCCTGGGATCATGCATAAACAAGCACACCTGTTGTACGGCATACGTAATGCCTGGTCTCGTGAAAGTCATACACTGAAGAGCTCCTGCAAGAATGCGATAGCGGATCGGATCCTCGTAAGGTGAGCCAGCCGCAGCACCCAACTTGGGTTTAGTATCAACTGGAGTGGAAGTAGACTTGCATGAGGACATACCAGCTCGCTCAATGATCCCAGCAACATACTTCCGTTGTGATAAGAATAACCCACTTGCATGACGAGTGACAGCAATCCCCAAAAAGTAACTCAAGGGGCCCAAGTCTTTCATAACAAACTCAGAACTGAGTATTGTCATGATAGACTGGCGTAATGAATCAGAAGAGGCAGTCAAGATAATATCATCCACCTATGATAATATATAAGCCAGGAAAGAATCACGACGATAGATGAACAATAAATTATCAGACATGCTGTGAGAAAATCCAATAGTCGAAACATAGTCTGCAAACCTCTTATACCAAGCCCGGGGGGACTGCTTAAGCCCATACAATGACTTCTTCAATAAACAGACACGATGAGGATACTTGGGATCCCTAAACCCCAATGGCTGGTACTTATACACTGTCTCTTTAAGATCATCATGTAAGAAAGCATTATTCACATCTAACTGATGAATGGGCCATGCTTTCGAAAGAGCCAAGATGAGCACAGTGCGAATGGTAGCCGGCTTGACCACCGGATTAAATGTCTCACCACAATCCACACCAACCTGCTGAGTCTTACCATCACCTACAAGACGAGCCTTATGCCTCGCAAAAGAACTGTCAGAATTTTCTTTATGAGTAAAAATTCACATAGACCGAATAATATTAACACCAGAGGGACGGGGTACCAACTCCCACATTTTATTATCAATAAGAGCATTATATTCGTCGGTCATAATAATTTTCCAATTCGGGACATTTAAAGCAATCACGGGACATTTAAAGCAATCACGGGATTACGGGGTAGGGGGATTTAGAGACATTAGAATGGAGATTAAAATGTCTTCTCGGTTTAAAAATACCCCGATGACTACGAGTAACAAGTCTATGACTCGAGGAAGAATTGGGTGGTTATTGGGAAACACGGGACTAGGCGAGAGGCGGCGTGACGATGGGCTGCAGGCCCAAACCGAAGTAATCGGTTGTGGACCGAGAATCGAGGCGCCCGAAGCGAGGACATAAGCGGGGTGAGTATTCGGCCCGATGGGTGGTAAAGGCAGAGGCATAGGGACAGTAGAACCAGCGGGTAATGGGCCCGCTGGTGGATTATGGGTGCAGGACAAGTCCGATAAATAATGGATAATATATGGGGAGACATCGTCATCCAAAATATTATACGAACTAGGCACGGGACTACTCACTTTAGCAAACGGAAATTGAGTTTCATCAAAAATAACATAGCAACTAATGATGATTTTATTAGATGATAAATTGAAACATTTGTAACCATGATGATTAGACGGAAAACCCAAAAACACAAGGGGTAGAACGGGCCTGATGTTTGTTAATTATGGTTAACGGAAAGAGTGGATAACACAAGCACCCAAAGACCCTAAGATGGAATACGATAGAGTCTTATTATATAATATTTGAAGAGGGGATGAATATGTCAAACGTTTGATAGGAAGTATGTTAAGAAGATAAGTAGTCATTTGTAGAGCGTGATGCCAAAAGGAAGGGGGTACGGAAGCATGGACGATTAAAGTTCGGCAATATTATTAATGATACGAATTTTTCATTCGGCTTTCCCATTTTGTGAGGAAGTATGAGGACAAGAGACACGAAAAATTATGCCATTAGTGTCACAAAAATCCCGAAATAACCCATTATCAAATTCTTTGCCATTATCACATTGTATATTTTTTATTTCCAAATCGAACTGGGTACAAATGAATGCTCTAAATTTTAAAAATGTGGAAAAAATTTGTGATTTTTTTGCGAACGGAAAAGTTCATAAAAAATTAGAATAATCATCCAAAAATAGTACATAATAACGATGGCCCATAGAACTTAAAACGGGGACGTCCATAAATCGTTATGAATAATATCAAATAACATTAACGTACAAGAAGTAGAGGCTACAAATGGTAAGCTAACATATTTTCCTAAAGAGCAGGATTGACAAATTGGAGTACTACATGTACCCTTACAAGAAATAAAAGTGTTTTTATCTAAGGAAGACAAAATTGAAGATTCCGGATGACCTAGACGTGCATGCCACAAGGAAGGAGCAAAAGAAACAAAAGTAGATGGCAAGGCTTGACTCGAGAGACCGGACGTTGGCGTGATAGGATAAAGATCCCCCCTACTTTCACATCTCATGAGAGGAATCCCCGTCTTGAAATCCTTCACAGAAAACCCAAAAGGATCAAGATCACAGAAACCCAATTATCAGTGGTGAATTTACGGACATACACCAAATTTTTAATTAAGTTAGGGGCATGGAGGGAATTTTTTAAGACAAAAGGTGGATGGGAAGGAGACAAAGTTTTATGATCATAACCACGAATTGGAATTGAGTTTCCAATACCAATAATTATGCCACAAGTATTGCTTAAATTAGAATAAGACAAGAGAGTACCTTGGTCGGATGTCAAGTGAGAGGTTGCACCGGTGTCCGTGTACCAATTTGCGTTTAACAAGTTTAATACAAGAGTGTGCATTGCGGCTTCAATGACGGTCGGGGTGGAGCCCGCTGCATGATGGGCCTGTGGAGGCCGGGGCCCAAGCACACCAGCTTGCTGCCCCGACCTAGAATTATTACGGAATTCGCTGGGCCAGGTCGGATTGGGCCGAGAAAACTGTTGGGCAGCCCAATTTCCAGGGGCTAGAAACACTGTAGCATAGGGGTTGTTGGGCCACTGCCCACTGGCCCAGGCCCACTGCTAGGGAGCCCATGGCTAGGACCAGTGGGACAGTGGTCCATTGCTACCTGGACGGGGCCCACTGCCATTATTCTGGCCACCGCCACCACTGTTGGAACTTCCGCGTTTGCCCCCGCGGTTTTTGCCATTATTTTGCCGAGTATTCTTTCCGCCACCGTGAGCACGGTGTTGGCCCGAATTATCAACAAAACCTAGAGAATTAGTGGAGGACGTCAACATGACCACGGGACTAGCGCTGGTAGCCGCTTTTTTTGCCAAGTCGGCTTCTTCGAGCGTAAGCATGGAACGAGCCTGTTAAAATTGAGGAAGATGATTGCTCTGTCGAAGAAGCGTGCCAACACCACTATAGGCCTGCAACCATTTGTAGGAGCAAACGATCATTTGTAACGGGCGCGCCAACGTTGCGGAGTTGGTCCGCCAATTCTTTCAACCTTTTGCAATAAGCTGATGGAGGGATTTGGAAAAGAAATTTGGGAAGGGAATTTGCACAGAAACAGAGAGTAGTGGCTTGGATTTTGATGCACGAAGAAGAGAAATTTGGGAGAGAAATTTTTTACCTAGACTTTGATACCATGAAAGAAATAATTTCTTGATTATTTTCATTAATGAACGAGTATATATATAATTTAGAATTTTCATAATAGGAAAATCTTATTCCTACTCTAATCCCAAAACCTTATTCTAGTTGTATAATAATTATACAATTATGGTAAGTGTACAACTCTAATTTAATTACAACTAAAACTATCAAAAATAGGTCATTAATCCGTGATATACATGTATACCGTGTATACCACGGAAAATATAGCCCAGAAACAGTGATATACAGGCCACTGCCCGTGATATACACGTTGTATATCACGGGTATTTATCAATTTCTTTAGAAGATAACTTAAATGTGCACTCATGATTTTTTTAGATCACCAAATAAGTTTTGACATAAATCCATGTGAAATTTTAGGTAAACCAAAAATAAGAAAGAAAAATACTACTAAGAGCATTAGCCCTAATATATTGATCGTTGAAACTTGAGAGCTAACCATCTTTCACATCTCGATCTTGTCACGTATAATCACTGAAGTTTATTTACTACAATAGCAAAATCAGAAAAAAACATTTTGTCACCTTAAAGTAACTAAATTTTACTCACTATAACCGTGAAGTTTTAAACTTTACTCACTATAATGACTAAACCTACTTATGATAGTTATTTACCGTTATAGTGAATAAAGTTCAGTTACTTTAATATGATAAAAAAAATTAGTGACTTCAGTAATACATTAAGTAGAATTCATTTCCTCGAACAGAAAGAGAAAAGTCAGCATGTACGGTTTATGAGCGGTTTAAACCCTTCACCTCATAAATTAGCTTTTTCAAATTACTATACATTGATAGTACAAATAATATTTTACACACTATTATTACAGATTAAAGTTTACTGATAGCATAAAAATTTTATCCGAATAATATATATTAATCCTATACTATAGTACTATACTAATAAAAAATTCCTTTGATTGATAAACTAGGTACCTCTGTGTTCACACAGTAGTCAACGATTAGGTACCTCTGTCACTGTGTTCAAACTTCCCTTTGCTTCTCACCTTAAATAATACTTCTTAAAACTCATATATATATATATATATATATATATATATATATATATATATATATATATATATAATATAAGTTCATTAGTTCATTTGATATATGTTTCCTCTGATAGCACTTCTAATTTCTTTCATTAAATATCCACCCAAAACTTTGGTCCTTCAAGATCCAACATAATACTCGGTCTAATGCAATGCATAGCATACGTTAAACTGCTAGTGCAACTAACATAGTCTAATTGACCAACGGATATTCCCGAATTCTTCAACCAATATGGATCCGCCACGTAATTCTTCTTCTTCTTCCATGTTTGGCAGCTCGACTAATTCGCTATCGTCTTCCCATTCTGGTTTTCCAATCATTGCCATAGCCATTATAGGCATATTAACCATTGGTTTCTTGCTAGTCACCTACTACATTTTTGTCAGCAAATGTTGCTTAAATTGGCAAAGAATTGATCTTTTGAGGCCATTTTCGTTCTCGCAAAGGCAACGTGTCGAAGACCCTTTAACGGTTCCCATCCAAACGCTGAAAAAACGGGGACTGAACGAATCTATTATTCGTTCAATCCCCGTTTTCCGGTACAAAAAGACTCAAGGGAGCAACAATGCAAGTAGTACTACATGTGAATGTGTTATTTGTTTGAAAGAATTTCAAGAAGATGAAAATCTTAGAGTCATTCCAAATTGTGCCCATTTTTTCCACATTGATTGTATAGATATTTGGCTTCAAAATAATGCAAATTGTCCACTTTGCAGAAATAACATCTCATCACACATTACAACAAAGTTCCCTTTGGATCAAATCATCACTCCTCAAAGAAGTGACAATTTCAGAGATGAAGATTATATTGTGATAGATATAATTAGAGTTCAAGAGAGATTAAACTCAGGGGAATTATCAACAGGACATTTATCAACTAACCCTTCTACTACAAAAATTGAACCAAAAGTCACAATAAAGAAAGTCAAAAAATTGAGCCATGAATGCATTGACATAAGGAACAAGGATGAACAATTTATAATTCATCCAATTAGGAGATCTTTATCAATGGATTCAGCGACGGATCGACGAATTTACGTACCAGTTGAGGAGACTATGCAGCAACAGAGGCAAGTGGCTAATGTTAAAAGATCATTTTTTTCATTTGGGCATGGAAGAGGATCAAGAAATGCAGTTTTACCAGTTGACTTAGAGCTATAGTGGTGGTGGTTGGAGGGGTTACTGTTTGTTTTTTGAAAAAGTTAGGTAATTTTTTGGAGTTGGTATAGATGTAAAGTATTCTTTGGATTTGTTTAGAAATTATGGGAAGATAGTTGTGGATATAGAGAAAGAATGAGATGAAGGGATAATTTTACATATTTCTGTCAAATCCTTCTATTATTAAGTACGGCTAAAATGAACTTAATAGGAATTGTTTTATTTACATATCTCATTTTTCTTTATTGCTAAGCTCCTGTAAAAAGAGGATCATACAATTAAAATAGCATTTGTAATGGACCGCAAACCCATGCAATTTATTACTATATTTTGTAAGTTTATAAAACAAGAAGAATCAAATGGATTTATGTTGAGGCAACATATGAATCTCATTGTTTTTAGTTTAACTATCTGATATTCGAAAAATTACCGGTCCGCCTGGTTTGAATTCGAGCCGCATATGATCCATTAAAGGAACGCGCTCCGTACCAGGAATTTTTCCTTAAATATTCTTAATTTTGCTTTATTTTTGTTGTTTTGGTTTTTTAGTATCCTTGGAATTATCATCTGATGCTAATTTATGCATCATATGGTCTTCTTGATGTTTTATTTTGTTGTGCAGCATTTTTCTTCATCCTTTCTCTCTGATTTTGGATCTTTTCCCCACAATAGCAAGTAAAGACCAACAATGACAATTACTGCTCCTATGATGCTGAAAATTGAAAAAGAAAAGTGGTTATTTACCACATGAAAATTTAACGAATTCATTGTTTTTTACTCCCTCCAATTCAATTTGTTTGGCACAGTTTGATTCATAGCCTTCTTTTAGTATGAAATTTTCCAATTTTTTACTGTTATTACATTTAGTTTGAGATGAAAGCACATCAGATAGTCTCATTCAAACAAAGAAAGATAGGTAATGGACTCTATCCAAGACTGAGACAACATAGGCGAAAGGGGCTTAGGAAACAGCTAGACTATCAAAGATCAAGCAAGCGGATGCAATCAAAGAGCATCATCACTTTCTCCGTCTTAAACTTTTTCGACTACTTCGAATGGAATCATGGAGTTTAAGAAGGAAATAAAAACTTTTGAAATTTGTGTATTTAAATATGTCATAATGTTCGTGTGAATATAAAGACTTTTGAAACTTGTGTTGCTAAATATGTCATGACATATGTGTAGTTATAAAAGCTTCTCATTCAGAAAATATAGAAAAATATTATTTTTGAAAAGGATTAATCAGAAAATAGTGTCAAGCAAAGAGGAACAGTGCGAACATGTCTTTAGCACATGAATGTTCCACAATAAAAGTAACAATTATGCATCAATCGCAAGCAAATCGAGTCGGCAGTAGAAATCCTCAATGACCATATCACTTCATTTAAGCTCATTTTTTACTAATTTACACAATAAAATATTAAAAATTCTCTAAATCTTTTACGGCAGGCATATAAAATGAAGCCTCCATTATGCTAAAAAAAAATTATATACGACGAGAAGTTACGGATATATACTCTCTCCGGATCAAAAAGAGTGTTCACTTAGTCATTTTCACACCCCTTAAGAAAATATTAACTTCTAGGCAAAAATAGGTAATTTGACTAAAATGACTCTAATTAAATAGGTATTGGGATTTTGTCACCTAACACTTAATAAGGGCAAATCTGGAAAAGTAAGGTTAATTTTTTCTTGATTTGGTAAGTAAACACTCTTTTTTACTCAAAAAATAAAAACTAAGTGGACACTCTTTTTTTTATCCCGAGGGAGTAGTATTTAAATCTCAAATCGGACTCATTTTTTTCGCACTCACAATAAGAAATGAGAGAGCAAAGAAAGAGTTTATTACCTGCCCATATGCAGCTTTTCCCCAAAAACAAAGTATGCTAAAATTGCCACTAATATTGTTGATAATGGGTTGAACATAGTCACAAAAACAGGTCCCTTTTGCTCTGTGCACCACAATGATATAAAGACCACTAAACCAGAGATCACTATGCCCTGTTTTAAATTAAAAAAGAAAAAACATAAGCTGTAAAAGCTTGTCACAACCAAATAAAATTTCACTAGAGAGCTATATTGTTGGCACTCTCCGAAAATGTTGTCGCATATGTGCCGGATTCTTCAAAAATGTACCTATTTTTTAGAAATTCAATGTGATATTTTTTACGAGTCCGAGCAACATAGCTAGAGAGATAATTGGACCCTTCTTACTCCATATATTGTAGACCAAAAATCAATGTTGAAACTAATGGTCCAAGCAGCTCTTTTGTGTTGTACGATGACTGTGTAGAAGGCTGATTGGGCTGCTCCAACAAAACTCATCCATGTTGTCAGTGACAATTGGGCTGGATATCTTTTCAGTGTGTAAGCCTGTAAAAGATTTCAGGGTAAGCTAGTTAGAAAAAGAACTCCACTTTGTAGTTGTAACGAGTTTGTCACGATCCAAAATTGGAGAGCCGTGATAGATGGCACGGCCTAACTCTCGTCGAGCAAATTCCTAAGCCCAATGTAAATCAAGAAACATAGAAAACACAGTGCGGAGATCCGAGCGTCTCCGTACCATCAAACACATGTAAAATGGGGCGTCATGCGCCCCATACCATCATACAACAGTTTGCAGTGCAAAACTAGTCTAGAAATAGACAAGAACTCCACTTTGAAGTTAGGGATTTTCTGGTATATATTAAAAAAATTCACTAAATATCTATTAATATTTGACTGTGAATTTGTAAATTTTGTATATGAACTTGAGGTTGATGTGGTAACTCATAAACTTCAAATCCTGAATTTGCCTCCAGTAATGAATCGATTAGGAACCACAATTGGACGACCACGATAGGCACCCAACGGTCCAACCCTCGTCGACCAAACCTTTAACCCCTGCCTAAATCGAGAAACATAAAACACATAGCAAGCACCCGAGGAGGGGCTGAGCTAGTGTGTACGTTACGGGTGTTGTCGAACCCAGTAAGTTAGGTCCAAAACCTTGCATTTGCCTTAAAAATTCATTGAATATGTACAAATTATTGATTTAGAACTCAAAACATAAAAGGATTAAAATTCCGAACCCATAAACTTCAAATCTTGACTCCTCTGCACCCCAACATCTCTATACCGCCAAACACGTGAAAAATGGGGCGTCGGGCAGCCCCCGTACCATCATACAACAGCTTATATTGTTCCAAAAATCCAAACTAGTATAGAAATAGACAAGATTTTGGTAGAAAAGAACCTGCATGATGTACCATATGGACCATGTAATGCAGCTAGCAACCGTCAAAATTGAGCCTTTCACCCAATTCTCCTTCACAACATTGTTTCCTTGATGAATATAGATGAGAGGATGCCATAAGTTCTTTAAAGCAGCTCCTTTGTATAATGTCATAGTCATAACCCCAGCCAAAGAAACCAATGTTCCTATGATTTTTGCTATTCCTCTAGGGTCTCGAACATTAACAACTTCCAACCTACAATATTTGAAATTAGTTTTGTAGACTGACAACATAAAAAATATTTACAGAATGAGGTCACTTATCGGTGTAAAAATTCATCACCTTGTGAGTGCATATTACTTAAAGAAATACTTATTGAATTTAAGTTCTATGTGGAGTAAAACATATTAAACAATCAGATCACTTATTAGATAATTGCAGGTAAATCGATCTCTTATAAGCATTAATTGGTAATCCAACTAAAAGTTATCATAGGTTACAATTCACTGATAATGCAAAGAAAAAATACATTATCAGTGTATATAATTTAAATCATTTTATTCATTGCTAAGTTATGTATTCTATTGTTCAATAAGTTTGAGATTTAATTAAGGATTTAAGTTATATACGCCAACAGTGTAAAAAAAATGCATCATTAGGTAAATTTAACCAGTTGCAGCAGGTTATTCTTCTATTTTTCAGGTTAGCATATCGGGTTTGCTATGAAGATTTGTCTATTGTTATAAGTAAAGTTGAACTGATAGTGTGAAAAATCTATACACCAACAGTATACAAAACTTAAATTCTTTAATTAATTACCTGAGTATTACTGCCAATACAAAGGTGAGTGCAGCAACAGTGTTGACCATAGAAGCTACGAAAGTCGGAGAAGTGAAATTCAAGCTCACAAAGTACATATTTAATGTTAAACTCACTCTGAAATAAATTAAGGACCAACAATTAGTATTTTATTGCCTCAAATAATTATATTTCAAAAGGATAATAATGTTTAACTGAGCTTAATTACCCCATAAGAGAAAGTACAAAGAACTCCAATAGCAAAGCCATAGTTAATTTTGGCCTTTTTTTCCTGCAGAAAAGAAACAAAACCATTTAGAAGAGTTTAAAAAAGAAAGAGGAAAAGATTTTTGGAACTTGTAGTTTTAAATGCTAGTATTAGATTTTGTAATTATAAAAGTAGGTCATTAAGGATAAAATAAAAATTTTAAAATAATTTATTTTAAAATATAGAAGAATACTGCAATTACTTTTGAAACAAACTAATAAAAAAATTGTTAAAGAATAGATGGTAGATTTATGTAGCGGTTATATGAGTTCAAGTTTTATGGACAGTCAATGTATAAATTCTTTATAGAGTACGTAACTCTTCATATCAAGTTTGATGATAAAGTAGAAAGTAGAGTAGTTACTTACTTACTGTAAGCCAGTTAAATTGCTTTGAAAATTGAAAGTGAAAAAACATAAACACATAAATAATTTGCTGCATAGATGGGATATGAAGAATTTGGGAATGGAAACGAACTACTTATTTGTTATCAAGCTCGTCAAAGAGGATGACATATAATTTCAGTCTCTTAGAGTTATTATTAAAGATTACAAATATGAAGATTTCTTGCAAATGAAGGCCAAACATGATGAGGATTTGCTAGTATGGGAAAGATGTGATCAAGCAAATTATGGAGTTTTTTTGCTCCTGGTAGATCTTAAAAATGTAGATTATGAAAGATTTTAAGTACTTTTATACAGTAGTATTTTTCAATAAAATGTAACGAAAAAAATAAGAATTTATAGCATATATTTGGTTAGTATATATTTCTTTAAATGACGGTGTATGTAAGTTAAAACTCTAATTGATATTCTGATAAAGATGGTGCCAACTCAGATAAAAATTCATCCATGTTGCAAAATTGTTTTTATATTGTCAACGTATATATAATTAAAAAATTTAAACTTGTGACAATTCCCACAAGAGTCAAGCCCAGAAAGTGTGGCAAGTCATTCGCCAAGGCCATTACCAACAACATGATTATGTTCGAGATGTTAACTTGAAATCTCGATGAATCGAGGAGAAAAGCATCTACCCTTTCGAAAAAAGATTAGTATTATAAGTACGTACCTTTCGAGAAAATAGGCAAACGGTAACATAACTAGACCTCCCACAATGTGTCGATAAGTTACGTAGACATGAGGATTCATCCCATGATTGAAGGAAGCTTGAGTTATGAAATACAGAAAAGTATAGCAAAATTGAGTTAAAATCATAAGAAGGTGAGGCTTGAACTTCTCCATAGCCATACCCCTTTGCAAAAATAACCTTTTTGACAAAGTACTAGTAATATGATCCACAATTTACCAGTAAATATAGACAATTAAGGTGGAATTAAGAATGGGGTTCGGTTCCAATTACTTAGTGATGGAATCTTGTTCTTGATCAAACATATTCTTGTGATGAAAATTTGATACTTCTCCAACATAATGATAGAATATGCTTCTTATTTTTTGCAAAGACAAACAATAACTTTGAGTGAAGATATAAGGGAAGTGGACACGACAAGTGAGATTGCTTAGTAAAGCACCTCCACCCACGATCGGTAGGTCCAGGGTTTGAGTCACACGGGAGGAAAAGTGTGAAAACACTATGGATCCTCCAAAATGGGTGTGGGGTAGGGTGGGGAAGGGAAATGGACACAATTATTCTTTAATATTTTTATGAGAAAAGGAATAAAAAAGGAGTATAAGATTGTACTCTAGATGATATATATGTAGTGTCCATCACCAAAACATTACTTCGAAAGAAAAAAAATGAAAGAACATAATCAACATCAAGTGGTGTAAGAGATAAGCAAGATTTGTATCATAGAATATGTGTATATTATATGGTAGTGATTCCAGCTTTATGTAAAGAGTTGTTTTTATGGTTCCACTCAATAAAAATAGATCTGATGATGGAACCACACAAAATTCTTTTGTATTTAAGATATATATATATATGTTGGTGAGACAAGTCATTTTGAATGAAAATTATTCGTTCTTACAAATGTTTCTCATGGAAATATTTTCTGATGTTTGGTTAGCCGTGAGTGGAAAATATATATTAAAAATTAATAATAATATTTGCAGAATTGATTAGTGTTTCGATGAGACTTTGAGTATTACGGATTAACAGTGTTTATGTGTTAATTGAATCAAGTAATATAAACATTAAAAGTTAAAATAATTGTAAATAAAACGACCTCCGTCCACAAGGGAGGGAATCACTTTCGTCCTTTTGATGGAAATGTTTCTATGGAAAATAATAGTTTTTTTGTATATATACGTTAAAATACTTTTTATATATGTATAAAATTAATCTTGAATGCCCTTAACGAAATTTCTTGCTACTACCTAAATAAAATTCCATTGTGTTAATTAAGGAGCAAACAACTGCCTAAACAACATGCATTTAGCCTTTCCCTTTGCCAATTTACCACGAAAGATGCAACGCTATATGTGTGACCAAATAAATGACCAATACTAAAGATTGCTTAATGAACAACTTACCACTTAAAAATTAAAAAAAATAGTTCTTAAGGACCGGTACTATTACCTCCAGGACGTCTGGGTAATACCAGTGAAGTAGTCAGGCGCAAGCCTGGAAACCTGAATTATCAAAAAAAAAAAAAAAATAGGTGTCAAAGCTAATAAAAGGCAATATTGTGTCAGCTCATTTTGACAGCTCTATTTATGAGCATCGAGATATGTGAATTAGTCGGTATTAATGGAGTGAAATTTCCTTAATAATATATGCTACACTTGGATCCGTGGATATTATTAAAGCACATAATATTCTCTACACAATTTTTCAGAATGACTTAATAGTAACTGCAACATGAATTGCAAAAGCTGAAAATTCATTTTGTTGAATCTATAGTACGTCTTAAAATTTATATAGAAAAAAAATACAAGTCTCAAAAGCTAAATATATAATACTTATGAGAAACTACATTTGCTAACCCCTTGATGAATGACCGGGAGAATAATCAATAATGTGAAGCACAAGGAATTTAAGATGAGGAAGTAACAATGGATAATATCATATTAACTTCAAGGAATTGATGCTACCACCGAGGAGTGTGACGGAATGGATAACCCTTAATAAAAGGTCTCGTGTTGGAGTATATATTAGAAACGGAAAAATCCATTATAGTGTACTTCTCTCTTTAATGAACCTTGTGAGGCGCGAATCTTGATTAATTGGGGCTAGTTGGTATCAGATAACAGACTATTATACCAAAAAAAATTTGATGCTAAAATTCAAGAATTTATGAGAATTGCATCTGCGGTGGAGGAAAAATGATGGCAGGGTGAAAGTTGAGAAGATGCAAAGGAGAGAATTTTTATAAATTTTGCAATAAAGACATCAATTCTATGTATTATTGAAAGAAATAATTTTTTAATTATTTTTATTAATAAAAGAGTATATATACAATTTACAATTTCCATAATAGAAAAATCATATTCCTATTCTACTCCTAAAACCTTATTCTACTTGGACACTAACTATACAATTATGGTAAGTGTACAATTCTAATAATGTAATATTTAGACTAAAATATTACAACAAACAATACCAAATTAGTAGCCCAAACCGTGGGCATATACCGTGTATATTTATCACACCCCCGCAGTCATAGCGGGCGGTCTTCGTACGCTGAGACTGTCCCTAAAATCGTCAAAAAGGACCGAGGGAAGACCCTTTTTGCCACCACCGTTGTTGCGGTTTTGACCCGAGTTGTTGGAACCGGACGGAGGAAAACTGGACTCGGTCATCATGACTACGGGACTGGCACCGGTAGTTGCCTTTTTGGCCAAGCCGGCTTCTTCGAGTTTAAGCATAGAACGAGCCTGATAAAATTGTGGAAGAGGGTTGCTCTGACGAAGAAGCGTGTCAACACCATTATATGCCTCTGAAAGGCCTGCAACCATCTGAAGGACAAGACGGTCGTTGGTGACTAGCACACCAACGTTGCGGAATTGGTCTGCCAACTCCTTCAACCTTTTGCAATATGCTGAAACGTTGGGGAAATCTTCCATGTTGACGTGGGAGAACTCCTGCTCCAAGGTAACAGCACGAGAATTTTGATTATCTTGGAATATATCACGTACTCTATTCCAATCCGCCATCGCCGTGGCGTCTGGTTCGATAATCGTCTGCAAGAGGTCGGTAGAAATAGTGGAGTAAATCCACTGAAGAAACAGTAGCATCAAGTGTCGTCCATAACGTAGGATCATCCTCAGGTATGGGCACCTCTGTATCCGTATGAGCCGCGGGGATAATATGATGGAGAACTTGATGCGAGCGTGCATGAACTTCGGCTCACGTCGCATAATGAACGTTTTCTATCTCAAGAACTATATGAATGTGATTCTTGATATTAGAAACAACAAGGGCAGGGCGATACATGTTCTTAGCCATAATAGCAACGCAAGACGTGATGTAGGGATTCAGAAGAAGAATTTTGAGAAGAAAACTAATTTCCGGGCACGGAACCCGAAGAAGGGAGGTCGGATTCCGGTTTGTTTGGACGGAAATATTTGGGAGAGAAAATAAACCTAGACTCTTGATACCATGAAAGAAATAATCCCTTAATTATTTTCATTAATAAAAGAGTATATATACAATTTACAATTTCCATAATAGGAAAATCCTATTCATATTCTACTCCTAAAACCTTATTTTACTTGGACACTAACTATACAATTATGGTAAGTGTACAATTCTAATAATGTAAATTTAGACTAAAATATTACAACAAACAATACCAAATTAGTAGCCCAAACTGTGGGCATATACCGTGTATATTTATCAATTATGTTTTCCTAATTGGGTAAGGAAATAGAGGCCAACCAAGTTTTCCCCTTTATTGTATTTGTTTAGGAAAATAATACTCACTTTTCTTTTTGTCTTTATTATTTTTGTTGGTGTTTAATTGAACATGAAGTTTAAGAAAGAAATTAAGACTTCTAATTGAATCGAGGGTCTTTCATAAACAACCTCCTTACTTTCCAAAGTAGGGATAACGTCAGCGTACACTCTATCCCTCCCCAAACTCCACGTCGTGGATTTCACTGGGTATGCTGTTGTTGTTGCAATTTGGAACATATCCTGATATATTTGGTGGCTTGCGGCTATAGAACATGTCAAAAAGATAAATAAAAAAGTTTAAAGTCAAACTTCGACTACAAAAGCATGAGGGATTGTAGACTGCTTATAATTGAGCGGCCTAAACCACTTCTAAATTATATGAGGTTGGCTTTAATACCACTGTCATTGATACACGCAATATTCTATTGGTAAGGGATGTGTTATTTATAAGTTTTTTTCTTTTCATTTTAAAATTTTATTGAACAAATAAAACAATTGTACCAGCTAGTATACGAACTAGTTTACACGCGCTTCAACTATTCTACCGTCACAAGATTTCTGTTTCTTCCTATCAGCACCGATACTAAACACTTCAACCTACAAAAAATTATATAACTTCAAAGAAATTACCTATCATTTGTCCGTCTATGATGTGAATCCTCGTTTCTTGATTTTTACCCACTTCATTCAAAGAAATCTCAATTCTCTTTGTGAAGGGAAAAGTCCCGAAGGCGAAACCCCCCACCTGTATCAGAGGCCTCTTGGCCAGGTGGGATGTAAATCGAGGGATATGCGCGAGTGGCAGCCCTGCAAGGGAGAGGACCAACGGGACACGAACCCAGCAACAACCCTTGCAATATTTCAGCAAAGACTGTCACTACACGGATTCGAACCCGCGACGTCGGAATGGTTGTACCCAATCACCTTGCCACTTACCAACTCGCATGTACCCTGGGGGCGAAATCTCAACTCTCCTAGCTAGTAAATGTCTAACGCATTACAATGTTAATGGCTAAGCTTGGAACAAGTAACAACCAATGAGTAGAATATAAAAACAACAAAGACAGTCTCACTTTGACACCTTCGTCAAATTCGTAGCAATAGCACAGGCCAGCCACTTTTCAATCATGTAATGGAAAGATAGCTACTATCTTGGGAGTTTTGACTCCTAAAAATAGAACTCCAACTTGTCACAATTTCACATGTAGAAATTGAACCTCCATAATAGTGACTATTTTTTAATTAAATATAGCTAAGAAGTGATTATTTGTGAATACGTCCTGTCAAATTCATGTGCCTGCCAAATAAAGCAAATGCCGTAAATTTATACGAGCACATTAGAAAGCTTGAACGTGAGAACCAACAAAAGCTATATCATTAAATTAAATCCAGCAAAGAGCAATAGCTAAGTCAGTAGTGAATGTAAGAGTTATCTACTTCATATTCCTCTATTTTTTTGGGACTATTGATGTCTAAATCAATCTTTATAGAGTGAACTTTCTCAACAAGAAAAAAAGAACAAGCTACAAAGTACCAAAATAGAACACTGCAAAATACAAAGTTTACAAGAAACTCTTCAAGCACTATGGCGTGCTGCGAATCAGTCACAACAAAATTGAACCTGTCTCTCAATATCTCATCCCTTAAACTGTTTTTGTCTTGTGGGCCTTCTTCAGGAGAGATCTCTTGGGCATAGAGTTCTTCATGCCGATAAAAAAGAGCAGTGCGCCGAGGAGTGCCAAGCTCTGTCAAAAAAAAATAGCACAAAATACACAACTAAATAAAAACTTGCAAAGTTTCATTCTACATAAAGTAATTTCGTAAAAATGAATGCAAGAAATAAAAGTTCGGTTGATAGCACTTTTTGTCCCTTGGTCATTGGTCAATTTTAATTTTAATCCTGGAGGTATCTAACTAAGCACATTTAACTTCAATTAACAGAAACGTGCACTTTTGACCCCTTTCTTATGAACATTCATAAATTTACAATAATTATAAATTGTTCCACCACTTGGTTATCTATGTGTTATCTTAAATTTGAACTATTACTTCATATTTAACAGTAATATAGTTCTAAAAGTAGAGTCCAAATATAACAAATCTCATACATAAAGGGATCAAAACACACATTTCAGTTAATTAAAGAAAAAATGCTCTTAATCAGATATCGAAAGGACTAAAATCAAAATTTATCATTAACTGAGAGGTCAAAAATGCTATTATCCATATAAATGTAAAGAGACATCCATTGGGTTACCTGAGTAAACTTGACAATAAGTTGAGCAAACTCTTTCTTGTCGACGTCATAGTTGTAGAAGTCATATAAGACGGGAGTAGCAATTGCCTGATGCAGAGCCTTTTCATTGAGGAAAAAAGCAAGACGAAGATCAGAGCAGGATGAAAACAAGCAAGTTCAAACAATTCACCTGTTTTAATGAAGCAACTTCAAGAATTAATTCAAGGAAATAGTAGAATACATACCAGGATGCAAGCGCCAAGAGAGCTGCAAAAAACAAAGAGAAGGCTTCCAAGACCCTTCATGATTAAGGCCCCCAACACTAAATGTTTCATCTGTGAATGACATTATCTTACATTAGACGGAACAACTGGGACAGTTGCTAAAACCAAATTCAAATAAGCAAAAGCCAAATAATTACCTCTACATGTGGTACTTGAAATCCAGTATGTGTGGCGACATGCTTTGACAAAGTATCGAACCTAGGTTTTAGTGCTTTTGCTACTGATCCGCCATCAACCCCAAATTCACTGAACCTATAAACAACAATAAAATATAGGCATGTATTAAATTTTTTATTTCGATATTCTCCAATGTCTTAAAACAAAAGTACAAAATAAAAAGAAACAAGCAATTAGAGGCAAGTTTGAATTACATATGTCAGTCGACAGATTACAATCCAATATTGCTCTCTCAACAAACGTAGCTACTTGGAAAGGTACTCAAATCTATCAATTTATATCTTTCCAAAAGCATTTACACGAATTCATAGTGAAGGGGCGGCATGATTGAGACAGATTATCATCAACAAGTATAACAGATTGTAGCATTGCACCGTAATGTTCCGTACCTTAGGACTTATTCCCCTCAAACTAACAACTTCTTTTAAATGGACAAGTTTCAGGAACAAAAAAAATATAGAAAGTCAATAAAAAGAAAAAGACTTTCATAAATGATCCATTTCCATCAAACGGGTAAGTTTGCATAGAGTTTTTAACAAGATATGGAGTTGAGTTTGTATGTTTAGCAAGATCTGTATTCTCCCATCAGACTAGAAACAGGCAGTGTTCAACTGCTAACCTCGAGAAGAAAAATGTAGTACTTTATTTTTTTCATATATACCACAACATAGAAAATAAAATTTGTTATAGTCACTTAGGATGAAACATCCCACATTGGAAAAAACTTAACTACTCCCCGTGTTTACACCAAACCAAAAAAAAATTATCTTAGCAATTTCAAACTAAAGCGAGAACACAATTAAGGAAGTGCGCCTAAATTAGAATAGATATCAGGTACCTAAAACTTCAGATCAGTAAAAGTGCAAGAAATTACATGGATGTAGAGGAATTATGCAAAAGTATATAAAGTAACTAGTTCTTTAGGTTTAGGTGCTCTTTAGATTGTTCTGTTTGCTCTTTCTGTTACCTAAAAAAAATGCACCTAAATTGGAATAGAAATCAGGTACCGAAAAATTTAGATCAGTGTTTAAACTCGAACTTTTACTAGTCAATACTTTATTTTTTGGTAAGCTTTTGAAAGTAATTTTCTCCTGGTTATACAAATCTCAAAACAAATTGACCCTCCAAGCAATAATGCAATAGCTTTTCCAACTCTTGCAAACAAACAGAACAGTTATGGTCAAATGACAACTAACACATACACACAGTCATGTGTATCATGGAAATGACTCACTTTCCTCTTTAGTCCGTCCCAAAAAGAATGACATATTTCCTTATTTGGCAATAATTTAACTTTAAACTTTACCTTTTACACAAAACGAGATGAGATGATCTATAACCACACAAATATCTTTGGCTTATTTTAGACCATAAGATTCAAAAGTCTTTTTATTTCTTAAAGTGCGTTCCAAATGAAAGTACATCACATAAATTGGGACGGAGTGAATACCTAAAATCAATATAAAAGTAAACCTAGCTCTTCAAGAAGATCAATACATAGAGAGAGACGAACGAAAGAACTCATTCAACAAAATTGTACGTAACTTTACTATCAACAACAACATACCCAATGTAATCCCACAAAATGGGGTCTGGGGAGGATAGAGAGGTTGTTTCCGAAATACCTTCGGCTCAAGAGAAAGCATGACAAAAAAATGTTAGTTTAAAGCAAAGAATCAGCAAAGAAAAAGTACTAGTTTAAAGAATCAACCGACTAGCTGATCAAAATCAATCGATTAAAATTCTAAAACTTCAGTTCCAAATCCAGTCTACTAGTTCATCAAAATCGCACTAGATTCAATCCAACTCCTCAGATACTGATTCAAACCAAGGAGAACCCCTAGCTTTCTCCAAAGCACACAATAAACCAAATCAGAGCAATAAAGAACTCAATGCAACTCAAATAATACTACTGAAACATAAAGAACAAGTATTAGCTAACAGAATTGAACTGGTCAAAAGCCATATGATCAAATTTTAAACTTCAGGTCCAACTCTAGTCAACTAGTTCATCCAAATACCACTAGATTCAATTTGAACAAAGCAGAAAACCCTAGCTTTCATCAAAGCACACAATAAACCACACAACTAACCAAAACATAGTGATAATGAACTCAATGCAACTTAACAATACTATACAAAATTGTATAAACATTGAAACTACAAAAAAAACAGAGTAGAATTGAACTAGTCTACTAGTTCATCCAAATCGTACCAGATCCAATTCCTTAAGATACTAATACGAACTAAAACCCTAGCTTCCTTTAAAGCACACAATAAAACACACAGCAAACCAAAACATAACCATTAAAAACTCAATGCAACTTAATAATAATACTACACAAAGTTGAATAAACATTAAAACTCCATAAGAAAACACAAACAACATGAATATAAACTAGAATTGAACAATTAGCTTATCAAATTCTAAAACTTCAACTCCAAATCCAGTATAAAACCTAAGGGATCATTTGGTAGCTAGTTTGGAGGTGAGTTATACATATATTAAATCTCGCATAAGTAATACCACATTTGGTAGCTTGTTAGAAGATAAGTTACTCATATATAAAATTAATGTGGTGTGTGGTTTGAGATTTAGAAACCTGCATAACTAATACATATATAAATTACGAGGGAATCTATGTAATATTTTATGCAGTATAGAACGTGGAATAACTGACACATGAATAACTAAACCCAGCATAAAATAATACATATTCGCGTACTCCATTACTAATAAGTGCATAACTCTAAACAACTACCAAACGACCTCTTAGTTCATCCAAATTCCACTAGATCCAATATATGTAAAAGTTTTAGTTTTAATTAAAAATATGAATACCTAATACATGTATAAGTTATGAGGGTATTTATGTATTATTTTATGCAGGATCAGAACGTGGAATAATTAATACATGAATAATTAAACAGTAGATAACTAATCCTTGCATAAAATAATACATAAATTATTTTATAACTTATTCATGCAGTACTAATAAATGCATAACTCTAACGAGCTACGAACCGACCCCTTAGTTCATCTAAATTCCACTAGATCCAACTCCTCAGATACTAGTTTCAAATAAAACACACAAAAAACATAAACTTAAACCATGAAAAACTCAATGCAACTTAATAATACTTAAACTGCATTAGAAAACACAGAAACAGAGAGTTTTAAACAGAGTATATCTGAACAAGTTACTCTTGATAAGCGGAGAGAACGAATACTGATACAAATAGAAGCCTTCCTAAGAACGATAACAACGCCATTACTGTAGATTCAAGGCTTTCTCTCTCTAGAAAACAAAGAGATTCAAATGTAGAGAGAGAAAGAAAGAAGGGGACTTCTACTGCATTAGCAGTTTGATTTATTTATTTATAGGTGATATATAACAGTACAGTTCATTTAAAAAAAGAAGGAAGGGTTAATAACATTTATGTTCTCTCAATTATTGATAAATTATAATATTAGTCATTAACATTTTTATCTTGCAATACCGTTGTCATATTTTTGTATCATGATTTACATGTTTTTTTTTCGGAAGTGAGGATTTATCGGAGACATTCCCTCTACTATATAAAAGTAAAGATAGAGGTGAAATTTGTATACATACTATTTTTTCTAGACACCATTTATGGAACTATATTAGATATATTACTAATGTTGTTATTGATATTGGACTAAGCATATCAGCTTTTAATTAAATAATTTTTTTGCATTTCGATCTCTTTGTCTGTGAATACTTATAACTTTATCATGATTACTAATCATTTCATCACTTAAATACTCATGCGTTATGCTTAGTTTGTGTTGTTATTTCATATTTGACGATAATATAAAATTAGAAATAGTCAAATATAATATATATTTTATACAAAGGGATAAAATACACGTATTTTAACTAGTTAAAAGTTAAATATGAGGTTTATATCACAAAAAACAAAAATATAATTTATCACAAAGTTAGAGACCAAAAGTGATATTACCTCAAATTAGTGTTGGTTAGTGGGTCGGGTCGACCCGATCCTGACCCGGCCCATACCGAAACCCTGTCCGGCCCCGCCCCACCCCGCCCCTATCCCCTTAAAAAATACAAAGTCGGGTTCGAACCCGGAACGGGACCTGGGCTCCTCCCGCCCGGGCCCGTCCCGCTTCGACCCGCCCCAAACCCTATCCCGCCCCGATCCCGCCCCGATCCCGCCCCGACCCCATTCCGTCTCGCCCCCTCCCCCTTTGCAAAACTAGTCGTTGCAACACCTGCCAAAATTCGATTTTGACCGTTGTGCAATGGCTACAACAACCATTTTTGACCCCTACTCCTTAATATTTATTTTAACCCCTAAGTTAGTATATTTACACTTTGACCCTATTTCTCAACTACAAATACCTCATTTTTTTCTCACAAATCTTCCTATCATCTCTCTAATCTCTCAATCTATCTCTCAATTTATCTCTCTACAAGTTTACATTGCCTACTAAATATTATATTTTATTTGCTCATCGGTAATTGTATCAAAGTTCAAAATTTTGGAGTGAAGTTGGCAATTAGCTTGAGGATCATCCATCGAACAAAGTTTCAATTTTCAACCTCTATTACACGTCGACGTTTGGTACCTTCGTTCCTTCTTTAAATTATTATTGTTACTTAATTTTAATTATCACAATTAATTTTATTATCTTTAATTATTTATTTGCATAATTTAAATGGAATGATTTAGACGTATGATTAAGGGTAAGGGTAAAAGTGTTTCTTCTAGTAGGGGTAACAAGGGTAAGGGTACTTCTTCTAGTAATCATATTCCTAGTCCCGATAATTTGATTGATTTCACTCATATAGATGAAACTGCTTTTTTTAATGATATATCATTAGATCATGAGGTATATTCTGCATCTGGACTAGACTTTTTAGCCTGGCACAAGTAAACCCGCTGACCCGTGAACTTGAGTGTGCGTGGGTTGGACTGGTTCGTGGGCTAAAAAAATTAACCAAAAAATAAAAAATAGAAAGAAAGTGAAGATAGAAAAAAAAATGAATATGTTAAGATAACCTTGTCACAAGAAAAATCAGATGTGCTTAATGAAGATGATTTCCTGATGTTTGGATACATCATAAGTGTCATGGAAGTTTCTTTGAGAAGTATATTTTTACCTTAAATTGATGGAATGTTATCATTTTCTTTTGCGTTTTATTGAGATCTATTGAGACAAAACTAGATTAATATTCCTATTTAGTTAGTTGTATCGCTATTCATTAACTGTTTAGTTTGCTATTACTATCTCTATTTGGTTCGAGTGATATCAATTATTAATATGTTAAGTGTTAACAATGTCAAAAGTTATTCAGCAGAAAATTTGGTCATATAAGATCATTTTCTTGTTCAGGTGTACCCAAAATAATTGCATAATGACAGATATTTCATACCGAAGTCATACAATCAAAACTTTACTTAAAGCCAAACTTAATAAGCATTATTAGAATCATTTTATTTGTGGATTTGAGACTTGATTAGCAAGTGGTAACATTGTCTTGTAAATATTGATGTTAACATTTTTAAATTAGAAATTAAATTTAAAAAATATGAAAAATATATATTTTTTTAAAATGTGGGTTGGCCCCGGCCAGGCCTGCAGCCCACGTAGTAATGTGTTGGAGTTGTTGTTTAAAGACTCATTAAAATGGTGGGCCAGCCCGACCTGACCCATTAAATTCCAAATCCCGTGTGGGCTAAGCCCAGATAGGCATAGCCAACCTGTTTTGACAGCCCTATTGAGTATGAATCAAATTAAAGCTACTGAGTCCTGAAAGCGTCTCAACTCTCTTCTTTCACTCATATCTTCACATTCTTATCAATTACAAGTAAATAATACTAGTTAACTAATGTACCTTCTCATTTTAGCTAGTGATTTATCATAATAAGTTAATATAAATATCGGAGAGGAATAAATTTTTATGGATCTTATCATGCATCATGCACGAGGAAAAAAACAATATACTGCCCCATGGATAACTGAGGGAAGCGTGAAGGGAATTAGCTGAGTATAAAAGCATATTTCAAATGATGGAATTGTTAATATATTTTTAGAAATAAGAACTCATTCAAATGTGCTATAATAATATAATTAAATTGTATTTCATCAATAATGTTGAATTTGTCGTTGATTTGAATATTTGTTCGCTTTTTAAATGTTAACACCACTTACAAAAAATGTACACAATATTCTATTAGCTCTTACCAACACAAATCGAAAAAGGTTGCATACTCAAAACTTGAATATATGGAAAGAAGCTTTAAAATATATCATTCTTTTCATTATATCTGTCTAATTAAACTACGCGATATAAATTGATATTAAAAGATCTTACTATATATCAACAAGGGTCGTGGTGAAATGAATATCATCCCTCCACCCTTAATCAAAAGTCTCGGGTTTGAATCTCAAATATGAAAAAGATCTTGTTAGGAAGTGTTTCCTCCTTAAATGAGTATTACATAGCGCGAATCCGAATTAATCAAGACCATAATATGAATAACAGATACATAATATCGGATAGTAAATAAAAAAAAATCATCAACATACTCTTAGAAATGAAAATGCCCACATCGGCTGATGAGCAAAATGTAAGGGTGGCCAGTGGGCCGGGACGGCCCGACCCCAATCCAAGCCCGCCCCGACCCCGCGTAAAAAAAAATGGTGGCGGGACTCGAACTCGGGATGGGACAATGTCTCGTCCCGCCAGACCCGAGCCCGCCACAGGCCCGCCTGACCCTAGCACGTCCCGACCCCGACCCCGACCCCGCCCGAGTTCTCCCCCTTTGCAAATATAACCGTTGCACCAACGACCATTTTAGATTTTGGTCGTTGGGCAACGGCCATTTTAGGCCTCCCCCCTCCCCCAACCCCCCCTACCCCTTAATATTTATTTTTAACCCATAAGTTATTATATTTACACTTTAACCCAATTTTCCAACTATAAATAACTCATTTTCTCTTCATCTTTCTCACAAATCTTCCTACAATCTCTCTAATCTCTCAATATCTCTCTCTACAAGTCTACATTGTTTGCTAAATATTCAATTTTATTTATTCATTTGGGAATTGGGAGTGAAGTTGGCAACTAGCTTGAGGATCTTCCATCAAGCAAAGTTTCAATTTTCAACCTCCCGATTACACGTCGACGTTACGTCGGCGTTTGGTACATTCGTTCCTTCATTAAATTAATATTGTCTGTTTATTTTATTTAGCGCACTTAATTTTATTATCTTTAATTATTTATTATCACAATTAAAATTGAAGGATTAAGAGGTATGTTTAAGGGTAAGGGTAAGGGTGCTTCTTCTAGTAGGGGCAACCAGGGCAAGGGTACTTCTTCTAGTCATCTTATTCCTACACAAGATGATTTTGTTGATACTCAACATTTTCCTACAATACCATTAGATTTAGACGATGAGCTATTTTCTGGAACTCAAGAAGACTTTAATTTAGACGATGATCTATATGATACACCCACTAATGTTGATGACAACACACCCACTAGTGCACATTCAACTGAAATACCTCCTATTCCCCCTAGTATGAGACGAGATCCAGCAAAACGACCATTAAAATCAGATGTATGGACATTTTTTGATAGGGACGTAGAGAATCAAGTAACTATATGTAAAATTTGTAAAAATGTTTTAAAATTTAAAACTGGAAAAGGTCACGGTGGGACGGGGGGTTTAATTAGACACGTAGTAAGTGCTCATCCAGCTAGGTATGCCCAATACCAGGCTTCAAAACCGGGTGCGCAAACGCTCGCTCCATCGGGACAATGTTCACATACCGACATCGTCCCTGCCAAGTCTGTGGTCAAATTAACCCTATGACGGGGGAATTGTAGGCTCTAAATACAATAAACATAGAGATAGGGAAGCAATATCAAAATTAGTTGTTGTGGAGGGTTTGCCTTTTTCATTTCCTTCATCTCCTGCTTTATTCATTACATTAGAGATATATATAATCCTGCTTTTAACGGTTTTCCTAGATCAACTGTTAAGAGAGATGTATTTAAATTCGCGCATGAATATCAACAATATTTACGATATTCATTATATCATTTTAATGGCAAAGTATCTATCACGTCTGATATAGGTCGTAGTACTAACGGCCATGATTATTTAACTGTAACTTGTCATTGGATAGATTATAAATCTTCTATGCAAAAACGTATTTTAGCGTATAAATATTTAGATGATAGGCACACTGGTACTTTTATTGCAGATAATATTTATCAAGTGTGCCATTATTACGGAATAACCGATAAAATTATGAATATTACATTAGATAACGCTTTTTCTAAAGCTGAGCCTTATGTCCCTTCAACATTCCTATTCATCTTGCCTTGTCTTGGGCACCGCAGTGGACGCAATTACAATTTTAAAAAATAGTTTAACTCCATCTTTTCCATATCATTTTCATATAAAATGCGCGTGCCATATATATAACTTAATTGTAAAGGATGGTCTATCACTTTTTGAAGACATTCTTAGTAAAATACAATTTGCTATAAACTTTATTTTTAAAAGTAATAAAGTACAACGTAGAAAAGAATATAAAAAAACTTGTCACGATTGTGGACTATCTTATAGAAAAATTCCACAAGAAGTATCCACTAGGTGGAATTCTTTATATGAGCAACTACTTGTTGCTTATGACTATAGAATACCTATAACTTTATTTTTTAACTCTCATAATAAAAATCCATCTGATATGATTTTAGATAGTGATTGGGTAAAAATTTCTGAACTTATTGTATTTTTAGAGAAATTTTTTCAAGCAACAAGAGAATTTTCCGGTATATATTATCCTACTATTTCAACTATGTTGTTTTATATAACTCTAATATTTTTATTACTTAGTGAATATATGGGAAAAAACCAGCTTATAAGGCAGCTATTAAAAAAATGTTTGTCAAAATAAAAAAATATTTTATTCATATTCCCACTATTTATATTATTGGTTCTGTATTAAATCCTACTATTAAAATAGACGGTACTAAATCACTAATTGAAACTATTTACAATTGTATAGAAGTACTACCACCTCCAAGTCCCAAAAATCTAAATCACCCACCACCTATTGAACAAACTAAAGAAGAAGTGTTGTCTAGCGTAGAACACCAATGCAAAAAAATATATAGATTTTATCAACAAGAAAATGCTAGTAACTTACCGGCTTCCATACCATCTTCTTCATCTTCAACACAACCTCACAAAAGACATGTTGTTTCTGCGGCTAGTATTGAAAGCCTCATAAATAGAATGTGCGGTCGCACTCTACTACTAACCAAATTAGCGAGTTGGATATTTTTGTTTTGCAGGGTTCTGTACCGTATCAAGAAGTTATCAATGAAGATGGACATGAAGACTTGCTGAAATACTGGAAGGGGAATGAGAAGACCTTTCCGACACTTTCATTGATGACCCGAGATGTTTTGAACATTAAAGCGTCATCAACTGCGTCTGAAAGCGTTTTTTCTGCTGTAGCTATCAAATAGGAGACCACATACACTCATTAGCCGGAGACAGCTTGAAAATTGCAGTATTATTCAGAGATTGGATACGAGCGGAGCGGAGAAGGTGCGGTCAACCGGAGATCAACGAAGAAGAAGATGAAAACTACAACGAAATCTTAACCGAAGGTAGTGGAAGCGACGTGGATCAATTTGACCAACAAATACCAATTCCAACCGAAGAACCACAGGAAATTATCAAGCAATTAGAACAGGTTTTTTTGAGAATGTATTTTTTTTAATTGCAATTTTATTATGTAATTTGCAACTTTTGGACAACACCACAAAGTTGCAATTTAGATTTTAGACAATTGTATTTGTATTATAAAAAAATCATGTCTATTAAATAACATAAGAGGCACAAAAACAGCATTGGGATGTTTTTATTACACTATCTTATCTTGTTTATTGAGTTTTTTTTTATACATATGTTATTTTAAAAAAAAAAAAAAGGAAAACCTGCCGGACCCGCCAATTCGATATCGACGGATCGGGATCGGACGGATCGAGCAAGTCCCGCTGCACCCGACCCTCCGCACCTGACCCCGCCAAACCCGACCCCGACCCCTTCCCGCCCCGACCTCGACCCCGCCAGACCCGGACCGCCTGACACGAGCCCGGCCTACTGGCCACCTATAGCAAAATGTGAAGGGAAATAGGTGAGTATAAAAGGAAAGGGTGGAACCCATTGAAGGATTAGAAAAACTTAATCTTTTTATCGACCATTGCATGTATCACTAGGAAAACACAAATACTCCTGCATTGCCAGCTGAGGGTAGTGTGAAGGGAAGAGGTAAATAGTTGAGTATAAAAATATATTTCAAATGATGATATCCTTAACATACACCAACAAAAATATCAATATTTTCCTTTTTATTTTTCCATATTTTATTTTTAGTCTAGTATTCGTAAAAGACATAAAATGTTTGATTTTGCATAGTAAGATTATTATTATTTAATAAAATTAATGGTCTAAAATTAAATTTTAATACCAGAGCTTAAGTAACACACACACCAACAAAAATATCAATGTTGTCCTTTTTGTTTTTCCATATTTATTTTTTGTGTAGTATTCTTAGAAGATATAAAATGTTTGACTTTGCATAGTAAAATTATTATTATTTATAAACGTAAGGATTTATTCAAGTTAGTAAGATGCTAGCCATGTCTTTGCAATGCATTTCTTTGGATATTGTTGTAATTTTTTTATTTATTAATATAAAAATTTGGATATTTTAATTCAAAATTCTAAAATATTTCTGTTAGAAAGTAGATAGTTTTTCTTTCTTTCCATTTTCATGTAAATTTTGTACTTTTTTTTATAATCTACAATATTGTCTAAGAAAAAACAAATTTCACTATTAAAAATTTTGGATCCTAAAGCATGATATTTTTAGAACTAAGAACTCGTTCAAATGTGCTATATTAATATACTTAAATCGCATTTCATGAATAATGTTGAGTTTGTCCTTGATTTGAATATGTGTTCGCTTCTTTAAATATTAACACCGCTTACAAAAAATGTACACAACTGCTTACTACCTCTTACCAATACAAATATCGGAAAACGTTGCATACTCAAAAGTTGAATATATAAAAAGATCACAACTTTAAAATATATATTGTTTTTATTATATATCAGTCTAATAAAACTATGTGATATAAATTAATATTGAAAGATCTTACTACATGCCACCAAAAATTGTGATGGGATGAATAGCGTTCATCTACCACTAATTTAATTAAAAATTTCGAATTCAAATCGCATGTACGATAAAAATTCGTTAGGATGCGTGTTTCCTTAACTAAATCTTACGCGACACGAATCCAACTTAATTGGGGTCATAAGGTGAATAACGAATCCAGAATACCGGATAGTAAATAGGAGTAAAAAAAGTCATCAACACATACAATGAGAACTCCCACATCGGCAGATAGCAAGTATAAAGGGGAAATAGCTGAATATAAAAGCCAATGGTGTAAATCATTGATGAATTAAAAAGGGTCGGTTGGCTAAATATGCCACTCTTGCCTGCGTGGCGAGTGCTGTATGGCTATCAAGACATATGGCCGACATAATTTGTGGAACTCTATAGGGTTGGCTCGCTGGCCGACCCTTCAATTCTAGTAATTGTAAATTTTGTCCTGTAAATTTCAAATTCTAGCAAAAATGCTCAAGTTCTTTCGTATTCGAAATTGTTTTTTTTACTTTTGGCTTTAAATATACTAGTTTTTCTTTAATGAGTTTCCCTCCAAAAAATTAATAATTATATTTTAGCATGATCATCTTGTTATTTCCCAATACATTGAACATTTGAATTAAATTTATAGCTATAAATACTTTAGTATTAAATTTAAATGAATATTAAATTTAACTAAAAAAAATTGCTTATAAGAATTTCTAATGAAATATTTAAATTTAATTTTTAATTAAACAACTAATGTATTGAAATTGATTTACTATCAAATTATTTTTTATTTTTACTAATTCAAATTATAATATTTTAATTTATTGCAATATGAATATATATATATATTTTTTAAAACTAACTCCTCCGTGTTTTACATACACATCATTTATACATTTTATCAGTAAATAATTTGTGACTCAAATTTTTTCATGCATGTTTCTGTATATTTTAAAATCAAACAATTCACTCTCTAGCGTTACAAATATATGGTGTTCATCTAATTTGCTTACATATTTTAACTTATTTTTTATCAAAATCACCTTTCTTTATTTTTTTAAAAAAGGTTACCTATTGCTAACTAATTTTTGAACTACGTTCTCCTTCCTTTGCTTTTAAAATTTATATATTTCTAAAGTTACTTTTTACTCTAGTTCTTCTATTTCTTAAATCTACCTATCTGTTAAAGTGATCTTTCTCAGTTTTCTGTAATTTTACTTTTAAAGTTTAATTAATATTTGTGTGTTTTACTTTATTTTAATCGCCTAATCCCATATAGTTATAAATCCGACAGGGATCCACATTTGTGGACCTCGAAAGGTGCTTAACACCTTCTTTTTGAGGTAATTTGAACGCTTACCTGATTTTTGATGACGTAGTCTAGTTTAAACAGAGTTTTTTGCATTAGTAGTAGTAAATGGTGCCCTAACGCACCTTAACCCGTTAGGTAGCGACTCTTCTCTTTTAAATACATTAAAACAGTTGTCACATGCCGAGGTCCGTCTTTCGCCGAGAAAAAGGGGGAGCGGCAATCGTCAGAAAATTTCTGTGCAAATACACTGTGATCTGAAGAGGTCTTCTTATAGCCTTACTCTCTCATAATAGATTAAAACTTCTTGTACCACTGTCTGGGAGCTTGCTTCAATCCATAGAGACTCTTATTAAGTTTGCACACATGATTTTCTTTACCTTTTGCCTTGAAGCCCTCAGATTGTTCCATATAAATCTCTTCTTCTAAGTCACTATGAAGAAAATCAATCTTTACATTCATTTTCTCAATCTCTAAATCAAGACTAGCAGTTAAACCATGGACTGTACGAATGAAAAATATTTTTACAACGGGAAAAAACATTTCGTCAAACTCAATACCCTTCCTTTGACAATTTTGCTTCAGAAAGCAAACATTTGTTTCTCTTTCAACTGAAGCTTGAAACTGCTTAAAGACACCCAACACTTGGTCTTTAGTCTTCAAGACATAGACCCAAAGTTTTCTTGAGCAATCATCAATAAACGTAGCAAAGTAAAGTGCACCACCCAAAGTCGTTGTCTTCATAGGACCACATAAATCTGAATGCACCAACTCAAGCATCTATGTCTTTCTTGAAGGAGGATGAGACTTGAAAGAGACTCTATTTTATTTTCCAGCCAAGCAGTGCTCACACTTTTCTAATTTAGCACTTTCAAATTTTGACAACAAATTCTTCTTGGACAGGACATTGAGTCCTTTCTCACTGATGTGGTAAACCTCTTGTACCATAACGTTGAAGAGTTATCGCTCTCAACTGCATTCACCATATTAGCACAAGTAGAAGTTGTAGTCCAGTATAGACCATGCCTCTTTGTACCACGAGCCACAATCAAGGAACCCTTAGTGAGTTTCCACTTTTCAGCACAATTGATACTAACATAACCTTCATCATCCAGAACACCAATAGATATCAAGTGCAAACGAACATCAGGTGCATGCTTCACATTATCCAAAACTAGTTTAGTTTCAGTACTAATTTTCAAATAAATTGTTCCAATACCAGCCACCCTATAGACGGTCTCATTACCCATACTCAAGGTTCCAAAATCACCTGGAGTGTACTAACATAACCTTTATCATTCAGAACACCAATAGATATCAAGTGCAAACGAACATCAGGCGCATCTATATTGATTATCTTATACATGCATCTAATTTTTATCTCAGTCAAATAGTTTTGAAATAAATATATAAATATAAATATTCTGTAAATATGATATAAGGTACATGTGCAATGCACAACTCCAAGTATCCAAAACTCTACCGGTTATCATTTTAAGTTTTATAATCACTAAATTGAATTGAATGACTCAATAAAAGCCAAATAACTTACTGATCCCTCAACTCCCTTCTGTTACGAATTTGAATAGTTAATTATTTTATATATATTGCGAATACGTTACCATTCACTTACTTCTTATGCTCTCTGTAGTTCTCTTTCTTAGATTTTCTTTGCTCTAATATATAGGCATTTTCTTGTGTTTGCTAACTAATTAATTCTTATTTGTTTCTCAATTCTATAATTTACATTGCAATTGTCCACTCTTCACTTTTCAATTACATCATCAGGTACATAATAGATATGGTGTCTAAAACCTTTTTATTTTATTATTCACATAAATAGAATGCAGTTTGTACAAAATATAATGCAGTTTTTATCTTACTATTCACACAATATAATGCAGTTTTTATCTTACTATTCACACAATATAATGCAGTTTTTATCTTACTATTCACACAATATAATGCAGTTTTTATTTTATTATTCCGTTTTATGCTCTACACTAATTATTATACAATCATCTCCTCTTTTTTGTTTACTTTTTCATTTTTTAATATTCATGTGATTTATGACTGTGTTAGATTAATCATGATGGGATTGAATATATGTATCAGTTTGGTCTTTATTTTTTACTAGGTAAATATTTTTATTATATGCTTATATTTATATATGTTTGAGTATTTTTTTCCTCTCTTTTTTTAAGTCCTCGATTTTAGTGTGTATTTGTCTTTAAATTAATGTATTATATATGCATTAAAGTAGCATCAAGTTAGCAATATTTTACAGCTCAAACGGAAGTTCAAAATATATGTACCATTTACAATACAAATTTTGTATTAAGGATTTTGAGATAAACGTGTAACGTACATTTCCAGTGATATATATATATATATATATATATATATATATAGATGGTAAGTTACTATGATTCAATGCAGGGAAGTATTTACCAATAAAAGCTTACTCGTACTGAGTTGCACCAAATTATATTAAACTAGCATGGTTAGGTGGTCTTATATACATGTCATTTAAGCATTGTTGTAAGAAAATAAATAGATGCCATTCCTCTATTGGTTTGCTGTTTGGTACGAGTAAAACTTGAAGAATAACAATTGAAGAGTACTAGCAATCTTGAAGTAACTTCTTGAAAGAATGATGTTGATGATCTCGCTCCTCTAAAGATTCTAGTGATGTTTTGGTGTAGTTCATTTTGGTATCACAACTAATATACTCTTGCAGCTATGATATGTGGTGCCTTCATACTGTAAAATGTTATTATTGGTGGAGCGACAAGCAGATCCAAGATTCAAGATTTGGAACGCACAAATGTGTTGCATCAACGTGAAAAGAAATCATGAATGCAACATCGTACGTGGGCTTCTCTGATACAAATGGGCCACTTCAAATAGACTCATCATTTCGGTTCGTAATACGATTAATCCATCATAAGCTACATGAGCCTTTTTTCTCCCCTCCTAGATGCTCCTGCTGTGAACTTATAGTATATACATCTAATGAAAATAAGCAGTACAACTTCAAAGAGATAAACCAGAAGTGGGAATAGAGATCAATAATTTTATTGTCTATCTTAAGCTAAATATATCATCTTACATTAAAAGAATAGAACCAAGGAACAAGAGAGGAAAAGAAAGCAAAATAGACAAAAAGGTCACAAAGAGTGGAATGCTTCCTTTGTCTTTCCTCAAAATCATCCCTTCAATTATAGGATAATTCACCATCAAGATGAAAAATGAGAGGAACACTTGACCAAAAACATCACTAAATCTCCCTTCAAAAATCACCTTCCCAATTCCCCAAATGAAGGAAATCATATTCAATATGACTAATGTAACCAAAGGGACAATTAACATTTTAGATGCTTGAAAATCATAGATTCCCATTTGGTATCTCTTCAATCTTTCATCATCAACAACTTTGTTTGTGAGCAAAAAACTTGCTTTTCTAAAGCCAAACAACTTCAAGATTGCATCCAAAGTTCCATAGAAGTAAGCTGTTATTGACTTTATCATCCATACCCTCCATTCATTCCACCATGTTCTCATTGTTCCTCCAGTGTGGATAACATCCCATAAGTATTTGGAAAGTGTTGACAAGAAAAGAAAAGAATATACAAAAAACCATGGACTTGAGACCTGTGAAAAATATAGTTTATATCAAAATCTATCTTAACGAATTGAAGTCTTGGATACTTAAAGTTCGATGTATTAATAGTGGAAACATATTTTATACTGTCAGGTCACATAAAAAATAATGAGTTTAAGTTTTATGGACTGACGGATAAAATAATTTAATTATAGGTAAATCTCTTGATCATAAGTATTGTATAGGGCAAAATTCGAATAATACAACTGTACGAATTATGGTATGACACGTGGAGCATGAGACTGAGTCGGACCCACGTCAGATTACAACGTTACTGGTTTGGTATGCACGGTATCCGAAGCGACACGAGCAAGGCCGATACCGGTAATATAGAAGGCTAAGAGCCGTTTGCATCGTAACGGACAACCGTTACCAAAACCGGTCATGCGACTTCTTTAAACCTTTTAATGACATTTATTGAGAGATTGATTGTCCAATTATTATAACATTTATTCTCCTGCATTTATGGGGGACATATTTCGTGTGCTCGGTACCCGTGTAGCTCATGTATAAATAGGACACTTCATTTCATTATAACTCATCAGATTCTAGCTATTACAAAATATTTATTATTGTTCTCTTGATTTCTATGCTTTCATACAAGTTATAATCACTTTGCCCAGAAGTTGTCAGAAGGCTCAGGCTAAGATTTACTTTGTCTTATTTCGTTATTATTTATTTATAGCATAGTTCATCCAGAATTCAAATATGTGTCACTTGAGATCCACGTGTCCTTGATCACATATACAAATTCAACTGTACCATTTTACAAGTAAACAGTTTGGCACCCACCGTGGGGCCTAGACAATTGTGGTGTCACAAATGACCCCTCTACTAATTTCATTTTTCCTTTAAGTGTTATTCTTTGTTTAGATTGGACAGATGACAGGAGTGGGTAACATCAGAGATAACACAAGCAATTTGGCCCCAGATGGTTTGACAAGAGGAACCACATCGCCCAGAGACCCGACGCATACGGATGGAGTCACTTCAGAAGAAAGTCAATATTATGATGTTCCCACTAATGAAATACCCGAAGAAGCCATACAAAATCTTCGGGCGTAGAACGCTGCAATGAATGAAGATTTGGAGCGTTTGAAGCGGTTTCAAGAGGAGTTCATGTCCAAAAATACGGGCAGTACTCCAACAGGAGGACATGTCCCCCCACCAAATACACATGGAGAAACCAGTGATAGAAAAGGCAAAACCGGTGATGATCAAGGAAGATCAGCAAATGATGGTTCAGAGAGTGAAATCCCTAAAAACTCATTCCAGGAAAAGGTTTTGAAATTCATGAAGGATATGACTAGCAAAGTTGATACTAATTAAGAGAAGGCAGAAAAAACTACCTAGGAGTTCCGCCTCCAGTTCAGTCAGATACCGAGGGCTCCTCCCGTTGTTGACGGTCCGGATTCAAAGAAGTATATTCAATTGGCATATAAGCTAGAGGCTGCGCCCAAATTGATCCCCAAAAAGTTTAAAATGCCTTTTGTGGTTTAGTATGACAGAACTACTGATCCACAAGAGCATATCATGGCCGTGAAAGGAAATGATCAAAGAGAACACAAAATAGAATCGGTTTTGATCAAGAAGTTTGCTGAAAAACTAGTTAAGGGAACTCTAACATGGTATTCACAACTCCATGAATATTCTATTGGTTCTTTCGCCCAACTCGCCGACATGTTCATAACGGCTCATACGGGGGCTCGGAAGGTGAAGACACGCAAGGAGGATATCTTCCGCATTGCACAAGGAGAGACAGAGTTCCTTAGAGACTTTGTTACCCGATTCTAGAAGGAACATATGCTACTACCCGCAGTCCCGGATGAATGGGATGCAGAGGCCTTCACGAAGGGTTTGAATCCTTTAAGTTCAGATGCTTTACGAAAACTCGAAGAACATTTTTGGGAATTCCAGGCTACGACTTGGGAAGACGTGCACAATCAGTATGAGTCCAAGATCCGGATTGAGGATGGTATGCTCGAAACTAAAGCCGGAAGTAAATTCTCAAAGTCAGAGAAAGGAAATTCCTCGAAAAACTATTATCAACCTTATCCTCCCACCGAAAAGCAAGGGGAGGGGGGACAGTGCTTCCGCTCTTTGATAATTATATAACAAAAGAGGCTCTGGGAGAAATAATCAAGCATTGGTGAATTCTGAGAAAGGTAATTCATCTAAGGGTACCAGATATCCAAAATTATCTGAATACAATTTCAATATCGATGAAGAACAGATGGTGACGGTGTTAAGAACTCATCTGGCATCTCAATCGCCAAAACTACTACAATTTGATCCGAGTAAAAAGAGATCAGTCCGTCTGGTGCAATTTCCATGACACTCACGGACATAAAACAGTGGATTGCAGACATCTACGAGTAGAGGTGGCAGGAATGCTAAGCAAGGGTCATCTCCGAAAATATTTGAGCGAGAGAGCTCGGAACAATTATGAGTGGGGACCACCCACAAAAGGTAAACCTAGTCTGGTTGCTCCACCCCATGTTATAAACATGATATATGGCGAGTCAATGATTGCCGCCACATCTTTCATGGCAGCTAAAAAGAAAAAAAATTGTGATCCGAGAAAAGAGGTTCCGAGAGATACCTGATGAACATACTATCACGTTCACTGAAGAAGACACAACTGATGTAATCTTTCCCCACAATGATGCACTAGTGATATGATAGACATTCCTCCAGAAGTCACAACTCATAAGTTGGGCCTGGATCTCAGCTTCCTTCCGATATGATAGAAAAAAAGTCGATAGCTGAACTCCGTAACAACAACTACTTATATACTTAACAGTCTCGAAGGTAGTAAGTGCAGTGCTGGTATGGGAGGAAAAAGGTACATAATTTTCTGTTTATTACGTAAGTAGAGTAATGTCAAAGGCCGAGACCCGATACCCGCTACTTGAAAGATTGACTTTTGCCTTAGTAATGTAGTCGCGGAAGCTTCAACCTTATTTTCAATGCCATCCAATTGCCATAGTGACAATTTTTTCTTTAAAAAATGTGTTCCATAAGCCCGAACTATTTGGGCACTTGACTATATAGGCGGTAGAATTAAGTGAATTTGACATTGAATATAGACTCAGGACCGCAATAAAGTCGCAAGTCCTTGCGGACTTTGTGGACGATTTCAGTCCGGGAGTAATCCCATAGGCAGAAAAAGAGGCTATCCTGGTCTGGGGACTGTCCCGGGATCTGGACACTATACACAGATGGTGCCTCCAATGTCAAGGGGACCGATTTGGGTGTTGTATTGCGAACTCCCACCAATGAAGTTTTAAGGCAAGAAATACATATTGTATCGATGACTAAAAATAAAGTAGAGTATGAGGGTATGATTACAGGTTTAGAACTAGCTCGGGGACTAGGTTCACAAATCATTGAAGTCAAATGCGACTCGCTGTTGGTAGTTAACCAAGTCCATAGAGTGTTCGAGGCCAAAGAAGAGCGGATGTCGAGATACCTTGAAAAAGCTTTGAAGTTGTTGTCCCGTTTCCAAGAATGAACGGTGGTGCATATACCCGGGAGGAAAACATAATGGCAGATGCACTTGCAAGCTTAGGCTCCAGCATGGAGGCCGAGGGTTCTAAAATCGAGTCGGTTGTTCAGTTGTTGCATTCGGCGCTGGATCCCGTTGGATATGAGGAAATAAATTCAACCATCCTAACTTGGGACTGGAGAAATGAATTCTTGGATTATCTCATGAACGAAAAGCTTCTGAGGGACCCGAAGGCGTACAGAGCTCTGAGGACCAAGGTTGCCCAGTACTATGTCGTAGTCAGGAAACTTTACCATATGTGCTTTTATGGTCCCCTAGCCAAGTGCATCGGCCCCGATGAAGCAGATTACGTGATAAGAGAAGTCCATGAAGGCATCTGTGGAAATCATTCAGGAGCAGAATCCCTAATGAGGAAGCTCATGAAGGCCGATTACTATTGGTCCCGGATCAAGGAAGATACTAAGGCATTTGTGAAAAATGTGACAAGTGTCACCGCCATGCACAACTGTTACACCAACCAGGAGAAGAGTTGTATCCAATAGTATACCCATGGTCGTTTATGAAGTGGGGGTTGGACATCGTCAGACCCTTACCAGCGGCACCAGAATAGGTATCTCAAATTATTTTTATGACCGACTATTTTTCTAAATGGATTAAAGTTGCAACTTACGTAAAAATAAAGGGAAAAGGTGAAGGATTTCATTTGGCAACATATTATTTATCGTTTTGGCATCCCTAAGGAGATAGTTTGCAATAATGGTTGGAATTTCATCGGTGCCATGGTCACAAATTTCCTTGATGAATTGAATATCAAACGGATCACCTCTACTCCTTATCATCCTAGTGCAAATGGACAAGAAGAGCCAACAAACAAGACTATAATCCAGAATTTGATGAAGAAATTGGAAGTTGCGAAAGGAAATTGATCGTCCAAGTTACCTGAGATTGTATGCGTATATCGAACCACGACAAAAATGAGTATCGGAGAAACTCATTTTCCCCCGGTTTACAGTGTATAAGCCCTGATCCTGGTAGAAGTTAGAACTCCCAACTTGAGATATCTCTGGGCTAAGGAGGAATCAAATGCAGAGTCAATGTCCTTACACCTGGATTTGCTTGAGGGACGTCGAGATTTAGCATACGTCCGGATGGTAGCCCAAAAGCAAAGAATGGAGTGTTACTACAACCGGCACACAAATCTCTGACACTTCAAACTCAGGGGCTCCGGAGAGTCAATCAAAGTACCCGAGAGCGTAATGCTAGAAAGCTGGGAGCAAACTGGGAAGGACCATACACTGTAACCGGTATTGCCGATAAAGGAGCTTATCATCTAACTGAACAGCAAGGAAATATACTTCATAGCAGTTGAAATGTAAGTCACTTGAAGAAGTACTGTGTAGTAGGTCTGAGCATGCGCTTCACTCTTTTTCCCTTCGACTGTTTTTGTCCCAATTACGTTTTTCCGGCAAGGTTTTTAATGAGGCATCATTACGTTATAAGCATGTTCATGATCTTGCTACCGAGGAAGAGTTGTCTAGTATCCAAGTCTTCATATCATGAAGTCTCATATACTGCGGGGGCTATACACACTCGGAATGGAGTGAAGATTTTGAAATTTTAACGTTTCTAAGGAGCACTGACACGAGGGACTTCCCAGATGTTGGGGACTGCCCGGATATTCAAACTATATGTGATCATATTGACCACACTAGATGGCAGCCGGATTATTCTTGCAATTGTCTTCACATTTGTAAGCCAAAGGAATCAATAAAAAATTTCTTTTATGATTAATAAATCTTTGCGATCACGACCATGCAATGTATATTGTTATATTAACATATCAAAAATTTTATGCCATAATGAATAAGAGACGTCCTTTTCTACAACACCATTAAAAATAAGAGCCCTCTCTTATTAAAACCTTAACAAAAAGTTAAGGCTCTGGTATCTGAGGTACCAGACTTTTATTTTTTTCGGAGACAAGTTAAGTCTGGAACTAACTTTGGAGGCCATAAGAGGCCACAGTTAAAGGATGAAAAGAAAAATACATCTTTGAAATTTAGTTAAGGTTATTGGAAAGTCTAGAAACTTCAAATCTTAACCTATTCTGATAAAGAAAACCTCAAACTTAGGTTTTGGGTCAAAAAGCAAAGTAATGAAATTTGAAATAATGCTTGCTTGTAAAAATAAATAAAGAGTGAAAACTTGAGGCAGAAATGCAGAAGGAAAATTCATTCATTCATGTTTTTCTGGGCTGAAACCAGACCGGATTGAAAAAGATACTAACCGGACCCAAAAGTGAATTGGTAACGGGAAAAAGCTAAAAGAAAAACCCATGCGAAAGGTTACGGCATGCCCGCTCCATGATCCGTCGGGGGTGTTTTGGGTGTTGCTAACAAAAATAAGAGTTGTAAAAAAATCAGTTTGGGGGGTCATCATCATCTCCAGCCTCTCCATCGGCCTCTACATCTGAATCTTCTGTCTCCACGAAGAGCCTCTAAGGACAACTCAGCATCAACCAGTTCGATTTTTGCGTCTAGAATCTCCGAAGCAATATCGAAGCCCGATTTTCTCGCTTCCTCAAGATCATCCACTCGACTCTTCAAAAATCCCAAGTCTCGTCAGATTTTTCACCTCTGACAAATGGATTGGAGCTCAGTGATGGTATGCTCAGAAGCATAGAGTTATCCCTAGGCACTAGTCAAGTTGGCTGCAAGCTGGGTTGTTCGTCCCTGAAGGGTTGTGTAGGTGGTGGTCAGGACTTGAAGAGAATTCTATCAGTCCTTCAGAGATTTGAACGCATCTTGCAAACGTAATCGGAGTGAAGCTTGGAGAGAGATCGAATTCCTAGATCAGCACGTAGGATTTCGACTTCAGCCCTGAGGTGTTGAATCTCATCCTTCAGCTTATTTTCCCATCAAAAGGGCCAATTTCTTTTGCCAACTCCGTAGTGGATAGAGTAAAGGCGTGACTCTGAATAAAGGGATTGTGATCGGTAAATAAGAGCAAGATTGTAAAAAATGGAAAGAAAGGAAGGGATATTATACATGTAGGAACAAGTCTGCAAGATGATTGATAGAAGCCTCAAAAGTAGCATGTGGAGAATTCCGAGTGGAAGAAACAAATGTCCCGGCCTTGGTTCCGGTTGTACGGATTGAGTTGCGCTTGGAATGGCCCTCCGGAGAAATGAGAGTTTCTGCTTCTGGAGCTTCATAACGTGGACTATCTGAGCAGAGGATCTCTTCATTCACCTTTTATTCCTCATCAATGTGGATGACTCCTGCCTTATGCAGCTCATTCCAGTACTCTGTGAGTTGGCGACAACTTCTCACTCGGGAACTAATTACAACCGGGGGCTCGATAGCCTCATTTTGACCTTTTCGCTTTCGGCTGCCAAAAGCAGACTTAATGTTCGATAAGGCAGCCGCGCGGGAGGGCACTCTTTGGGCTGAGGAGTTTCGAACCGAGAGTCCTGGTAATAAAGAAAAAATGTTGAGAAAGGATTTCTGGGGAATCCATGATAAAATATGAATAGAAAGAAGTGTTGAAGTCAAAATCTTACCATGGTATTTCCCATTCCACCACGATGAGGTGATACTCTTCCAAGTCCTGGTGATATTAGGGGAGGCATGGAGAAGACATACTACACACTAAAAAATCCCTTCATTTAATTGTAGCTCGACAAGAACGATTGAGGAAGTTATAAAACTTTGAGTTAAAAAAGAATTATCCTTTATTTGGATAGCCATGCAGATAAGCCTGTAAGAGGAAAAAAATAATAAAATGTTCACGGGTGGGATTTCACTCTTCCGGAAAATGATCTGAAGAAGGTTGGTGAATTTGGTCAATCCTAATCAAAATGTACGGTATGCCAACCACAGTCGTGATTATCCTTAGCATTGATAAGGCTGCGCATTCCTCGGGGGTACAAGGCTATAATTTCGCCTCGTAAAACCCTAGGATAATACAAGAAGAGGAGGTGGTCGATAGTAAACGGAACATCGGCAACGTTGGCTAACATCTGTATGTAGAAAACAAGTCTCCAAATCTATGGTGAAATTTGGCCTAAACAAACTCTATACCGACGGCAAAAATCCTCAATAATCTTTGGGATGAGGAGTTGGAAACAAATGGTGAATGGATAAGTGTACGTCATAAAAAATCCTTCAACATGGTAATGTACACGGTCAACAGGATCAATCGTTCTAACAACTATGCCAGGAGAAAAAAGTCAAAAACACAATCCTTTATAACAGTAGGAAGAAGCTTGGCTGTTATTTTGGACTCAAAGGTTTCAACATGTTCGTAGTTGGTTTGAATACGAAGGTATCCAGAAAAATCTAAGCCTAAAGGGAGGATTTTGACAGCAATATAGTGCAAATCCACTTTCTGGGTTATGGGTGAAATGGGTTCCGTCCCATGGCGGTGGCTGGGAGGATTATTGTTATCCTCAAATGAGTGGGAATGAGAAGAGTTAGTAGAAGACATTATTTAGGAAGTAGTGAAGAACGTAAGAAAGCAAAATTATGGAAAGAAATTTATAGATGGTGTGGTTGCCTTATGTGAAAGATTTGGCCTCCTATTTATGGTAAAAATATACAACATTTTTGGAGGTGAAAAGACGTGAACTATCATTACGACAGTTCGCGTCGATCAGAAAGATAGTTTAGTGGCCGTCGTTTTAGAAGCAGTAAATGGATGTGACGTTTGACAGGTTCTGTAATAATTATGGTTCAAGTTTCCCGCCAGAACACAGAGTGTCGATTGGTGGCTAGTTCAAATCCACTTTCCGGTTGCACAAGAGTTACGACTGAAAAGTATGGGAACTATCTGTATAGGGCAAAATTCGTATAAGACAGTTGTACGAATTATGGTATGACACGTGGAGCATGAGACTGAGTCAGACCCACGTTAGATTACAGCGTTACTGGTTTGGTATGTACGGTACTGGGAGCGACACGAGCAAGGCTGGTATCGGTAATAAAGAAGGCTAACACCCATTTGCATTGTAACGGACGACCGTTACCAAAATCGGTCATGTGACTTCTTTAAACCTTTTAATGACATTTATTGAGAGATTGATTGTCCAATTATTACAACATTTATTGTCCTGCATATATGGGGGCATATTTCGTGGGATGTGTACCCATGTAGCTCATGTATAAATAAGACACTTCATTTCATTATAACCCATCATATTCTAGCTATTACAAAATATTTATTATTGTTCTCTTGATTTCTATATTTTCATACAAGTTATAATCACTTTGCCCAGAAGCTGTCAAAAGGCTCAGGCTAAGCTTTACTTTATCTTGTTTCGTTTTATTTATTTATAGCATAATTCATTCAGAATTCAGATCTAACATGTCACTTGAGATCCACGTGTCCTTGACCACGTATACAAATTCAACTGTACCGTTTTACGGGTAAACAAGCATCAATTGGTAATCTAACGAAAATAGTAATTAACCTGCTATCACATGTTAAAAGTCAGTGTATATACCTTAAATTCAATCATAATTACTTATACAACTTGGTTTACATAAAACCATATCAAACTTGCCATGACAAGACAATTTAATGAGGTGAGAATCTATATAGTATTGTTAACTATGGTTAAGTGATAGAAGTATATGTGCAAACATGTGTTGTATATCTATCTGTTTGGTGTAAAATCGGGTGCAGGTAAGTTTCTATCAAAGATTACTACAGGTAACCATTCATAGAAAATGGGATTAGAAACTCGGAAAATAAAGCAGTTGGTTACCTACTACATGTTAAAATACACTGATCGTTTAAAAATTATTTGCACTATCAACATATGGAAATTGAATCCTCATACCTTAGGGTAAATGGGAATGCCATTTAGGAGACAGATCTGAGGAATGATAGCTAAAAACCAAGCTGGGAAGCAATAGAGAGGCTGAGCAGCAAGGTAAGCATAACACATGCATTCAAGAAGAGGCATTCTTGATTTCAAGCCATAGATGAGGGGACAAAATCTTGAGAACAGAACTTCAAGTAGTCCAGAATTCCATCTTGTGCCTTGAACTAATGTGTCATTCAAATTTGTTGTTGCACTGCCTAAAAATGCTGGCCTTGTAGGGTTGTAAAAGACAGACCTCCAGCCTTTGCAATGCAAAATGAAACCTGTGAAGTAGTCTTCCACCACTGAATGGTACATGAATCCTATCTATATATACAATGAAGCCAATCAAAGTTAGCAAATATATGATAGAACAGAGAAGTTAATTACTTCCTCTGTTCCATTTTACATGACATTATTTTATTTAATTCGTTCTGCAAAAACGACATCTATCTTTATTTGGAAATCATTTACTAACTTTAAGCTTTCTAATTTATTATTTTATTATTCCCACTCAGTATTTGGTACCTGTTTCGGGACCCAACTAATCCGGGTCCGTGTGTCAAGAAGTCCCACTTTGAGAGGTAAAGCGCTCCCCACCAAAAGCGACTCCAAATATAACTGGGGCTCGAACCCGAGACCTCTTGTTAAGGATGGAGGAGTATTTACCATTCGACCGCAATCTTTGGTGGATTTTACCCTTTAGTAACATGCTTTTCTAGCCATAAAATCTCATACTCCCTCTATATTGTTTCATGTGATGCACCTTGACTGGGTATGGAAAATTAGAAAAGAGAAAAAAGACTTTTGAAATTTGTAATCTAAAATAAGTCAAAGATATAGTGTAGTTATAAATCATCTCATTAAGGGTATAATGGAAATTTTAAAGCTAAAATATCTTTAAATATAGAAAGGTGACATTCTTTTTGGGACAGACTAAAAAGGAAAGTGCATTAACATGAATTCAACTAGGACAAAGGGAATAGCATGTTTAAGACGATAAATTCCAAAAGTCTTTCTTCATTCTTTATAATTTGTGTCCAATGAAACTACGCTACATAAATTGGAAGGGATGCAGTTAATAGAGGGCAGCCCGGTGCACTAAGCTCCCGCTATAAGCGGAGTCCGGGGAATTGCCGGACCACAAGGGTCTGTTGTACGCAGCCTTACCTTGCATTTCTGCCAGAGGTTGTTTTCACGGCTTGAACCCATGACCTCCTGGTCACATGGCAGCAACTTTATCAGTTACTCCAAGGCTCCCCTTCAATGAAGTTAATAGAATTGTGATTATTGACTTGCCTGCTCTCCCCATTGCGAATCCCGCTCATAGGTGCAAGAGGCTAAAATTTTTGCTTCTTGGATTTTATTGTCAGGAAATTCCTTGATTCCATTGTCATTTTGCTTATGATTAGTGCTTGTAATAAGAGTGTTTAGGAACTCATTTGAGGAACCAAAACACTTCTTCAGCTCAATAAGCTCCATGTCTGATTAAAAAGTTAAAGAATTGTGATTACTACAGAGTATATAACAGAGGAAAAATTGTAAAGGGACAAATTTCCAAGAATCATTAGAGAACATTTTATAGTTAACTCAAATTATATGCACCGACAGTATAAAAAAATCTTGTATTAGCAAGTGTACCATATTTATATTTATCATATTTAGTGTTATGTAATTATGGTAGAATTAGAATCACTTGTTGTATAAGGATTCCACATTGTACACATGTATATATTTTGTATTAATGAGAAAGACTCCCAAGGGAGATTAATACATTTCTACACTTTATATCATCAATTTATTTTAATTAAGTATAGTAGGTTATTACTTTGCTTTGAAGATTTACCTGTTATTGTGACTTAATTTGATGATGTAAAAAAAATTATATACTGACCACGCGCAGAACTTAAAATGTTTTATAATTGAGCAATACCTTTGTGTATAGGAGCCCCATATAGAACCTTCCTCTTCATATAAAAGCATGTACCAGACAACATAGGTCCTATAAGCCCATCCATCCCTGGCCAATTAACCTAATATATATAATAAGAAATAAATATTTGTTATACATCATCAAGTGTAGTGTTAATATTTATACACACACACACCAGAAATCTGTGGATTTTCCACGGACGTCCCCGTTGGGACGTTATCAATAATTTGAGATTTTGACTGGTAGTAATTTGAGATTTCCGATAGAAAACTATCAAAAACAATTTTCGACGAGTACATTTTGTTGTTCCAAAAGTAGAAGTGTAAAATAAATGAAACCTTTAAGAAGAGATCAAGAGTAGTGTAAACGTGTAAATATAGGAAACAATATATTCCCTACCCATAATTAGAATATTTTCATATATTGTGTAACTATAATTATGGTAAGATTAGGATTCCTCTTTTGTATAGGCTTAGGATTCCTATTGTATAAGGGATGAATATTGTACTCTATATATACCTTGATATTAATGAAAGACTTCCCAAGGGAGATTAATATCATCTTACATGGTATCAAGAGCCAAATAAACAAAACCCTAAAAACCTTTCTCTTCCACAGCCGTCGGCTGCCTCTCCTACTTCGCGGCCCTCCCGGATTTTCTTCTTGTTTTTCGGGTTTTGTTCTTCCTTTCTTCTCTTCTCTAAATGGCTATCCCTGATTCTTCCACACTTTCTGACGCCTCTACCTCCACAAATCCCACCACAAAGTCATCACCCCCGTTTCATCCTGCCCTTACTATTTCCAACATCAAGAACCATATTCCTATTATTCTTGATAAAAAAAACAACTAGTATTCTCCCTGGGTTGAACTTTTTCGCAATCATGCATGTCTCTATAACGTGCTTGACCATATTGATGACACTATTCCGCGCGCTACGGAGGTTGATGATTCTATCTGGCATCGTCTCGATGCCGGCGTCAAACAATGGATATATGGTAGTATCTCTCAGGATTTGCTCCTTACTATCATGAAATCTGACTCCACAGCCCTTGACTTGTGGAATCGTTTGGAGGAAATTTTTCAGGACAACAAGCACACTCGTGCCGTGTATTTGGAAGAACAGTTCAACAAAACACGTCTTGAAAACTTCTCCAATGTCTCTGCATCGCAAGCGGCTTAAACTTCTAGCGGATCAACTCTCCAACATCGCACGCTGTCGCGGCGATAAAATGGTGCTACAAATGATTTCTGGCCTTATTAAGGGCGAATATGATACTTTGGCCACCATTATTCATCAGGCAGATCCGCTACCGAGTTTTAACAAAGCTCACTCACAATTGTTGCTCGAAGAAACCTGTCGTGCTAAGCAGGATGAGCACGCCCAGCAGGTGTTAGCTGTCGACACGCAACCCCAAGATCAGACGCCACCAGACAACTCCCAACAGCGGCAGGGACGCGGCGGCAAGGGTGGAAAAGGCCGCGGCGGTAGAGGAGGCCGTGGTCGTGGCAAGGGTCGCGGTCAACAGAACCAACAGCAGCAACAGAGATCGCAGAACAACTGGGCCGCGGCCTCGTTAGCTGTTTACGCACAAGGCTTCTAGTTCAGAGTCACAGACTAAGTCCATTCCAATACCAAAGCAGCCCATACAATCCGTATTCTTATCCGGTTTGTTAGGCCCGCTCGACCACAGCCAGGCCCACTTCATGCAAGGTCAGTCCCGCATGACCCTCGCCGACATGACACCCATCGAGTTGGGTCAGCGTCAAAGACCCTCTCTATGCAACACCGACAATACTTGGTACATGGACTCAGGCGCCACATCTCACGTCACCCAGTCTGCAGGTACTATTCCTAAACTGTTTCGGTTAAAGCATCCTCAATATGTTACAGTTGGTAGTGGACAACACATTCCAGTTAAGGGTTATGGTACCTCATACACACAACCTCTTCATCCACCCCTCTCCCTCAAAAACACCCTATATGCCCCACACATGATTAAGAACTTCATATCTGTCCGCCAATTTACTCGTAATAATTCTGTCTCCGTGGATTTTGACCCTTTTGGTTTTTCTTCAACTTGGCATAATAGGCTTGGTCATCCAGAAGCCCCAGTTTTTAATTTTCTTAGAGGCAACAATTTCATTGCTTGTAATGGGAAACTAGCCCAAAATTGTGTTTCTTGCTCTTTAGGCAAACATATTCGTCTTCCGTTTAAATCATCTACTAGTGTTACATTTGCTCCTTTTGATATCATACATGCCGATTTATGGACATCTCCTATCTCTAGTTCTCTCGGTCATAAATACTATCTTGTGTTGCTTGATGATTTTTCACACTACGTTTGGTTATACCCTCTTAAATTTAAATCGGAAGTGTTTGTCAAATTTCTTGAGTTTCGCAAGTTCATTCAAACACAATTTGGAAAAGGCATAAAATCATTTCAGTGCGATAATGGTCGTGAATTCAATAACTCTATGTTTCACCGCTTTTGTACCAATAATGGCATGGTCTTTCGCTTCTCCTGCCCTCACACCTCAGCACAAAACGGTAAAGCTGAAAGAATCATCCGCACCATTAACAATATGATTCATGCCTCCCTCCCTCCACCCTTCTAGGTCTATGCTGCTAAAATGTCAGAATACACTCTAAATATTCTCCCTACTAGCACTCTTCACAATATGATCCCTACCGAAATCCTCTACCATAGAATCCCCTCTTATGATCATCTACGGATTTTTGGTTGTCTGTGCTATCCCAACCTTAGCTCCACCGCCCCTCACAAGCTCGCTCCTAGGTCCACTCCATGTGTCTTTCTAGGATTCCCGCCGAACCATAGGGGCTATCTATGCTATGACTTGTCGACTCGTCAAATCCATTTATCTCGTCGCGTCACATTCGACGAGACCACATTCCCGTTTTCGAATCTTCCAAAATTCCAAAAACAGGACTACTCATTTCTTGACGAGTCTGCCATCTCTCCCGTCATAATCGAACAACTCACATCCTCTCGCTTCGCCGCCGAGCCGCTGCCAGGGGAGTAGCCGCGCCCGATTTCCAGAGAGCATCTTTTGAAACACCGCCGACTGGCCGCCAGGCCGGTGGCAGGCCATGGCGCCAAACTTCGAGAAGCTCGTTAACCTTCTAGCGCCGCGACTCTCGATCCAGAGTCACGGCCTCCGACGGCCGCCCCACCTTCTCCTTATCCGACTTTACCCTGCCTCGCACACCACTCCGCCACCCACTGTCCCTACCCATCCAATGGAAACTCGTTCAAAGCATGAAATCTTCAAACCCAAAGTCCATTTCAACTTGTCTGCCCAAACCATCTCTCCACTTCCAAAGAACCCAAAATTGGCCAAACAAGACCCAAATTGGAATGCGGCTATGTATGAGGAATTCAATGCTTTAACTAAACAGCACACGTGGGATCTAGTACCTAGATCTGAGGGAGTGAATGTCATTCGTTGTGTGTGGCTATTTCGTCACAAGTTCAGAGACAATGGGGATCTTGAGAGGTATAAGGCCCGTCTTGTGGCTAATGGAACAAATCAGCAGGAGGGCATTGATTGTGGTGAGACCTTCAGCCCGGTTGTCAAACCGGCTACCATCCGCACAGTTTTGAGCATAGCCATGGGCAAACACTGGCCGATCCATCAGCTTGACGTGAAGAATGCATTCTTACATGGGGATCTGCGAGAGACAGTCTACATGCATCAGCCACCAGGGTTCACCCATCCAGCAGTTCCTCACTATGTGTGCCGTCTCCGTAAGTCACTATATGGCCTGAAGCAGGCCCGTGCGTGGTATGATCACTTTGCCGGTATATCTTGCAGATTGGGTTTGTATGCAAAGCAAGAGTGATACATCACTTTTCATTTTTCATCGAGGTAGTAGCACCGCTTACTTATTACTTTACGTGGATGATATTGTTCTTACCGCCTCCTCCGACGGATTGAAAATGAGATTATTGTCTTGCTCAAATGCAATTTGCAATGACCGATTTGGGGAAGTGAGTTACTTTTTGGGGATATCGGTGACCAGTGTCCGAATCATATGTTCTTGTGTCGGCGTAAGTATGCGAGAAGAGATTGTGTACATGGCTAAGATGGCGAATCGCAAAGAGGTGCCTACTCCAGTTGATTCCAAATCTAAGCTCGGTGCTCCAGTCTCGATCCTACTCAGATAGGAGCCATGCAGTGCAGTGCACTTCAAGATCTCACATTCACCAGGCGGACATAGCTTATGCCGTTCACAGGTGTGCTTATTCATGCATGCCCCAGGGAGTCTCATTTCATCGCTCTTGCGTATCATTCGATACATTAAGGGCACTCTTGATTATGGTTTGCACCTATACCTCTCTCGCACTGCAGGTTGCTTTCATACACGGATGCAGATTGGGCGTGGTGTCCGGACACGCGACGCTCCACCTCCGCTTTTGTGTTTTCTTAGGGGATAATCTGATTTCTTGAGTCCGCCAAGCGACAGGCTACCCTATCTCGCTCGATGGCCGAGTACAGAGGCGTTGCAAATGTAGTAGCCGAGATTTGTTGGCTCAGAAATTTCTTGTTAGAACTTCGTGTGCTTTGCGTCAGGCATCTATTGTGTATTGTGATAACATCTCTGCCATCTATCTTTCTCATAATCCGGTTCAACATCAGCGAACCAAGCATATTGAGATAGACCTACACTTCGTTCGTGAGAAAGTTGCGTTAGGCCATGTCAGAGTGTTACATGTTCCATCATCCTATCAGTATGCAGACATATTTACCAAAGGACTTCCCAGACAGTTATTTCTTGACTTCAGATCCAGTCTCAGCGTCCGGCCTCCTCCCGCTCCGACTGAGGGGGTGTGTAAACGTGTAAATATATGAAACAATATATTCCCTACCCATAATTAGAATATTTCCATATATTGTGTAAATATAATTATGATAAGACTAGGATTCCTCTTTTGTATAGGCTTAGGATTCCTATTGTATAAGGGATGAATATTGTACTCTATATATACCTTGATATTAATGAAAGACTCCCCAAGGGAGATTAATATCATCTTACAAGTAGTTTAGACAAATATCTTATGACTAAAGCTGTTAAATATATTTTCTTAAGGAATATGTAAAAAATATTTAAAACAGATAATATGGACCAGAAATAGTGATAACAAAACCGAGATGATAGATGTTAGAAAAATTTACTAACAGTAGTCCATTTAAAGGTATATATATATTGATACTGTAACAAACAATTGTACTATCAATAAATTTTAACATGTGATCTATGTTGTTCGAACATTTCAAAATTATCGTCGTGTGAGAGTGTTGGATCCCCCAAAAGCTATGCATTTTTGGGAGATTCAACATGGGTGCGACAAACATTTTTTAAAAGCCCGAGCAACATAACATGTGATAGCAAATTACTTACTGTTTTTTACCAAATTATTAATTAATGTTCACCAAGAAATTTACCTCTAATTATCTTATGTAGATAACCTGATAATATGTAAATATTGTTTACAACGTCAATGTATAGAACTTAAAAACATATATGGATATGAACAACTTACCACAAAACAAACTCTCAAGGCAGAAGCATAAATATCATTCTTGCTAATGTTGTGAAATCTTTGAGGAAACTGAACAAATGCAAGTGAGGGAGAGATTTTGGGATCAAGGTGAAAGCACATTGCTTGTCGAGCTGAAGATGGATCATTTGAGTGCATATCACAATCCAACATTAATATATATGGTGAATTGCTTATGATGCCGGATACTCTAAGCTGCAAAAAAAAAAACATTAATCACTCTTAGTCACATTTTAAAAATATATATATATAAAAAGATATAAGAAAAAACAATACAAGTTAATAGGGGAGTAACCTTTATTGGTTTTGCCTCCTATTTTTATTTTTATTTTTATAAAGAGTCTTTATCAAAGGATCAGGAAAAAGAAATGGTCCAAATCTCTTGTGAGTTGTGGGTATGATTTAGAAAAAATAAGGTTAGCCGATGCAGGAAGCATCTCGCGTTCATACGAGATCCGGAAAATGGTCATACGTCCACACCCAAAAGGGTGTAATATAGGTAGTCTACACTAACATAAAAATTAGTGGCCGCTCCACGATTCGAACCCGTGATTCTATAGGGAATTATTTGGAAAATTCAAAACCAAAAGTAGTGGAACTTGCTAGCAGCAACATAATGGATAGGAATTAGGAGGTCTTCAGAACCCCCCAAAAAAAGGCGTACACTCCATTTCATTTTATGTGTGTTCGTTTGGCGGGATAAGAAGTTTAAGAATATAACGAAGGCTTTTGAAACTTTTAATCTTAAACATGTATGTCATGTAATTTCTATAAGAGACCGTTGTAAAAAGTAAAGGGAAAATTTTATAATTAAAAATATACTATAGTATAAAAAATACTAGTAACATACAAGAACATTGAGGGCTCCAGCTTTGAAATGGTGGGGATGAGAAGGATTTTTCTCCCTTGAAACATAAACAAGAGTTGGTATTTTAGCTTTGTCATTATATTTGGCTCCAGAACCCCTTTGACCTATTATCTGCAAGACAAGAACATATAGGCAATGATGTTAATAAAAACTTAAAATAAAAGAAGAAGAAAAAAGTGAAATTTCTCTACAAAGTTTAAATTAGACTGGTGTTTTGTTTGTTTGTAATTATATATGCAATCTCGTGATTTGATTCTAATCACTCATACATACGAATTTAAGGAAATTTTTTGTTCAGATACGGCACGTAACCAAACAAAACACGACATATTTTTATCACTTGATATGAGTCACGAGTATGTATTATCAACTTTAATTTTTATTATTATTTGATTATGACAAGCTAATATAGTTTTCTATAAATATAGCGTGTGATAAAAAGAATATACCTCCATTGAGAGCTCTAACAAGGCAACTATCATCCATTTAATTAAAGGTGTTTTGTTCTACAAGTATGAATTGTTGCCGCAGATAACCGTAAAAATTTATTCGTAGTTGATATTTATATCAAATTAATGAATGCATTGACATATATATTCTATACAGATATTTATTCTCATTTTAATTTTTAATTACTAAGATGAAAATGTACCTCAATATTTGGACCAAAGTGGACCATTGTATCCTTTGTCCCTACATTTTCTTGAGCTTTCTTCACCCGTTCCTTGAACTCTTCGTACTCTTTCTGCATACATAGATGCTAATTATCAAATGATATAACTCTATATAGCAATATAGACGAATCTAGAATTTAAATTTAATGAATTTAATTTTTTTAATAAAAAAAATTAGCTTCGACTTGTTATGCTTTAGATTTTTTTTTATGGTTTTTCACCTATGTATTCAAGTTTTTTACTGCATTACTTTCTGCACAAACTTATTATTTCTAAAAGATTCTCTAAAAAATAATAACAGACCAAATTAAATCCCTACTTGTTTAATCAATAACTGACAAAACTCTACAATGTCAGTTTTTTACTGCCTACTTGCTGCACAAACTTGTTATCTCTAAAAGATTCTTTAAAGGGTAACAATAAAGCAAATGAAAGACATACTTGTTTAATATTATCACTTAGCACTGAGACAAACTAACTGTAAAAAAAAATTAAAAGTCAAAAGTACTAGTACTACTAAATTAGATTAGTGTCAGATATTTATATTATAAAAATGAGTTTAACTTTTATACATTAATTAATAATATTAAAAAATTACATTATAAAATCATCCTAAACATACTTCTTCATATCACTTTTCATAAAGAGTGAAATTTATAAATTTTAAAAATAAGGAAATACTTTCTATAGTCACAGGCAAATCTAGAATTTTTAGAACGTAGGTGCACCACTAAAAAAAAAGTATTAAATGGAGATTGATCCCTAGTCCTCTAGATAAATAACTCAACTTTCAACCAAGTGCACCATTTACTCTTCTTATAGTATGGATTCCAATAGTTAATATTACACAAATTTTAGAAAATATACGCATAAAGTACTTAATTTTACAGAGAGATAATGAATTCATGTGACCCAAATTCATTACACAGTCGCCCCTATGCTATCTAACATTTAAAGGTAACCTAACAACATATATAAATTAAACTCTGTAATTGATATAAATCTTAAACGCTTCAAGTTACATACATTTGTGTGAATTAATTGTTTGCACTATTAGTATAACTTAACCTATTATAGTAGGTTATTTTAATATTACTTTTTTATTATCAATTACAACATGCACATACCCATTATATCCTACAAGTTGGTTTAAGAAGGATAGTGTGTACGCAGATCTTACCTCTACCTCAAAAGATATAGATGTTGTTTCCAATAACCCTCGACTCAAAAAATTTATTATCAAGTAATGTTATTAAATAAATATATGACTGCATTAATATTTTTTTAGTTTAACTAATATACATTGAAACTTCAAAAATAAAATTATATTATCAATTAGCTAAAATATATACAAGTAACCCTGTATAAAAGTGAATTCATAATTTTGAAAATAAGGTACATTATTTACTACAACAAGTAAAAAATTACAGTGCCGATTTATATAAGTTAAACTTGTATTTTAATATAAAAATTAAACTCATTTGAATAGAGGTGGAGTCTGAATTTCTAAATTTATAGGTTCTGAACTTCGCACTAAATCTATAGTTGTTATGGTTATTGAGTATCTTATCAAAACTATTGAGTTCGTCCAAAACGGTAACATATACTCTCTACGCCCCTGCATTTTAACTCAACAAATAAGCGTGGATGATGGTTAAAGACCTGAATAGGTAATTTTAGCACTTGACCAAATATTCTATCAAGCTCATTTTAATTCAGCAAAATAATATTTTCTTTCTCCCAATTTGTTTGACACTTTTCATTTTTTGAGAGTCAAATTTTTTAATTTTAATTGTGTAATCTCTTAATTTTTTTACATATTTGAAAATTACGTAAAAAATATTATAAGTCACAATAATTTATAATTTAAAATATTTAAAAGACATAGTGAAAAAATTACACAAATTATTTGAATCTCAAAAAATAAAAATATCAAATAAATTGGGACGGAGGAGGAAGTGGATTATCATTATACTAATACCTGAATCTTCTCTCTTTCAAGCAAGTACTCTTTGCCGCCACTAATCTCATGCTCATCAACTGTTTGAAAAAATGCTTCAGGGCAAATCCTCTTCACACTAAATTCCTTACAAAATGGGACCCACACTTTCCCAAATCTCCACGCTTCACGTATTGCACACAATGTAAAAACCGAACCGCCGTCATCGGAAAGATACACAGTCACCTTTTCCGAATAATAAACCAAGTTAAATCCAAACTTGTTTAATATTATCACTAATTAGTACTGAGACAAATTAACTGTTAAAAAAATGAAAAAAGTAAAGTCAAAAGTACAACTAATTTCTTCGTCTAATTTATGTAATATTTTTTTATTTTTTCAGACTATATTTAATTAGACTTTGAAGTTAAATTGAATCGGATTAACTCATATTTTAATATTAAAAATATATATAAATAAAAAAAAATCTATTCTAATTTATGTAATATTTTTCGTTGTTCAAGAGTTAATTTGACTAATCTTTGAAGTTAAATTAACTTAATATTTTAAAAATAATTTATATATTTGAAAACTACGTTAAAAGTAGTATTCCTCTATCCTAATTTATGTGATATTTTCCATGTTATTTTTACTAAATTTTGAAGCTAAATTGAAATTAGATTAATTTAATATAAACTAAAATTTATATATTCAAAATTTAAATGAAAAGTGTTTTTATATTAATTTAGTGAAAAATATATTTTAAAATATTAATTAAAATTCATGCAGTTGAATCTCAAAAAGCGAAAAATGTCATGTCAAGTAAATTGAGATAGAAAAAGTATTACTTTATAAGATTAATGTCCTAAAAATCACAATTATTTTCACTCGAAATAGTTCAGTGACTATTCTCACTGGTAGTTTGAGTTGAGTGAATTAGTGAGAAAAAAAATAGTAAAGTTTCCGTACGAAAAAATTAAAAATATTTTCCGGTATTTTAGTTTTCTCATTGATCTAATTTAATAGAAATGAATTGAGCAAATCATATTTTCACCACTGATTTATAATGAATAAAATCTTGCACTTTAAATTTTAAAAAGCAGAAAATATCACATAAATTTTTACAGAGCTAATAATACTTTATTAGATTAGTATCAGATACTTCAGAGTATAATAGACCGTCACCTTTTCCGGCGGATAATCAATAGCCATCACCGATAAAACAGTGTTAACAACACCTAACGCCGGTTCCTTTATCGGATCCGCCGTGCAAATAAAAACATCGATCGCCGGAAGTTCATTTTCCGGCGGTAAATTTTCCGGCAAAACGGAACGAGTAATCGGTCTCCATAAATGAGCTGAGTTGAGTAGCCAAAGGAAGGAGAGAATAAATTCGGAAACGAAAATTAGGAACCAATAAGGTAAAAATGAGATTTGAATTATGTTGAGATTGATTATGAGTCTGTAATATAGCATGAAGAGTATTGCGATTGAGTGAATAAAAGTGTGTGTTCTGTGTATTATGGCTGATAATGTGTGGACTGTGCACTTTTGGAGAGGAAGAGTTTCCATTTTTGTTTGATTTGTCTCTGTTCTTTTGATGAAGAAAGAGGTGAAAATGTTGAAGAAGAAGATGGTCTTTTATTGGGAGATTTCGAGTCGGAGGCCCAAATAGAATTTTGAATTTATGAGTTTTGTATTAAGAAAAAATATATTTATAGCCGAAATACGGTAGCTCTGCTCTTGATAATAATCATCTTCTATAATACTAATATTTTATAAGAACATATAAAAAACTGAAATTGAGTTTTATTTATATTTTTCTCCCTCCATCCTAATTAAGTGTCTTACTTTTCTTTTTGATTTATCTCAAAAAGAGTATCTCATTTCTATATTTAGTAAGTTGAAAATTCAAACATCCTACATGTCAAGTTTAAAATCACAAAATTTGAAAGATTTATACACATTTTTAATTTAGGACCACAAGATTCAAAAGTCTCATTTTATTTCTTAAACTTTGTGTCAAGTCAAAATAAGATACTTAAAATGGGACGGAGAGTGTACTTTTTTATATCAATCAGCGTTTTAAAAGGCAGTTCTAGTACTCATCCTAGGCTCGTCCCACGACGGGTACTGATAAAAAGCTTCGAGGCACACGTGCGGGGCTTAATTTTATTTACGCCCTAAGCATCCAACTATACGCCCTAAATATGTCCAACGTTCGAGGCTCGTTTAATAATTCTTACACAATTATGTGTCACATTTTTTCGAGCAGTTTATATGAGTCTGTAATAAAGCATGAAGAGTAATGTGATTAAGTGATAAAAAGTATGTGTTCTGTGTATTATGGCTGATAATTTGTGAACTATGCATTTTTCAGAGGGAGAGTTTCTATTTTTGTTTGGTTTTACTCGATTTTTGTTGAAGAAGAAGATGGTGTAAAGCAGAGTCTGTGTGAATTTATATTGCTCGATTCTCTAAAAATGCAGTCACATTCATGTTAAATTCTCTCAAAATGTACTATTTTTGAAAAATTTGTCACGTATCTAGTGACATTTTTGAAGAGTCTGAGCAATATAAGATAGAACCATATAATATAAAAGAAAAGCGTGTTTGAGTTTCTGGACAGAAGAGATGTGTTCTGCGTGTGTCAGTGTATCTCTGTGTCTTTGAGTGTGTCTCTGTAATTTGAACTGAAGTGTTCAATATATAAGACTAGAAAGGGAGGCCCACAGTCATGACTGCTGATGTCTTCAACGTCTTGACCTGCTGAACAATCATGACTGTTGATGTCTTCAACGTCTTGATATGTTGAACAGTCATGACTGTTGGAGTCTTTTAGATTGTTGTGATGTTCTTAAAACTTCAGAGACCAAAATGTATATAGTTAACATTTCAGGGATCAAAAAGAAAGTTTCGGAAGAAAGCAACAGCCCACGACCCGTGAACCCGGACAGGACGGGCGGGCAGCTCGCATGGGGGGCTTAGCCCCGAACCCAAGCTCACATAGGTCATCTCCCTTCTAAACACATGGGTTACCCCATGGGGAATCAAACCCTTACTCAAACTTAGAGTTTATATCTAACATAAACTCTCATTTTTTTACCAATGAGGGAGATTTGTCATTTTTTGCCAAAAAATACTCCATCTTTTCATGTCTCAAACACCTTACTTTGTGTACCAATATATCTTTCATTTCTCAACGAAATTGACGATACTTGACACTAACATCATCTACTCACTTAGTAGATTAGGCATGTGCGAAGAAACAATGTTTACGACATGCGAGGCTCATGTGTTTAAGTCATTAAAAATGAGCTAAACTCAATTCACATTAGTAAAATTTCCAACACTACCTACAATAACCAAGAGTCCACATTTGGAAACTCCCATTAGCTTCCGAGTTTTACCTGTTAAGAGTCACACATCGGAAATGAAATGAAAACATGAGCTCCTTATATGAACTTGGACAATCCTCACCCTACAAGCTACCTTTTGATGTTGAGTTAGTTTCATGATCCATTCTTTACATTACCTAATACCGACAAGATCCGTAGCCAAACTTCTAAAATCTTAGCCTAATCAAACCCTGCTGAAGAAATCTCTCTTTTTCGTATTTTTTGAAGTTAAGTGTGAAATGAGGGGTAAATTCATTTTATCCCTTTAATTAGATAATGGCGAGCGAATTACGCAGATTACATTATCATGTCAGTGCGTTAATGAATTTTTTTTTACACGATGGATGTCTAGTTAGATCTCGTGTTCATTGACTGTTCTCGCCGCCACAATATTTATATTATTTTTTATAATCATGTATTCAAGATTTATTTATTTAATTAATTTAAATTTATGCCGCAGAAGATCTATTTAAAAGAGATTTCTGCAATAAAATATTTTTCATTTTTTAGATAAAACTTCAAATTTTTAATTAAGAATGAAAAATTTATATTCATTTTACTGCATTACTCGATGATTATTTATATATAATAAACTTAACATTGATCACTCTTCAATGTATTTTACAACAATAATGTTCAGAAGGAAAATTTATCAGAAATCTGCATTACATGATCCTTTTGAATATCTATATATTGAATTAGAGAAGCATGAAACATTTTCAATTGATGACACCTATAAGTGAATTATTACGAAGAGATGAATTAAAATTTTGTATTTAGCAAGTTTAATCTTTAATTTTTTACCATCATCTATACAGATATACAAATTTGAGTGTGTCTGTTCTCTTTTTAATCTGTAATTACTTATATTCTATTGTGAAGACCTTGGTTTAATTTAATCCCTCCTTCAATATTCTTTTATGCTTTCACTAATAAAGACCTAACTCTATTTAATTTTCTTTATGAGGAAAAATTCCCCTCCACACATTTTTCATTTTGTTTTGTGTGCTTGCAGCCTCCTATAACTATTTGATTTCAGCCAAGTAACATAGTTCTTTTCTTTTGTCCTTAATCTCATTTCTGCTAAAGTGGACCCAGCAGGCACCCACACCAAGAGGTTGCTTTCCAAATTTGGCTTAAAGTGGTGGCCAAAGACGAAAATATACTCTTCAACTTTACTATATAGATTAAATATATTTCTCGTTAAAAACTGGTGTATATATACCCCTGTCATCACATAAATGATGCAAATATACACATCATTATATAAATGGTGCAAATATATCCTTTTTGCTAACAGATTATTTCAAAAAATTATTTAGCTCATTTTTTAACTATATAAATGGTGCAAATATATCCTTTTTGCTAACAGATTATTTCAAAAAATTATTTAGCTCATTTTTTAATTAAAAAATGTCACGAGGCTTTAAAAAAATAAATCTACCTATTATTTTTAGTACACTTATTTTGTAAAGTCATGTGATAAATTTTTTCTGCTGGGTCGGGTCTAGTTCGTTTAAAAAGTTATCTTTATGACTTTAAAAAAATAAGTGTACCCATTTTTTTAAACGAACCAGACCCAACTCACCAGGAAAAAAATTACTACGTGGCTTTACAAAAATATGTATACTCAAAAATAATTGATAGACTTTTTTTTAAAGCCACGTGGAATTTTTTTTTAATTAAAAATAAGCTAAATGATATTTTAAACAGCAAAAGGGCATATTTGCATTATTTGTGTAACGACTGTGGTATATATGCACCATTTTCTTAACGAGAGGTATATCTGCTCTATATCGTAAAGTTGAGGAGTATATTTGCACCTTTTTTCTAAAGTAATTAGTGATGTATATAAGGGGAGAGCTTACGGCCAGTGGTGGAGCCGAAAATTTTATTTAGGGGGTTCAAATAAATAAATAAGCAAACACATGAAGAAGTCAAGGGGTTTAACATCTATTATATATACATAAAATATGAGGGGTATATTTGAAGGTTAGAGGTGTACCTGTGGTATACACTAGAGCAATCAAGGATATGTACGATGGAGTCAAGACCAGGGTACAGACAGTAGGAGGAGACTCGGAGCACTTTCCAGTGATGATGGGGCTATGAGGCTGCACCAGGAATCAGCTCTTAGCCCATTCCTATTTGTCTTGGTGATGGATTGACTGACGCGACAAATCCAAGGGGAGGTGCCATGGTGTATGTTATTCGCAGACAACATAGTCCTGATTGATGAGACTCGCAGAGGAGTGAACACTAAGCTGGAGGTTTGGAGACAGACTCTAGAGTCTAAAGGGTTCAGGCAGAGTAGGACCAAGATAGAATACTTGGAGTGCAAGTTCAGTAACGGGAGCGACCTTGAGACAAGCGTGGAGGTGAGGCTTGATACTCAGGTTATTCCAAAGAAAGGGAACGTCAAGTACCTCAGGTCGATTATCCAAGGGAATGGAAAGATTGACGATGATGTCACACATCGTATTGGGGCAGGGTGGATGAAATGGAGGTGCCACCAAAACTTAAAGGCAAGTTCTATAGGGTGGTGGTTAGACCGACTATATTGTATGGGGCAGAGTGTTGCCGGTCAAGACTTCGCACGCCCAAAAAATAAAAGTTGCAGAGATGAGGATGCTAAGATGGATGTGTGGGTATACAAGGAGGGATATAATTAGAAATGATGATATCCATGACAAAGTGGGAGTGGCCTCGGTGGAGGATAAGATGCGGGAAGCGAGGTTGAGATGGTTTGGGCACGTGCAGAGGAGAGACACAAATGCCTCAGTGCGGAAGTGTGAGAGGTTGGCTATGGACGGGTTCAGTAGGGGTAGAGGTAGGCCGAGAAAGTATTGGGGAGAGGTGATTAGACGGGATATGTCACAGGTGCAACTCACTGAGGACATGACCTTAGATAGGAGGTTATGGAGGAAACTTAGGGTAGAAGGATAGTAGGTAGTCCAACGTAGTCCTACCTATGCTTACAAACTGGCAGTTGTAGTAATATTATTATAGGATCGCTTAGCCTAGCATACTGGTAGGCACAGTATTATCTTATAGTCCCTTGACGTTTGATTTATGCTGCTATGTGTATTTTGTTTGTCTCATTTACTTGCATTAGTTATTGCTTCTTTTTTTCAGAATTCGCTATCATTACTTACTCACTTTGTTTATCGTACTTTGCTTGAGCTTGTGCCTTGTCTTGAGCCGAGGATCTCTCGGAAACAGCCGCTCTACCTACCAAGGTAGAGGTAAGGTCTGTGTACACTCTACCCTCTCTAGACCCCACATTGTGAAATTTCATTGGGTATATTATTGTTGTTTAATTTAATCTTGTATATACAGTATAATTTTTCGCCGAAGGAGGTAAGTCACTGCTAAATTATCTAACGTGAAGGTTTGTTGAAGCTTCTTCTTCAGTCTGTCGTTATTCAGGATCTATTCGAATATAATGATGAAAGTGACTTAGTGAATCAGGAACTTTCCCTGATGATTGGTCATAATAATAAAAAAATTTAATGAACAATGAAAGATTTGAAACATTTTTGTAGTTTGAGATAATTTGGATGTTTTAGTTTATTGTTTGTATTTATTGCACACTAGCAGTTGAGATAAGTTTTGACGTTTACAAAGTACTGCTCGACAATATTATTTCCTGATTTTCAACAGCCTTGCGATTTCGGAGCTGCATGTAACCACTTTCACCGAGAAATCATACTATATATAAAATCAAAATTATTTATTATTGATGAGATAACAATAAAAAAAACACTTTAACTATGTGTTTTAATAATAAATAGTGATATTTCAGATAAGAAAAGTAACAACTGATAATTAAAGTGTGAAACTCACAAAAAAACGATAGTTCAGATGTGATTTTGATCATTAACTCTTTATTTATAGATTGAAAATCTTGAATGTTGAATTTCCTTGCGTATCTACTTCTTCATATTTTAAATATCCTTGATAAAACTTATGGCTCCGTTACTGCATCAAAAACATCAAAATCAAATAGGTATAGATTTGGTGTTACCACCGGCAAGAACTGATCAAATGCAAATATAGGTGAAGAACGCTTTTACTGAAAAGAAATGAGGTAGTGCAATACCAAGTTACCGAAGTAGAATATACCCAATTGAGTCTTTGTAGACCAAGATTATTAACAATGTCAAAATTTGAAATGAAGAGAGATAGTATTATCATCTCCACTTTTGACATCTCTATACAAGCTTCTTCTTTCGTGGAACTACAAAAATGTTGCAGAAAGCAGTTGCCACAGCAGATACAAAGGCAGAGCAGCGATCGAACTTGTATACTCTTTACGACAGCATAAATTGCTCATCGGGGCATATCATCGACTCATCAACGCTATGAAAAATCTCAAGCAAAGCAGATAATAAGTGCGCTTCAATGCATCTCTAAAATCATCTCCAAATGAAGCCAGAACATCGAGTTGAGCTATGCTGGCTTGGACATGAAACCGCTTCTTTGGATGCGTTTTAAGTTTCAAATCAGCACGGATTTTTAGACTAGACGAGCAATAAGCATAGAAGCTTCAACCCTCATTTCTCGAGAGGCACAGGATGACATTAAGACAATTTGAAACCATCCCATCATTTATTTACAGAAGATGTATGACGTTCTACGAACTTCCATGAAGGCCTGGCAGCAGCACTAGACACGGGTCCTCCGAACTCAAGCAGTCCTTTCAGCCATTTAATTTTGGTTGCGAGCTCCCCCAAATCCAAAACTGCTGCCTCCATTGAGTCGGAACCCATTGAATGTAACTGAACCCCATCACTGGTTCTGAACCTCTTCAACGGACAACTCGAATAGTTAAAGTTTTCAGTGGGCCCAGCGGTTTTCTCCGGATCAACTCCGATGCAGGAACTATTACAACCTTTATCTGACAAACTGGATTCCTTTGCTGATTTATCTCCCGTATGAGAACGGGGTCTAATATCTGACCTTCTCACTTTCTTTGATGTGTTTGCAACCTCCTTTGGAGGATCGATGATCGGGGATCGTTCTGTTAACTTCGTGTTTTTATATTCCCTCTTTTCATCTGAGGCTGCGTACACCCCACCCTCTCCAGACTCCACTTGTGGGACCACACTGGATATGTTGTTGTTCTTCTTTTCATCGGAGATTGGTGACAATTTTGCAGATAAATAAGTAGAGAAAGAGAAAGTTGGTGAAGATCCAGCTGTTGCTTGGCTGTCCCTTCTCCCTTCACTCATAGAATGTATTTCCAAAACTGGAAAGCGACCAGGGGATGCGATGATCATCACGGCATGTCAAATATAAAGATGCGGGAATATTCTTATATAGAAATAAATCTAGTTTTACGAATAAAACAAATATACATGAGAATTAGTTGAACATTATGATGGAAATTCTGGAGCAACCACATGATAAAAGGGTAGTCTGATGCACAAAGCATCCCGGTTAGCAGGGTCGGGGGAAGGGCCGCACCCCAAAAGGTGTGATGTAGACAGCCTAGACTAATGCAAGTATTAGTGGCTGCTTCCACGGCTCGAACCCGTGACCTACAACCACATGATATATTTAAAAATTGTTTTCATGTCTTCTGATTAAAAAAATGAAGTTATGTGAACAGCCAACCGAAGGAGTTGAGTTTTAAATTATAGTTACCTTGGTTGACAGGTTGAATTTGTTGAGCACATCGACCGACACTATCACCATCCTGCAATTGTCATGAAATAATTATACGCAGAAAGAAGCATCACAAAAATGGAGCTACACCAGAATACAAATTAGATTGATGCATTGACGCTATTCGGAGAAAAGCTCCTTGAGGAAAGAGATGCAATTATCACAAATTGCAACACACAGACCAGCATCTTCTCTTTTTGGTTACATTAGTATTTACTTTTTTTGCGGGTTTTCCTTTGTGTGGGGGGTTGGTGTGCTTGCTAGTAGATAAGAAAAAAAGGTCTACAGAAATACCATAAGGATGCCAGAGCCGACTGGGAAGGAGAAAGAGGTGACACAAGGGTGAAACTGATTATGAGGAACTGAAAAATTCCCGAGGGACCTCCACGGTTCCAAACTCAGTGGATAATGGCCCACCTCTCTACCCTTCACTTAAATACCAAACTTTTGTCGGCGGCAGGGTTCGAACACATGATGTGTACCTAACCCATACATCATGCAACATGCTCTTACCACTAGACCAAAATTTGGGGGGCAAATTCTAAAGATCATGTACACCATATTATACGGTCAAACCTCTCTATAATTGTCATTCATTATAACATCATTTCACTATAACGGTCCGATTTTCTCCGAAACTGATTTTTCATGTTATATTTAATTCTCTATAGCAGCATTCTACCTATAACAGCAATGGCATTCATTATAGCAATACACTCTTTGTAAAATTACTTATCTATAACAGTTAATACTCAAATATTGTGTAATAATATTTTGTAAGAAATATAGTATTATATATAAAAATAAAAAGCTATTGTTAAGAGTCAACTGTTACTTGGGTCGAGATAGAAGAGTCAATTGTTAAGCTCTTAGACAGCCTTCAAGGAAAGTTATTGAATTACCTTTTGCTGAAAGTTTGGACAAAACTCTTTATCAATTCAAGTGTTAAATTATAATTAAGAGACTGGAATTTACGAAACAATCTACAATTGTAGAATTCTTACGTCAAACTTGGAATATTTAAATTCTTAATTAATTTTAAATGCATATGTTCATTATTTCAATTCTTTATCGATATGGTTCAACTAGTTACTGATTTATTAGTAATTTATTAGTCTTTTCAATTTTAAATAATAGCTATGAAAATCAATTGAGATTTTAAAATTAACAAGTATATTGTTTTTGTTTATATGTAACATAAAAAGTACAGAATAATTGTTTGCGTACTTTTTTTATAACAGATAAATGAGATCTAAACATCAAATGTCAGTATACATACATAACAACACCTCACTATAGCAGCCATGAAATTTTTAGACAAACGCTGCCATTATAGAGAGGTTTGACAGTATTACTCCCTCCGTAAAATTCAGACACTTTTCCTTTTAAGTCAATATCAAAAAGGATGACACATTTCTACATTTAGTAACAATTTAACTTTAAACTTTCCCATTTACCCTTAATAAGACGATTTGTAGCCACGCAAATATCTATGGGTATTTTAGACCACAAGTTTCAAAAGTCTTGCTTTCTTTCTTAAACTTCATGCACGGTCAAACACCTTCACATAAATTGGGATGGAGGGAGTATTATATAATTTTTGGGAACATAATAAAAGAAAAACATATGAAAAGAGCAAAGGGAAGAACCTGGGATGTAGGCACAGTCCAACCAAAGTTTGGAGACCAATCTAAGGATGGGCGCAAATCCTTGAAAGAAACTTCATAAATTGAACCTTCACCCACAGGAGGTGGTGTCAATGCCAACTATGAAGACAAAAACACAAGAGTAGAATATTATCGAACAAAACGTGGGAGAACATATGAAGCTATTACTTTTCGACATATGACAGAGTTAGCGGAATATTATCTTGAGCACTATTCTTCTAGCTCAACAAAAAAACCTGCTGATTTTGATATATCAACATCAACTTGAAGTAACAGATCTTGGAAACAACGTTTTAGTTTGTAGCAAAAGGGTTTTGGAAACCAAATCTCGATATCTCAAGAAAATTGCAATGTGTTACCAAAAATAAAGATGCAGTTTGTCACTTCTAAATTACATTGCCCTCACATAAGTCCATTTGATCATGTTGAAGATACTTAAAAGAGAAAGTAACAGAATTATAACCGATTGTAATTATGACAGATGACAGCGGAAGTACAGCTAACCAGCCAGTTAATACGGAATATAACAGAAACTATTACCTCAGCTTCGCCATTGCCAAATAACTTTGTCAAGTGCCCAGACCAATAACAACCATTAGCCCACCAATCAACCAAATCACCCGCCTGCCAATTGCCATCAGCAAATACTGTAGCTTCAGAAATTGAGCTGACATCTGAAACCTCATTCTTAAGCTTGACTGAAGGATACTGCGGCCGCAGCATTAGTTGTCTTTTCTCCTTCGACTTCCCAACATTATATGGGGGATATTGATACAGCTTGGTCCAAGTATGTTCTGTAACAGCAAGGATTGAAACAATTAACATACATTTGTAGATACAGCAACAATCTTGTTTTAAAACACATCTTTTCTATTAGGTAAAGTCAGAATTTCATTGATAATGTACCCAGTAGATGCTGGAGATCACATCTGTGGGCATAATCAAGATACTGAACTGTTTAAATCCCAAGTCAACATAAGCATACTTGCGACTTGGAAAAATGACAACTCGGACGCTGGTAAGGACACAGTAAGAAGAATACAGCATCATGCAACATTTGTGAACAATAATGCAAAGGTTAGACTTAGAAGGCAAGGCATAGAAAACACTGTTCAGAATCTGTATATCAAAATTTCAGGAAAGACGAAAAACACCCAGAATACATGTCAAACCAACCACGCCTCAGTTCCAAACAAGTTGAGGTCGGCTATATGAATCCCCACTTCATTTAAGCTCAACTCATATCATCATTATATTATAATATATAAAACAAAGGTGAAAAATAAGTATAATACACACACACACACAGTAGTAATTATAAGAATAAAATTAGAGGTGCCCTAACAAGTCTAAAACCTACTCCAACTAGTAGATATTACCTATATGGATCTTATTCTTCTTGTGCCCCATCTTTAGTTATGTTTGCATTAATTCGAAAGATTTATAGGTCTTTTGAGACAAACTTCCCTCTATGTGATTTTAGGTCTACCTTATTCCCTTTTAACACCTTCACTCACCATAGTTTCACAACTACATATCAATGTATATGCACTGCAGGTAGATGTAGGACATGACCAAATCATTTCAAGCGACCTTCTCTCATTTTATCAGCAATGCGTGCTACTTGCTCCTTCTAACGAATGTGGTCATTCTAATCTTATCTAATCTTGTTTTACTGCACATCTTAGTGTTTGCATCTCTGCAACACTCATTTTGTATGGATATATTGGACATTAGCAACCCAACATTCACTACCATATAGCATTGTCGGACTTATAGTTGTTCTATAGAATTTACATTTTGCTTTGGTAGGTAGCCTTCTAGCACGTAACACTCCTATAGAACTTCTCTATTTCAATTGTTTGGTTTTAATCTATGAGTAAAAACTTCATCTATCATTCCACTCTCTTGAAACAACAAGCCTAGGTATCTAAATTGTTTGTATTTTGGCACCGCGATCCCGACTAGTCACCTCAACTTTGCTCCTCTCATGCTTTACTAAAGTTGCAATGTGTATATTCAATCTTATTTCTACTCTTACGTCAGACAGCAACAACCACCGAAATTGCAATAAGAAGAATAGGCTATAGCTAAAGTTGTCCAGTATCTACAAGAGAGAGTTGTCCAACAGAAGCCAAAAGGTCTAGCAGTATCGAGTCATTTCACTGACAACCACCAGAAGTACCTAAAAGATGTATCCACCATACTAAGATGTCACGTGTGATTCATGCTTTGTTCAAGATGAACTCAATAAACCATCCTTCAGGACATTCGGAACACCAAAAACCATGATGGATAAAACTACTACTCCCTACATCACAGTTTATGTGACACTCTTTTTTAGTCAGTCTCAAAAGAATGAACCTTTATACATTTAGTAACAATATAACTTTAAATTCTCATTTTACTCTTAATGAGATGATTTACAACCACATAAATATCTATGGCTTGTTTCAGACCACAGGTTTCAAAAGACTTCGTTCCATTCTTAAACTTTGTGCTTGACTTCACATAAATTGAGACGGAGAGAGTAACTATAAAGGCAATAGCTCTATATAATCCTTTATACATCAACACATTTGAGCCTCTGCAGCAAGGAACATCCATAGGATCTATTTCTAGCTCAAAGATCCTAAGATTTGCCAAGGGAGAGACAACATTTGGCATATTGAAGCACAGTCACGACATGTCCAAGCTTGCTAGACACAGATTGCACATAGCAAACTCAAGCTTGTTTGTACATGTCTACTACTTTTACAAGCATTTGAAACAGAAGATTAACGGCATGATCAGGTGAATATCATGTGTAACTTAGAAAAACAATTTAAGGACTTTACTTTAGACGAATAAAAAATGAATCTTTTAGATGTCAGGGGACCTAGAAAGTAAGTTAACCTCCAAATTAAGCAAGAGTACGCACATGAAGATTTTAGTATCAAAACTGCTAGGTATAAAAGCCCTCAGAAAATGAGTACTGATGAATTGAAATTCTGAAACCAGCACATCAGAGAACATACTTTCATCTGGATAATCAAAGTATTCCAACAGTGCATTCCAATGTCCTCTTCTGCAGCTTATCTTCTGTATCTGGTACAGTAGGAAAGAGAGTACATGCATTGTACTCGACTTCTTTATCAGTAACAATTTTCTTCTCATCAAAACATACAAATAACCTCAACAATACACAGGTTATAAACAACTACAACAGGTTTTGTTCCAAATTTACATACATCAACAGTGGCTTTCGATAAAAGGAGCATTCCCTAAAGGTTTAATGTACCACTTAACAAAAAATTTGCCACCTAGAGCACATAACTAAAGAGTTGTAAAGAATAAGTTAGAAACATTGAGAATGTGAAAGACCACACCCTTATGTATTTATACAACACAATTGTCGTATTAGCATGATTAATAATCTAAAGAAATACAGGACGGCAGCCCTAATCAATAAACTGCCTAATTTAGTTCATGAAGTATCCTTCTGCAAATTACATATTTGTCTAATTAGAATTTTCGACTATACAGATGTCTTAGTCCTAATCACATGCATATTTCAGATAAATAATGACCATACAAGATGCTTACCCACTCCCATCCCCCACCCTAAAAAAAAACACTCTAGTCAGGAATGTTCAAAAACTATGCTCCAATTTTGCCACGTTATATCTTGTTATTGGACCTCAATGTGCATTTGAGTTATAGCCCGTTTGTCCAAGCATTTGGAAAGACAAAAGTGCTTACTTTGGAAAATTGATGTGGTCAACCTTTTAGGGAAAAAATATGTTATTTTGAGTAGTAGAAGAAGTTTTTCAAAAGCTAAAAGAAGTAGCTTATACCAAAAGTACTTTAGGAATCCTCTAATATTGATAAAAATTAAATTGATTAGCCAAACACAAACTGCTATTCTCCAAAATACTTTTTCGAAGCACTTCTAACAAAAAGCATTTCACAAAATAAGCAAATTTTAGAAATTTGACCAATCAAGCGCTATTAATCCACCAATTGGACGGTCTAACAAACAAAGTGGTGAAGATGCAACAACTACAATGCCTCAACCCCAAGCAAGATGGGTAGGCTATATGAATCCTCACAACAAGGTGTTGAAGTTGTCCCAAGCAAGATGGGTAGGCTATATGAATCCTCACAACAAGGTGTTGAAGTTGTTGTTGACTATATCCTCTAGTTATGGTTTTAGGGTCATTTTGCAAGGTGGTGCTTTGCCATAAGAAAGTGTTGCCTACAGAGTGGTGGCTAGACCAGCATTGTTGTAGGGCTGAATGTTGGCCAGTTAAGAATGTTCACGTTCAGAAGACGAAGATAGCGGAGATGAGGATATTTAGATGGATGTGTAGTCATATGAAATTATACGTGACAAGGTTGGACTGGCCTCCGTGGCGGACAAGATGAGAGAAGCAAGACTGAGATGGTTCGGACATGTGAAGAGGAGTGAAGATGCGTCAGTTAAGAGGTGTAATGATTAGCGGTCGCAGGAGTTAGGGAGGTAGACCAAAGAAGAACTGGGGGAAGTGATTAGACAGGACATGACACAACTTCAAGTGACTAAGGACATGACTGTAGATAGGAAGATATGGAGATCGAGGATAAGGATAGAAAATTAGTAGCTAGTAGAGTTCTGTCACAATGTGTGAGTGGGGGGGGGGGTAGTATTTAGGTATAGCGTAGATCATTATTACTATGTGTGTATTTCATTTGTTCTATATGATATTTTTTATTTTCTTGCATTCTTGTATTAACTACGTTTTTTGAGACGAGGGTCTATCGAAAACAGTCTATCTGCCCCACAAAGGTAGAGGTAAGGCCTGCGTACATCCTACCCTTCCCAGACCCCATTTCGTGAGATTACACTGAATATGTTATTGTTGTTGGTCATTTCACAAGGTGGAATATTCGAAGTGACAAACTATTAGAAAGGAGAGAACATGGTATCTTTTTACAACCATGGTATCCGAACTAGCTTCCACGACCTCGACTAATTCCACGATTTAACTATCATGTAACCGATGTCCACAAGGTTTGGACTGATAGTAATAAATCACAAAGTTTCTTTGCCTCCTCCGGGATTTGAACTGAAGACCTCGTGGTTCACAACTCACTTCATTGATTACTAGACCACATACTTGGATGCGAGAGAACAAATGTTTTTAGCCCCTCATGTGATTAGAGAGTTGGATCAAGCATTTACGTCCCCAAAGAATGATGGGAGAGACATGCAAATGCCTCATATTTAACTAAAAGGTAAAAGAGGATAAAGATAACACAAGCTAAAAGGTGACCATGAACTTAAACTACAAAAAGACTAGAAAAAAAATGTCTTACAAACAACAAATACATGATTTACCTATCCCGCATGCATAGAATGAACTACCACGACTTTGCAAGCATCAAGCTCGCACTAGAATCAAACATTGCATTTCTTACCTTACATCGAAACCATGCACCACGAAATCCATTCTCGAAAGACTGTGCTTCAGGAGATTGCCCAACCTTGAAAGGCAATTGATACTCCTTCGCCATTATATCTGCAGTAGGAAGAATCTATATCATACACTATCCTGCTTAAGTGTATCTTCCATGTACAACCAAATGCGCATGTTCAAAAAATGACAACATGAACCAATTGAATATCAACTTTGTTTAAATATTAAGCTAGAAATAATACTACATAATGAATTGATCTTTAAAAGTCTGTGCAAGGCAAAAGTGCTCTAATTTTTGTTAAGAAATGGATTTTAAGCTTAACTCAGATCCAAAAATTAACTCATGAGAGAGGATTGTCCAAGGTCATATAAAGAAATCACTCATCCCATGAACCACCGATATAGGACTTCTTCACACCCCACCCACTCACGCTCGGGGGTTGGGCAAATGGAGCGTGGGCAATTTAACATGGAGACCCATCATTGGGTGGGATGTGTCATGCTTTAATACCATGTTAAGAAATAGATCATCAAAACCCAAAAGCTAGCTCATAAAGAGAAGGGTTGCCCACCACATAAGGAGATCACCCATTCTATTAACCATCGATGTGGGACTTCTTCACACCTGACGTGGACAATAGTACTTTCACACAAGTCTTTGATGCGACAATATGAATGCACTTTGAGAGAAGTGCTTAATTGTATGGATAACTACAAAATATCCACAAGAAAAGGTTAGTAATAAGGTGGGAGAAATTAAGACACCCTCAAGAAAAATATGTGTTAGAAGTTGCAGCAGAAATTGAGCAACACAAAAATAAAAAGGAATGAGAAATAACAACCTGGTCAGGTTTCTCAAAAATATGAGCATCACCAAATAAATTCCCAAAGATATATTTCATATATCTCAATTTATGTGGCACACTTTCATTTTTAGTCTGTTCCAAAATGAATTGTCACCTTTTTATATTTAGAAATAACTTAACATTAAATTTTCACGTAATGAGATGATTATAACCATGTTTAAAGCATGATTTACCATAAATTCTAAATGTTTTCCTATCTTTCTTAAACTTATTCTCTTCGCAAACATAAAGTAGCAATTCAATGAATGAGAAATCTCTAACCTCGTCCTTTTAGAATACCCTTGTTTTTGTTTAAAAATGAACTTTCGGACTAACTCTAATCTCAAAAGCGAGCTAATGAGATAAGGATTACCCATTTTTATATGCGAATGAGATGAGGATTACCCAAAACTATATACGAAGACAATAACTCGTTCCCTTAACGAAGAAGTGACATTCTAATAGCCTCCCTTCGGAGGTCCAAGCCTAGATAGCTGAAGAGCGAATAATATAATATTATGGAGCCCAACATTGGTAAACCAAGCATAGAGATGGCTATGGATCAAATATCATGCCAAGAAAATGAATCTCGAGTTCTACTCAACTTCAAAAGCAACTCATGATATGAGGATGACCCAACAACAACAACATGCCCAGAAAAATCCCATAAAGTAGGGTTTGCGCCCTTACCGTGCACGAGAGGTAGAGAGGTTATTTCAGGTAGACCCGTACAATTCAAAGTAGTACGAAAACAGAAATAACGAGAGCGAATAAGCCATAGCAAAATACTATAAAAAGCATGATTGAGCAGTCAGAAAACAATAGGAGTTCGTCAAGTACCAAAAATAGCAGATAATAGCAGAAATAGGACAAGAAACTACAATAGTAATACTACGACTACTAGTACGCAAGAATATGTGTGACTACGCCCAACTACCCACTAACATTCGACCTTAATTTGTGTTCTCCTTAATCCTGCAATGTGTCATGTCCTGTCTAATCACCTCTCGCCAATACTTCTCCGGCCCACCTCTACTTCTCATGAAACCATTCATAGCCAACCTCTCACACCGCCACACTAACACATCTGTGTATCTCCTCTTCACATGCCCAAACCATCTCAACCTCACTTCTCGCATTTTGTCCTCCACCAAGGCTACTCCTACCTTATCCCGAATATTTTTATTTTTAATCATATCTCTCCTAATATGTCCACACATCCATCGCAGCATACTTTCATCTATTGAACGAGAGATTTTGACTAACCAACACCCCTCAATTGGGCTCACCACCTATGTTGCTCGGCCTCTTCAAACATATCGTCGGGTGCGTGCCGGATCCTCCAAAAGTAGTGCATTTTTTAGGATTAGTTTGCAAGTTGAAGCATAAGCAAGAAAAAGTGGTCAAGATTACCACCATCAACAAATCATCAACACCTCTCATGGTAAGCTTTGTCCCTCCTTGGAATTTCTTCTGGTACTTAGTGATGTGTTTCCCAACGAGACACTAAAAGAGACGATATATTCTTTTGTACTTGATTGACCTTTCTTTCCATATTAGGGCATAATGACTTCTCTTTATAGACTTGTCCATTACTGAATCTCCAAAAACATTACATTAATAGACTTCTATTATGTGATTTTAAATACTTTACTTTCAATCCTCACCATCTTTTAGGTTTTATCACTATATTCTACTTGACACATTTATATGATTCTGAATTCGACAACGAGTTCCTTCTCAATTTGTCCACCTTTTTAGGACCTTTGTCAAATCCTGATGAAGTGACAAATAATATAAGCGGATCCCATCTAGCACGTTGTTGATGAGAGTTAGTTTGCCAAGTTTTTTTCCACCTATTAAGACTATTATCAAATTGGTTTACCATATTCTACAATAACCCTCCCTACCTACCTATTTTTGATCCTCAAAGGTAGCCCGCGCCCCAGGTATATAGTAAGGAAGCTTCCACCATATAACCAGAATACCAGCTAGTGCATGTATACAATTAACTTCATTCAACGAAAACAAGTTACTATTAGATGGTTGACATGTCATCCTACTACAGTATCAAAGGCTAGTCATACCACTCTTATATGCCTTAGTTGGCTTACTTCAACTCCACATAATACTAGTTTAACATTTGCATAAAGAATGTAGGCAAGTTCCATATATCTTGCGCTAGGGTGCGGGAAACTCTGAAGTGTTCAATCTAAACTTCCCTTGTTGTTTTGATAAGCATTTTTTAACTCTTCCGTGACTAAAAGAAAGAGGAGGATAGTTGATCCTCTTGTCTCACCAAATTCTGTTAATCAACTCTCACAATTTCTCTTTTTTGGTCTGGCATCAGAAGCTTCAATTTCTCAGAGAAAACTACATTAACTTCACCTTCTACATTGTATGTCATCAATGAATCCCTATGTAGTTGACTACATGTTCTCAAATTCTTAAATAACACCTATGTTTTATCCCATCTCTAAATTCTAATGAAATAGGAATAAGATATGTCCTCAATCATGGCAGTATGAGTAGACTGAGTAATTGATACTCTTAAACGTCTCACCTCACTGGTGCATCCAATGGTGTGGCTAATGGTCAATGAAGTAAGAGGGAACCGTGAGGTCTCATGCTCAAAATCCTAGCAGAGGCAAAGACACCCGGTGATTTTTTCCTATCCATCCAAGCATTGGTGGGCAGAGTTACCTAGTATTTGTTGCTTGTAGGAGGTAGTACGTATACCGTAAAATTAGACAAGGTGAACGCAAGCTGGCCCAAACACCACAATTGTAAAAAATCTCACCTTATCAGTTCAATATCAAAAATCTAGCTAGCCTGGGAACGATATACAAGTTGGTTCCTTTGTACCGTGTGAATTTACCTCCCAAAAGTTGCACATCTATTAATTCCATAATATAAATGACTTCAAAGAACTCCTTCAAAGCCCTTTCTGCACCGGTCCTCCTCACTCTCTCATTAGCACATCTAGTCAAATTGAAAAGATCCTACTACAATACCATAAACTAACGGGAGGGAGAGAACAATGTATTACCTTGGAAATCAATTTGGAAAGCAAAAGCTTCTCCTAGAGTTATAAGTTTTGGTTGGACATCTTCATTAGTCCATCCCATTCATTTTATATGGCAACGTTTGACTAAGCTCAAAACATTAAAAAGAAAAATACTTTTTGACACACCAAATGTGTTGCTAAAAGTTGTAGTCTTAACCAAGTCAATACTTCTAAAACTATAAGTGTGTCTCATCAAGAATAAATGAAAAGTTTAAATTTAAAATTAAAGATAAAAAGTATATTTTTTTCTGTAACATATTAAAAAACAAGTGTCATATAAAATAAAATAAAATAAAAAAACTAATATTCCATAAACTTAGTAAAAAGGTTTAGTAGGTGTTTGGCCAAAAAATCAAATATATTTCACTTTATTTGAAATTTTAAAACTGAAGTTGAAGATGAAATTGTATTTAATTATATTTTTTGTAGATAATGATTGATTGTTTGAATATACTGAAAGTGAAAAAAGTGAAAGAAAAAAATAAACACAATGTTCTAGATATTTTTCAAATTTCAAATACAACTTGATTTTCATGGTCAAAAATTGTTTAATAAGTAAAAAAACACTGAATAACGTGGAAAAAAAATTCATGGTCAAACGGGTCCTTAAACTAGTATTTTAAAACTTGTGAACTAAACTATTTAATAAATAATTTTATAGCTACAAATTATTTCATTAATGATAAAATAAAATATTTAAAATTAATTTATTTTTAAATATTAAAAAAATCTTGAATTTTACAAAGAAAAAATATCACATAAATTAGAATGAAGAGAGTAAATAGTTAAATGAGATCATTGACTAATGACATTGTTGGTAACCACCAACCCATGATGAAGAAAAAGAAGAAGATGAAAGAAGAAAAAACAAATTGAGTTCAAAAGATGAATGGTTGAGACATAGAGCACAACCTAGAGTTTCTAGGTTTAAATTCCAATTACAATATTTTGCATGAGACAAAGGTAGAAGACGCGTTGCGGTATGAAATTCATGTGAACTCAATATTTTCAACGTGAAACATAAATTTATTATAAAAAATCACTAAAACTATGACAAATAATATGTAATTACAAAAATGTAACAAGTATAATTTCACAAAAAGTGAGATCTGATAAGGATAAAATGTAGGCAGATCTTACAACTATGACAAAGAGGTTGTTTTCGATAAAACATTAACTCATAAAGAATGAAAAAATAACATATGTAATTCATGATTATAAAAATACTATAAGCTCAATATAAGAATTTTAAGATTGAACTCATAAAATTTAAATTTTAGATACACCTCTGACGTAAGGTTATTTGCTCTAATTTTGATAGATAAAATTACCTTTCACAAATAATCAAGTGAAGAAGAAGCCTTAAATTGTATACCTCTAGATCTGCAGTTATAATCCTTCTCAAAACAAAAAATGCAAGGATTAAAGAAACAATGAATTATCTCCTATCCAGATCTATAAAAAAAAATGGTAGAGAAAATTGTGGCTCACGAAACGGCAGGAAAAGAAGGGATAAGTACAAGAGAAAACCTAATTACAAAATTGCATTACCCATATAAATAAAAGGCCAGCCCAGATCCAGACCCGGACCCGGACCCGAACCACAAATGATTTGGGCTTCAAATAACCCGTTCTGGAATCATCCGACTATGACGGTAGCCACGTGCAACGAACACGTCATCATCAATCAATTCAGTAAAACGGCACCGTCAATGTCAAAAAAATTCCTGAATTAGAGCTCTTCATTTAGAGTTTTGAGTATAAAAGAAATTTTTGGTTGAGATTGTTTTTTTTAGCGGGTGTCATGCGGTGTGAATTTGAATTAGTTGAACTTCAATATGAATATCGTATATAGAATGAAAAAAAAAACTCCATTACTCCTTCAGGCAGAAGCTTTGATTTCGAGTTCTGAGTATTAAAAAATATTTGATATAAAGTGTTTCTTCCGAATAAACCCTACACGGCTTGAATTTAAATTAGTCAAGTTCTAATACAAATAACGGACACCGAATGAAACCGAAAAAACATAACTTGATTGCTTCCATCACTCCTTACAATTTTGTGAAGGATTTGTTCTACTATTTACAAGATTAATATCAAATCCAAGTGCATGTAGCATAAGAGCTGTGAAACTAAAGGTGAACTTGTGAAGCTATAATAAATGCCTATTTGATGGCAAACTGTGAATACCAAAAGAAGTGTGCAAAATAAAAAGGTTTTCATTTGCTTAGAAAGCAATAATTTAGGAAGGTTAACGGATCAGATTTGAATCGAATCCTATTAGATTAAGATTCAGATTCGTTTTTCATACCTGAATTCAGATTCATCAGGTCCATAAAAATCATATTCAAATCCGGATCCATTGAATCTATCGAGTCCACGGATAGGATCTGGATCCACGTGAAAAAAAAATTGTCTTGAATAATATTCTCACCTGTTGAAACTTTTTTGACAAAATAAAACTCAATCTGATTGAAAAAAATGATTGGGTTCATTCAATCAACCTACACAAACATGACATCATTCTTCCAAAATATTAAACGAAGTTTTAGCATCACAAGAAAATAAAGACAATGAAGCAAAGTAAGTAAATAACAACATTATGGTAAATACTTCAATTACAAAGGTCTTGAAATTAAAGTCTACAACAATGTTCTTTAAAATGTCAGCAACATCTTCTATAACCTTCTGCCAAACTTAATGAACTAGTCTTCGAAGTCACTAGTTTCAACGTCATCAACGTCCTAAAATAACAAAGAAACAATCATATTAAAAAGAGATAACTAAAAAAATTTATCTCAATAAGTATTTATGATTAAACATATCATTTACCGTATATGAAAAAAAACATGTGTGCCCTCCAAAGTACCTTTATTTGAAAGAAATTGAAAAATAAATAGAAGGTCCATGTTAGAATTTTTTTTTGATATTAACGTATATGAGAATAATCAATACATAAATAATAGATACATTTAATGTCTTCGATCATCCAATTTTGCAAGCACATTAAAATGGATATTATGAAAAAAATTAAGAAAATACTTATAAAATTACATTCTGAATTATGGATATATTTAATAAAAAATAGATTCACGGGTCGGATCTGGACCGAATACGGATCTCAAATACAAGATCCATATCCAGATCTGATCCGTCAGAAACGGATCTGAATCCGTCGAATCCAAATTTTGAAGATTCATATCCTATAAAACGGATCTGGATCCACTGAATCCAGACCGGACCCAGAATCCACTGTCATTTCTAACTATAAAGTGCAGGCACCAAAGGGGTATGTTGGTATGTACAAATCTATGTACTTCATGCTGTAAATTGGGTAAAAATTGGGTAGAAACTACTAAGAGCCTGTTTGGATTAGCCTATTTAATTGTCTTTAAGCCAAAATAGCATATAATCATTTTTATAACATTTTGGTAAAATAAAAAAATATTTTTAAATACTTTTTTTAAGTTAAATAATAAAAGTAAATCAAAAGTTATAAACTAGAATTCCTAACTTACCATTCAAACATGTTCTAAATGTTATTTGGTCGGAAGACTAGTTGGGTGGAGATTAATAATAATCTCTATATTTTAATTTATTTGTCTTTCTAGTTTATTTCAAAGAGGATATATTGTCTTTTTTCTCATTTGACATTTTTTTTAATTTCAACGTTTCACCTGACATGTTTAAAATTATAAAATTAAATAAAATTTTGATATATTAATTTATGAATAAAATATTCAAAATTCCCTCTTACTTTCTTAAACTCCCTCGGTCAAATTAAAACACATAAACGGGGGAATAAAGAAGACTTTTGAATCTTGAAGTCTTAAACTAAATATATGTATAATATACCAACTTTTTCTTTAATTGTGTGATCTTAAAGATGTCATGTGAATGTTGAAACTAAAAAGTTACTAAATTACAAAATTGTTGCATAACTCAAAAGGAAATAAACAATGTTTTTCTCTCGTATAGTCTTTACGTATGAATGTCACAAAGTGATTTACATTAGGCAAAAGACATAAATTACACCTTAAATTATATTTGAAATGTCAAGTTCACACTCCAACTGATCGAACGACCTATTACTTCATGCACAATTAAAAAGTGAATTTATTTATCCTTTAATACACATATAACCAGGATAGTAGGTAGTCCAACGTAGTCCTACCTATGCTTACAAACTGGCAGTTGTAGTAATATTATTATAGGATCGCTTAGCCTAGCATACTGGTAGGCACAGTATTATCTTATAGTCCCTTGACGTTTGATTTATGCTGCTATGTGTATTTTGTTTGTCTCATTTACTTGCATTAGTTATTGCTTCTTTTTTTCAGAATTCGCTATCATTACTTACTCACTTTGTTTATCGTACTTTGCTTGAGCTTGTGCCTTGTCTTGAGCCGAGGATCTCTCGGAAACAGCCGCTCTACCTACCAAGGTAGAGGTAAGGTCTGTGTACACTCTACCCTCTCTAGACCCCACATTGTGAAATTTCATTGGGTATATTATTGTTGTTTAATTTAATCTTGTATATACAGTATAATTTTTCGCCGAAGGAGGTAAGTCACTGCTAAATTATCTAACGTGAAGGTTTGTTGAAGCTTCTTCTTCAGTCTGTCGTTATTCAGGATCTATTCGAATATAATGATGAAAGTGACTTAGTGAATCAGGAACTTTCCCTGATGATTGGTCATAATAATAAAAAAATTTAATGAACAATGAAAGATTTGAAACATTTTTGTAGTTTGAGATAATTTGGATGTTTTAGTTTATTGTTTGTATTTATTGCACACTAGCAGTTGAGATAAGTTTTGACGTTTACAAAGTACTGCTCGACAATATTATTTCCTGATTTTCAACAGCCTTGCGATTTCGGAGCTGCATGTAACCACTTTCACCGAGAAATCATACTATATATAAAATCAAAATTATTTATTATTGATGAGATAACAATAAAAAAAACACTTTAACTATGTGTTTTAATAATAAATAGTGATATTTCAGATAAGAAAAGTAACAACTGATAATTAAAGTGTGAAACTCACAAACAATCGATAGTTCAGATGTGATTTTGATCATTAACTCTTTATTTATAGATTGAAAATCTTGAATGTTGAATTTCCTTGCGTATCTACTTCTTCATATTTTAAATATCCTTGATAAAACTTATGGCTCCGTTACTGCATCAAAAACATCAAAATCAAATAGGTATAGATTTGGTGTTACCACCGGCAAGAACTGATCAAATGCAAATATAGGTGAAGAACGCTTTTACTGAAAAGAAATGAGGTAGTGCAATACCAAGTTACCGAAGTAGAATATACCCAATTGAGTCTTTGTAGACCAAGATTATTAACAATGTCAAAATTTGAAATGAAGAGAGATAGTATTATCATCTCCACTTTTGACATCTCTATACAAGCTTCTTCTTTCGTGGAACTACAAAAATGTTGCAGAAAGCAGTTGCCACAGCAGATACAAAGGCAGAGCAGCGATCGAACTTGTATACTCTTTACGACAGCATAAATTGCTCATCGGGGCATATCATCGACTCATCAACGCTATGAAAAATCTCAAGCAAAGCAGATAATAAGTGCGCTTCAATGCATCTCTAAAATCATCTCCAAATGAAGCCAGAACATCGAGTTGAGCTATGCTGGCTTGGACATGAAACCGCTTCTTTGGATGCGTTTTAAGTTTCAAATCAGCACGGATTTTTAGACTAGACGAGCAATAAGCATAGAAGCTTCAACCCTCATTTCTCGAGAGGCACAGGATGACATTAAGACAATTTGAAACCATCCCATCATTTATTTACAGAAGATGTATGACGTTCTACGAACTTCCATGAAGGCCTGGCAGCAGCACTAGACACGGGTCCTCCGAACTCAAGCAGTCCTTTCAGCCATTTAATTTTGGTTGCGAGCTCCCCCAAATCCAAAACTGCTGCCTCCATTGAGTCGGAACCCATTGAATGTAACTGAACCCCATCACTGGTTCTGAACCTCTTCAACGGACAACTCGAATAGTTAAAGTTTTCAGTGGGCCCAGCGGTTTTCTCCGGATCAACTCCGATGCAGGAACTATTACAACCTTTATCTGACAAACTGGATTCCTTTGCTGATTTATCTCCCGTATGAGAACGGGGTCTAATATCTGACCTTCTCACTTTCTTTGATGTGTTTGCAACCTCCTTTGGAGGATCGATGATCGGGGATCGTTCTGTTAACTTCGTGTTTTTATATTCCCTCTTTTCATCTGAGGCTGCGTACACCCCACCCTCTCCAGACTCCACTTGTGGGACCACACTGGATATGTTGTTGTTCTTCTTTTCATCGGAGATTGGTGACAATTTTGCAGATAAATAAGTAGAGAAAGAGAAAGTTGGTGAAGATCCAGCTGTTGCTTGGCTGTCCCTTCTCCCTTCACTCATAGAATGTATTTCCAAAACTGGAAAGCGACCAGGGGATGCGATGATCATCACGGCATGTCAAATATAAAGATGCGGGAATATTCTTATATAGAAATAAATCTAGTTTTACGAATAAAACAAATATACATGAGAATTAGTTGAACATTATGATGGAAATTCTGGAGCAACCACATGATAAAAGGGTAGTCTGATGCACAAAGCATCCCGGTTAGCAGGGTCGGGGGAAGGCCCGCCCCCAAAAAGGTGTGATGTAGACAGCCTAGACTAATGCAAGTATTAGTGGCTGCTTCCACGGCTCGAACCCGTGACCTACAACCACATGATATATTTAAAAATTGTTTTCATGTCTTCTGATTAAAAAAATGAAGTTATGTGAACAGCCAACCGAAGGAGTTGAGTTTTAAATTATAGTTACCTTGGTTGACAGGTTGAATTTGTTGAGCACATCGACCGACACTATCACCATCCTGCAATTGTCATGAAATAATTATACGCAGAAAGAAGCATCACAAAAATGGAGCTACACCAGAATACAAATTAGATTGATGCATTGACGCTATTCGGAGAAAAGCTCCTTGAGGAAAGAGATGCAATTATCACAAATTGCAACACACAGACCAGCATCTTCTCTTTTTGGTTACATTAGTATTTACTTTTTTTGCGGGTTTTCCTTTGTGTGGGGGGTTGGTGTGCTTGCTAGTAGATAAGAAAAAAAGGTCTACAGAAATACCATAAGGATGCCAGAGCCGACTGGGAAGGAGAAAGAGGTGACACAAGGGTGAAACTGATTATGAGGAACTGAAAAATTCCCGAGGGACCTCCACGGTTCCAAACTCAGTGGATAATGGCCCACCTCTCTACCCTTCACTTAAATACCAAACTTTTGTCGGCGGCAGGGTTCGAACACATGATGTGTACCTAACCCATACATCATGCAACATGCTCTTACCACTAGACCAAAATTTGGGGGGCAAATTCTAAAGATCATGTACACCATATTATACGGTCAAACCTCTCTATAATTGTCATTCATTATAACATCATTTCACTATAACGGTCCGATTTTCTCCGAAACTGATTTTTCATGTTATATTTAATTCTCTATAGCAAAGATTCTACCTATAACAGCAATGGCATTCATTATAGCAATACACTCTTTGTAAAATTACTTATCTATAACAGTTAATACTCAAATATTGTGTAATAATATTTTGTAAGAAATATAGTATTATATATAAAAATAAAAAGCTATTGTTAAGAGTCAACTGTTACTTGGGTCGAGATAGAAGAGTCAATTGTTAAGCTCTTAGACAGCCTTCAAGGAAAGTTATTGAATTACCTTTTGCTGAAAGTTTGGACAAAACTCTTTATCAATTCAAGTGTTAAATTATAATTAAGAGACTGGAATTTACGAAACAATCTACAATTGTAGAATTCTTACGTCAAACTTGGAATATTTAAATTCTTAATTAATTTTAAATGCATATGTTCATTATTTCAATTCTTTATCGATATGGTTCAACTAGTTACTGATTTATTAGTAATTTATTAGTCTTTTCAATTTTAAATAATAGATATGAAAATCAATTGAGATTTTAAAATTAACAAGTATATTGTTTTTGTTTATATGTAACATAAAAAGTACAGAATAATTGTTTGCATTTTTTTTATAATGTATAAATGAGATCTAAACATCAAATGTCAGTATACATACATAACAACACCTCACTATAGCAGCCATGAAATTTTTAGACAAACGCTGCCATTATAGAGAGGTTTGACAGTATTACTCCCTCCGTAAAATTCAGACACTTTTCCTTTTAAGTCAATATCAAAAAGGATGACACATTTCTACATTTAGTAACAATTTAACTTTAAACTTTCCCATTTACCCTTAATAAGACGATTTGTAGCCACGCAAATATCTATGGGTATTTTAGACCACAAGTTTCAAAAGTCTTGCTTTCTTTCTTAAACTTCATGCACGGTCAAACACCTTCACATAAATTGGGATGGAGGGAGTATTATATAATTTTTGGGAACATAATAAAAGAAAAACATATGAAAAGAGCAAAGGGAAGAACCTGGGATGTAGGCACAGTCCAACCAAAGTTTGGAGACCAATCTAAGGATGGGCGCAAATCCTTGAAAGAAACTTCATAAATTGAACCTTCACCCACAGGAGGTGGTGTCAATGCCAACTATGAAGACAAAAACACAAGAGTAGAATATTATCGAACAAAACGTGGGAGAACATATGAAGCTATTACTTTTCGACATATGACAGAGTTAGCGGAATATTATCTTGAGCACTATTCTTCTAGCTCAACAAAAAAACCTGCTGATTTTGATATATCAACATCAACTTGAAGTAACAGATCTTGGAAACAACGTTTTAGTTTGTAGCAAAAGGGTTTTGGAAACCAAATCTCGATATCTCAAGAAAATTGCAATGTGTTACCAAAAATAAAGATGCAGTTTGTCACTTCTAAATTACATTGCCCTCACATAAGTCCATTTGATCATGTTGAAGATACTTAAAAGAGAAAGTAACAGAATTATAACCGATTGTAATTATGACAGATGACAGCGGAAGTACAGCTAACCAGCCAGTTAATACGGAATATAACAGAAACTATTACCTCAGCCGCCATTGCCAAATAACTTTGTCAAGTGCCCAGACCAATAACAACCATTAGCCCACCAATCAACCAAATCACCCGCCTGCCAATTGCCATCAGCAAATACTGTAGCTTCAGAAATTGAGCTGACATCTGAAACCTCATTCTTAAGCTTGACTGAAGGATACTGCTGGCGCAGCATTAGTTGTCTTTTCTCCTTCGACTTCCCAACATTATATGGGGATATTGATACAGCTTGGTCCAAGTATGTTCTGTAACAGCAAGGATTGAAACAATTAACATACATTTGTAGATACAGCAACAATCTTGTTTTAAAACACATCTTTTCTATTAGGTAAAGTCAGAATTTCATTGATAATGTACCCAGTAGATGCTGGAGATCACATCTGTGGGCATAATCAAGATACTGAACTGTTTAAATCCCAAGTCAACATAAGCATACTTGCGACTTGGAAAAATGACAACTCGGACGCTGGTAAGGACACAGTAAGAAGAATACAGCATCATGCAACATTTGTGAACAATAATGCAAAGGTTAGACTTAGAAGGCAAGGCATAGAAAACACTGTTCAGAATCTGTATATCAAAATTTCAGGAAAGACGAAAAACACCCAGAATACATGTCAAACCAACCACGCCTCAGTTCCAAACAAGTTGAGGTCGGCTATATGAATCCCCACTTCATTTAAGCTCAACTCATATCATCATTATATTATAATATATAAAACAAAGGTGAAAAATAAGTATAATACACACACACACACAGTAGTAATTATAAGAATAAAATTAGAGGTGCCCTAACAAGTCTAAAACCTACTCCAACTAGTAGATATTACCTATATGGATCTTATTCTTCTTGTGCCCCATCTTTAGTTATGTTTGCATTAATTCGAAAGATTTATAGGTCTTTTTGAGACAAACTTCCCTCTATGTGATTTTAGGTCTACCTTATTCCCTTTTAACACCTTCACTCACCATAGTTTCACAACTACATATCAATGTATATGCACTGCAGGTAGATGTAGGACATGACCAAATCATTTCAAGCGACCTTCTCTCATTTTATCAGCAATGCGTGCTACTTGCTCCTTCTAACGAATGTGGTCATTCTAATCTTATCTAATCTTGTTTTACTGCACATCTTAGTGTTTGCATCTCTGCAACACTCATTTTGTATGGATATATTGGACATTAGCAACCCAACATTCACTACCATATAGCATTGTCGGACTTATAGTTGTTCTATAGAATTTACATTTTGCTTTGGTAGGTAGCCTTCTAGCACGTAACACTCCTATAGAACTTCTCTATTTCAATTGTTTGGTTTTAATCTATGAGTAAAAACTTCATCTATCATTCCACTCTCTTGAAACAACAAGCCTAGGTATCTAAATTGTTTGTATTTTGGCACCGCGATCCCGACTAGTCACCTCAACTTTGCTCCTCTCATGCTTTACTAAAGTTGCAATGTGTATATTCAATCTTATTTCTACTCTTACGTCAGACAGCAACAACCACCGAAATTGCAATAAGAAGAATAGGCTATAGCTAAAGTTGTCCAGTATCTACAAGAGAGAGTTGTCCAACAGAAGCCAAAAGGTCTAGCAGTATCGAGTCATTTCACTGACAACCACCAGAAGTACCTAAAAGATGTATCCACCATACTAAGATGTCACGTGTGATTCATGCTTTGTTCAAGATGAACTCAATAAACCATCCTTCAGGACATTCGGAACACCAAAAACCATGATGGATAAAACTACTACTCCCTCTGTCACAGTTTATGTGACACTCTTTTTTAGTCAGTCTCAAAAGAATGAACCTTTATACATTTAGTAACAATATAACTTTAAATTCTCATTTTACTCTTAATGAGATGATTTACAACCACATAAATATCTATGGCTTGTTTCAGACCACAGGTTTCAAAAGACTTCGTTCCATTCTTAAACTTTGTGCTTGACTTCACATAAATTGAGACGGAGAGAGTAACTATAAAGGCAATAGCTCTATATAATCCTTTATACATCAACACATTTGAGCCTCTGCAGCAAGGAACATCCATAGGATCTATTTCTAGCTCAAAGATCCTAAGATTTGCCAAGGGAGAGACAACATTTGGCATATTGAAGCACAGTCACGACATGTCCAAGCTTGCTAGACACAGATTGCACATAGCAAACTCAAGCTTGTTTGTACATGTCTACTACTTTTACAAGCATTTGAAACAGAAGATTAACGGCATGATCAGGTGAATATCATGTGTAACTTAGAAAACAATTTAAGGACTTTACTTTAGACGAATAAAAAATGAATCTTTTAGATGTCAGGGACCTAGAAAGTAAGTTAACCTCCAAATTAAGCAAGAGTACGCACATGAAGATTTTAGTATCAAAACTGCTAGGTATAAAAGCCCTCAGAAAATGAGTACTGATGAATTGAAATTCTGAAACCAGCACATCAGAGAACATACTTTCATCTGGATAATCAAAGTATTCCAACAGTGCATTCCAATGTCCTCTTCTGCAGCTTATCTTCTGTATCTGGTACAGTAGGAAAGAGAGTAAATGCATTGTACTCGACTTCTTTATCAGTAACAATTTTCTTCTCATCAAAACATACAAATAACCTCAACAATACACAGGTTATAAACAACTACAACAGGTTTTGTTCCAAATTTACATACATCAACAGTGGCTTTCGATAAAAGGAGCATTCCCTAAAGGTTTAATGTACCACTTAACAAAAAATTTGCCACCTAGAGCACATAACTAAAGAGTTGTAAAGAATAAGTTAGAAACATTGAGAATGTGAAAGACCACACCCTTATGTATTTATACAACACAATTGTCGTATTAGCATGATTAATAATCTAAAGAAATACAGGACGGCAGCCCTAATCAATAAACTGCCTAATTTAGTTCATGAAGTATCCTTCTGCAAATTACATATTTGTCTAATTAGAATTTTCGACTATACAGATGTCTTAGTCCTAATCACATGCATATTTCAGATAAATAATGACCATACAAGATGCTTACCCACTCCCATCCCCCACCCTAAAAAAAAACACTCTAGTCAGGAATGTTCAAAAACTATGCTCCAATTTTGCCACGTTATATCTTGTTATTGGACCTCAATGTGCATTTGAGTTATAGCCCGTTTGTCCAAGCATTTGGAAAGACAAAAGTGCTTACTTTGGAAAATTGATGTGGTCAACCTTTTAGGGAAAAAAATATGTTATTTTGAGTAGTAGAAGAAGTTTTTCAAAAGCTAAAAGAAGTAGCTTATACCAAAAGTACTTTAGGAATCCTCTAATATTGATAAAAAAAAATTAAATTGATTAGCCAAACACAAACTGCTATTCTCCAAAATACTTTTTCGAAGCACTTCTAACAAAAAGCATTTCACAAAATAAGCAAATTTTAGAAATTTGACCAATCAAGCGCTATTAATCCACCAATTGGACGGTCTAACAAACAAAGTGGTGAAGATGCAACAACTACAATGCCTCAACCCCAAGCAAGATGGGTAGGCTATATGAATCCTCACAACAAGGTGTTGAAGTTGTCCCAAGCAAGATGGGTAGGCTATATGAATCCTCACAACAAGGTGTTGAAGTTGTTGTTGACTATATCCTCTAGTTATGGTTTTAGGGTCATTTTGCAAGGTGGTGCTTTGCCATAAGAAAGTGTTGCCTACAGAGTGGTGGCTAGACCAGCATTGTTGTAGGGCTGAATGTTGGCCAGTTAAGAATGTTCACGTTCAGAAGACGAAGATAGCGGAGATGAGGATATTTAGATGGATGTGTAGTCATATGAAATTATACGTGACAAGGTTGGACTGGCCTCCGTGGCGGACAAGATGAGAGAAGCAAGACTGAGATGGTTCGGACATGTGAAGAGGAGTGAAGATGCGTCAGTTAAGAGGTGTGACAGATTAGCGGTCGCAGGAGTTAGGGAGGTAGACCAAAGAAGAACTGGGGGAAGTGATTAGACAGGACATGACACAACTTCAAGTGACTAAGGACATGACTGTAGATAGGAAGATATGGAGATCGAGGATAAGGATAGAAAATTAGTAGCTAGTAGAGTTCTGTCACAATGTGTGAGTGGGGGGGGGGGTAGTATTTAGGTATAGCGTAGATCATTATTACTATGTGTGTATTTCATTTGTTCTATATGATATTTTTTATTTTCTTGCATTCTTGTATTAACTACGTTTTTTGAGACGAGGGTCTATCGAAAACAGTCTATCTGCCCCACAAAGGTAGAGGTAAGGCCTGCGTACATCCTACCCTTCCCAGACCCCATTTCGTGAGATTACACTGAATATGTTATTGTTGTTGGTCATTTCACAAGGTGGAATATTCGAAGTGACAAACTATTAGAAAGGAGAGAACATGGTATCTTTTTACAACCATGGTATCCGAACTAGCTTCCACGACCTCGACTAATTCCACGATTTAACTATCATGTAACCGATGTCCACAAGGTTTGGACTGATAGTAATAAATCACAAAGTTTCTTTGCCTCCTCCGGGATTTGAACTGAAGACCTCGTGGTTCACAACTCACTTCATTGATTACTAGACCACATACTTGGATGCGAGAGAACAAATGTTTTTAGCCCCTCATGTGATTAGAGAGTTGGATCAAGCATTTACGTCCCCAAAGAATGATGGGAGAGACATGCAAATGCCTCATATTTAACTAAAAGGTAAAAGAGGATAAAGATAACACAAGCTAAAAGGTGACCATGAACTTAAACTACAAAAAGACTAGAAAAAAAATGTCTTACAAACAACAAATACATGATTTACCTATCCCGCATGCATAGAATGAACTACCACGACTTTGCAAGCATCAAGCTCGCACTAGAATCAAACATTGCATTTCTTACCTTACATCGAAACCATGCACCACGAAATCCATTCTCGAAAGACTGTGCTTCAGCAGATTGCCCAACCTTGAAAGGCAATTGATACTCCTTCGCCATTATATCTGCAGTAGGAAGAATCTATATCATACACTATCCTGCTTAAGTGTATCTTCCATGTACAACCAAATGCGCATGTTCAAAAAATGACAACATGAACCAATTGAATATCAACTTTGTTTAAATATTAAGCTAGAAATAATACTACATAATGAATTGATCTTTAAAAGTCTGTGCAAGGCAAAAGTGCTCTAATTTTTGTTAAGAAATGGATTTTAAGCTTAACTCAGATCCAAAAATTAACTCATGAGAGAGGATTGTCCAAGGTCATATAAAGAAATCACTCATCCCATGAACCACCGATATAGGACTTCTTCACACCCCACCCACTCACGCTCAGGGTTGGGCAAATGGAGCGTGGGCAATTTAACATGGAGACCCATCATTGGGTGGGATGTGTCATGCTTTAATACCATGTTAAGAAATAGATCATCAAAACCCAAAAGCTAGCTCATAAAGAGAAGGGTTGCCCACCACATAAGGAGATCACCCATTCTATTAACCATCGATGTGGGACTTCTTCACACCTGACGTGGACAATAGTACTTTCACACAAGTCTTTGATGCGACAATATGAATGCACTTTGAGAGAAGTGCTTAATTGTATGGATAACTACAAAATATCCACAAGAAAAGGTTAGTAATAAGGTGGGAGAAATTAAGACACCCTCAAGAAAAATATGTGTTAGAAGTTGCAGCAGAAATTGAGCAACACAAAAATAAAAAGGAATGAGAAATAACAACCTGGTCAGGTTTCTCAAAAATATGAGCATCACCAAATAAATTCCCAAAGATATATTTCATATATCTCAATTTATGTGGCACACTTTCATTTTTAGTCTGTTCCAAAATGAATTGTCACCTTTTTATATTTAGAAATAACTTAACATTAAATTTTCACGTAATGAGATGATTATAACCATGTTTAAAGCATGATTTACCATAAATTCTAAATGTTTTCCTATCTTTCTTAAACTTATTCTCTTCGCAAACATAAAGTAGCAATTCAATGAATGAGAAATCTCTAACCTCGTCCTTTTAGAATACCCTTGTTTTTGTTTAAAAATGAACTTTCGGCCTAACTCTAATCTCAAAAGCGAGCTAATGAGATAAGGATTACCCATTTTTATATGCGAATGAGATGAGGATTACCCAAAACTATATACGAAGACAATAACTCGTTCCCTTAACGAAGAAGTGACATTCTAATAGCCTCCCTTCGGAGGTCCAAGCCTAGATAGCTGAAGAGCGAATAATATAATATTATGGAGCCCAACATTGGTAAACCAAGCATAGAGATGGCTATGGATCAAATATCATGCCAAGAAAATGAATCTCGAGTTCTACTCAACTTCAAAAGCAACTCATGATATGAGGATGACCCAACAACAACAACATGCCCAGAAAAATCCCATAAAGTAGGGTTTGCGACCTTACCCGTACCTGAGAGGTAGAGAGGTTATTTCCGGTAGACCCATGCAATTCAAAGTAGTACGAAAACAGAAATAACGAGAGCGAATAAGCCATAGCAAAATACTATAAAAAGCATGATTGAGCAGTCAGAAAACAATAGGAGTTCGTCAAGTACCAAAAATAGCAGATAATAGCAGAAATAGGACAAGAAACTACAATAGTAATACTACGACTACTAGTACGCAAGAATATGTGTGACTACGCCCAACTACCCACTAACATTCGACCTTAATTTGTGTTCTCCTTAATCCTGCAATGTGTCATGTCCTGTCTAATCACCTCTCGCCAATACTTCTCCGGCCCACCTCTACTTCTCATGAAACCATTCATAGCCAACCTCTCACACCGCCACACTAACACATCTGTGTATCTCCTCTTCACATGCCCAAACCATCTCAACCTCACTTCTCGCATTTTGTCCTCCACCAAGGCTACTCCTACCTTATCCCGAATATTTTTATTTTTAATCATATCTCTCCTAATATGTCCACACATCCATCGCAGCATACTTTCATCTATTGAACGAGAGATTTTGACTAACCAACACCCCTCAATTGGGCTCACCACCTATGTTGCTCGGCCTCTTCAAACATATCGTCGGGTGCGTGCCGGATCCTCCAAAAGTAGTGCATTTTTTAGGATTAGTTTGCAAGTTGAAACGCAAGCAAGAAAAAGTGGTCAAGATTACCACCATCAACAAATCATCAACACCTCTCATGGTAAGCTTTGTCCCTCCTTGGAATTTCTTCTGGTACTTAGTGATGTGTTTCCCAACGAGACACTAAAAGAGACGATATATTCTTTTGTACTTGATTGACCTTTCTTTCCATATTAGGGCATAATGACTTCTCTTTATAGACTTGTCCATTACTGAATCTCCAAAAACATTACATTAATAGACTTCTATTATGTGATTTTAAATACTTTACTTTCAATCCTCACCATCTTTTAGGTTTTATCACTATATTCTACTTGACACATTTATATGATTCTGAATTCGACAACGAGTTCCTTCTCAATTTGTCCACCTTTTTAGGACCTTTGTCAAATCCTGATGAAGTGACAAATAATATAAGCGGATCCCATCTAGCACGTTGTTGATGAGAGTTAGTTTGCCAAGTTTTTTTCCACCTATTAAGACTATTATCAAATTGGTTTACCATATTCTACAATAACCCTCCCTACCTACCTATTTTTGATCCTCAAAGGTAGCCCGCGCCCCAGGTATATAGTAAGGAAGCTTCCACCATATAACCAGAATACCAGCTAGTGCATGTATACAATTAACTTCATTCAACGAAAACAAGTTACTATTAGATGGTTGACATGTCATCCTACTACAGTATCAAAGGCTAGTCATACCACTCTTATATGCCTTAGTTGGCTTACTTCAACTCCACATAATACTAGTTTAACATTTGCATAAAGAATGTAGGCAAGTTCCATATATCTTGCGCTAGGGTGCGGGAAACTCTGAAGTGTTCAATCTAAACTTCCCTTGTTGTTTTGATAAGCATTTTTTAACTCTTCCGTGACTAAAAGAAAGAGGAGGATAGTTGATCCTCTTGTCTCACCAAATTCTGTTAATCAACTCTCACAATTTCTCTTTTTTGGTCTGGCATCAGAAGCTTCAATTTCTCAGAGAAAACTACATTAACTTCACCTTCTACATTGTATGTCATCAATGAATCCCTATGTAGTTGACTACATGTTCTCAAATTCTTAAATAACACCTATGTTTTATCCCATCTCTAAATTCTAATGAAATAGGAATAAGATATGTCCTCAATCATGGCAGTATGAGTAGACTGAGTAATTGATACTCTTAAACGTCTCACCTCACTGGTGCATCCAATGGTGTGGCTAATGGTCAATGAAGTAAGAGGGAACCGTGAGGTCTCATGCTCAAAATCCTAGCAGAGGCAAAGACACCCGGTGATTTTTTCCTATCCATCCAAGCATTGGTGGGCAGAGTTACCTAGTATTTGTTGCTTGTAGGAGGTAGTACGTATACCGTAAAATTAGACAAGGTGAACGCAAGCTGGCCCAAACACCACAATTGTAAAAAATCTCACCTTATCAGTTCAATATCAAAAATCTAGCTAGCCTGGGAACGATATACAAGTTGGTTCCTTTGTACCGTGTGAATTTACCTCCCAAAAGTTGCACATCTATTAATTCCATAATATAAATGACTTCAAAGAACTCCTTCAAAGCCCTTTCTGCACCGGTCCTCCTCACTCTCTCATTAGCACATCTAGTCAAATTGAAAAGATCCTACTACAATACCATAAACTAACGGGAGGGAGAGAACAATGTATTACCTTGGAAATCAATTTGGAAAGCAAAAGCTTCTCCTAGAGTTATAAGTTTTGGTTGGACATCTTCATTAGTCCATCCCATTCATTTTATATGGCAACGTTTGACTAAGCTCAAAACATTAAAAAGAAAAATACTTTTTGACACACCAAATGTGTTGCTAAAAGTTGTAGTCTTAACCAAGTCAATACTTCTAAAACTATAAGTGTGTCTCATCAAGAATAAATGAAAAGTTTAAATTTAAAATTAAAGATAAAAAGTATATTTTTTTCTGTAACATATTAAAAAACAAGTGTCATATAAAATAAAATAAAATAAAAAAACTAATATTCCATAAACTTAGTAAAAAGGTTTAGTAGGTGTTTGGCCAAAAAATCAAATATATTTCACTTTATTTGAAATTTTAAAACTGAAGTTGAAGATGAAATTGTATTTAATTATATTTGTTGTAGAGAATGATGGATTGTTTGAATATCTTTGAAAGTGAAAAAAGTGAAAGAAAAAAATAAACACAATGTTCTAGATATTTTTCAAATTTCAAATACAACTTGATTTTCATGGTCAAAAATTGTTTAATAAGTAAAAAAACACTGAATAACGTGGAAAAAAAATTCATGGTCAAACGGGTCCTTAAACTAGTATTTTAAAACTTGTGAACTAAACTATTTAATAAATAATTTTATAGCTACAAATTATTTCATTAATGATAAAATAAAATATTTAAAATTAATTTATTTTTAAATATTAAAAAAATCTTGAATTTTACAAAGAAAAAATATCACATAAATTAGAATGAAGAGAGTAAATAGTTAAATGAGATCATTGACTAATGACATTGTTGGTAACCACCAACCCATGATGAAGAAAAAGAAGAAGATGAAAGAAGAAAAAACAAATTGAGTTCAAAAGATGAATGGTTGAGACATAGAGCACAACCTAGAGTTTCTAGGTTTAAATTCCAATTACAATATTTTGCATGAGACAAAGGTAGAAGACGCGTTGCGGTATGAAATTCATGTGAACTCAATATTTTCAACGTGAAACATAAATTTATTATAAAAAATCACTAAAACTATGACAAATAATATGTAATTACAAAAATGTAACAAGTATAATTTCACAAAAAGTGAGATCTGATAAGGATAAAATGTAGGCAGATCTTACAACTATGACAAAGAGGTTGTTTTCGATAAAACATTAACTCATAAAGAATGAAAAAATAACATATGTAATTCATGATTATAAAAATACTATAAGCTCAATATAAGAATTTTAAGATTGAACTCATAAAATTTAAATTTTAGATACACCTCTGACGTAAGGTTATTTGCTCTAATTTTGATAGATAAAATTACCTTTCACAAATAATCAAGTGAAGAAGAAGCCTTAAATTGTATACCTCTAGATCTGCAGTTATAATCCTTCTCAAAACAAAAAATGCAAGGATTAAAGAAACAATGAATTATCTCCTATCCAGATCTATAAAAAAAAATGGTAGAGAAAATTGTGGCTCACGAAACGGCAGGAAAAGAAGGGATAAGTACAAGAGAAAACCTAATTACAAAATTGCATTACCCATATAAATAAAAGGCCAGCCCAGATCCAGACCCGGACCCGGACCCGAACCACAAATGATTTGGGCTTCAAATAACCCGTTCTGGAATCATCCGACTATGACGGTAGCCACGTGCAACGAACACGTCATCATCAATCAATTCAGTAAAACGGCACCGTCAATGTCAAAAATTCCTGAATTAGAGCTCTTCATTTAGAGTTTTGAGTATAAAAGAAATTTTTGGTTGAGATTGTTTTTAGCGGGTGTCATGCGGTGTGAATTTGAATTAGTTGAACTTGATATGAATATCGTATATAGAATGAAAAAAAAACTCCATTACTCCTTGAGTGAAGCTTTGATTTGAGTTACGAGTATTAAAAATATTTGATATAAAGTGTTTCTTCCGAATAAACCCTACACGGCTTGAATTTAAATTAGTCAAGTTCTAATACAAATCACGGACACCGACTGACACCGAAACACCATAACTTGATTGCTTCCATCACTCCTTACAATTTTGTGAAGGATTTGTTCTACTATTTACAAGATTAATATCAAATCCAAGTGCATGTAGCATAAGAGCTGTGAAACTAAAGGTGAACTTGTGAAGCTATAATAAATGCCTATTTGATGGCAAACTGTGAATACCAAAAGAAGTGTGCAAAATAAAAAGGTTTTCATTTGCTTAGAAAGCAATAATTTAGGAAGGTTAACGGATCAGATTTGAATCGAATCCTATTAGATTAAGATTCAGATTCGTTTTTCATACCTGAATTCAGATTCATCAGGTCCATAAAAATCATATTCAAATCCGGATCCATTGAATCTATCGAGTCCACGGATAGGATCTGGATCCACGTGAAAAAAAAATTGTCTTGAATAATATTCTCACCTGTTGAAACTTTTTTGACAAAATAAAACTCAATCTGATTGAAAAAAATGATTGGGTTCATTCAATCAACCTACACAAACATGACATCATTCTTCCAAAATATTAAACGAAGTTTTAGCATCACAAGAAAATAAAGACAATGAAGCAAAGTAAGTAAATAACAACATTATGGTAAATACTTCAATTACAAAGGTCTTGAAATTAAAGTCTACAACAATGTTCTTTAAAATGTCAGCAACATCTTCTATAACCTTCTGCCAAACTTAATGAACTAGTCTTCGAAGTCACTAGTTTCAACGTCATCAACGTCCTAAAATAACAAAGAAACAATCATATTAAAAAGAGATAACTAAAAAAATTTATCTCAATAAGTATTTATGATTAAACATATCATTTACCGTATATGAAAAAAAACATGTGTGCCCTCCAAAGTACCTTTATTTGAAAGAAATTGAAAAATAAATAGAAGGTCCATGTTAGAATTTTTTTTTGATATTAACGTATATGAGAATAATCAATACATAAATAATAGATACATTTAATGTCTTCGATCATCCAATTTTGCAAGCACATTAAAATGGATATTATGAAAAAATTAAGAAAATACTTATAAAATTACATTCTGAATTATGGATATATTTAATAAAAAATAGATTCACGGGTCGGATCTGGACCGAATACGGATCTCAAATACAAGATCCATATCCAGATCTGATCCGTCAGAAACGGATCTGAATCCGTCGAATCCAAATTTTGAAGATTCATATCCTATAAAACGGATCTGGATCCACTGAATCCAGACCGGACCCAGAATCCACTGTCATTTCTAACTATAAAGTGCAGGCACCAAAGGGGTATGTTGGTATGTACAAATCTATGTACTTCATGCTGTAAATTGGGTAAAAATTGGGTAGAAACTACTAAGAGCCTGTTTGGATTAGCCTATTTAATTGTCTTTAAGCCAAAATAGCATATAATCATTTTTATAACATTTTGGTAAAATAAAAAAATATTTTTAAATACTTTTTTTAAGTTAAATAATAAAAGTAAATCAAAAGTTATAAACTAGAATTCCTAACTTACCATTCAAACATGTTCTAAATGTTATTTGGTGGAAGACTAGTTGGGTGGAGATTAATAATAATCTCTATATTTTAATTTATTTGTCTTTCTAGTTTATTTCAAAGAGGATATATTGTCTTTTTTCTCATTTGACATTTTTTTTAATTTCAACGTTTCACCTGACATGTTTAAAATTATAAAATTAAATAAAATTTTGATATATTAATTTATGAATAAAATATTCAAAATTCCCTCTTACTTTCTTAAACTCCCTCGGTCAAATTAAAACACATAAACGGGGGAATAAAGAAGACTTTTGAATCTTGAAGTCTTAAACTAAATATATGTATAATATACCAACTTTTTCTTTAATTGTGTGATCTTAAAGATGTCATGTGAATGTTGAAACTAAAAAGTTACTAAATTACAAAATTGTTGCATAACTCAAAAGGAAATAAACAATGTTTTTCTCTCGTATAGTCTTTACGTATGAATGTCACAAAGTGATTTACATTAGGCAAAAGACATAAATTACACCTTAAATTATATTTGAAATGTCAAGTTCACACTCCAACTGATCGAACGACCTATTACTTCATGCACAATTAAAAAGTGAATTTATTTATCCTTTAATACACATATAACCAGTTACACAACGGGAAGTGTTACAAACTCGTTCATCACGTCAGTGCCACGTCAAAAAATTTCTAAACTTTAATTTTATTATATTTTCCTTTACTTTTCTTCATTCATTATTTTTTATTAATTATATTTTACACTAATTAATTCTTAATTAACCATTTATATTTTCTTCGTCACTAAAACACCTCACCCCCATCTCTTATTCCACCGAAAACACCATTGGAGCAAGCATTACCCACCTTCTTTTTCTCCATAAACCACCACAAAAGTGAAACAATAACAATTTCTAACGGACGGTCTTCTTCAAATTTTGCTTCTACTTCTCATTCAAAATCACCAAATTAAGGAAACCCACAATACCAGTTTTCTTCTTCTAGACAATCCACACTTGATAATTTATCCAAAATTCCACCAAGAATGCCTAGAAATCTAATCGGGAACAGAAAAATCGAAATGGGATTAGAGAAAAGGATGAAAATGAATTTGAATCCAATGGGCGTCGTCGCCGGAGACAAACTCGTCAGAGCTCCGGCAACGGAAGCGGGATGAGCTCGTGAGATGGGGAAAATGAAGAAGAAAGAGAGAGGCGGGTTAGGGTTACAAAATTTTGAATTTTGCAATAAAAAAGAAAAAAATGAATAAATTTTAATCAAAATTCGTCTTTTTAAAAATTATTTTTATATTCTGCGACACATCAACTCTTAAGGTATAAATAAATTTACTTTTTAATATATTTAAGGGTGCAATCTATGTCTTTTGTCTTTACATTATTAAGCTAATAATAATTTTAAACAAATTTCAAAAATCTTAATGTTTAAAAATTATTTAAATGCAACTAATATTTCTATATTTTGCAGGGACGTATCTACCTAGCCTCAAATTTCATGTCCGGACCTTAGAGAAATCTAATGTAAATGTAGTTATGACGTTACGATAAGTCACGAATGATATGAGGATGAATGATATGCATGTTATTGCCCCTAATACTGGTATAATAATCTGGGGACGAATATTTTTAATAGTGGAGAAGAAATACTTGTATAATATCTGGGGACGAATATTTTTAATAACGGAGAAGAATGTAACGCATCCAAAGTTGTCTAATGCTTTTAAATTCCATGCTTATAATTGATGTTATTTTGATGTTATTAAATATTGGAGGATGAATGAGTTGCTTAAGCATAGCATAGTTTGTTATTCTGACTTCCAGGCTAAGTTATGACGATTAATGAGGATGTAGAGAAGGCTTGCATTGACCATTAAGAATTGTTGATAGGCATTAAAGACATCCATAATGCAAACTTACTCACTGGATGAGGCATGTTAAGTATGAAAAGTTTGATTTTCAACACGAAAAGCCTCAGAACTCACTGCATGAATTATGCTAGGCATTAAAAAATGTGTGCTCGGCACGAAGGAGATTAACAGTAGCGATGTAGTTGGGTGATCTTTCACATTTAGCTTTTGTAACTCTACGTTTGCTAAAAAATTTAAATCTTATATGAAGTTGTGTAGTTTGTCATCCCCGAACATGTTACTGATATCAAGCATTAGGGAACGTAAATCCTTAACGTAGTTACATGTTAGGTGAGTTTGTCAAAGTCATTTCAAATAATCACCGAACATCGGGACCATCTTTAAAGTTACCCGGTCCGATTCCAAATCAGCCGTTCATTCAACATATAACAATCCATGATGAATTGCTTTAAAGGAACTGATCCTTCAGTTCCTTCTTCAAACGATCGTAAGTACCAATTTTATGTTTTCCATCACTTCCGTTATCATCATATGAGTTCGCTATTATAGTTTAGCATCACTAGTCATACATACTTGTCATGGTTACTTTCTTGCTATAGGCACTCAAGAAAGGTGAAGTGTTGCTCCCTATCCAACAGAAAAAAATTAAATTCTTTTGCACTCTTTGTGCAACCAAAGAATTTGGATTATAAAATTTTTATATTAGGTCGTTCATTAGTACATTGAGCGTTATTGCGAAGCGTCTTTTGCAGCACTACTAAGTTTAAGGTTCAAATCATTATTGTCCTTTCTGAAATTTTTTTCTATGTTTGACGTAGGCCTTGTGAAAGACTTGTGCCTTAGACTCAAGACATATAATTCCTACATAATTTAGAGTTTCCCTATCCAATTCGCGAATACATGCTCAACTACCAGTTAATGCAGGTTTAAATCCTCCCTCCCCCCAGACAAGTCTGCATGAATCAGCTTGATATTAGTTGGCAACAAAGAACAAAAAAGCATACATAGATACGTTCAATCATCTATCCCCTTTATTAATGTCAATTACAAAATGAAAGTTGGCAAGACATACAATATCCAATGCTTTAGTCCGCATTTTTTCATCACATCGTGGAAAGCCACATGAAGCAGTAACAATTCTTTACCATATATATGCTTTTGATCGCGCCACCACTTATTTAACGTGTAACCGTCAACCACACCATGTGTCATGCACTCTCCATGCCGATCTCTCATTTGGCGTCAAAGGGCAAGGCCTTAAAACTTATGACATGCATGCCACACACCTATACCACACGTATATTGCACGCGTACATATCACATTTCATGCCTTTCACTTGTCTTGTCACTGACTTTTGCCAACTTGTTAGTCAACCATGTCAATGCTTCCTTACTTCCTTCGAGTCATCTCGCATTAGCCTGTTAAGAGTCACACGTCGGATATAAAATGGAAACATTAATTCCTTATATGAACTTGGACAATCCTCACCCTACAAGCTATATTTTGGAGTGAGGATTGTCCAAGTCTATATAAGGAGTCCATGTTCTCATTCTATTTTCAATGTGGGACTCTTAACACTTCCCCCCACGTTCAGACCTCGTTAACTGGAGCGTGGACAATATAATTTGGGGGCCCAACATGGATCTTGGGCCTAACTCAACCCCAAAAGCTAGCTTATAGGGTGAGGATTGTCCAAGTCCATATAAGGAGTCTATGTTCTCATTCCATATTCGATGTGGGACTCTTAACATAGCCACCTTGCCCAAGTGCTAGCATGTACACTTGAGCCATACAACGTAATTCTCACATGCACACTGCTTCTAAGCCCATCGTAACAATGAGGAGGGACAATGCATCAATTCGTCATTGCACATGCCATATACGAGGGTCATTATTCAGGGGTGTAAGGATCGAGTTGATTGGCTATCTAACCTTCAACCTTGTCTGTAGAAGTGTGTAATTCTCCTTGTTTGGAGGTTTCTCATTAATGCAATATATATATATATATGTGTGTGTGTGTGTGTGTGTGTGTGTGTGTGTGTGTATGTGTACTATATATATGTGTGTGTGTGTGTGTGTGTGTGTGTGTGTATATATATATATATGTGTACTATATATATGTGTGTGTGTGTGTTTACAATTACAAACCTAATTATATGAGAATATCTACTTTACATAATTATATCAAAATAATAATTACAGAATATATGGAGAATATTAATATATTCTCTATCAGTCCCCCGTAGTCGGAGCGGGAGGAGGCCATATGCTCATACTAGATCTGAAGTCAAGTAACAGCTGTCGAGGAAGTCCCTTAGTAAATATATTTGTGTACTGATAGGTAGAAAGAACATGTAACACTCGAACATGACCCATGACAACTTTCTCACGAACAGAATGAATATACATCTCAATATATTTGGTTCGTTGATGTTGAACTGGGTTATGAGATAAGTAGACAACAAATATGTTATCACAGTAAATAATATATGCCTTACGTAAGAGACAATGAAGCTCTAGAATGAAGTTTCTGAGCCAACAAGTTTCGGCAGCGACGTTCGCAATGCCTCTATATTCTGCTTCTGTACTCGAATGAAAAAACGTATCTTGCCATTTTGCAGACCACAAAATGAGGTTATCACCCAAAAATATACAATAGCCGGAAGTATATCGACGTGTGTCAGGACAGCCACCCCAATTGGCATTCGTATAGGATATCAACCTGATCGGTGACAAAAATGTAACCCAAAGTCAAGAGTATCCTTAACGTACCGGATGATACATTTAAGAGCGGTAAAGTGAGGCTCCTTGAGAGTATGCATGAACAAGCACACATGTTAAACAGTATAGGCAATATATGGCCTAGTAAAAGTAAGAATTTTGAAGTGCACCAGCAAGACTCCTATAAAGAGAAGGCTCAAGCACTGGATCCTCATAATTGGCGCTGAGCTTCGACTTTGAGTAGATCGGAGTAGGAATGATCTTGCAATTTCCCATCTTAGCCCTGTAAACAATATCTTCGGTATACTTACATTGACACATGAACATTACATTCTCGGATCTGGTCACGGAAATCCCCAGAAAATAACTCAATTTACCCAAGTTCGTTATGGAAATTCAGACTTGACTTTGAGTAATGTAATGATCTCGTTTTTCACCCCATCATATGAGGCAGTCAATACAATGTCATCCACATAGAGTAAAATGTATGCAGTGTCATAACTCGATGAAAAATAAAAAGTGAATTATCACTTTTGCTGCACACGAAACCAATCTGCATAATGTAAGTGACAAAATGCTCATACCAAGCCCGAGGGGCTTGTTTCAAGCCATAGAGTGACTTTCGAAGATGACAGACATACTGAGGAGCCGAGGGATGCACAAAGCCATGTGGTTGATACATAGAGACGGTACTAAGAGCTCCGTTATAGGGTTAGTATGCCGAGCAACTTTGAATTATGTTGTGCCGGTACACAAAGTTTCTTTCAAATTACCATGTAAGAATGCATTTTTCATATCAAGTTGATGAATCAACCAGTTCTTCCCCATAGCAATGCTTAAAACAGTATGAATGGTGTTCGGTTTAAGCCCTGGACTGAAGGTCTCACTACAATCAACGCCCTCTTGTTGCCATATGCCATTTGCCACAAGTCTCGTCTTATGGCGTTCAACCTCACCACTATCATTGAATTTGTGACGATATAGCCACATACAACGAATCACATTGACCCCATCTCATTTCGGGACAAGAGTCTAAGTGTGATGTTTAGTGAGCACATCAAATTCCTTACGCATGGTCGCATTCCAATTTGGGTCACTCTTGGCTAATTTGGGGTTTTTAGGTATAGGTGAGATAGTTTGAGTGGATAGATTAAAGTTGACTTTCGGCTTGAAAATCCCGTGATGGGCCTGAGTTTCCATACGGTGTGTATGAATAGGGATCGGAGGAGTGACATTTTGTGGGATGAGCCTGGGCTGAGTGTGATTTGGGCTTAGAGACTAGAGGGCAGACGGGGGCAAGGTGGTGGTCGATATGGATAGAGGGCCAGGCGGGGTGGGATGCTCACAGTAGGCAGTGTGTAACGGAGAAAGAGATAGCGGTGAAGGCACACTGTCCGTAGGCAGGCAGTGTGTTGGGTCTTGGGCAGAAGAAGTGGCGTGCGTCGGAGGCACGGGTTAGGCCGGACTACTAGTGCCATGTATTACGTTTCTAATGAGAGGGGATGTGTATAAATCGTCAAGGGAGAACAGTTTGGATTCATTCCGGGGCGTTCGACCACAGAAGTCACTTATCTTATTAGGAGGTTGGTGGAGCAGTATAGGGAGAGGAAGAAAGACTTACATATGGTTTTCATCGACCTCAAGAAGGCATACAACAAAGTCCCTAGGAAAGTTCTATGCAGATGTTTGGAGGTTAAAGGTGTACCTGTGGCAAATACTAGGGCGATCAATGATATGTATGATCGAGCCAAGACCAAGGTACGGACAGTAGGAGGAGACTCGGAGCACTTTTCAGTGATGATGAGGTTGCACTAGGGATCAGCTCTTAGCCCATTCTTGTTTGCCTTGGTGATAGATGGACTGACGCGATAAATCTAATGTGAGGTTCCATGGCGTATGTTATTCGCAGACGACATAGTTTTGATTAAGGCTGGCCAATGGGCCGGGACGGCCCGACCCGACCGCGTCCCGAGCCCGCGTAAAAAAAATGGTGGCGGGACTCGAACTAGGGACGAGACAATGTCTCGTCCCGACTCGAGCCCGCCCCGAGCCCGTCCCGACCCCGATCCCGCCCGTTTTCTCCCCCTTTGCAAATATAGTCGTTGCACCAACGGTCATTTTAGATTTTGGCCGTTGGGCATCGGCCATTTTAGGCCTCCCCCCCTCCCCCAACCCCCTACCCCCTACCCCTTAATATTTATTTTAACCCATAAATTATTATATTTACACTTTAACCCAATTTTTCAACTATAAATAACTCATTTTCTCAACTATAAATAACTCATTTTCTCTTCATCTTTCTCACAAATCTTCCTACAATCTCTCTAATCTCTCAATATCTCTCTCTACAAATCTACATTGTTTGCTAAATATTCAATTTTATTTATTCATTTGGGAATTGAGAGTGAAGTTGGCAACTAGCTTGAGGATCTTCCATCGAGCAAAATTTCAATTTTCAACCTCTCGATTACACGTCGACGTTACGTCGGCGTTTGGTACATTCGTTCCTTCATTAAATTATTATTGTATGTTTACTTTATTTAGCGCACTTAATTTTATTATCTTTAATTATTTATTATCATAATTAAAATGAAATGATTAAAAGGTATGTTTAAGGGTAAGGGTAATGGTGCTTCTTCCAGTAGGGGCAACCAGGGCAAGTATACTTCTTCTAGTCATCTTATTCCTACACATGATGATTTTGTTGATACTCAACATTTTCCTACAATACCATTAGATTTAGACGAGGAGCTATTTTCTGGAACTCAAGAAGACTTTAATTTAGACGATTATCTAGATGATACACCCACTAATGTTGATGACAACACACCCACTAGTGCACCTTCAACTGAAATACCTCTTATTCCCCCTAGTATGAGACGAGGTCCAGCAAAACGATCATTAAAATCAGATGCATGGACATTTTTTGATAGGGACGTAGAAAATCAAGTAGTATATGTAAAATTTGTAAAAATGTTTTAAAATTTAAAACTGGAAAAGGTCACGATGGAATGGGGGGGGGGGGTTAATTAGACACGTAGTAAGTGCTCATCCAACTAGGTATGGCCAATACCAGGCTTCAAAACCGGGTGCGCAAACTCCCGTTCCATCGGGACAAGGTTCACATACTGATACTGTCCCGGACCAAGTACAGGGTTAAATTAACCCTATGATGGGGGAATTGTAGGCCCTAAATACAATAAACATAGAGATAGGGAAGCAATATCAAAATTAGTTGTTGTGGAGGGTTTGCCTTTTTCATTTTCTTCATCTCCCGGTTTTATTCATTACATTAGAGATATATATAATACTGCTTTTAACGGTTTTCCTAGATCAACTGTTAAGAGAGATATATTTAAATTCGCGCATGAATATCAACAATATTTACGTTATTCATTATATCATTTTAATGGCAAATTATCTATTACGTCTGATATAAGTCGTAGTACTAACGGTCATGATTATTTAACTGTAACTTGTCATTGGATATATTATAAATGGTCTATGCAAAAACGTATTTTAGCGTATAGATATATAAATGATAGGCACACTGATACTTTTATTGCAGATAATATTTATCAAGTGTGCCATTAGTACGGAATAACCGATAAAATTATGACTATTACATTAGATAACGCTTCTTCTAACAATTACGCAATTACAATTTTTAAAAATAGTTTAACTCCATCTTTTTCAGATCATTTTCATATAAAATGCGCGTGCCATATATATAACTTAATTGTAAATGATGGTCTATCACTTTTTGAAGACATTCTTAGTAAAATACAATTTGCTATAAATTTTATTTTTAAAAGTAATAAAGTGCAACGTAGAAAAGAATATAAAAAAACTTGTCACGATTGTGGACTATCTTATAGAAAAATTCCACAAGAAGTATCCACTAGGTGGAATTCTTTATACGAGCAACTACTTGTTGCTTGTGACTATATAATACCTATAACTTTATTTTTTAACTCTCATAATAAAAATTCAGCTGATATGATTTTAGATAGTGATTGGGTAAAAATTTCCGAACTTATTGTATTTTTAGAGAAATTTTTTCAAGCAACAAAAGAATTTTACGGTATATATTATCCTACTATTTCAACTATGTTGTTTTATATAACTCTAATATTTTTATTACTTAGTGAATATATGGAAAAACCATCTTATAATGCAACTATTAAAAAAATGTTTGTCAAAATAAAAAAATATTTTATTCCTATTCTCACTATTTATATTATTGGTTTTGTATTAAATCCTACTATTAAAATAGACGGTACTAAATCACTAATTGAAACTATTTACGATTGTATAGAAGTACTACCACCTCCAAGTCCCAAAAATCTAAATCACCCACCACCTATTGAACAAACTAAAGAAGAAGTGTTGTCTAGCGTAGAACACCAATGCAAAAAAATATATAGATTTTATCAACAAGAAAATGCTAGTAACTTACCGGCTTCCATACCATCTTCTTCATCTTCAACACAACCTCACAAAAGACATGCTGTTTCTGCGGCTAGTATTGAAAGCCTTAGAAATAGAATGTGCGGCCGTACCTCTACTACTAACCAAATTAGCGAGTTGGATATTTTTGTTTTGCAGGGTTCTGTACCGTATCAAGAAGTTATCAATGAAGATGGACATGAAGACTTGCTGAAATACTGGAGGGGGAATGAGAAGACCTTTCCGACACTTTCATTGATGGCCCAAGATGTTTTGAACATTCAACCGTCATCAACTGCGTCTGAAAGCGCTTTTTCTGCCGACAGATATCAAATAGGAGACCACACACACTCATTAGCTGGAGACAACTTGGAATTGTAGTATTATTCAGAGATTGGATACGAGCGGAGCGGAGAAGGTACGGTCAACCGGAGATCAACGAAGAAGAAGATGAAAACTACAACGAAATCTTAACCGAAGGTAGTGGAAGCGACGTGGATCAATTTGACCAACAAATATCAATTCCAACCGAAGAACCACAGGAAATCATCAAGCAATTAGAACAGATTTTTTTGAGAATGTAATTTTTTTAATTGCAATTTTATTATGTAATTTGCAACTTTTGGACAACACCACAAAGTTGCAATTTAGATTTTAGACAATTGTATTTGTATTACAAAAAAATCATGTCTATTAAATAATATAAGAGGCACAAAAACAGCCTTGGGATGTTTTTATTACACTATCTTATCTTGTTTATTGAGTTTTTTTATACATATGTTATTTATTTTTATTTTTTTTAAAAGGAAAACCCGTCGGACACCGCCCCGTCCCTGACCCCTCCAGACCCGACCCCTTCGCCCGTCCCTCCCCGACCCCGACCCCGCCAGACCCGAGCCCTTAGCCCGTCCCGCCCCGACCCCGACCCTTCCAGACCCAGCCCGCCAGACCCGAGCCCGGCCCACTGACCACCTCTAGTTTTGATTGATGAGACTCGCAGCGGAGTGAACGTTAAGCTGGAGATTTGGAGACAGACTCTGAAATCTAAAGGGTTCATGTTGAGTAGGATCGAGACATAATAATTGGAGTGCAAGTTCAGTAACGTGAATAACCTTGAGACAAGAGTGAAGGTAAGGCTTGGTACTCATGTCATTCCAAAAAAAAGAAGCTTCAAGTACATCGGGTCTATTATCCAAGGGGATGAAGATATTGACAACGATGTCACACATCATATTGGGGCAAGGTGGATGAAATAGAGGCTCACATCTGCAGTCTTATGCGACAAAAATGTGCCACCAAAACTTAAAGGCAAGTTCTATAGGGTGGTAGTTAGACCGACTATGTTGTATGGGGTGGAGTGTTGGCCAGTCAAGACTTTCCAACATCCAAAAGATGAAAGTTGCAGAGATGAGTTTCCAGAGATGGATGTACGGGCATACAATGATGGATATGATTAGAAATGATAATATCCGGGACAGAGTGAGAGTGTCCTCGGTGGATGATAAGATGCGGGAAGTGAGGTTGAGATGGTTTGGGCACGTGCAGATGAGAGACACAAATGCCCAGTGCGGAGGTGTGAGAGACTGGCTATGGACGGGTTCATGAGGGGTAGAGATAGGCCGAAGAAGTATTAGGGAGAGGTGATTAGACGAGATATGACGCATGTGCAACTTACTGAGAACATGACATTAGATAGAGGGTTGTAGATGACACAAATTATGGTAGAAGGGTAGTAGGTAGTCAAGCGTAGTCCTACTTACGCTTGCAAACTGGTATTTGTAGTGTTAGTATTGTAGGTCCGCTTAGCCTATCATACTAATAGGCGCAGTATTGCTCTATAGTCCCATGTAGCTTGATTTCTGCTGCTATGTGTCCTACTTTATTTAGCTTATTTACATGCGCTAGTTACTGCTTACTTTTCGGAATGCGCTATCATGACCTATTCGCTTTTGATACCAGCATTTTCATATTGCTTTAAATATTTTCTAACCATCTCTCTTGCCTTGCTCTTGATGTTGCTTTGCTTGTGATTATGCTATGTCTTGAGCCGAGGGTCTCTCGGAAACAGTTGTTCTACCTACCAAGGCAGAGGTATGGTCTGCGTACACTCTACCCTCCCAGATCCCACGTTATGGGTTTCACTTGGTATGTTGTTGTAACAAATTTGAAGGACCAAAAATTTTTAAGGTATATTTAAGAGACTTTCTTAAATCTACCTTATATGAGGTTTGTTAAATATTTGGTAGAGATTTTAACAAATTTAAAGGACCAAAATTGTTAAAGGTATATTTACCATATATTTGATAGAGATCTAAATTGTTCACTTTTAAAAAGTTAAAAATTTAAAACTGTTTCGAGATATATTTGTGAGATTATGTTAATCTTCCATGTATTATTCCATTCTTATCATCATTTCATTGTGAATTCAATTTTTATTTTCTTTCCATTTTGTATGTATGTGTAATTAAGTAATTAAAAAAACAGTTACTATACATATATTGACCCACACATACTTGTTATTCACAATGTCACATGATATAAATTATATGCAAAAAATTTCTTATTAGTATATATAGTTTTATTCATTTCCTTATTAAAGGTATATTTAAGAAATTTTCTTAAATCTACCTTATACGAGGTTTGTTAAATATTTCATAGAGATCTAAATTGTTCACTTTTAATACACAATGACATACTCACTGTAATCTCATATATGGGGTGGTCTAGGAGTAGAATGTACGCATACCTTATTACTATCTTTATGAGGTAGAGAAGTTGTTTTTAAAAGATCCCCAGCTAAGAAAAATAACAGACGCAAAATTAATAAGTCAAAAATTTGAATATGCTTCGAGATATATTTGTGAGATTATATTAATATTCTATGTATCATTCCATTCTTATCATTTTTTCTTTGTGAATACAATTTTTATTTTCTTTCCATTCTGTATGCATGTGTAATGTAATTAAGAAAACATACTCACTGTAATATTATATGTTGGGTGATCTAGAGAGGGTAGGTTGTATGCATACTTTATTACTATTTTTATGAGGTAGAGAATTTGTTTTCAAAAAATCCTTGGCTAAAAAAAAAAGTAATGGACGCAAAATTAATAAATTAAAAATTTAAAACTGCTCGGAGATATACTTAATTCTGAGATTATGTTAATCTTATCCGTATCAGTCCCCTTTTATCATTTTTTAAATTGTGAATTCAATTTTTATTTTCTTTCCCATTATGTATGTTTAATTAAGTAATTGAAAACACAGTTACTGTACATATATTGCTACTCATTATTCACACTGTCACACGACAAAAAATGTATGCAAGAAAATTCATATTAGTATATATAATTTTATTTTATTTTCTTGTTAAAGGTATATTTAAGAGATTTTCTTAAATCTACTCTATACGATGTCTGTAAAATAATTGATAGAGATCTAATTGCTTACTTTTAATAAGTTAAAAATTTGAAACTACTCCGGAATATATTTGTGAAATTATGTTAATTCTCTGTATTATTCCATCTTCTCCTTGTGAAATTTAATTTTTATTTTCTTTTCCATTTTGTATGTGTGTAATTAAGTAATTAAAAATAGTTATTATGCATATATTGCTCCAAACATACTCGTTATTCACAAAAAATGTTAAGGATATATTTAAGAGATTTTTCTTAAATCTACCTTCTACGAGATTTATAATTTTTTTTAATAGAGATGTAAATTGCTCACTTTAAATTTAAAACCACTCCGGAATATATTTGTGAGATTATGTAAATCTTTTCTGTATCATTCCATATTTATCATTTTTTTGGTTGTGAATTCATTTTTTATTTTCTTTCCCATATGTAAGTGTGTAATTAGGATCCATTTGGTAGCTGGTTAAAGTTATGCATATAAAAGTTATAAGAAAATCTATATATTATTTTATGCAGGAATTAATTATGTAAATTTTAGTAATTTATGTATTAGTTATCTATTACATAAAATAATACATAGAATCTCTCATAACTTATACATGCATTAGTTATGCAGGTTCTTAAATTACAAACCAAAATTACATTAATTTTATACTTTAATAACTTAACTTCCAACCAGCTATCAAAGGCGATATTACTTATGCAATATTTAATACATGAATAACTTGTCTCCTAACTATCTACTAATCGACCCAAAGATACTGAAAAAACAGTCACTATACATATATTGCCCCACATTTACTCGTTATTCACACCGTCTCATCCGATGAAAATATAAGCAAAAGATTTCCTTTTAATATATATATATATAAATCTAACCAACAATTAAAGGACTCCTTAATAAGTTAAAGATTTAAAATTACTCCTAAATATATTTGTGAGATTATGTTGATATCTTCTCTTTATCATTTTCTCATCGTGAATTCAATTTTTATTCTCTTTCCCATTCTGTATGTGTAATTAAATAATATAGAAAAAACAGTTACTACAACATGTATTGCCACACTTATACTAAGTAAAAAAAAAATTATTACTTCCTCCATCTCAAAAATATTTTCTAAGTTTGAATTGACATGAATTTTAAGAAATAAAAATAGACTTTTGAAATGTATAGTCTAAAATAAATCTTAAATATTTCTATGGATGTAATCATCTCATAAAATTAAATTATTTTTAAATATAAAAACGTGTCAATCTTTTTGGAACATATTAATAAGGAAAATAAGATAATATTTTTGGGACAAACTAATAAGGAAACTATTCATTTATTATCCGCCCCACCCCCACCAAAGTTTCCTATTACTCCCTCAGTCCCATTTTAAATGTTTTAGTTTAATTTGATACAAAATTTAAGAAATAAAAGAAGACTTTTGAATCGTATGGTCATAAATTAAATATGTATGCAATGTACTAAAATATCCTTTAAATCTTGTAGTTTTAAAGTTGTCATGTTAGATGTTTGAATTATCGAACTTAATAAATACACTGTTGTTAGGACAAATAAAAAAAAGTAAAACACTTATATAGACATGGAGGGGAGTACTATACATATATATTGCCTCCACACCAATAATGGACTAATTAGGCTGTATATTAATTTGAGCAACAATGCTATTAAATTAGGCTCATATTTTAAGTTGTTACCAGAATTGGTCCAGTTTATGTATAAACTGAAACTTATTTTTCATCAATTAATCCACACTAAATACCTACTTCTAAGTTCTAACTTTTTTTTTCTTTCTTTTTTCCTTCCGTTTCCATTCTTTTCATCTTCTCTTGTTCTTCCCAATTTCTCTTTTCTGAAATCAAATCCCTATTGCCTCTCTGCCTCCATTGAAGAAGCTTCAGAATCGAAACTCATTGCAGGAGCTTTGGAGCTCGGACTTCATTAAAAGAACTTCGGAGCTTAAAATTTAATTCAGATATAAAAATTATTATTCGAAGTTTAACTCAGATCTGAAAATTTTCTCTAAAACGAATGAGTGAAATGAAAAATTGTTGATTTTTTTTTGTAGTAGCTTGAATCTAAAATGCTTGGTTGATTGGAAGCGATTAATGTTGATATTGGGAATCATACCAGTTGACAAAGGAAGTTGAAGATGAAATTCCATTTCCGTATACAATATTATGTTGGTATTCTATGGTACTTTATAGAACAGTACGGGAAGTAATAACTATTATAAATGTTCGAAAGGATAAATAAATGATCAATTTTCAAAACTGCCGCATGTGTGTTGTGTCTTGAATCTTGATAACCTGAAATCAAGAAACAACTAAATCTGGATGGTTATAACGTTGTGTGTTGAGTCGAGGATAGCCCTCTATCCTTAAGACAAGATTGCCCCGTATATATGCTTTTACGTTAGCGGGCAATAGTCTCCCAAGATAAAACAACACTTTAATCTCAACGCTACAAAGCCAATAGGTTGAGCCTGACGAAGAAAACAAATATGACTTGATTTGCTGAAGATATGGAATAGGAAGGAAGAGTTTATGTCTACTCTTCTCTTTTGTCTCTGTGTATATAGTGTGTCTCTGTAGTGTATATCTTGTGTATACGTGAGGGTTTGATCACTGTTTACCCTTTGTTTCTTTGAATTTCACCATTGTTTTCTTGAATTTTCAGCCTTGTTTTGTCTTTGAAAATCTTTGTTTTGTGGATGTTTTCGGCTGTTTTTACACTTTGTTGCGTTTTTCTGAGTCCAAAAATTGAGCCAACAATCGCTCAATATATATCATGCAAGAGGGATGTCCAATCGCCAAAACAATGTCAGTAATGGCCATTAAGGGAGGTCATTAAAACAACCAAGTAATGGTTATTAAGGCCATTGAAAGAGGTCGCCCAAATGCCCAAGTAATGGGTCGTTAATGGAGAGTTAATCACCAAGTAATGGCTGGTTAATGCTCCAAAACGCAGTCCAACGGTAGGCGTAAAAGTCTCCGTAAATTATGGGGACCAAATCGTAAATATTGAAACTTTAGGGACCAAATCGTACATATGAAAGAATTCTCGTCCAAACTGCACATATGAAACTTCAGGGATCAAACTGCACATCCGCAGAGTTCTCTGGTCCAAAAGATAATATTAGACAGCCCCACACCCACACCGTGAACCCGTGAACCCGACCAAGCAAGCGGCAAGGCGTGTGGGCTTAGCCTTGAACCCAAGCACATCTAGGTCTTCCCTCCTTTAAACACATGGGATACCCCTTGGGGATCCAAACCCTTTACCACATTAGAGACTTATATAGAGAGCAATTCTTCATATTCCCACCGATGTGGTAGATTTGTCCCACACCACATTTCCATGTCTCAAACACCTTACTTCGTGAACCAATATCTCTTTCATTTCTCAACGAAATTAGACGATTCTTGGCCCTACGGTCATCTACTCACTTCGTAGATCATGCATGTGCGAAGAGACAAGGTCTCCAACATGCGGAACACTAGTGTTTAATTCATCAAAGATGGGTGGACGCATCTCCCCGCCAAAGGCTAATTTCCAACATATTATACATCATTATATAATATTATACAACATTATACAAAAACTATAGTAAGGGTAAGTTCCTTGCTTGAAAACATTATTGGGTGTTTGTTCCAATCGATTGGAAACTTCAAGAGGAGTTCAAAACTTAAAATTTGAAGTGATTTAGAGTAGAATTTAAGTTAGATTTGAGTTAAATTTCAAATGAGGCTCAAGAAAGAAGAAAAAATGTGAAGCTCCATTGATAGGATTCATTTGTATACCAATGTATAACACTATATAATAGTATATATATATATATAAAAACACATATTATATACACTATTATACAAGAATGATACATTGTTTATAGGTATTTGGTGAATTTCATTTTTTCCTTTTCTTCTTTTTCTTGGCTAAAATGTATTTTCTACTATAAATATGTATTATTATTGTTTATACACACTTATACAATTTAGATACATTATTTAATATTAGATATACAAGTTTATATATATTGTATAAAATGTGTATCAATGTGTATACTTGTTCATAATGACCACTATGAAGAATGTATACAGGACTCGGATAAATCTCCTTTGAAAATAAGTTGAAATTACGAATTGCAGTAAAAAAAATAAAGTTGAAATCACAATTTGCATAATAGGGCATATGAAGTTTCGGAAGAGAATGAAAAAATGGAAGATTGCAAAATCGTAAATAACTTTATTTTTATTTTTTAGAGATGATCATATTACTTTTGAGCCAAATCTTTGCAAAGTAAGTTATGAGCTATATTTTTACGATATAAGTAACCAAATTATATATTCTGAAATTTCTCCAAAGAATCATCTATTACGGTATATATAGTTTTGTTCATTCCATCATTTGGCTTCTTCGACCTTAATATGAAACCAAAATCTTTTCATTTTTTCACTACACAGCTTCCATTTTCGCCATTCACAAAAAAACAAACATAAACTCTTATTAATTCTCTCTGCTTCAGCTCTTCCTTTTATCGATCTTCTTCAGGTACATCATTTTCACTATTTCCCGATTTGCCCCTATAGTTTTTGCATGTGTTTTATTTACCATATTAGTGGACCCGCCACTTAATTATCAATTTATTATGTTAACTTTGTATTATTACTCCATATTTAATGATAATATTAATATTAATATAATTCTAAAAGTAGTTCAAATACACTGTACCAGTAATATAGTTTTAAGAATAATTGGAATATAACATACTTCTTATATAAAAGGACTAACTATGCATTTTTCAATTAATTAAAGATTAAATGAGCTCTATCAAATAGTATAAAGATCAAAATCACAATATACCTATACTATTATCCTATGTAATACTCTTTGCTCCAAAATAAATTTTAAATATTTATGTGATTATAAATCATTTTTAAATATAAAAATATGGGTAAACTAATAACAAAAATCACACAATCTTGCTAGCGCAGAGGGAGAGTGAGTAATAAAACAGTTACTAGTAGTAGTACTACACATATATTGCCCATTTTCTAGTATTTACTCCTTTTTAATATATATATATATATATATATATTTTTTTAAATATTTATAAATTTTCTTTGTCGTCAACTCTTTAATTTTAATTTTTAACACGATATGTTTAAATTATAATTTTTTTTTAAATTTTGTGTCAAGTAAAAATCAGACAAATAGTTTAAAAAAGACGGAGTGAGATAATAGTTTTATTCATTTCATCATTTTGGCTTCTTCGACCTTATATAAAACTAAAAATAACATAAAACTCTTATTAATTCTCTCTGCTTCATCAGCTCTGCTTCCTTTTAATCGATCCTCTTCAGGTATGATATGATTTTTGCTATTTCCGGATTTGCCCCTTTAGTTTTTGCTTGTTTTTACTTTGATTGTTTTAGGGTTTGTGGGTATTTTAGGGAATTTAGTTCCCGATCCTTATCGGAATTGATTGTTATGATTTTCTTTATACTGAGTTTATGGATCTTATATTCAATTGGGTTTAATTTTGAACTGGGTTTTTGATAACTAGTTGATATGTTTATCTGTTTTTTTTTTTTTTAAATTGTGATGATAGAATTAATTCAATTGGGTTTAATTATTCACTAGGTTTTTGATAACCAGTTGATATGTTTTCTGTTATTTTGTAAATAAATTGTTGATAGACTTATTTCAATTGGATTTAATTATTCACTGGATTTTTTATAACTAGTTGATATGTTATCTGTTTTTTTTTCTTAATTGTTTTTGTTGATAGACTTAATTAAATTGGGTTTACTTCTGAACTGGGTTTTGATGACTAGTTGATATAATTTTTTTTAAAAATTTTGTTTATAGACTTAATTCAATTGGGTTTAATTATTTACTGGGTTTTAGATAATTAGTTGATATGTATTTTTTTTAAAATTGTTGATAGACTTAATTCAATTGGGTTTGATTATTTACTGGATTTTTGATAATTAGTTGATTTTTTAAAAAAAAAATTTGTTGATAGAGTTAATTGAATTGGGTTTAATTCTGAACTGGGGTTTTGATAAATAGTTGATATGTTAATTTTTTTTTTGATAGACTTATTTCAATTGGGTTTAATTATTCACTGAATTTTTATTCAATTGGGTTTAATTATTTACTGGGGTTTTGAAAACTACTTGATATGTTTTTTGTTACTCCCTGTCCCAATTTTTGTGTCACAGTTGGAATTTCGAGAGTCAAACAATTTAATTTTGACTGTGAATGCGGGCATGATATCTTTAAATTTGTTCAAATAAAATTTAAATATTTGAAAACTACGTAAAAAGTACTATGCAACAACAACATACTCAGTGTAATCCCACAAGTGAGGTCTGGGAGGGTAGAGTGTACCAAACCTTACCCCTACATTGGGAGTACGTAAAAAGTACTGTAAGTCAGTATAATTGACAATTCAAAATATTTAAAAGATATATGAAAAAATTATGGTCAAAGAAAAACTTGTTTGAATCTCGAAATCGAAAGGTGCTACATAAATTGGGATGGAGGGAGTATCATTTTAAAAAATTTGTTTTAGGACTGAGGCATTGCTGTTGTTGATAGATTTTAGACCTCAATTCATTTTTTTCTCAGTCATTTTAATTGTTTTTGGAAAATCTGGTGGAATTAGTGTTTATCTTAAGTGTATTTTTTAATCTGACGAGTTTGGCTAATGTTATCTCTTAAGAAGGTTATGAAATTTTTATTACAACAACATTGAATAGACATTTCTAATTTTAAAAACCCATCGAATTCGATCAGTATTTTCCATAAAAAGTTACTCCCTTTGTCCCAATTTATGTGATACAACTCGGATTTCGAGAATCAAATAAGAAAATCTTTGACATCGATTTATTCGTGTATTTTAAATTGTTAATTATTGTGACTCATAGTATTTTTTATGTAGTTTTTATTATGTAAATTATTTTTCAAAAAACTTAAAGATTGTATGTCCGAATTCACGGTCAAAATAAAGAAGTTTGACTCTCGAAATCCGAACCGTATCACTTAAATTGGGACGGAGGGAGTATGAAATTTCGTTGCTACAACGATAACAACTACCTTAATCGGATTATAGTAGAGTCGGTTACTGATGAATTTGCACTGTGAATTGGAATCTGCCAGTTGGGGGGAAGGTGAAAATTTTGCAAATGTACTATACCTTGGTCTGAGGATTTTCAAATACGTTAAACTCACAATTTGGAGTGTTGCATTGCTTTTAGCTCTCTGATTAATTCTGTAAAAATTGTAATTTTTTTGATTTAGGTGAGGTTGCAGGAGTTGTGGAGCGAAAAATGTCTTCAAGTGCATATGAGGAGGCAGGGACAGCAAGGTCTTCGGAGGGAGTGTCAAGTGGGCAGCAGCAATCCCAAAATAGTGAAGCATTGGCGGAATGGAGGTCATCCGAGCAGGTAGAAAATGGAACTCCATCAACTTCGCCTCCTTACTGGGATTGTGATGACGATGACGATGGTGGTATGGTGTTTGCAATCTCTATTTTTTTTTTACCAATTCAGTCAAATTTGTGTTTGATAATGGAGGATTCATGGACTTTGTGATGTTTGATTAAATAGTATTTTTTTATGACGAATACTTGGTAAACAAGGTTGTTCGTTTCTTTAGGATTTTTCCTTTTTACGTTGAAAGTGAAAAGCTGTGTAGGAGTTTTATGATGCACGAATGATAATCGATGGGAATTGATTAATCCAGGAAACTCAACTCGAGGAAGGGGAAAAGCTAATTTAGGGATAATCCGAGAAGAAAGCTAAATTGAGAGATAGAGTTTAGAGAGAGAAAGAATACACTTGTATTATCTTGAATGAACGAATGAACAATTACGTTGGGAGTCTTATATGCTTATACTGAGAAATTGAATCTAACCATATGAACTCTAACTAACAGCAAGTGAAGCTGCAGTTCAACTACTTAACCGACTAGTTAGTTATAACTAGTAACTAACTTGCCAGCTTAGCCTAACACTCGTACACTCTTAAACTTGCATCAATACCCCTCCGTAAAGAACATCCTTGACCTCAAGGATGGAAACCTATGTGTCAACTCAAAAAGGTACTCCCATGTAGCCCGATCAGCAGTTATGCTAGTCCACTTGACATACAGTTTTGTTGCCTTTTTTCACCAATCTTCTTTCCAAAACAGCTTCAGGTACATGACGATAGGGACTTAGCATCAACCAGTACTCCCCCCCCCCCCCCCCCTAAAATACCCATTGTCCTCAAGGATGTGAATGGTGAATTTATCTCCTCCCGGATCAAATAGAAATTCTGATAATTCAGATGGCAACTTGTGGTGAACAAGATGATCACACATAAACTTTGTTAAATCATAACTCATATCTTCATGATGATCACACCTAAACTTTGTTAAATCATCACTCACATCTTCATAATTTGTTGCCATAATTCTGCAAATGCTCCCAGAAGTGACTGTTATGTCAGTTCTATAACCAAGCATACAATTTCTAACAATGTCAAAGTACACCATCGGCTTGGCTGGATTGATGGTAATCTCACAGTTGGCAATCAAGATAATTTCAATGTTAATATCAGTTTGCTTCTTGGCCATAATGCAAAAGGCATTAAGCTTCTCTTCTACATTGGAAGGAGCACTATTTACCACACAAGAGAGAGTTAAGAATGTCATTGTACTCTCCATGTCATGTTGTTCATTAAGTTCCATTTTCTTGCTGTCATCTACAACCTCTTCTTGATGAACTTTTCCTTCAAGTGATTCAACTGCAAAAGATTCATAGTTGCCTAACTCCACTTTCTCTAGCTTTTCTTTCATTCCATTGGAGTAATTCTCACCATCTCGACTGTTTTTTAATTCCTCCACGCTCATAACTTGTATAGAAATCATTTTAACTACTCGACCAAGATCAAATTCATTTTCACCAATTCCATGTGTTTGTTCCAAGCTACTGAAAGCCAAAGTTTTTTTAGTCTGCCCAAAAGATGTTGAACTCGCCTTTCCAAGTGAAGGCGCACGAGCTTGCCATGAGAGCACTTCTTTCCAAGAAGATCTTGAATAAACATCACAAGTTCTGCTATTAAATGCATTTTTCACCCGTATAAACCTAATTCGATCATATTTGAGGTGATTGTTGCTGGCCTTTATTAACAACAAACTTATCCAATCCCCATTGCTTTGCACCAACTCTGTTATGCTTCTCCTTTTCATTATCCAAAATCATATTCTCATAATCCAACATGAAAGCATTACGAGAATTCACATTAAAATAATCTTCCTGAATAGAGTACAAAGAAGCCAAAGGTACATAATCAAACATCATGTTATTCGTTGACATCCCATTTCTTTCAGGCATTTGATCGAACATGTAAGGAGCGACTACATCTCTTCCCAATTTAGAATATACATCACCTTCATCTTCCGTAGGAAGTGTGGAAAGAAGCCTGTCTTCAAGAAGTTCGGGCTCTCGCTGAAAAATCATTTCCATAATGCGCAGAATCATTCTGAGATTCTCTGTTTCGACCTTCAAGATGACCGTCCATGAGACAGACTCTGTTGGTTGATGATTCAGCTCTCACCTGCTCCTTATCTTTCCCCTTTTGAGTCATAACTCCAAGGGATTCCTTGATTTCCAACAATATCTTATTGCTCTGCGTTTTCCTTTCAATCATACTGGACATACCCTCCAACAATATCTGCAACTGTTCTTGAATTTGTGACAACTTGTCTTCCATTTCTTCTACTGGTTTATCTTGGTTCTTGCTTCGAGTCCTAATCGCAATGCCGAGGATCGATTGCTCTGATACCAATTGATGCACGAATGATAATCGATGGGAATTGATTAATCCATGAGACTCAACTTGAGGAAGGGGAAAAGCTAATTCAGGGATAATCCGAGAAGAAAGCTAAATTGAGAGATAGAGTTTAGAGAGAAAGAATAAACTTGTATTATCTTGAATGAATGAATGAACAATTATGTTGGGAATCTTTTATGCTTATACTGAGAAATTGAATCTAACCATATGTACTCTAACTAACAGCAAGTGAAGCTGCAGTTCAACTACTTAACCGACTAGTTATAACTAGTAACTAACTTGCCAGCTTAGCCTAACACTCGTACACTCTTAAACTTGCATCATTTTATTGTTGATTATGGAGGCTGGACTAACCTGCTCTACTTTTATGTAGAGTTATCTAGTCTGCCCAAAATTCCTTTTTTTGGCCTGCTAATAAGTGAGGCACTTTACATGCTTCAGTTTGGATGAGTGTTCTTTTCACTCCTTACTCCTTAGTATAGGAGGCTTGTATCCCACAGTCTTTTGAGTCTTTCCAGAAAGTGTATTTATCACTTCTTTGTAATTTCCTTGCCTCCTTGGTGTCCTTGTCAAACTCTCCCCCAATTTTATACTATGGTGTTTGCAAGAACAAGAATTGCAAAATTAGTGTAGTTGCCGTAAGGCCTTTTTCTTTTGGGGTATACCGCTCTACGAGTAGAGCTAATATCATGAGATCCAATCACACACTGACTTGAAAGCTGTTTTTTTAACAACGATCTGCATTTATTTTGTTGTGTTTCCTTTTCTTCATTTTTCTAGTTCGTATGACTTTTAAGCTGTATGAAAATGCCAACTCTTTTTGATAGTTACAGTCATATGGCTGGCATAAAGGTCTTAGCCATGCCTTGTGCGGGGAGATTGGAGTTGTATTTGTTTCATGCTTCTGGATGTTTTTCTTAGTTTTCATAAAATAGTTATTGCAGTTAAGTTGTGACTTTCACTTAAAGGATATCATAGTGACTATCACCTTTTTTAAAAAGTATTAACATAAAAAGATACCATACTGCCTACTTATCACTTGCCCAGCTACATGGATTTTATGATAAATAGAGATCTAAAAAATTAGAGGATTTAGGTCTGCGATAGATCTAAATTGCAAAATAATGCGTCTTTTGCCTATTGGGTAAAGACATGATCCTTGAGGTATAATTGAAAATTTTCTTTTTGTATGGAACTTCGTGGCATTCTTATTCAGTTTCACCATTTGGGTTTTTATTCAGTTATCCTCTTTTATTGTCTTTAGGCCCTAAACCTTCTGAGCTATATGGGAAATATACGTGGAAGATTGATAAGTTTTCACAAATTAGCAAGAGAGAACTTCGAAGTAATGCATTTGATGTTGGTGGCTACAAATGGTATGATGCTTTTGTGAAGAATTATTTTGTTGAACATACTTATTTGGCTAGCCTCGGTTAACGTCTTTTGTAACTTCATTTTTGTAACTGCATTTAGAATCTTATATACAAAAATCTTCCATGTGTACCCTTAAGTTATGAGAATAGAGAATAGAGTTTCTTAATATGAAACATTTCCATTTAAAAAAAAACAGAAGTTCTGAGAATAGATTAAGTAGTAGTCAGAAAATGATTTGTGAATTGCTTGAGTGGGTTGACACTCGGTAGCTGATATTACATTTTATATATACTAGAATCACAAAGGGTGTGACCTAGCAGTCAATGGAGTGAGATGAGAACCATGAGGTCTCAGGTTCAAATCCAGCGGAGACAAAAATTCTAGGTGGTTTTTTTCCCTCTGTCTAAGCCTTGGTAGACAAAGTTACCCGTTACCTGTGCTGGTAGGAGGTAGCAAGTACCCCGTGGAATTAATCGAGGTGCGCGCAAGCTGGCCCGAACACCACGATTATCAAAACACAAAGGCTTACTAGAATCATAATGGATCTTGTTATTACAACGACTCTAACTCCTACTATCTTTTTCTTTGTTGGCATTGTTGCATTAAGTATTTCTTATTTCCAATGCTATATTAACTTTTGTTACTCTCTCCATTTCAATGTATGTGAACCTAGTTTCTTTTTAGTCCATACCAAAAAGAAAGACCCCTTTCTAATTTTGGAAACAATTTAATTTAAACTCCCCAATTTACCCTTAATGAGAAGCTTTTATAGCGACACAAATATTATAACAGGTTCAAAAACCACAACTTTCACAAGTTTTGTAGCCATACAAATGTTATGGCATGCTTAAGACTACAAGTTACAAAAGTCTTTCTTTATTTCTTAAACTCCGTGTCCAATCAAGTATGTTCAGATAAATTGAAAAGAATGTAGTATCATTTATCAGGCTACATGGAAGTTCTTACTTCCAATGCTACATTAATTTCGGATATCATTTCCACCACTCTTTCTCGCGCTGGTGCGTATGCTCTAAATGAACCAAGCTTGTTATAATTTTACTGACTTTTTGAGATCTTCTACAACGTTTCATAAGGATGTCTTGCTGGTTGTTCGTTTGAGCTAATAGTTGAGTGACAATTTCCTTGGAGAGAACCTTGAGATGGTAGACCATTGATGGTTAGAGGAAATGGGACATGTCGAGAAATGGTCAGGATTCTGTTAGATTGGTTGATAGACCTTTGTAGCTCGGATTGACTTGATTATAAACTATAAGAAAAATTTGAAAAATTGAGAATTGACTAGGAAAGTGACTTGTGAATTTCTCGGAGTGATTTTTCACTCAGCAATGAGTGTTTATTTACATTAAAGATAAGTACAGTTTTTTGATAAAGGTGGTATTTTGGGACAGCTTGCGGGCACCTCAACTATTCCCCTGGGTACTGCACCTCCCACCAAGGCTTAGGCAAAGGGGGGAGAAATCACCTAACATTTTTTGTCTCTATAGGGACTTGAACCCTAAGTCTCTTTCACTGGTTTATGGACCTCTATGCCACATCCTTGGATACATTTAACTACATCTTATATTTCCAAGAACAACAGATCATCTTATTTCAAATGCTATGCTAACTACTGTTTTCACTTTCTATGTATATTAACCTTTCTTTTTCTTAATGCTGCATTAACTCTTATTTCAGTTCGTCATTAATTGCTAATATTCTTTTCAAAATAAACTATATTAGTAGGATGAAAATAAGTAAAAAAGGAAAAGTGATATACTTCCATGGTTTGGTTAGATAAGAAAAAGTTGAGGTACTTGATACCTCTTTATGTCATCTTTCTTCAACCCTTGAGAAAATTGAATGAAAATCACTAAATTCTTCTTACTACGTGTTAAGCTACAAGGTAAAGCCTTTTTACATTCCTCTAGAAGTGATGAATGATCAATAGGTCACTGAAGGGAAGTAATGAATGATCAATAGGTCACTGAAGGGAAGTAATGATCAACTCCCGTTCCTGTTCCCTTCCTTCCTCCTTTTCCATTGTTGAACCGAACAAACTTTTAGCTTAGTTAGAGGCAGATGGGTGGCCGGCGCAGTAATAATGTTCTTGTTACATTGATGTAGAGGTTGGTGATGGTAATTGTAAATTTTGGAGTTTAGAATATCATGTTTGCCACTCTCATCGTCGTAGTGGAAGTTCCTTGGGGAAATGCAATAAAAGCAGTGTGTGCTCTATCATCATATGTTCGTTTTCTTTCATTGAGCGGAAATTATCAGTTCATGATTACGAGTGACTGACATATTTTGCTTCCAACTGTTGCGGCAGGTACATTTTGATATATCCTCAAGGATGTGATGTTTGCAACCATCTCTCGTTGTTTCTTTGTGTGGCTAATCATGACAAGCTCCTTCCAGGTGTGATAATGTTGTGATGGTTCATCACAAATACTCTAGAAAGTGACATGTTAGCTATGGTTATGGCTTATGATGTTTCATTCTCTATTTTGATAAGAACAGGTTGGAAGCATTTTGCTCAATTCACTATAGCTGTGGTGAACAAAGACCCGAAGAAGTCCAAGTATTCAGGTTGGTTTATTGGGTGTGTTCTTTTGCAGTTGTTCTATTGGTTCCATTCGTGCTCACATTAATATACAGTTGCAAATCTCTGCAGATACATTACATCGTTTCTGGAAGAAAGAGCATGATTGGGGGTGGAAAAAATTTATGGAGCTGTCGAAAGTTTTAGATGGTTTTGTCGATGCTGATACCCTCATAATAAAAGCTCAAGTTCAAGTAATCAGGTCTATCACGAGTCCTTCCTATTTGAGGCTTTTTAGATTAATGTTTGTTTCTCTTCTCCATTACATGGACATAGGAGAGGCTCTTCTAATTTTGGATATTTGTTCTTAGGTTCCATTTAATGCAGCTCACAGTGTTACTCTTAAATTGCATCTTCAGCCAGAAAAAAAGAAAGCCTTCTTCTTTGATTGTAATGTGATTATTAATTCACCCCTCTTTCTTTCATCTATCTTCGTTCAAATGCATATACCTTTTGTTTTACCTTAAGAGGTTTAGCAGATGCGCTATGGTAAATGTCCAAGTGATACCTGATGTATGCTTGTGAATGGGGTGTAAAAGGTACAGTTGGAGCTTTTTTGAAATGTTAAGCATAAAAAAGATCAAATTGGTTGATCTCAATCATAGATGTGAATACAACAGAAGTATGGCATATGACCTGAGATGGACATACTGACATGAAGTATGAACATCATTGAGTTGGGTTCCCAAAATTTCTACTTGTTTAGCTTTATATGGATATTAATCTAAGTAGAAGTTATACTTGCACATTGTTTGTTTGTTATAAATCTTAGTCATGCAATACAACAATCTCTTTTCCCTCGATGCGATTCATCCTTGTGCTTCATTATCCTTCTAATATTCTACTATTATAATTTGACCTTGCATATCATAGGACATGATTGAAGTGCCCTTGCTGCATACTGTGAAGTTTGAACCAATTAGCAACTTAGACCATTATAGACCAAGGCAACAAGAACTCAAAATCGGAAGGCTCCATTTATTTTACATAAATATTCGATCTAAATTCTAGTTCAGCTTGAAGATGTATAGCATTTCTTCTCTGAGTCCTTTCTGAGAATAGAATTACTGTCTTTTATATTATTTCGCAGTGAGTTGCTCCTAAGGAGTGCTGTTCATGCTTGAATGGGTCTCAAAACAGTGATTATTGGATTGTACTGCTATGATCCTTGCGATGTTGAACTGCTACAATCTATGTTCATTTCCTGTAGGGATAAGCCAGAGCGTCCCTTCCGTTGCCTTGACCGTCAATATCGAAGGGAGCTTGTTAGGGTATATTTGACTAATGTGGAACAAATTTGTCGCCGTTTCGTGGAGGAGCGACGAGTAAAGCTCGGGAAATTGATAGAGGATAGAGCGCGGTGGTCAAGGTAGGGGTGTCAATTTTTCTTAATTTTTGGCAATGTTTTAGAGGCTCTTAGCATGTAGTTCCTATTTTGGTTTGTGCTCTCTGCTGTATCTAGTCTAGTTGGGTTGTTTGTGGCCAATGACTCATTGTTAATGTTTTTATGTTGAAAAAACCGTGTTCCTTTTTCCTTGAGAGAAATGCTTAAGATTGTGACGTCAGTCTTTCATTGGTCACATTTCTCAGCATTTTCACCTAAACTTAGTGACTACTTGTAATGAAATTTCAGCTTGTGTGCTTTTTGGCTGGGCATGGACCAAAATTCTAGGCGCTGCATGTCCAAGGAGGAATCAGATTCAATTTTAAAAGTGGTTGTCAAGAACTTTTTCATAGAAAAGGAGGTTACTTCTACTCTTGTCATGGACTCCTTGTACAGCGGGCTTAAGTCTCTTGATGGCCAGACGATGGGAAAGAAAGGTAAGGCAAAATATTCGGATGCAGAGGAACAACTGGTTCCTATTGTCCGTTTGGAGAAAAACATGTTTGTATTGGTGGATGATGTCTTGCTATTGCTTGAGAGTGCTGCATTGGAGCCATTGCCTCCAAAGGATGAGAAAGGCCCTCAAAACCGGACAAAGGTGAGTGACAGAATGCCATTGTTGAAGTTATAAGCCAAATATATTCTCACGGTTATAGCTAAAATAGGCTCCTTTATGCTATATAAAGCTAAAAAATAAGGATATTCACAATTAGATACATAGAGATGAAGATGATATATGCGTAACAATTTTTCTTCTAAAACATAAGGATATTAACAGTTGATAAGAATGTTACCCAACAATTCAGTGCAGGTAAAGACGACACTTTTAATGTTCATTGCTATCAGTCTGATTATATTAGCCACGCTAGGTAGTTGATTAAGATTTTCTTATTTCTTGCCTGTTCTTGGTTTTATTTGTTTGTTTGTTTGCGTATTTATTTAATTATTTATTTTTTGTTATAGATCTGACCCTTTTATTTAGGAGTGTGGCAAAAGTCAAAATATGCTTACAATATCATCGTGTGTCCTTGACCTGTTTGGACACATGTTAAGCTGGTGTACTCGGTAGACTTCTGGACTTTTAGTGAAAATAAGCATGCTCCTTTGCCAGTGTTAAATAGGCCTATCAGCTGGTATTCAACATCTAGTAAGTCTGTTTTCGGGGCTATGATGATGTCAGCTGGAATGCTTTTCCGTGTTTAGAAATTTCATACTTGAAAATTTTACGGGTTTGGGCAAGTGAAGAATTGAACTGTACATCTAATGGTTATGTACCCTTTTAGCTTAGAATCATCGTTTTTCCTGATACACACCCTCTTCCCTCTCTTTCCCCAATCACACACACAGAATATCCCTAACGAAGTTTTTGGGTGGGTGGGGGGATATCATAGACATTTGTTCTTGTTCTTTATATGTCTATTTTTTTGGGTAATCATATCTTGTGAGCTATTTGTGAACTTTGCGGCCTGTGTCTGCATGCTTGCAATTTATCTTTCTTTTTGGCAGGTAACATGTATCTATACTGCACAGGCATTTGCTTATTGTACCATTGTCTTTGTTTCAGGATGGCACTTCTGGAGATGAATTTAACAAAGATTCAATTGAGCGTGATGAGAGGCGTTTAACTGAATTAGGTCGTCGAACCATTGAGATATTTGTCCTTGCACAGATTTTCAGGTAAACTCTTTTAATCAATTATTTGCATATTTTGGCACGTAGTTGTGACAGAATGCATAAGAAATGGTTGGGAACAGAAGTTTCTCTTTGACCTTGCTCTATTTAAATGGTTAGAACTTAGAGATTTCCTGGTTTTTTAGTTCACCTGCTTTTGGCTGGATGCCTTTGCATGAGGTCTGACCCCATGTTCATGATCTAGCTTGGAATTACTTTAAGTCTAGGTTGGTCTACTTCTTTCTTGATTCCTATTTCTCTAGACTTGAGATGTACTGAGGATTTTTTCTTGGTTCTATTTAGCAATTACATATTAATTCCGAATTTAGTATATTTTGCTACGTCCTTTAATATATCTCATGTACAACTTATGTATAGTTTGACCCCATAGTTGGATAAGATGCAGTTCCAGCAAATCATATCTTTTCCTTTCGGCATTCAATTTCAGATTTGCTCCAAACTGATCCAGACCTGAGCAGCCAGCCCTCATACAATTATCATGTACATTGACCTAAGGAGGTCCAAAAATAGACCTCTTGAATCTCCATTCTCAGAACCTTAAGGTTTGGCATGTTATATACATTTGGTAGGAAATGAAGGAAGCCAACAATTGAAGCTTCATTTCTATATTGGATCTGTTTTTCATACAAGCTGGCTATTATGCATGTCTTTAATGAACTCAATGTAATATCTTACTGATTAGTTCTTTCTGTGCTGGACAATTAGATATACTAACATAAATAGTTAACCAGCTGCATCAGTAACTGCATTTTCCTCATCGCGAGGCGCTATAGTCTCCCTGCTCCCGCTTCTTAATAGCAGCAGTTTGTTATCCTTGCAGCTGTTAATGGTTAACAATAACCTTATCATTTATCTTCTGTAGTAAAATAGAGGTTGCGTATCAGGAGGCTGTTGCTTTAAAAAGGCAAGAAGAGCTCATCCGTGAAGAGGAAGCTGCTGGGCTGGCTGAAACTGAGCAGAAAGCTAAACGAGCATCTGGAAAGGAAAAAAAGTCCAAGAAAAAGCAGGTATTGTGCTTCATACGATCTATGTGCAAATTTTGATTGAAGAGCTATGATATTGTAGTAATAGTTGTCTACAATTTATTCTCATGGACCAATAATCACTTCGTCGGTCTGTCAACAGTGGAGGTCTGGGGTTGTTAAGTGGCATCTCCTAGTTGAACAGTGGAGTGGAACTCTTGGCACTGAGAGTTTACTTTCTGTTTTTTTAAGCCATCCATCTGTTAGTGATTGGGGGGGGGGGGGAATTAGCTATGTAGGGCAGTTGTAATACATATATTTGTAATGCAGGGATTAGCAATGCGGAGATTATTTTTTATTGGGCGTTTGGTTCTTTGATATAACAATGGGATATATAGGTTAAAATTTAAAATATGGGTTTATTTTTCGAACTTAATAAAATTGAAAGTGTGTTGAACTGTTGATGGGTTTGATGAAAAGATAAAAGGTAGTTTGTCTTTTGGCGCCTAATCCATGTATTGCTATTCCATGTGATATTGGGGATAAAATAATACACCAATTGGTGTATTAAATTATACCAGGATTAGCTGTGCAAGATTGAAATTACAAACCAAACACTGGATAAAGCAATACTAAATTTTATACCATGCTGAGATAGACTTAAATGTTGTATCCTTTCTGATTTGTTACATGTAAGCACACAATTTGTCAGTTTCCTTTTTAATGTTCAGAGAGCAAAATATTTCTATTTTTTCGCCTAACAAAGAAAGAGAGTAGTTCAGGATAATGTTATCCATGAAGTAGGGTCTTTGCTTTGAGGATAGATATATTCATCATGATTGCTTTGTATGTCAGGCTAAACAGAAGCGGAATAATAACAAAATAAAGGATAAGGGTATTGATGAAAAATCTGCTGCGGTGGAGCTATATAAGATTGATCAGGATGGACCTATTTGTGATGGAAACGAGTACATGAACGAGGAGCCAGAACCAGTGCTTGGAAAACCAGATGTACTGGAAGCAGTATCGGATGTTTCTGATTCAATAGATTGTGTCCCTGAGGTAATTAATCCTGACTCTGATGACAGAGATGCAAGTCCTGTCAATTGGGATACTGACAGCTCGGAAGTTCATCCATCCACGGAAACTAGCTGCAGTGGGTTAAGTGACCTTTCAGCAGTGCAAAATGGGTTAGCAGGAAGGAGAAGTCCTGTAATGGATGATAGTTCATCGACATGTTCCACAGACTCAATTCCTTCAGTGGTTTCGAATGGGCCTTGGATGTCTTCGAACCATAAAAAGCAGAAATCGCCCAGCAGGTAACCTTCTTTTTCTTTGCCTTTGTGTGTGTGTGTGTGTGTGGGGGGGGGGGGGTTTCTAAATATATTTGAAATGTTTGTTGTATTTAAAATCGTGATGCTTCTACTTTTCAGAGGGAAAAACCAAAGAAACAAATCAAGTTGTAAAGCAGCAGATTGGGATAGTGAAACACTAAGTCAGCCAATGGATGCTGTTTCGGATGCAGGGCAGCTAAGTGATATACGTTGCAGGGTGCATGGATCTGAGTCTCAGTCTACTGTGCTTTTGTCGAGTGAGCAGCGAGACGTGAAGAAGGTTGTTATCTTCCCCGTACCCGTTCATTTTTTTCTAAAGAACAGGCGGATCATTATAATATACTTTTACCTAGGAGATAGTTGATGAAAATTTATTTTTGGTTCTTTTCTCTCCTTCAGTTAACTCTCATTATTTCACATTGCCATTATATCCTTAAATGCCTCTCCTTCCGTCATGTTTATTACATGGTTAACTAAAAAAGAAATGCAATAAAAGAAAAATATCTTGGAAAATGAGTTTCATGATCTTACTGTTCATGTAAGGATACTATTCTCAAAATGCTGGTAAACTGCCTCTATTTGTTAAGATGCGTATACCTTTCCGATTACGAGTTTATTGGAAATTTCTTTTCTGTAGATGCTACGTTTCTGTTGGTCTTCCAGTAGGTACCAATTTCATGCTGCTTTCTTACTCTGAGCAGGAAGTTGTAGCTTCGCCGCAGAGGAAGCCGAGGAAGGCTGAAACAGAGAGATCTTCCATGGAGAAGCCAAGTGTCCAGTCTTCTCCCAGAAGCCCTCCAAAGGATGCACCCTCTACTGTTCAGCAAAAGTCACAGACGAAGGTCCCAGTCACAAGTGATCCTATTTTGGTCAAAAGATCGTCTTCAGATGGTACCAAGCTTGTTGATAAACCAGTTCCGGTGTCTAATTCATCTGAAACTTCTGTCATGTTGAAGGTTGAAACTCCTAAATCTGTAGAGCCAAGGGTCAAGGATAAGCCGGTGCAGGCCACTTGTGTTACGGCTGGGAAGGCCCCGTCTCAACAAGTAACCGTGTCTGCTACAACAGAAAGTTTCAAATGGCAACAAGTGCCTGCCATGTCCAGACCTTTGTGTGATCCTTTAGTTCCTGGACCTAGGCCTGCTGCCCCTGTTGTTTCCATGGTTCAGACAATGCCATCACTGGCTCGTTCAGTGAGTGCAGCTGGCCGATTGGGTTCTGACCCTTCACCAGCAACACACAGTTATCTTACTCAATCCTACCGGAACGCAATTATGGGTAGTCCTGTTTCTGGAACTCCGCCTAGTTTTGGTCAACCTTATTCTCCAATTTCAGCAGTTAGTTCATCATACTCTCAACAGCCTCCGGTTTCTGGAAGTTCGGCTAGTTTTGGTCAGTCTCATTCTTCAATTTCAGCGGTTAACTCATCACATTCATACTCTCAACAACCTCCAGTGGTTTCTGCGGCGTTATTTTTACCGCAGGGCTTGGAAAGAACAGAACCTAGTTCTGTCAGACCAAGCTTTTCGTATGGAATGGTGAATAATGGCAGCTTGCAGAATGGACTGCAATGGGACAACAGCAGGAGTATGCCGCAAGATCATCCTTCTGCATCAAATGGAATTAGGAACTTTGATATGTTCAAAGCTGTAAACAGCAGAACACATGATCACCTTCCTGATTCTCTGGCATGCACGTCTGGAAGCGGGCCCCAGAGTATATCAGCTGCTGATGAATTTCCTCATCTTGATATTATTAACGACTTACTGAACGACGATCATGGAATTGGAAGGACTTCATCTATACCCGACTCAGGCTTTCAAAGTTATAGCACTGGGTTGCAGCATCTGAATCATGGGTTCGCTTTCCCAGGTGATATCGGCACGCCAGTTGATCTAGGTCCCTCATCGAGCTCTTGTAGGTTTGAACGATCGCGAAGTTATCATGACGTGTTCCAGCATAACTATCCTGGAGGCCTTTATGATGGTGCTAGTGATATGATTATGCAGCCCGATCCACGACTTATTAATGGACATCAGATCGATGGGTTAGTTCCTAACCAGTGGCAAATGATGGGTTCGGATCCGTCATTTCTTGGAGTGAGGAATGGGGCCATTGATGGTAGTCACCCGTATCCTGTCCCCGACTACTCGAACTTGTTGTGTGGTGTAAACGGATATGGAGTATTTAGGTCTTCAAATGGCCTTTGAGAGCTTCTAAGGTGGAGCCTAGCCTTGATTATTTTCCCTGTCTTCCTTTGTAATAGAAGAGTATTTTGGTCTTTATATGAAACATTTTGTATAGGGTGATTCTGCTTCTTTGTTTCAAATTTAACTTTAAAAAAACATGGCTTTGCTATTGCTCCAGATTGGTATTTGACATTATAGAAGTTTGGCCTTTTCTTATTCCTCAAGTTTGATGTATGCTATTAATCCTTATGCTGTTGTAACCAATATACTACAATAAAATTATATCACACAGCATTGCTTCAAGAGCTTTGGTTCAGTGGTGTAAAGATGCAACACATGATGTGTAAGTTAGATGCACGTCCACAACCCTGTCGCGGACAAAACCGTTTTTGAGTTGGGAGGAAGTAGCAATAAGATAAACTTCATTTCTACTTTTATCACTAAATGATATAATTTCAAATTCCATTATTTGCACTTGAGATCGTTATCATAAATTCCGAATCCATTAAGTTCAAATCTTGTATCCACCCCTACTTGACGAACCACCAATTAGCTGTCACATGAAACACGCATTTGAGTGTTTCTTCCTAGCAAATGTTCAAAGCTTCTTCAGATGAAATACACAAATTTTGTAACTCATCTAACCAATGACGACTATACACAATCAAGAGGTGTTAAGGGATATATCTCCATTTTAAACCAGATGTTTCGCACGAGTTTGAGTGTTGATAATGAAGAAACCTCTGAAAGAGCCTATTATGCCGGCTTGGCCTTTCACACAAGTGGAGACAAAAAAAAGTGTCTATAATAAAGACGTTTACTATCCGTTCTTGATTCAAGACACTTTTACTATAGTGTTCGAGTAGATACTGCTACTTTCTCTCGAACCATAATACTAATATATTTGATTAGATCATAAAATCTTTTATTTATCTTGAGATTTCTTTAATGTTAAGTTCAACACACTTCCATCATTATACCCCAAAAGAAAAAAAGGAACAACGACTATAACGAGCCTTGTGTTGCATGCGTTGATTTAGTTGGAAACGTTCCATACGAATTTTACTTTTTTCTTTTAGTCGCGCATGCATAAACTGAAACAACAGAAAAGCAGTAATTTGACTCTACCCGTGATATACACAGAATATACGCCGTGTATATCAAGGGCTGCCTTCGGGGAAATTGGACAGTTGGACCCTGATATACACGGTAGATATACACGGTGTATACATACCGTGTATATCACGGTTTATTGGCTTAGTTTAGGTAATGTTTGGTTGTAATTATTATTATACACTTGCCATAATTGTATTACCATAATTGTATAGTTAGTGTCCAAGTAGAATAAGGTTTTAGGAGTAGAATAGGAATAGGATTTTCCTATTATGGAAATATGTAAATTGTATATATACTCTTTCAATTAATGAAAATAATCAAGGAATTATTTCTTTCATGGTATCAGAAGTCTAGGTTAATATTTTTTCTTCCAAACTTTCCGTCCAAACAGTACGCCGGAATCCGAGCTCCCTTCTCTCGTTTTCCATGCCCGACGGTGTCTTCCTCTTCCCAAAATTTTTCGTCCAAATCCCTCAATCACGTATTGTTCTTTCGTTATGTCTACGTCAAAGAACATGTTTCACCCTGCCCTTACTGTTTCTATCATCAAGAATCATATCCCTATCATTCTTGAAATAGAAAACGACCAATAGGCGACGTGGGCCGAACTGTTCAAAGTTCACGCACGCTCGCATCAAGTCCTCCATCACATTGTCCCCGCGGCTCCTGCGGATATCGAGGTGCCCAAACTCGAGGATGATCCTAAGTTATGGACAACCCTTGATGCTACCGTTCTTCAATGGATTTACTCTACTATTTCTACCGACCTGTCGCAAACGATTATCGAACCAGAAGCTACGGCGATGGATGCTTGAAATAGAGTGCGTGATATATTCCAAGATAATCAAAATTCTCGTGTTGTTACCCTTGAGCAAGAATTCTCCCACGTCAATATGGAAGAGTTCCCCAACGTTTCAGCATATTGCAAAAGGTTGAAAGAATTAACGGATCAACTGCGCAACGTTGGTGCGCCTGTTACCAACGACCGTCTTGTTATTCAGATGGTTGCAGGCCTCTCTGAGGCCTATAGTGGCGTCGGTACGCTTCTTTGTCAGAGCAGTCCTCTTCCGTAATTTTATCAGGCCCGTTCCATGCTCACGCTCGAAGAAGGTGGATTAGCTAAGAAATCGGCCACTGGGGCCCCGCGTGTCGTCATGATGACCGAGTCTGATTTTTCTCCATCTGATTCCAATAATTCCGGCCAAAACCGCAATAACGGTGGCGGCAAAAAGGGTCAGAATCACAAAAATAATGGTCAAAACCGAGGAGGGAATAACGGGGGTGACAATGGGCCTCGGGGCAGTGGGCCGCAAGCCCACTGGCCACAGCCCTGGGCCTCTGGCCGTGGGCCTGGGCCCAACAACTAATATTAGCCGCCACATTCTCCTTACCCGATTTCAACATTCCAGCAGGCAGTCACTGGAACCCGAGAGCTACATCTGGATCGAGACAGCAAGCCGGCGTGCTTGGGCCTCGACCCCACCAGGCCCACCATTCCGCGGGACCCACCACTACCGATATTGAAGCCGCGATGCACACACTTGGATTAAATCCCTCGGACATAAATTAGTACATGGACACCGGAGCCACTACCCACATGACGTCCGACCAAGGTACTTTCTCGTCTTATTCCAATTTGAGCAGTAATCGTGGTATAATTGTTGGTAACGGCAATTCAATTCCAATTTGTGGTTACGGTCATAAAACTTTGTCTCCCCCCCCCAATCCACCTATTGTCTTGAAAAATATCATTCATGCCCCTAAGTTAATTAAAAATTTGGTCTCTGTCAGTAAATTCACCACTAATAATTCTGTTTCTGTAGAATTTTATCCTTTTGGGTTTTTTGTGAAGGATTTCAAGACGGGGATTCCTCTCATGAGATGTGATAGTTGGGGAGATCTTTATCCTATCACGCCCACCTCCGGTCTCTCGAGTCCAGCCTTGCCATCATCTTTTGCAGCCCTTGCTCCTTCCTTGTGGCATGCTTGTCTAGGACATCCGGGGTCGTCTATTTTTTCTTCCTTAGATAAAAATAATTTTATTTCTTGTAAGGGTACGCGTAGTACTCAGATTTGTCAATCTTGTTCTTTAGGAAAAAATGTTAGATTGTTGTTTGTCGACTCTAATTCTCATACTTTAATGCCATTTGATATTATTCATAGCGATTTATGGACATCTCCCGTTATCAGCTCTTTGGGCCATCGATATTATATTCTTTTTTTGGATGACTATTCTAATTTTTTATGGACTTTTCCGTTAGCGAAAAAATCTCAAGTTTTTTCCACCTTTTTAAAATTTAGAGCTTTCATCCATACCCAATTCGAACGGGAAACTAAGAATATTCAACGTGATAATGGGAAAGAATATGATAATGGGTTGTTTCGGGATTTTTGTGTTAATAATGGTATCAATTTTCATTTTTCTTGTCCTGATACGTCCTCACAAAATGGGAAAGCCGAACGCAAAATTCGTACCATTAATAACATTGTCCGAACTTTATTGGTCCATTCTTCCACCCCTCCGTCCTTTTGGCATCATGCTCTACAAATGACTACTTATCTTCTTAACATTCTTCCTACCAAAGGTTTGACATATTCTTCCCCTCTTCAAATATTATATAATAAGACTCCTTCGTATTCACATCTTAGGGTCTTTGGGTGCTTATGTTATCCACTATTTCCGTCCACCACAATTAACAAACTTCAGACCTGTTCTACCCTTTGTGTGTTTTTGGGTTATCCGTCTAATCATCGTGGTTACAAATGTTTTGATTTATCGTCTAATAAAATCATCATTATTCGCCATGTTATTTTTTATGAATCCCAATTTTCGTTTGCTAAGGTAAGTAGTCCAGTGCCTAGTTCGTATAATTTTTTAGATAACGATGTCTCCCCATATATTATCCACCATTTTCGGACCTGTCCCGCACCCAAATTCCTCCAGCGGGCCCACTGCCCGCAAGTCCTTTAGTCACTGTCTCGGGTGCAGCAACTGGGCCAAATATTCAGCCCAGTTTTTTACCACTACTCTTGGGTCCTGCCACTGTTACAGGTTCTCGGGTTGGGCCAGCAAGCCCACTACCTGCTGGCTCATCTGCCACCCTTCCGCCTTTGACCCAAAATCCACCCAATTCTCCCCCGACTCACAGACCGGTCACTGGTATTTTTAAACTGAAAATACATTTTAATTTAAATTCTAATGTTCTTAAATCACCCTTGCCCCGTAATCCTGTGACTGCTTTAAATGACCCGAATTGGAAAATTGCTATGACTGACGAATATAATGTTCTTATTGATAATAAGATGTGGGAGTTGGTTCCCCATCCATCTAGTGTTAATACTATTCGGTTTATGTGGATTTTTGCTCATAAAGACAATTTTGACGGTTTTTTTGCAAGGCATAAAGCTCGTCTTGTAGGTGATGGTAAGACTCAGAAGGTTGGTGTGGATTGTGGTGAGACATTTAGTCTGGTGGTCAAGCCGGCTACCGTTCGCACTGTGCTCAGCTTGGCTCTTTAAAAAACATGGCACATTCATCAGTTAGATGTGAAGAATATTTTCTTACATGGTGATATTAAAGAGATAGTCTATATGCATCAGCCATTGGGGTTTAGGGATCCCAAGTATCCTCATCATGTCTGTTTATTGAAGAAGTCCTTGTATGATCTTAAGCAGTCCCCCCCCCCCCCGGGCTTGGTATAAGAGGTTTGCAGACTATGTTTTGACTATTGGGTTTTCTCACAGCAGGTCTGATAATTAATTATTCATATATCGTCGTGGTTCTTCCTTGGCTTATATACTATTACATGTGGATGATATTATCTTGACTGCCTCTTCTGATGCATTACGCCAGTCTATCATGACAATGTTCAATTTTGAGTTTGTTATGAAAGACTTGGGCCCTTGAGTTACTTTTTGGGGATTCCTGTCACTCGTCATGCATGTGGGTTATTCTTATCACAAAGGAAGTATGATGTTGAGATCATTGAGCGAGCTGGTATGTCCTCATTCAAGTCTACTTCCACTCCAGTTGATACTAAACCCAAGTTGGGTGCTTCGACTGGCTCACCTTACGAGGATCCGACCCGCTATCGCAGTCTTGCAGGGGCTCTTCAGTATTTGACTTTCACGAGACCAGACATTACGTATGTCGTACAATAGGTGTGCTTGTTTATGCATGATCCTAGGGTTGAACACATGAATGCGCTCAAACGCATTATTCGATACATCCAGAGGACACTTGACTATGACTTACATTTATATCCATCTTCGATATCTACACTTGTCTCGTATACATATGCTGATTGGGGTGGTTGTCCGGATACCAGACGTTCCACGTCCGGCTATTGCATGTTTCTTGGTAATAACTTGGTCTCATGGTCTGTGAAGCGTCAGTCTACATTGTCACGTTCTAGTGCAGAGGTCGAGTATCGAGGGGTGGCCAATGTGGTCTCTGAATCATGTTGGTTACATAATCTTCTTTTAGAGCTTCATTGTCTTATTCAGAAAACTACCTTGGTTTATTGTGATAATGGTAGTGCCATCTACTTTTCTGGTAATCATGTTCAACACCAGCGCACTAAACATATCGAGATGGATATTCACTTTGTTCACAAAAAGGTAGCTCGTGGACAAATACGCATCTGCCATGTTCTTTCCATGTATCAAATTGCAGACATCTTTACAAAGGGTCTTCCCTCGGTCTTTTTTGAAGATTTTAGGGACAGTCTCAGCGTACGAAGACCGCCCGCTATGACTGCGGGGGTGTGATAGATACTCGTGATATACACGGAATATACGTCGTGTATATCACAGGCTGCCTTCGGGAAATTGGACAGTTGGGCCGTGATATACATAGTGTATACATACCGTGTATATCACGGTTTATTGGCTTAGTTTAGGCAATGTTTGGTTGTAATTATTATTGTACACTTGCCATAATTGTATTACCATAATTGTATAGTTAATGTCCAAGTAGAATAAAGTTTTAGGAGTAGAATAGGAATATGATTTTCCTATTATGGAAAGATGTAAATTGTATATATATTCTTTCAATTAATGAAAATAATCAAGAGATTATTTCTTTCAGACTCTTCATCTGATTTTATGGACACGAGCCGTAGCGGCCTGGCCGGAGATGTTGGTGCAGGGAGAAGCACCGGAAGGTGGAACAGGACCTCTAGGCAATGATGTTAAAAGGGTATTTTCTTGTTTCAACCATTTTCCCATATCCAAGGCCTTGATGCTTTTGCTAATAATAAAACATTTGGAGTAGAGCAAATGGAGAATATAAGTAAGAATGTAACAAATCTTTTAAGAAGCACCATGATACTTTTATGTAATAATAGTGTAAAAAAACCCTTTTTTGAACTTTGTTTTTTGGTGAGGAAGAGAGTTTTGAAGGCAGGAGAAAGTTAATTATAGGCAAAAGGGGAATTGAATGAAAATACAAGGTAGTTTGATTTATTTATAGGCAATATGGATATAGTTTAATTAGGGTGTCCAAAGACTATGAATTTCTTTGAAGTTTACGTTTAAACAGTGTCAGTATATATAATATTTTTACACCATTAGATCATCCAAAGAATATCTACAAGTAAGTTTCCTTAAAACATGAGATTTACAATCTTAAAAACAAAATATGTTGCATGTTATAACAAATAAAAATGACATAATAATATAAGAATTATTTACATTTATGTGTGTTTTTATTCAAGTTTGACTTGGAAAAAAATGGGTTTTTTAGATGTTGACTTTGGCCATATACAGGGTAAGAACTAGGAATGTTGAATTGAGAAATTTTAACTTCAATTTTGACATTCCAAAAAAGACACGGATTCTTGGGCACCAAATAGCATTTATTAATGATGGAAGATTGAAAAGAAAACCATGAAAAGAAAATGTTTCCTACTAACTTTTTTGTACATTATATACGTGTGTTGATGTAACTTGTTTAAGTCGTATACTTTGACGTGGAAAATGGCAAGTACTAGGTATTGTTAAAGACTGAATTGATATGAAGACCAAGAATAGAGAAGAAAATATAAAAATATAATTTAGTTTAAACAAGTTACATGTCTAAAAATATAATTTAGTTTAAACAAGTTACATGTCTAATCCAAAGGAAGCCACCACCATGGGATCCATTCATCTTTATTATATATAGAATGATGAACGAAATTTCTTCACTTTTTATCAAAGGGCTCGAGTTCGAGTTTTAGTAATGGAGAAATACTTAGTAGCAAATACTTTTTTCTTTAATAACTCTACATGACGTGGATTTGAATAATTCGGCCAATTAAATCTGAATAATTGAATGTACCAATTCTTGAATGCATGTTATGAGAGAATATATATATTCATGTGGTAGTTTCTCAGATTTTACACATGTAATACAAGTTTCTTATGTTTCTCCAAGTAAAGCTCTTCACATCTCAAGCGCTTATTGTGTCGGCTTGGTGTTTCAATAAATAGAGACAAAATAAAATGTCCATCATAAATTAAAGACATTTGCTGACTGTTCTTGATTCAACATACTTTCATTGTATATCCGAGTAGATATTGTTGCTTCCTCTCGAACCATAAGTCCATAATACTATTACATTTGATTAGATCATTGAATCTTTTATTTCTACACACATTTTATGGTATATACCCCAAAATAAAAAAAAATAAAAAAATAAACAACGACTACGACCCTTGTGTTGCATGCGTTGATTTAGTTGGACATAGATTTTGTATGGAACATAAATTAATACACATGAGTAGTAGTATTTAATCACACAATCTTTTCCATGTTGCCTGGTAATGTAGCAAGGAAAATTGAAAACTCATTTCAGATATAAATCAGGAATTAATCGAAATTCACCATTCACAATGAAACGTTTAAAGAATAAAGTAATTCACGACCTTAAATAAATTTTTCTCTATCTCTATTTACATCAATTACTTGGATTTACAATCAAAGTTATATATGCGCACACTATACAGCATCAAAAGAAAATGAAACAAACCAAAGAATTAAAAAATAGTGATACAATAGCAAAGAATCTAATTAAATCATGTAATGGTAGACTAATACTATATACACTACTGAAATTCCGATGAATGTATTTGTTGAAATCCGTTGGAAATTCACTTGTCGGAAACATATTTGAACGGAAATCACGAATTTCCAACGGGTTTAGAACGAAACATCCATTGAAAATTTGCTTGTCAGAAATGTTTCTGACGGAAACAAGTTGTATTGTTAGGAATGCTACTTGGACTTTCTGTTCCATGAGATTATTCACGTTCCATCGGAGTTTTGACTATCGATTCACGGACATGAGCCGTCGCGGCCCTGGCCGGGAATGTTGGTGCAAGGAGAAGCACCGGAAGGTGGAACAGGACCTCTAGGCAATGATGTTAAAAGTGTGTTTTCTTGTTTCAACCATTTTCCCATATCCAATGGCCTTGATGCTTTTGCTAATAATAAAACATTTGGAGTAGAGCAAATGGAGAATATAAGTAAGAATGTAACAAATCTTTTAAGAAGAACCATGATATTTTATGTAATTTAGTGTGAAAAGTTGAAAACACCTTTTTTGGACTTTGGTTTTTGGTGAGGAAGAGAGTTTTGAAAGTATAGGAGAAAGTTTATAGAGGTTGTTGAGAGATTGCAAGGGGAATTGAATGAAAATACAAAGTAGGTTGATATATTTATAGGCGTACATGGATATAGTTTAATTAGGGTGTTCAAAGATTATGAATTTCTTTGAAGTTTACGTTTTATACATTGTCTTTCTTTGAAGTTTACGTTTTATACATTGTCAGTATAAACAATTTATTTACACAATTAAATCATCTAAATGATATTTACAGATAAGTTTTTTTAAAAACATGATATTTAAAATCTTGAAATAAGAATATTGTCTGGTAGAAAAGGTAAAAGTGACATGATAGGTTAAAAAAATATTTATATTAACGATGTATATAATGTAAACTCGATCATTTATTTATGTGTGTTTTTATTTAAGTTTGACTTGAAAAAATGTGTTTTTAGATGTTGACTTGGCCATAGGGTAAGAACTTGAAATGTTGAATTGAGAATTTTAACATCAAATTTGACATTCCAAAAAAGACACGGATTCATGGGCACCAAACAACATCTCTTAATTATGGAGGTTTGAAAAAAACATAAAAAAATAATGTTTCCTAATTCCTATTGACTTTTGTACATATGTACTTGTAACTTGTTTAAATCGTATACTTTGACGTGGAAAATGAAAAATACCAGGTCTTGTTAAAACTGAATTGATATGAAGACCAAGAATAGAGAAGAAAATATAAAAGAGATACTTTAGATTAAACAAGTTATCTTCACGATTGGTTGTCATGACATGTCAAATTCAAAAGAATTCAAGTTGTGTAGTGGGATAGATGAGATATTTTTACTCTTAAATAAAAGTTTTATGTTTGAGTTTTGAGGGTGGAATTAAAAAAATCTTGATATGGAATGTTTATCCCTTGTTATGAACCCCACACAATGCAAATCTAAATTGGTTGGGCCAATAGATACCAGATAATAAATGGAGTAGTATTACACAAAAAACAAAAACAAAGAACTTACGACTCATGAGTGAGGATTTAATGGATCATGTCTACCATTTCCCACCAAGGCATCTTGAAAGTGAATCGTATTCCATGGATATGATATCTATCTGATTAATACACGATCTGTACAAGAGACATTTGCTTCTTAACCGTAAAATACTTGCACAAATAGCTATATCAAATAGGAATTGTCTTTATATGATTTCGAACGAAATTATAAAGGAAGTAGATTGGAAAGAATCCACCAGAATAATTTAAATGGAGTTTCCCGGAGAATGAACTCCGAGAAGGTAGAGTAGAAATTAGTATGAGAAAATATGCTAAAGTAGTCAAAATAAATGAACACGTCCAATTAAATAAAAAAAGAAAGAATAGATAGGTCCCCACAACTTTTGAATTCGCCACTGGGGAATTCACACGAAAGGGAACGAGGAATTCTCAATGAAAAAAGTGCTCTCTGAACCGAACGTGAAAGTCATTTTCCATCAGACGACTTTTCCTCAGCTTTCGTGTCACCAGAAATTCTTTTTCGTTTATTGGGAGACTGAATTCAAAAGGCTTTGTCAAGCAGGCATGATTGTCACGTCGATCGACAGTTAAGAAATACTATCTCCGGGGCCCTCACTTTAGGGATATCTTTCACCGTTGACAGACATGGTTCAACACCGATAACGCAATTCCGGGAGGAGTCAATTTTTACAGCACTCGTCGTACAGTGAGTATGATGGAGTTGACGAACACCAAGCAAAGGAAAGATGAACCAGTAGTGGACTCATCAATCAGTGGCGAGCATTAAGTTTAGATTGCAAGGATCGCCTCTCATAAACTTCTACCGTTGAGATGTGCACCCAAGGAATGCATAAAAAATTTTAATCTACTTTTGTCATTTAATTGACATAGACCCCATTTCTCTAATAAAATGAGGATACTACATTGGGAATAGCCGGAATAACTCAGTTGGTAGAGCAAAAGACTGAAAATCCTCGTGTCACCAGTTCAAATCTGACTCCTGGCACATGATTAATTTGTATGAATCTTTCTTACCTAGAATTAATTTCGAATTAATTGATATGAATCAACATACATATTCTTTTAGAGTCTAGATTAGAATAATAGCTTTATCGAGTTTGGCTCTGCCTAAGCCGGTCAAAGAGAATATATGAGAAGGGGGAAGATCCCTAGCTATTAGATATTGAAAAAGAGATTGTTTGATGTCCACTCGGCAAGTCTTAAATCCTATATTTTTCGTTTAAACAATTGTTTATCCTGACCCGCCTTTTGAGGATTGCCCAGATATTTAATCCTCTATTATTTTCATAATCAAACCAAATACCGTGTAATTAGGATGTAAATATAATTAGTATATTCTTAGGATAGTCTACCATAATTGTAGCCTAGAGTTAGTCTTCTAGTGATGTACATATTATTGTATTCATGGAATGAAATGAACATGGAAAATATTTTCTTCAAATTACATAATCCAAATTGTTGGACTTTATATGTTTTGGTGATTGATAAAAAGGTTTGGGTCAAATAAGTGGGTCGGACCAAATGCATAAACATGGAACAAGTTGGCTAGGTTAAATGAATCAGGTAAGCAGTTTCATGTTCTATTCAGAGTCTAGTTGTGATAGGATTCTTGGAATAAATAAGTCTCGTGATATTAATATCGTATACAATAAATAAGTCTCGTGATAAGTCTCTTCAATAAAACTCTTATGCTTTCACAACTCTCTTCAAGCATATCTATTGTGAAAGCATAAGAGTTGCCTCCATCTCAAACATTATCACTCTTCAAGACCTTATACAATAAGTGTTTGTGACTAATCCGTTTGACTTTGCAGTGTTATTTATATGCAAATCTTTTATTGAAGAGACTTACGCACTTACATTAAGAGTAAAAGCAAAAATCAAGCAAATAAGCGGGAGCATATTTGAGAGACTTCTGACTAGCTGTTGAAGTGTTGCCTGATACAAAAAATCAGATTGAAGAACCTCTTTCATATTCATACGTTTTACGGTCTTCAACTCTAGATATCTTATATTAGGATTGTGATTGAGTTATACCTATTTTAAAGTAACACAAATGAATTCATATATTATACTTTGTGTTCGTTGCTGCATTTCAGAGTCTACTTTCTCAATTCAGAACTTACAACGTCTAATTGAATCAACTACAAAAAACATGGATTTGTGAGTTGCATATAGGGGCATGTATAACTAAAGATTAGGCCTTATTTTGCTTTAAGAATTAAGGAACTTTTTTTCATCGACTTCAAGATAGGGGGGAAATTGTTCAATGTTTTGGATAAATTATACTTCTTTCGTTTCAGTCACTTTACTATGTGAACATTGACTAAATTTCAGAATATATTTTTCAAATCATATATCATGACAAAAATTGCTACTTAATTATAGTAATTTTAGTATACTTTTTTTATATTTAAATTATGATTTTTAATTTTTGAGTTGATATGATTTGATTTAGCTTCAAAAATTAGTCAAGCTGACTCTTGAAAAAGGAAAAAGTTTTTTTATTGTATCATCTATTGATGTACCTCATAGTTGAGTTATGCCTTCCTTAGGTTTCAAATGTGATGTTGCACCTGATTATTTAAATTTAACCTTTACGTCGACAGAACGAGATAATATATTCTTTGTTTGAATGGTACTTGATTTATAAAGAATAATTCTTTTGAAGTTATACGAAACACTTATTATTATCTATATTAAGGACAACTAGCCATGCATATATAGTCTAAACTAAACCAATAATATGTCTGTTCTCACTGCTGTCCCCTGAAGAGTTGTCTTTGTTCCTTAATAAAAGAAGGAGAAAAAAGGTAAAAAGTTGTTCTACTGAGTATCTATTCAAAATTTGGGGGAATTATTTTCTAACCTGGCAAAATAATTTCAATTATTATTATCTATATTAAGGGCAACTAGCCATGCATAGTCTAAAGACAACCTTAATGATTTGCTCGTCAAAGTCATGATTATGGAAACATCTATCAAAAAAGTAAAAGAAGCACATTACAATGATAAACAAAAAAAGATAGCCTCTTCTCACTTATATATAAAGGGCTTCTGAAATAAAATTGAGAAATGGCCTTACCCTTACAAAAAATGAAGCAACTCTTTTCTCTGTCTATGTTCAAGTATCCTAAAATATGCCAGAATATCAGTTCCAAATAAATTAAAATCGGCTATATGAATCTTCACCGTTCAAAGAAAGAAATGGGTAAAAAAACAAGATTTGTTAAGGAGAATGTTGTCTGGTTCGTGACCAATTAAGTGTCGACTTTGATCACTTAAATGATCTCGGACCAGGCTTCATTCCCCTCAACTCAATGTTTTTAGCATTTCCAGGAGTGTCGTCGACTATTTGGCAGAAACAGGATTTTTACCAAAGGCCTCATCATCTACTATATATATAATAATAATAATAATAATAATAATAAAAATCTTAATGTTATATATAGTTCTGAGCTCTCTCAAACCAAGGAAGAGCTCTTTATCTGCAGTAATGGCAATTTTCTTGTTTGTTTGACAGCTAAAGAAGAAGAACAAGAGAGAGCAAGCCATTGATATTGCTGATCATCTCATCTTCGAAATTAATCTGCAGGTAATAATTAATTAGTACAAAACTTGTTGGAAAACTAGCTAGCATTATCTTTTTTTTTCTAATTCTTGATTATAATTACACTTCTTTGTACAGGATCTTGACATGTTTGGGAAATGCTAAGTATAATGTCTCGATTTATTTTTCAGCCATAGAAGTGTGTAAGAGAAGATATTTGAACAATCAGGTCATTTATACCGTCATTATACATAAACATTAGGGTAAATTAATAACCTACTAAATAGGTTAAACCATACGGATAGCAGGTGCGGAACCACGTTCAAGGTTCAGTTGAATCCGCTTCGTAGATTAAGACTGTAGGAAATATTCTTCCTTGATTTTATTCATTAATGATTTACAATATAAATAGTGTTACAGAAATATTTAATTTGCTACAAACTAGGTAACTAATCAATCCTAATTACAAGAGAAATATAATTCTACCTAATATAGGAAATGTACAATTAATTATTGTGGAAATATTCTATTACACCCCTGCAGTCGAAGCGGGAGGTCGGCATATGCTGAGACTGTCCTGAGAGTCTTCAAATAAAACCAGCAAAAGACCTTTTGTAAAGATGTCGGCAATCTGATAACGTGACGGGACATGTAATACACGTACTTGTCCACAAGCAACCTTTTTGCGAACAAAGTGAATATCCAACTCAATATATTTAGTGCGTTGGTGGTGAACCGGATTCCCTGAGAGATAAATTGCACTAACATTATCACAATAAACCAATGTCGCCTTCGGAATCGGACAATGGAGATCTAAAAGAAGGTTCCGTAGCCAACAAGATTCAGACACCACATTGGCAACTCCTCGGTATTCTGCTTCGGCACTGGATCTGGACAAGGTTGCTTACCGTTTTGAGGACCAAGAGACCAAATTATCATCAAGAAATACACAATAATCAGACGTGGAACGTCTTGTATCCGGACAACCACCCCAATTGGCATCTGTGTATGAAATAAGAGTGGTTGTCGAAGACGAATATAAATGCAAGCCATGATCGAGAGTACCCTGAATATAACGCAAAATACATTTGAGAGCATACATGTGATCCTCCATCGGGTTATGCATGAATAGACAAACTTGTTGCACACCATAAGAGATGTCGAGCCTCGTGAATGTGAGATACTGCAGGGCCCCTGCAAGGCTGCGGTAATGTGATGGATCGGCATATGGCTTGCTGAAAGAAGCACTCAACTTCGGTTTAGTGTCAACCGGAGTGGAAGACGGCCTACACGATGACATGCCAGCTCGTTCAACAATCTCTATTGCATACTTCTTTTGGGATAAAAATAAATCACATGCATGACGTGTCATAGCTATCCCCAAGAAGTAACTCAGTGACCCTAGATCTTTCATTGCAAACTTAGAGCCAAGCGGTGACATGATAGACTTGCGATTGGCATTAGAGGAGGCAGTTAAGATAATATCATCCACATACAAAAGAATGTAAGCAATATCATTACCCTGACGGTAGATGAATAAAGAATGATCAGACCTGCTGTTAGAAAATCCAATATGTGAAACGTAATCTGCAAACCTCTTGTACCAGGCCCTAGGAGCTTATTTGAGCCCATATAATAATTTCTTCAGCAGGCACACGTGATCAGGATAAGTAGGGTATATGTACCCCATGGGCTGATACATGTACACTATTTCATTGAGGTCTTCATGCAAAAACGCATTTTTACATCAAGCTGATGAAGCGGCCATGCCTTCGAAATAGCCAGACTGAGGACCGTCCTGATAGTTGTCGGTTTAACCACCAGACTAAAAGTCTCACCGCAATCTATACCAACTTGTTGAGTCTTCCTATCACCTACAAGACGGGTTTTGTGCCTCTCAAATGTACCATCAGATTTTTCTTTATGACTAAAAATCCACATAGATCGAATCACATTAACATCAAGGGACGGGGCACCAAATCCCACGTCTTATTATTAATAAGAGGATTAAATTCATCATCCATAGCTATTTTTCAATTCGGGTCATTAAGGGAAGACACAGGATTACGGGGCAATGGTGACTTGGCAATATGGGTGTGAAGAGCGTATTTTTTATTTGGCTTAAAAATCCTGTGTTGACTACGAGTGACATGCCGTTGGGCCAGAATTGGAGTCGAGTCAGATGAGAGTGACAGATCGCAAAGAAGGTCGATGGACTGGATCGCCAAGCGGTGGTGGGTTGAGACCAGTGATCGCCCGCCATCGGGCCTCTTAGGCGATGTTTGCTAGCGAGAGGCTCAATTTGGACCAAAGAACCGCGGGGCTCGGTAATTGGGCTAATACATCGGGACACGTTGGACCTGTTTGAGAGGCTAATTTATGAATCAAACACGGGGTATGCTATCATCAAGAAATTCATAGGCAGGAGGCCCGAAATAATGTAATTTGGCAAAAGAAAAATTTGTTTCATCAAAAATTACGTGACGACTTAAGATAATTTTATTAGAGGATAAGTTGAAACATTTGTAACCACGATGATTTGATGAATATCCCAAAAAAAAACACGGAGTTGACCGGGGTTGAAGTTTATTGATGGTAGTAGAAGGAAAGAGAGGATATCATAAGCACCCAAAAACTCATAAATGAGAATATGATGGTCCCTTAGGTATAAAATTTTGAGTGGGATTGGTAGGCTATTTGTTTGCTCGGAAGTATGTTCATAAGATAGGTTGTCATTTGTAACACATGATGCTGAAAGGATGGTGGTAGACATGCATGGGCAAGTAAGGTTCTAACAATATTGTTAATGGTTCGAATTTTTCTTTCTGCTTTTCCATTTTGAGATGATGTATGTGGACACAAGAGACAAAACGACAAACCATTAGTTTTGCAAAAATTCCAAAAAGGTCCATTATCAAATTCTCTATCATTGTCACACATAATATTTTTAATATCCCGTTCAAATTGAGTGCGGATGTATGCTCTAAAGGATAGAAATGTGAAAAAAAACTTGTGACTTTTTAGATAAAGAAAATGTCCCACAAAAAAATAGAGTAATCATCCAACAACAGAAGATAATATTGATGGCCCGAAGAGCTCAAAATGGGAGATGTCCAAATATCACTATGAATAATATCAAAAGGCATAACAGTACGAGACTTAGAAGCAACAAAATGCAACTTAACATGTTTTCCAAGAGAACAAGAATGACAAACATGAGAACTATGAGGTTTAGTACACTCAATAAATTTATTTTGTTTAAGGGAAGCAAAAATAGATGCTCCTGAATGACCCAAACGTTCATGCCATAAAGAAGGTGCTAAAGCTTCAAAAGTGGATGGTAATTTGGCTTGATATATGGTTGTCGTGATTGGATAAAACTCGCCCCGACTATCACATCTCATTAGACGCATCCCCATCTGAAAATCCTTCACGTAAAACCAAAAAGGATAAACAAAACCCCAATTATCAATGGTAAATTTTCTAACTGAAATCAAGTTTTAATTATTTGAGGTGCGTGAAGGATATTTTTCAAAATTAACGGTGAGTTCGAGGGAGACAAGTTTGTAGTACCATAACCACGAATTAGAATTGAATGACTATTTCTGACAATTATACCACCGTTATAGCTCAAATTAAAATAGAACGAGAGATTACCTTGTGAGGATGTCATATGAGACGTTGCACCGGTGTCCATGTACCAGTTTGCGTTAGGCGAAGTAAGCCCAAGAGTGTGCATCGCGGCCTCAATATATGTCGGGGTCTCCACTGCCGAGTGGGCCTGCTGCCACTGGCTCGGCAGTGGCCCAAGGATTCCAGTGCCGGATTGCTGGGCTTGTTGGCTCATCCATTGTGCCTGGGTTGCTGGTCTGGTCGTGGGCATCGCTAATTTCCAGCGGGGAATGGGTTGGGAGGCACGACCTAGGGCCACTACCATGCCCACAGTACCGACCCATTGTCCTACTAGGCTGGTTGTTGATGTTGGCCGCCGCCCTTGCCTCCACCTCCACCGCGGCGGTTGTCGCCGCCTTTTCCACCACCGCGGTTTTTGTTCCCGTTATCGCCGTTTTGGTGGCAAATTTTTAAATTGTGACGAATTCTCATCTGATGGAGTGGCAACCAAGGAAAAATTGGACACAGTGGTTGTTTTCTTGGCAAACCCCGTTTCTGCGAGGAAGAGCATAGAACGTGCTTGGTATAATAGCGGAAGTGGATTGCTTTGACGGATGAGCATACCTACTCCACTATATGCGTCAATAAGGCCGACAACCATTTGTAACACGAGCCGATTGTTAGTTACCGGCGCCCCGATGTTCTTGAGTTGGTTTGACAGAACCTTGAGTCGTTGACAGTATGCGGACGCATTGGGAAAATCCGCCATATCAGTGGTGGAAAATTCCTGCTCAAGTGTGACGGCCCTGAAATTCTTATTGTCTTGGAATATGTCACGTAAATGTTTCCAAGCTTTCATAGCCGCGGAATCAGGCTCAAGAATAGTATGTAGTAAATCACTCGAGATTGTGGTGTAGATCCACCGGAGGACTGTTGCATTAAGGGTCAACCATAATTCCTTCTCATCATCGGTCTTCGACACCTTCTCCTTGCCTTTTTCTGACGGAATTATGTGATGGATAACCCGATGTGAGTGATAATGGATTTTGAAGAGTTCTGCACATGTCGCATAATGGATGTTTTCCATCTCAAGAGTGATGGAGATATGATATTTGATGTTGGAGACAGCAAGGGCTGGATGAAAATTGGATTTTGAGTCAGACATGGCTGTCGGATAGAGAAGGGAGGCCGGCAGCGCAAGGAAGAAGGGGAGGAGGGGGGCGACTGTATTGAGAGAAAAATTTAGGGTTTAGGATCTCTCCCTAGAATCTGATACTATGTAGGAAATATTCTTTCTTGATTTTATTCATTAATGATTTACAATATATATAGTGTTACAGAAATATTTATTTTGCTACAAATTAGGTAACTAATCAATTCTAATTACAAGAGAAATATAATTTTACCTAATATAGGAGATGTACAATTAATTAATGTGGAAATATTATATATAACTGATGTTGAATTCGGTGACCTAATAGTGTAAAAAAAAATTATTTTAACGATTTATATAACTTAGAGAATATATGAAAACAAAGTTGCCTTTACATACAGTTAATACTAAGAGTCTTTCACAATGAACTTTGCTTGCAGAAAGTTGCAAAGGATATAGGGTTCATTTAGGGATTTCTTTTCTCTGTTCACTCTATAAGGCTTTAGTATGATGTGAGAATTTACTTGAATGTGTGTCTCTTTTCATCTTGAGACTTTTCATCATTAACATTTAGCCCCTTTTAAAGCTTTCTACGAACATTGGGTCAGCTGGTTGGGTCACTTTTGCATGAATATTCTTTACAACCATATGGCTTGTGTCTAGATATTCTTTTGGCTAATGCAAAAACTCCAAAATCTAAAACGTTGGTTAGAGTTTCAAACCTCCCTTTAAAGGAGCGGCCACAGTGAATTGTAATTGTGAAAAGATTGAAAAATCTGATCAATGACCTAAAAGGCAAACCAGTGAGTTTATGTTCTATATACTAAATGAAAGTTATTTACATGGTCAGATCACTTATTGTACATGTAAATCTCTTGACATGCGCTAATTAGTAATCTTTTAAAAAAAATTGACAACCTGCTATCATATATAAGTTAAAATTCACTGATAGTATAAAAAAAAACTTTTATAACGTCAGTGCATCAAATTTTAATACCTCTGTTTGATAAACATTGATTCGTATAGCCTAAAAAATTAATGGTAAATAAAATGCAACAATATATCACCTTCTGATTTAAATCTTCTTTTAAACCCCATTCGTTATGTGAGAGTTGAGTTAGAGTTACTAAATCTTTATTGAAATCTCATGTGTATATACTATAGGTAGGCCTAAATCTCAAATAGGTTGAGTCGATAAAATGGATTTCATTGAATATTATCACTTCATTTAAGCTCATCTCAGGTCAATATTTGTACAAATACGATTGCCTAATAAACATATAGATTTGGGAGTTATCTATGATTTAATCGTATTATGCTTGTAAGTAGTTCGTTATTGTTGGAACAAAATGTTCCTAGGCAAAAAATTACTTTTAGAAGAGTCAAAAGAATGGAAGAGAGACAACTTGAGTGTATATGAAGAAAAAGCAATTCCTTTGTTGGATAAAGCCCATCATTAAAATGGAAAATTGATTGTTCAAACCCTTTGATTACTTTCTTTTCTTTTCGATGAGTTCACTATACTTGATGGAAGTTCTTGTAACAAGAAAAGAAAGAACCATTCAGAGAAAAACTTTTTTAGAAAAGAAATTATTTGTGGAAGCTTCAAAGATTTGTTGAGTATCAAAAACTAAAAAGCTGCAAAAGTATAGCAATAATGAAAAGGGCAGATTTATAAGTAATGGACCTTTAACTTTTCCTTTTCTCTTTGTTTTTTAGCTTACATAGGCATGATGTAGTTCATGACACAAACCTTATAAATCTTGAAATTATTCTAAACCATATATGACATAATTGTGTCTTCACTTGAGTGCATATCATAAAAAATATCTTGATCTTTGCAATTTCCCATTTGAAGTTTTGTTAGAGATGATTGTTAGGGAGATGTGCTACACCATGATAGAATGATGCCCTATATTCGTTTCATCATTGTTGAGTCTATTCAAAGAGGAATGCGATGCCTTCCATAACTTTCTCCACGACAAAAAATACAGAGTTAACCTTAGCAATGGAGAAGGGAACAGCAACACTACTAAAAGTACTAGATGAACAAGAGCGCAAACTAGATACAAAGTATCTAGTTACAAAGTATGGTAAAGTCAAATGTGGTGAATTTCATAACTTACCCAAGCGAAATATAAGATAGTTCTCTTTTGTAACTCTCTAATCAAGTGGGAAGTTATGAAATAGACAAAGGTTTGGATGAGAAAACGTAATTGCAGGGTCAGAGCTAGCCTTCATTATTGTGGAGACACACGATGCCCTGCATGTCTTATTTGGTGGCTAGCAAGTTCTTTTCAAGAGACTATTTGTGATAGGAGATTTGTGAATGAATAAAACAAAAGAGATGGACGTCTAAATCTTTTTTCTATTTGAAAGTGTCATAGGAGATCATAGAGTACTTTCATCGTGAATCAACAAACAACATATCCAGTGTAATCCCGCAAGTGGCGTCTGGAGTGGGTAGAGTGTACGCAAACCTTATCTTTGCAGATAGAAAGGTTGATCATTAGAACAAATAATCAATTCTGAAACCCAAGCTGCAAATGCACGAGCCACACAACCAGAGCTCCCTGCCTCCCTCACGTGCTTATTATTGCAGCCAAGGAAGTACCAGAGAAGAAATTCAACGAAACTAATAAGGCAATTCAAGTCTTACCACAACTCAACGATGTCCGTGCGTGCCTGTGTGCCTCGGATTTGGATTCTTTTACCAAAGTTCAGAGCTTCATCTTACTAAAACACATTGCAAGATATAGTCACAGAAGAAAGGTTGTTGGTGGATTCCCTTCAAGCAGAACTAGATAGCTTGAAGGGCCACAACTCTCAACTTAAAAAAGAAGGCAGATGAAGCAGAAGCCCTTGCTGTTACATCTTGATAACAGCATGAAAGAGCTCGATGCAAAAAAAGTCAAAGGGAGATTCACGAATCCAACAGTTTACGTAGAGGAGATGAAGAAGAACGTGGAATTACTCAGACAAGAAGCTGTGCTTCAGCAGAGGAAAAACACAAACTTTAAAGCAGTCCCGTCATAATTCACAAACTGCATATCAAATAAACAAAAAACAGGTCTCCTCAAATATGCGGATCATCAACCAGCTTTCAGGATTGTGCTGGACATTATTTATACTATCATAAAGCCAATACATAGAAGGACCAGCATCAGATATTTTTATCAATACATGTGATAACTAATATGAGCTCCTCCAAGAGCTCGAGCAACATATACCTCTATGTACATCTAACATAACTGTAATAAATGTCAACCACGTATTCCCTAAATCTAACATACCTTATCCAATGAGTGAGCCTTCAGAAAGCTTTTTGGGATGATGAGGCTTTCTTAGTTTCTCTCACTTCTTTTTTGATAAGTTGGCAGAAATCAGTTGGGCTTGTTAGGCCCTATGAACAAAATGAAAGCAAAATATAAGGAAGTCCGCAAACATGTCACAAAGAAGCAGTGGGAGTATGCATTTACGTGCCCACAAAGGAGCTCTGAGTACAGGGGTAGTCTGCACTAACTGGCTTAAAATCCATGAGAACATATGAAATGATTCATTCATTTGCTTATTCTTTTTTTTTTTAAACTTTTTAATAGGTAAAATACCAGAACCAATTTTACAATTCTAGTTAACAGTGCAGAACGGATAAATTATTGTTTACAGAATTACAGAAGCTGAAATGGAAAGGAATGAAGATTAAAGTCAAAAGATTTAGTGTCAGAACCATCGCAAGGTTAGATGGTGAATCGGTTATCAGGTTTACATTGTTTAAGTATGACTAGTCTCAATTGACAGCTAAAAGTCCTAAGAACATAACTGAATTAAGAATTCCAATAACGACACATCACTAATCTTCCAAGAGATCTTTGTTTAACTCCAAAATCAAGAAAAAAAAGCCAAAAGATGTCTACTTTATAAACGTCTTTGAAAATTAGGACTATCTTATCAAAAGCAACAAATTTTTTTAAAAAAATAAGTCTCTTTGTATCTTTCTACTCATTGTCACACAATTAAAAGAAAATGTAGGAGGGGAAAAAATAAGGAGAAGAAACAGGCTAAATGCCCCAAAAAAGAAGTTAGGATAATGTTATACAGGCTTAGGAATGAGAAGAAAGTAAATGAAAGGAAATTAAACTGTAGATAGTGTTAAGGGGCAGATCAGAGAGAAAGAAAGTCCATAAAAGGGAAGAATGCGAACCTGAAAAGTAGTGTTAGAGTACTTCATCAACAGCTAAAAATGAATGGGGTCAGGAAACAGCAAATTTACAGAGTTGAAGGAGAGATCAAGAGGGAGTACGGTATTTATTACCTTGCTCCATTAAAGCTACAATTTTCTTTAAGATCCATTAAGGTCATGCTTTACGCATAAGGCCAGCTGCTTTCTTTATCTCACTTGCCGTTAACTATTTCGAACACAAAAGTAAACCATATACTACAACCCTCTATAACAAATTATAGCAACTACAACCCTCTATAACAAATTATAGCAACCTCTCTCTTCGTCTACATAAAGTACTTTGGAGAAGGATGACCAATACACCAAAACATGCCGAGGCAGGCGAAGATTAACCAGGATATAGTCCATAAATACAGAAAACAGAAGAAATGATCCAGTCCATAAACTAACAGCTACAATGTACATGCCTCCCAAAAGAGAAAAGCAAACAAGAGGAATACTAAAGCTGTCACTGATGCATGGTGAAACAGAACATAAAAGAAGATATCTTCATGTCAAGAAATTTTCAAGTTAAGCACCTAACAACAAAAACTTACTTTTCGACACCAATTGGGGAAAAGCTAATACCTACCAACCAAAACAAAATCATTATCATCCAAAACTTGAACATCTCTTTCCCCTATAAAGTTTTCCCGTCCAATTTCCTCAACAATCTTCACAAACTCCTCTCTTTTTGCCTTTGTAAGTGGAACATATGGAAGGCGAAAGACAGACCTCACAACTCCGAGTTGAGCTAAAGCAGTATTTACAGCAATGGGGTTTGGCTCGTGAAACAACCATTCAACCAATGGCATCAGTTTTGAATTCAAAGCAGGGTTCTTTCCTCCAAACATTAGTTCACGCATCAGACCAGGAACCAAGTTGCTAGTGACAGAAATAACTCCTACAGCACCATGATCCCACCTTGAGTCATGGCATTCATCATCATTCCCACTCCACACGACGATCCTATTACTTGTATACTGCTCCACTCTGTCATTTCCAACACACTCTTTGACACCGGCAAGGTTAGGGCTCTTTGCTAATGTCTGAATTACACGTGGGGGAATGTCTTGACCAGTTCGTGATGGCACATTATAAATGATAGTAGGGCCCATAGGGAGCACACTGTCAAAGTGAGAAATCATACCCTCTATGGAGGTCTTCCCATAGTAGGGATTAATGTGAAGAGCTGCATGCATACCTACAGCAAATCCCTGTTCTGTCGCATGGATTGCTTCCCTCGTGGAGTTGCTTCCTGTGTTTCCAATGACTTTGATTGATCCCCCAAAACAGTTGACTGTGTGACCAATGAGCATGATGTGTTCATCCCAGCTCATCAATTGACCTTCACCTGTAGTGCCACCAACAATCACACCCTCAGCACCATTTTCGATTTGCAAATTTACTAAGGCATCATAAGCCTCAAGATCGAATCTGCCATCTGGTAGATATGGGGTTTTGATTGCAGTAACCAATCGAAGTGCTTTTATGTCCTCAGCAAACGTCCTGGATAAGAGAAGGTTAAATGGATTTATGTTAACATTATGTTTGCATGTATGTCTTATAAATTCCCTTGATGCTGATATTCACTTGATAGCTGTTTGTTTAAACTAAAAGGGGAATGTCTGTCCATTTCGAATGCATGTATCATTGATTGCTGCTAATAGCTCGTCGGAATAAGATGATAATGAATGCCCCATTTGGTTCACACAGAAAGAAGTAAGCATTCAATATACTAGATAGTTCCTAATACAGTTTATTCATGGTAATATGAAATCTAAAACTGACCTCATTACAAGGCTAGAAATAACATACCAAACAGATGAACCATTCATCAAATCACACACACAAAGAGATGATAAAACAATGCTCGAGGAACCACCAATGCCTTCTAATCTCTTATTCTGTAATATGTTTTACTAACAATGAATCTGCCAACTACAGATTATGTTATCTACTACTATTAAGTCAATTATGATGGTCAACATACTTTTCTTTTGCAAGTAAAATTGGTGAATATACTACATTCTTTCTTCTATCATCTCACCTAACACTTTCCTCAAATATGAATTAACTGTCCTTTACTCTAAAATCCCCAACAACGTGTGGTTTTTCCTAACCTTTTCGCCTTTGACAACTCTTGCAATAATCATAGTTGCCACGTAGAGGTTTGCATGAAGTGTTGGAGAACTGAAATTAACCCCGAAAATGCCAGTACATTCCAATTATACACAAATAATCAAGTTGTCGTGTACCCTTGTCTGACATACCCAAACAAGCAGCACATGAAGTGGCATTATCCAATACGCACAAGACCAGTCAACAGCAGTGTGCACTTAACCAGTCAATTGAACTACATGTGATTTCCTCAAACCAATTCAGAACAGTAAAAATACTGAAGGAAAAGAAGAACTTTATGTCCGAGATCACATTAACCCCGAATCAACTCTGTACACGTCCTAACACTCTATTTGGATGGTTGTTACATATTATTTCATAATGTATCGTATTATATTGTATTGTTTTGATGAATACAAGGTTTGGATAGATTGTACTGTTTCTCGTCGTCACATTATGACACATCAGAAATTTGAAAGATAAATCTACAAAAAGAAGTAGGTATGGTGCAGAGCTATTATAAAGAGCCGGTAGGATAAAGGATAAAATAGGATTATTAGATAATAAGAAAAGATAAAAATGAGAAAAATAAGGTAACTACGCGATCACACCAAATTGGCCGTTAATAAAATGGGACTTTTCGTCATTACATAACGATGAATTTAACGATACAAAAACGTATACAATACAATAGGTAACAACCATCCAAACAGGCTGTAAAGCGGATAGTACTACCTATTTTTAACTTCATAACTGCGCATAGGGAGGTGGAAACTTGGAATTACTGCTGCTCTTGGGGACCTCCATCTTGCAGTTCTCCTGCTAACAAACAGCAAGAACATTAATCATTTTACAATACAGAATTTATCACGCAACTTATGGATTTTCTGAATGTACAAGCTAAGAACTTGACCACCATTTACAGCAAATAAAAAGATTTTACGAAAGGATGATCCCTTAATTATCGATAAATTCTAATTTGATCCTTGTGATATCTGATTAAGCACGGTTAACCTTCAATTAATTGAAATTTGCACTTTTGATACTTTGCTTGTGAATATTCGCAAATTTACCATAGGTATTAGTCGTTCCACCACTGAATAAACCATGTGTTATATTAAACTTGTATGGTTAATCCACATTTGACGGTAATATAGCTCTAAAAGTAGCTCAAATGCAATATACTTCTTACATAAAAGGACCAAAAACATACATTTCGATTAACTGAAGGTTAAATGTGCTTAGTCAAATATCATAAGGACAAAAACTACAATATACGTATTATTAAAATGTGCACTTTCGATTCTTTTGCTTGTGAATATTCGAAAATTTGCCATAATTATTAGTTATTAAATATCACAATGACCAAAACTACAGTATACGTATAATTCAGGGACCAAAAATGATACTATTATCATAACAATATCTTATAAGCTGGCTACCTGGTATATTTGAAAAAGCAATTAGTAATTTTTATACGTATTGATATCGAACAACATATCCATGTGTTAAATGTTCTTAGTCACATATATCACAATGACCAAAACTACAGTATACGTATAATTCAGGGACCAAAAATGTTATTATCACAACAATATCTTATCAACTGGCTGGAGATACATACCTGTTTGTTTGAATGGTATGAAAACTGTAGAAATGGCAGCCACCTATAATTGAAGATGACATTTTTACCCCTGTCGGAGATGTAAGGCGGCGGACGGCGGCGTTAAAGAGATAAGGGGGAAGAGATGCTTAGGTTTTTTTTGCTATAGTGTTTATTCTCGTTTTTGTCTTGGAATTTCTACTATAAGTAGCAATGGCAATTCAGTAATATTGTTAAACTTTTATGTGCCTTTTTGTATTTTTCAGTTACAGCTCTTTTCCTCTTCTTCGCAACACGTGTGGGAGAGCTGGCTTCTTATCCATTTTATGCCTGTTATGATATATATATATGAGTCTGTTTTTCAATCAACTGTTTTTTTGTCATTCCAATCTTTTTTTTTTTTTTATAATTCAGATCTCCAGGCTTGTGCCTGACTAGTCCTGAAGGTAATAGCATCGGTCCTTCAACATTATTACCAGGTAAATCGCGGGATGTGCTACGGTGGCCAGTTTTCTGGGAGCGTACAACTGATCAATGAGACAAGGTCAAATTCCCCAACATGCAGAGTTTCTTCTTGCGGAGAATCGAACCCACGCTGTCCCATGCCAGAGCGTCTTATAGCGTCCAGGCTTTGCCACTGGACTATGCCCCGGAGGACAAACTAAGATAGGGTAAATTTTTTAAAGTGACTGGTCCCACCGCATTACGGCCCCATACCCCAGAAAACCCCACCTCCGGCCTGGCCCTACGGATTAGTATACACCGCTTGGCCCTACGCGTATGGAGGGATTTTTTTGGGGAACACAGCCCATTCGCCGATCGGAGACTAACGGAACCTCAGACAGCAATATCCTAATGTATTGGTCACTGGGCCAAACACTTTGGATGTCATTCCAATCTTTTGTTGTACTTGTACCTTGTATATGATTTGATAATCAGTTTTTTTTTTCATTCCAAATGACCCGTCCAATCCGTCCAAGCATAGGTTTGGACAAAAGTAATTTTGATGATAGATTGATTTGGACTAGACTAAGTTGATCCATCATAAATCAACAAATCAAATGAACCTATGAAAATGCTCAAATTTTCATGGTAAGACAATCTTTTTTTACAATCTGAATGGAAGATCCAGCAATATTTTCGTAAGCTGTAATGATCCCAGAAGGCAGAACCCAACTGGGTTTAACCATGGCTTTGAAGAGTTATTTTAATTAAATTAATATTCACCTTTAGATCTCTAAGTGGACAGGTGTAATAATATTAGTGAGACACCGGATAAATTGGGTACCGGAGAGAAGGTAAAATATAACATAAAAAATTAATTAAATAATATTTATAACGACAGGGTTTGATGCTAGTCCCTCGGCGTTCCTTATCCTTCTCCCGGTTACCAGCCCCTTTGTTTTCCATATTCTTCATTTTCCATGAATAAACCCATTTGCTTTCTTTGTATTATAATTATTAGAGGGTCAGCCCAACCGAACTCAGTCCAAGCCTCACGGGACAAGAAATTTGATGGGTCGAGGTGGGCCGACCCTTTATTTGAAAGGGCCTTAAAATGACTAAGCCCTACAAGGATCGTGGGCTAGAGCGGGCCAACCCTTTATTTTTTTCAATTTTTTTTATAATAAAATTGTTTTCAATCTAAACTGAACCTATAAGTATGCTAATTTGTTAACATTTCTAACATATAATTATATGGAAGTACATAATTGATAATTCTACGACAACTCATATCATATTCAACACCTATAGATGATCAAGCATGTTTGAATCTGTTTGTGATAAAATTGTCTTAATTAACATCTCCATTTTCAACATTCATATGTAAAGTTAATTAGTTAAACATTATCAAATAACTACCATTTAGAAACTAATAATATTTAAATTCACTTAAAAATATTACCACTTTGAACTTGGTAAAGCTCTACAACGTAATTTCGAGTAACAAGATATACTAAAACTAATTCGGCGAATTAGTTTTAGTATCTTTTTATAGTGCGAAAGGTATTGAGTAAGATAATAAAACTAATTCGCACTATTCCTATTTTTTATTTATTTTTTCATAATTTAAATTTCAAGTTAAAATTAAATTGCACGAATTAGTTTTAGTATTTTTTTTATAGTGCGAAAGGTATTGTGTAAGATAATAAAACTAATTCGCACTATTCCTATTTTTTATTTATTTTTTCATAATTTAAATTTCAAGTTAAAATTAAATTGCAATCATGAATACAACTTCTAACTTGGTGATTAGGATTTAACGTTAAATGAGTAAAATATAGTATAAATTACTAAAACTTATTCGGTAATCATTCCTGTTTTTACTTCTTTTTTCATAATCTTCTTTTAAACTTTTAATTAATCTAGATAGTCTTTTGGCCTACGGGCCGGCCTAGGCCCAGCCTCAATCATGCCTCAAGAGCCAGCAGGCTAACTTGAGTTGGGCTTATAAGCCTCAATTTTAAACGGGCTTAAGAAATCTTAATTCAACCCTACCTCAATAGCGGACCCATTTTAACGGCTCTAATAATTATAATCATTGGCTTAGTAGTACTCCAATAATTTGAACAGACCTAGAGCATTCATTTAACATTTTGTAAGATTGATTTGGGCCTTTTACGCTTGAGCCGTGGGAAAATTCTCAGAATTACAATCCCAACTTTTGAAGCTCTAAACTCAATTTGGAACAGCAACAATTACAACATAAATTATTTAGTGATGCTGTGTAAAAGGATAAACTTTCGTATTCACATCCCATAATTAGATTGCCAGTGAGGCTTTTAGTAAGTATTTTATGAAACTTTGTAAGTTTTCATCGGAAAAGTAAGCCTAAGTTGTGTATTAGACTTTGATCTATGCCTTGTTCAGGACTTTAGGCTGGAAATGAAAAGGGTACACAAAAGTATACCATAGTTTCACAAACGAGGGTATGATCTAGTGGTTAATAAATTGAGTGAAAATTGTCAGGTTTAATTCCTAACAAAAAAATAATAATAAAGAAGTAATGATCGATTTCTTCTATCTGCCTAAGTCTTGATATAAAAAGTTATTAGTACATGTGTTGGTAGACGGTTCTTCTCAGTAAAATAGTCGAGGTATATGCAAGTTATTCCTGACACTACGTTACGAAAGAAGCATAGAAGAGTTAGCTTATGCAATCTCAATTATTTCTTTTTACGTAAATAAAATATAAAAACGCAAAATTTTGCCTCAAAAGCGATGGTGGAAGACAAATGATTTTGTGGTGTGTATTCAGCCAAAAAGAATCTAATGTAAAGATGTGATTTGTGGGAAAGCACAATCTTAAAGTGCCTATAAGAATCTTTTGGTAATGTGAAATGCACTCACTCAATTTATAAAATTACAAGTTATGTAAAACACATTTGAAGTAAAGTCACTTTTTCTTAGTTATTTGAAATTCTTAAAGTTATTTAAAACTCGATAGATAATGAATTTGTAATTCAACCCTTTTCTTTACTTAAATATCTAAATTTTTGATTCACAATATTGTTCGAAGCATTGCATAACTTATATATCATGCACTTTTACCACTGGATTATAGCCCGGTCTTATATTATGCTTAGCTTTTACTATAACCATGAAAAAAGTTAGATGTCATTGCCATCTAATAAATCAGAAAGCTTCCCAATAAAGCAATTCAATGTGAAAAGCATGGTATTTGCCCCTCGACAAGAATTTTTTTTTAAAAAAGGAAGAGAATAATGTAATATAATAGTAAAATATAGGCACACGATAAGAGGAACGAATAATGCATCAACATAATTAATTTTCCGGCGTGAAATGAAAGCTATTGGTTAATATTAAAATTATAAAAAGCAATATACGAACATGATAATCTTTGAAACAAATAATACAAAAGTAATGGAAAATATTGTCTTGTATTATTCAAAAAAATACTCAATTTTAATCTCCATAATACTTTTGGTCAATTCATACCTTTATCGTTAACAAGTGATCTTGTATTTACACTTATCATTAAAAGAGCTCAATTTTAAAATAGGTGGACATCTTTCAAGTACGATTAGTCTCTTCTACAAATTCAACCTTGTTTTTTAAAAATTCCAGGTCAGCTTCTGACTTACATGACGTTTGAACTTAGCTCATTGTGTCCAAATTCTTTGAAAAACAAGTCTATAGTTATCTTCTAAAATCTTTATTGCGGTTTAAGATTATCCAGGTTGGAATTCCACTAAAAATTAAGGGCAAAATGACACTTTATTCTAATGACAAAAAGTAATACATACAATAATATACCCAGTATAATTCATAGGTAAGGTCTTTGTCTTGAGTATTATGTAACCTTATTGCTGTTTTTGGAGGTTAAAAGGTTGTTTCCGATAGACTCTTGACTCAAGAAAAAACATTTCGAAAAAAGTTAGACAAGAGTTGTGAAAGTAAATAAGTCATAGCAAAAATACTATAGAACGCATGACAAAGCATTATGAAGAAAAATAACAATAAATACAACAAACTAATATGATTTCAAAGTACAACAGACAATAAATAATAATAGAAATCGAAGGACAAAAAACAATAAGGATAATATTATGCCTATTATAATGAAAAGGAAATGCGCGACAACCATCTACATTAATTCGTGTCATCCACAACCTCCCATCTAATGACAAAAGTAATATTAGATCAAAATTATAAAATAAATTAAAGCTGTTAAATTACGAACAGACAAATTCAACCATATTCCCAAAAGTTACCAATATGGATTGTGGTGGGATGATTGGGGTTGCTCCATTCCACTTTGATCTTTTTTTTTTTTTTTGCTTTCCCATTCAGTATCCGGTGATTGTATTGAAATCCGACTATATTCAAATTCGTGTCATAAAAAGTCTATTTTTGAGAAAGTACTGAATTTTTTCATACTCAAAACTAGACCTGTCCACCGGGTTGGGGACCCGCCTGGCCCGACCCGAAAAAACCAGGGCCAGTAGCTGACCCGCGAGCCACTCGACCCGAAAAAGCGGGGACCCGATCAGGGTTAGGGTCGGGCCAGGGTCAGAATATTTTACCCGTATGACCCCGCCCGACCCCGATTCGCATATTTTTTTAATATAATTTATATTATTTTTCCTTCATTAATATTTATTTTGTACTTATATATATTTTGCCATTAATAAGTGATATAATGGATGTTTTTATAATATATATATTGCTCTAATCTACATTGAGCTCGACATAAAATAAGTTAAAAACGGTAGCTGATTATTAATTATATATTTATATTATTAGTCGTTCTGTTAATATCACGGAAGCATAATGTAGGGAGAGAAAGTAGTTGTAAATTGGTGAAATTTTAAATGATCATAACTCTGCGCTCGGATATCCGTTTTACCCAAAAAAAAATTATTTTGCGTATTTTTTCGAGACAGGGCCGGCGGTTTGGCGCATCCAATTTTTAGAAAAACATACGTTTTCCCAATCAATTTGTGTTTTCCCCAAATTAGTTTCTAATTTTTTTTCTTTAGTCAAGATCTCACGATATACAATAAATTTCAACGTCGAAAATTCGTGATAATGTAGGGGTGAATGTCAATTTCAGTTTTAGAAATTCAATAAAAAAAATTCTCCGACCCGGCCCGACCCTGACCCGCCAAAAAATTCCGACGGGTCAGGCCAAGGTCGGATTTAAAAAAAAAAAATAAGATCAGGGTCAAGCCAGGATCGGGCAGACAGGAAAAAAAAGTCATCCGACCCGGTCCTGTTCTGGCCCGACCCGACCTCTGGACAGGTCTATTCAAAACTCAAACGAGATGAGTCTCATCCACTACACCTTAATAGTGATATTTATATTTATAATAAAACAGAAAAGCAAAAACATGGGTGGTTTTCATAATTCTATTTTTGTTTTCCTTCTGAAAATTTAATCTTGTTTGCTTATTAATAAACAAATACCCAGTAATTGTCCTCCAAGTGCAGCCAAATAGAGCCCAGTGGTGCTTTCCCTCATTCTTCACCCCAAGATAGGTCCGATTTCTCTTTCTCTTTCTCTATATCTCCTATTTATAACTTTATTCATGGAAGAAAATAAAGAAAACCTAGTTTTTTTTTTGGTAAAATATCGTTGTGTAAACTGTTTAAATTGTTCGTTTATGTATTGTTTTCGTAAGATTTAGTGTTTGTTCTGCATCACAGTGCTTATAGTTTGTTTAATTAGTGTTTATGAACTATTTTAGCTTTAATTGGACTATTTATTGTAATAACTGTTGGAAAAATTGGTTAGGATTTGGTATTTTAATTAATGCCTAGTTAGGATTTACAACCAAACTTATAAAGGAATAGATTTTCCTGTTTCGAGTTAAAGTAGGTTCCGTGCTATTGGATGTGGAGAATAATAGAGAAGCATTGTGAAGAATTGTAGAGAGCATTCAGAGATTTATGATTAAAATAGCCCTTCAATAACATGCCTTTGCACCATTATGCATACACAGTGGTGGAGCCAGAAATTTTGTAGAGTTCGAATTTTGAAGAAGTAATATAATACATATATGTTAAGGTACCCGCAAGGGTGGCTCAGTTGGTTGAGCTTGGGGCTTCCATAATGGAGGTCTCATGTTCGAAAACTCATGCAGACGACAGCAGGGGATTTGCCTTCTGGGTGGAGCTCGTCGTACGGGGCCTGCCTAGTGCGGGTTATCTCTCATGTGTGGTTTGCGGGCTATTGCACGATACTTGTTACTCGTTTAATTACGATTTATTAACTACAACAACAATAATGTAGCCAGTGTAATCCCACAAGTAAGGTCTGGGGAGAGTAAGACATACGCAGACCTTACCCCTACCTTTGTGGGGTAGAGAGGTTATTTCCGGTAGACCATCGGCTCGAAATAAAGAAAAGAATTTAAAGCAAGGTATCAAGTAAAACATGACCTCTCAATAGCAAGATACAAAACAAATGAAATAAAATTATGGTTTATTAACTATTTCAGCTTTCATTTAACGCCCTTTTGGACCTTTCATTGTAATAAGATGCATTTGTATCCTTGTGTGTACAAATTAGAATTCTTCAATTCTTATTTGTATTACCTCTGCTTATTTAATAGTACTTTATATGATAAGAATTGGTCTTATATATTGTCTAAATGTAAATGGTTCAAATTATTTTGTCTGATATTTTATTTGTCTTGTTGAATTATTGACCTTTTCTAACTTCTTATTTATATACTTATGTGGTTAGAATTAGTCTTATAGATAGTCTAAATATATTTAAATTATTTTGTGTGATACTCTATTTTATGTTGAATTCATTGACATTTTCCAACTGCTTCAGGTTTTTTATGATTTCTTTACATTCAGGTGGTTTTAGGGATTCATGTGCTTTTTGTAAGTTGAACTGCTAGTGGGGTAAGGACTTGATAAAGAAAGTATGCACAATGATAACCATTCCAGTGCCCCAGGAACACCTTCAGGACGAATTCGTCGTCGCAGAGGATCAAATGAGGTGACTTCACCTTTTTAATGTTTGTTCTTTTAACCACTTGAGCTATTTCTAAATATTTTCACTATGAGTTTTTCTCAATTTCTTTAGGAATGAACAAGTACATTAATCAACAGAAAGATAAGTAAATAAAGTTGAGCTTTTTATAGTGCCAACTTCTTAGGATTGGAGTTCTGTAGATGTTAGGAGTCCAAATTTTCTAACTGTAATATTTTCTTGAAACCGAGAAATTCTCTGTTTTTTAGTTTTGAAACTTGGTAGATAATTAGTCTGCCCCTCTACTAAAAAGTAAATAAAAATGAGTTTGCCCCTCTACTCTTCTCCACTTAAATACCAAATTTTCTTAATATCTGTCGCTCTCTTCTCGAATTTTCAGGTTCCTTCAGAAGTTGCCAAAGCAAATGGAAACCATTTGCTTGTTAATGATCGGTCCAAGTATAAATCAATGATTATCCGTGCATATTCATCTGTGTGGATGATTGGAGGCTTTGCTTTCATCATTTACATGGGTCATCTTTATATTTGGGCCATGGTAGTTGTTATCCAAATCTTTATGGCAAAAGAGTTGTTCAATCTACTAAGAAGAGCGCATGAAGACCGACAACTTCCTGGTTTCAGGCTATTGAATTGGTGAGTAAAATCAGTTTTACATGAACTTGCCTTCTTACTTTCTCATCTTATATGTGCCATATCAAGTGTGCGTATCCTACTTCTTTTGGGAGATCTCAGTGGGATTGGTTCATGTCATACCCAAATTTTGATTAAAAATTTCACTTTCTTAAAATATTAGCTGGGAGCTAAAGTATATAGTGCGGGTAACTGTACAGAATCTTTTGGACCTTTTATTTATTTGAACGATATGGCATAAGTTTGAGCCATGCAAGTATTAGAGTCTCTGTTTAAAGAGGAATTAGCTACTCTAAGGTGCAACAAAAATCCTGCCTCTATTTATATGAAAATATCTAATAAATGCTATGAATACCAATTATCTGCGTCGAGCCTTTTAAGGTTCATTTTCATTAAATAGAGCATATGGTGTCCGATTCTACCTTTTTGGTGGATATGTTAAATTAACTATTGTTGAATGTGCATAAATTACAATGTTGAAGCTATAACTAATTAAATAAAATTGTGTTCTCTCAACAATTTAAACTTCTAGATGAGTTGGTTACACACTTTTAACATAGTATCTGAGTAGACAGAGGTCACACATTCAATTCTCATAGAAACTTTCACATGTTTGGCTCATGAAAAAATCACGCCTGCACGTGAGGGGATGTATTGAAGATCTAATTAAGTAAAGAGAAAATACATAAATTCCCCCATTAACGTGTCTCCAAAACTCACTTTAGCAATTTAACTTTACGGGTATTTCTTTAACCCCCCTCCCCTAATCTTATTTGAGGTGGAATAAATACCACCCTGAGATTATAATACCAGTCTCAATGTGAGGTGTATTACACACGTGCCGTGTAAAAAACTATCTAAATTTTCATTTTTTTCATTTTTTTTTATTTATGGACTATTTTTTCTTTTCCTTACATATATTTTTATACACTAATTAATCCCTAATCCCACCTGCCTAATCCCTTTCTTCTTCGCCCCCACCCCTCCCTTTCTTCTTCTCAATTTTCTCTGTTCACAACAGCTTCGACACTCTCATCGGCGATAATTTCAAATCGTCGCCGGTGACAACGCCAGTGACGGTCGCTACTCGCCCGAGAAATTTCTCTGCCATGGCCGCAGCTGCGGCGGCTGCTGCCTCCGAGGATTGTCATTCCATTATTCAGAGTTTTGAACATTATATGGACCACTTTAAAATCTTTAGGAATTAGCATAGTTTATCAAATAATAATGTTTCTGAGGATATATGTTGGCTTCAATGGAGCAACCCACTCTCAAAAACTCGAGTTGCTTACCAGCAAAGATTTCTTTGTTCTCCAGTCAACTTCCTAGAACCAAATCACCCCCGACATGTACATGTGTAGTTTATTACCTTTAGAATTTTATTTTTTAAATTTGTCCGAGATCTAATCTTCTGTTAATCACTGATGGGATTGGGAAGATTGAGTCGGAAACTTCAAGTCCGGCGACATTTCCGGCCATGCTAAAGTGAGTTTTGGAGACAAGTTTGAGGGGGATTTTACGTGTTTTCTCTTAAGTAAATAAAAGTGTACTCTCTAACAACTAAACTTTTAGATGAGTCGATCACACACTTAAATATACAATATTGGTGCAAGGCCATTACAATCAAATTCATGTATAAAATGTAATTACAAGAGGAAAATATTGGTGCAACGGGATTACAAGAGGAAAGTGACATGTATTATTCAGTGTATAAAGTGTCGTTTGTTTGGTATATACTCTCTTTGACCACAATTAATTGCCCAACTTCGTTTTTGGTTGCAAAATCTTGTCCATTTGTATTAAATAGAGGTCCTCATATGCTCTCCATTCACTGCAAAAGAAGTAATATGAGTGATTAGAAAAAAATAGAAGTAACATGAGATACTTTTATATCAAAAAGAAAAAGATTCAACTTCTTAGAAAAGTTAAATTTGATTAAAACACTTCTATTTAAGTACGAGAACTTTCAAATATTAGCTAACATAACAAAAATAAGGCACTTGAATTGAGATGGACGATAACGTATTCTTGTATGTGTATTCACACAACAACAATGTAATTACTCAGTGTATAGGCCTCAACTTTTTTCTTTTTTGTTTGTGTATGTAAACAGAAAAAAGAGGGATCTGATCCCAGATCGCACATTTTTTTTATCCACTAGAGCATATTGTTTGCGAAAGGTTGGCTAACTATTGATTTCCCATCTATGTTCTATATCAACGAGAGTAGAAGCGAGTTGCTTCCAGCTGTCTTGTTGTCGTAGTCTTTTAGCTATTGTAGTGGTTGATCTTCCTATACACATGCGTCCGCTAGAATGCCTCCTTAGTTCGGGACAAAGCCAAGCCGATATATATGCTATGTGAAGGGAAAGACCCCCATTTCATAGCGATCAGCGAATGCAAGTTTGATTGAGGATTAGAGACGAGAGGTGGAATAAAGGGCTCAGGGTGGATTTAGGAGTTTTTGTCTGAGCCTTATGCGGTGAGAGTCTCACATACTGTAAGGAGGGGGTTTCGCGTCTATACGTCTAGATTTTGGCCATTCAAGGAAAAGGAGAGTTGTTGCTATGAGGTCTTAGTTGTTAGTTTTGGTTAGCTATCAGATTTTCCTGTGGAATTAGGACTACTTTGCCAACTGATGCAAATTACCTATCTCACACGATGAAACCTCGTAATCATCAATCTCTGAAGAGTAAACAGGCAGATGTCCTGTTGCTTTGCACCATTTCGGCCGGATTATAGTTGCAATTGTTTAGTGCCATAACATATGATATACAGTTGCATATTGTAGCTGACTCTGTCCTGAAGCTTGGCACTAATTATCATACTGGCATGATGTCATGGTTTTCTCGACTATTTTTTCTGACTTTGCTAAATTCCTACTTTTTTCCAGGCACTTTTTCTTCACAGCAATGCTGTTCGTATATGGCCGCATGCTAAGTCAGAGGCTTGTCAATACGGTTACTTTAGACAAGGTCCTATACAAGCTTGTCAGCAGATTTGTTAAGTATCACATGGTCACATGTTATTTCTTCTATATCGCAGGTTTGTTCTATCTGTTTAAGCATGTCCTTTCATGTAGTGTTTCAACGTCGAAAGCATTTCGCAATTTGACAATACCAAAGATGTAAAATAAGGTGTTTGGTATACTGCTGTTCTGGAGTGCCATATTTCAAGCCTTGGGTTGTCATAATACATGTACATCTTCTGCTGATTGTTTGAGATATTTTACTGAAGTGTTCCCTCTCCTTTGAAATCAGGTTTCATGTGGTTCATTCTAACACTGAAGAAGAAGATGTACAAGTATCAATTTAGCCAGTATGCATGGACGCATATGATTCTAATTGTAGTGTTTACGCAATCCGCTTTCACTGTTGCCAATATTTTTGAGGGAATTTTCTGGTAAGGCTCCTTTAGTTTCATAGATATTACTTTTTTTTCTTCCTCCATCCACCATAGGTAATATTGGTTTGGGATGAATATAAATAGAGCGACATGGACAGTGAGGATTCATAGCCGACCCAACTTTCTAGGGATCAAGGTGTAGTTATATCCACCACAAATAGAGAAGGAAATTGCTGTATTCACTATTCACTGACTAAACTAACCTACCATAACTACCCTGGCATACCGGTCCTACCCTCTCTAGTATCTGCTTTGTTCGGAAACTAATCATTGTGTCCAAGCTTCAACTTTTAGACCCTTTCCTCTTGGTGAATACATCTAGTAGAAATGCTTGGCGGGCATCTTTTAGTTCTTGGGGAACATACATTTTTATTCTAATTTTGTTTTACAGATTGCCCCATGTTTGTATTACTCTCCTTTTTCGTTTTATTTATTTTCTTTTTCTTTTTTGTTAAATTGAACATAGATATAGAACTTCAAACATATTAATTTTAATGCAGGTTCCTGCTTCCAGCTTCACTCATCGTGATCAATGATATAGCTGCTTATTTTTTCGGATTCTTCTTTGGGCGAACTCCTTTGATCAAACTGTCCCCTAAGAAAACTTGGGAAGGCTTTATTGGGGCATCTATTACAACTATTATCTCTGCCTTTCTGGTAACTGTTATTTGGTACAATAGTAATGTGCAGTACACTTAATACTTTCAGTACAGTACATTGGTCTTTCCTCCAGTTTGGAACGTTTGCATATTGGGGATATTTTTTTTATCCTACTCATGTGGTTATGCTACCTTCTCAAGACAGACTCATCTAAATTCTCATACTTTAAAATTGTATTTTTGCGTTATGCTATGTTGCTCGGACTCTCCAAAAATGTTGCCACAGCCGTGTCGGATTCTCCAAAAATACACTACTTTTGGAGTATCCAACACGCATCCGTCGACATTTTTGAAGAGTCCGAGCAGCATAGCTTTTATGTATGTTTATAGAAATACACTAAAGGATTTTTCTTTTGAACAGTGTTTGAGAAGGGTACATGTTTTTTTTCTTTTGTAGATATTCTAATTCATTATTTGTTGTTTTTTCAGCTTGCGAATATGTTTGGCCATTTCCAGTGGCTGACTTGCCCTAGGAAGGTAATTTTTTCTTGTAAAGTTTCTCTATTGGCTTGGTATACTGGCTGCTCTTTCAAAGCTTAACTTCCATATTTTGTGATGCAGGACCTATCAACTGGTTGGCTTGATTGTGATCCTGACCCACTGTTTAAACCAGAATATTTTACTTTGCCAGAATGGTTTCCTGCATGGGTAAGTTCTCCGTCAGCCCTGGAAACTGAAAGTTGTTTCTGTGTGTATTGTCAATACTATTACAGACCGGTTATGTCACAGAAGCTTTTGTTTTAATCATAGCTTGAGCGTAGCTTTTGTCATCCATGTTACTCTTTTGTAGGCATCCACCTCTTTTCCCCTTTTCCTGGTGAAATTGTTGTAGAGACTAGATATGAATTTGTAATTAGGTGTTTTTGGGATTATGTGTGTCTGGGTGTGTATATGTACACACTGACATACGTATACTATACACTATTTTGAAATTTGCAATAAATTGCGTGAGTGATGAGTTCCGTCATGTTAGAAGGTGTTTTTGTTTTAAATATATTTATGAATCAATTTTGATCAATGTACCAAAATCAATATTTCCATATCCAATAATCAATAAATATTTAAGAATATCCTCTAAAAGTATTTATCGAGTAGATCAGGGTTCAAATACCATTAGAGACAAAAATGTTAAGTGAACTCTTCCCATCTGCCTAAACTTTGTTGGGCAGAGTTACTCGATACTTGTGCTGGTGGAAGGTGGGAAAGTCAAGGTACGGCAAGCAGGGGTGTATGTACAATTTTTCATAAGTGGTGTTGATATTTATAGAAGAGAAATAAATAATATTAGTTATATCACGTTAGTAGATAATGAATAGGGCTAACATATTGGTTTGTTGATTCTTAAGCTAGAAAAGGTTAAGTTCGACTCCGCTTAACCGCAATTTTTAACAAAAGAGCCTCTCTAAAATATTTGCCAAAAATATGTCGAAATCAAGGTTTGAACCTCCGAACTTGAAGAGCAACATAAGCTAACCAACATTCCAGCGTCTGGCTTTGTCAAGCGGTGTCAATTTGTTTCTATCTATCATTTCCGCATTGTATTAATACATATGGTCAATATAATTTTCCAACGAAGCGCTGTCGAGTGACATCGCTTCGTCCCACGTGTGTCCGCCCCTGGTGGCAAGCTGACTGGGGCACCACCTTTATCAAAAAAAGTATTTATCTAAGAGGGCAAGTTTTAGATTGATTTTGAGTTGCTCTCGGTTTTACACAATTGTTGTAGGTTATAGTTTATACTGTAAAGTGTGGTCATTTAAATTCTTTGCCCCTTATGCTTGGTTTTCTGTTCCAAAGCCAAAATAAAGTAGGGCCATGATATGGCGTTTGGACTAAAAAAACATTCTGTTGTGTGGACCTTTTTTTGTGAGTTTGGATGTCGGGATAATTGTTTTTGTTTTGAAAGAATATGACTTGGTCCTAAAATATTATTTGACTTTTTTTTTTTTGAGAAGGTAACATAATATTATTTGACATTGTTTTGAAGTTAAAAGAATAGATTAAACGTATTTAAGGGGAAAAAAGTTCCACTTGAACAGAAGTGTAAAGAAAGAAAACTGATCAGGGAGAAAAGGTTCCCACTTGAACGGTTCTTAATTATTGTTTCCTAACATAGCAGTATCAACAAAAAATTACAAGCAGATGCTATTTGCTTCTATGTATTTTAGCATTTTGATCCACGTAATTCAAAAACTAATAGTAGATGGCAAATAAGTGTTGGGGCATCATGATTTGATTTGTGCAAGAACAAGTGCATTACTTTAATGCTGTTGTAACTAGAGTATTGAGATTCATCTCAACGTTCCGCTAAAATATAAATGATCTAAATGAATATACTTCAAATATAGTCAACACAAGGTATTAAACTATTAAAATTCTTGGGCGTGATATGAAGTTAATGTTTAAAAGTTTGTTAATTGTTAAGAGATTAGTAACTTAAAAGAAAAAATCTTTGAATTGTGAAAAATGTTGAGCTTATTTACTGTTTCTAAAATCGAAGTACTTGTTAGCCAATCCTGATCACCGAGTATAGATAAATTGTAAATGGTAAATTAAAGTTATTTGGCATAGAAAATAATTATTCAAGGAGCTGTGAGTTTCCATTATGAGTATTAACAATGGTGGTTTAAAATATAATATTCCAATTGGTGAAACGACTACTAATATCACATTTACTGCTTGACATGATATTTATCACAAATCCTTTTAATTAAATTGTCTAAACTAAGTTGTGAAAGCTCTAGGTTCTCTTCAAGTATCAAGTCTTGGAATAATAGGGCATAGAAGCCATGTTGCTCGGGCTCTCCAAAAATGTTGCCGCACCTGTGTCGGATCCTCCAAATTGGAGGTTGCAACACGCATCCGTCGATATTTTTGAAGAGTCCGAGTAACATAGCATAGAAGTATTCAAGAGATACTAATGCCACTGATATAATTTTGATTCTTCTAATACTCTACTTGAGATTATCAAGTGATTCGTACTGCATGACAGATGTTAGCTCTTTTCGGCCAATTGCATAATAAACTGAAGTTATATTTGAATCTTATTTCTGCAGTTTCTTTCTAGAGAGATTGCTGTTTTGCCTGTACAATGGCATGCTTTATTGCTTGGCTTGTTTGCATCTATTATAGCTCCTTTTGGAGGCTTTTTTGCTAGTGGCTTTAAGAGAGCCTTCAAGATCAAGGTAACAATATTCACTATTTTTATCTTAATTTCTAGATGTCTTACTAGGTCCTTTACTATTACCATACTTAATAATATGGGTTCTCTCTTTCTATTCACTGTAGGATTTTGGTGATAGTATACCTGGTCATGGCGGTATGACAGATAGAATGGATTGTCAGGTAAGCTGAATTCAATATGGGTTCTGAACTTTTGTAAGGCCAGGTAATATTGAATATCAAAGAATCCTTTTTGGCACACTACATGTCAGAGCTATAAAATTGTCCTCCATGTATTCACTTGCCATGACTTCATGGAATTATGTACACTATAAGTTAATTCGGGAAAACAAATAGTTCTGTCCAAGAAAAAGGGTTAGGAATCTTGGAATCATGCAATTTTAGCTTTGATGGATCCAAAGACGAAGAGTTACTTGGCTTCCATTTCTATTATCTTCTGAACTGTTACATTTGTATACTACACTTTTGATGAGTTTTCAATTGTTGCAGTAATATACTTTTCCGATTTCCACTTGTCCCCTAATGTGGGCATTCGGATAGTCCGTAAAAACAATCCTCCTAATTATTAGTTGGTGACGTAATATCCGGACTGATACAAGATATTTTAAAATCCAGTGTCAATGTCATTTTCATTATGATGCTGAACCACCTTGTAGAAGTGGGTGTTAGTTTTTAGGAGAGATTAAAAAGAAGAAGGCATCGTGGACTCGTTATGTGTTGAACAATTGCAAAGCCTCAGTACGGTCGGCATAATCCCCCCCCTAAGCAAATAGAATATGTTTGATGTGGATCACATAACGGATCTATCTCTATACCTAAATATGAAAGAACCGACATTTGAAGGGTGAAATCAACAGAAGGTTCTTACCCTTGCCCCGACAAATAATAATTTAGCAGGAACAGCAAAGCGATGTTGCATACTGATCTCGACCTGTTACATTGATTACTAGAATTATTATTTTCAGAGACTGTTATTCTTTCTTGTGCTTCACCTTTCCCTCTTGCATAACTTTCCTTGCTGAGCAGTAGTACTCTGTAATTCTAATCTGAATGGCCGAGATTGTGAATCTTTTTTCATAACAAGTTATGTTTCTGCAGATGGTGATGGCTGTTTTTGCATATATCTATCATCAGTCCTTTGTTGTCGCACAAAACTTGTCAATTGAGATGATCTTGGATCAGGTATGTTTTTCGAGTTCACGTGAAAACCCCGAAAAAATCTTGATGAAATACAACTGTTTGTGTTGATTGATGTTCTTGTGTAGATAATTCTGAACCTCACATTCGAGGAGCAGGTAGCTGTGTACACGAGACTTGGGCAGATCATCCAGGAGAAGACGTTTGGAGAATCTTGAGTCTGATTGATGTAGCCTTCAGATAAGAATATCTTGTATATGTCCTCTCTTTTTGTTTTTCCCTCAGGACTTAGCATTTGCCACTGGCCTTGACTTTTTCGCGAGCTGTACAGTGCTTCTCCCTCTTCTTTTTCCGTTTAGATGTTCCGATAGTTCAGTGAATCTCTATCTTCCCCAAATAATAGGGCATGATGAAGCATCATTTGTCAAAATTCCTGTGCCAATTGGTTAAGTGAGTCGATCCATACCTAATTGATCTGGTTTTCGTGAGGAATGACAAGGCCAAACTCGGTTGGAGAGACCACTGAATCATTCGAAAGGGGAAGAGTCAGCATTTTATAGTCATCTACTACGACGTTTTAAAGTTAGCTTTGACAGAAGAAATACAATGCATGTTCGACTCGAGTCGAGTCGTGGTAAAATTTCCTTGATTATTGGGAGGAGTTTGGTGTAATTGGCAGTTTTTACATAGTATCATCGTGTATTTGATGTTTGCTTCTTGTGGAATTGCTACTAATTTATGTAAAACAGTTGCACAATTCTCAAGCTGAACTTTGTTCAATGTGTTGTAAGCTGTGTGTTACTGGTTTGATCTTTGCATAAGTAGTGCAATGTTTAGTTTTTAGTATCAAACTCTGCGTGATTTATGGAGTCCAATAAAAAAACAAACGAGCATAACTTATGTCAGAATCTATATATTATTTTATACGAGATTGTGCTATGTGGACAATAGTATCTAAAGATAAAAAGTATCTTTGATCTTTGAATAGATAACCGCTTACTAGTTACTACAATCTATGCATTATTCTTTTTAACAATCTATGCATTATTCTTTTTAACAATCTATGCATTGTGTTGGTGTTATTATCTTTACATAACTAGTGCAATGTTTAGTTTGAGTATCAAACTCTACGTGAATTGACTCCAATAAAAAACCAAACGAGCATAACTTATGTTGGAATTTACGTATTATTATATACGAGATTGTGTACTAGTAATATGTACACAATAGTATCTAAAGATAAAGTATCTTCGAATAGACAATCCCTTACTACAACCCATGCATTATTTTTTGTGTGACAATCTATGCACTGTGTTGCTGTTATTATCTTTGCATAATTAGTGCAATATTTAGTATCAAAATCAACGTAATTTGTGGAGTCCAATAACTATGTTAGAATTTATGTATTATTGATCCTCTCCTCGCTTTCTCTCCTCCGTCGTCTTCTTCTTCTTCTGCCTTCCATCATCTGAACTAACTCTGGACATTGACCAACGAAGGTCGCAACAGGGTTTGTATCTTTTACTTTTGTGTTTCTCTTCCTCCCTTTCTTATCTGCTTCTCTTCCTTTTTCGATTCTCTTGTGTTTTCACAGTACAGGAGAGATTCGGGCAATGGAAAATCTCAGGTGAACAATACTTTTTAGTACCGGTGAACAGTACAGTACCGGGTTTGGTCTGCAGTTACTCAAGTTTTTTGGCAACTTCCGGTGGCGAACAGTAATTTTCGGAAGTGCATAGTAACTTCCGGCGTTGAATAGTGCTTTTCGGTAGCAAACATGTTCGATTCAAGTGGAGTTGGTACCTCCGGTTGCCCGTATTCATTCTTTGTCCTTATCCTTGTAGTTAAATTTTGCCGCTTCGTGTATTGATTCTTGACTCTACGTTCTTGAATTTATTCTTCTTGTCTTTAGTTATATCATTCCTGGCGTAGTGATTTTACTTGCCTCTAGATTCTTAATAACTTGTGCTTTCACTTTGATTCCTTCCTGTTTTAGGGTAAACCTTTGATTAGTTTATTAGTTTATATCTGCTTTAGTGGCTTGGGTAATTGATGGTAGACTAGGGTCATGTTCTCAGTCGGGGACGGGGGAGGGGGGGTAAGTCGGTTAAATGAGCTTCTAGGCTGAGAGTAGGATCTTGAAACATTACGTTAACGGGGAAGTTCATAGAGCTAGTTAAGACTCTTAAGAAGAGGAGGATTAATATAACTCGTGTCCAAGAGACCAAATGGATAGGTCCTACAGCTAAGGAGGTGGACGAGTATAAGTTATGGTTCTCTGGTTGGTCGAAGTATAGGAATGAGATAGGCATTTTAGTTGACAGTGAGCTAAGGGATCAGGTGGTAGAGGTTAGGAGGGCCACTGATAGGATGATGTCGATTAAGTTGGTCGTTGAATGTCTCACTTTTAACATTATTAGTGCTTACGCACCGCAAGCGGGCTTAGACGAGGAGGAGAAAAGGCATTTTTGGGAGGATTTGGACAAGATGGTGAGAGGTTACCGACCACTGAGAAGCTATTCGTGGGAGCTGATTTCAATAGACATATCAGATCTATTTAGGGGGTTATGACGATGTGCATTGAGGTTTTGGCTTAGAGGACAAGAATGGAGGAGTCGTCTCACTTTTGGATTTCACAAAAGCTTTTGGGTTGGTGGTAGCCAATTCAAGTTTCCCAAACAAAGGGGAGCACTTGGTAACCTTCCGTAGTTCGATGGCTAAGACTCAGATAGACTCTTTGCTCCTTATGAAGGATGATAATAGTCTTTGTAAAGACTGTAAAGTTATTTCGAGCGAGAATCTTACAACCCAACATAAGCTCTTGGTGATGGATTTAAGGATCAAGATGAAGAAGGAGAATAAGAGGGTCGTGAATGACCGACCTAGGATCAGATGGGGGAGTTCGACCATGACTAGTGCCCTGGAGATGGGGGAGAAATTGACGGCTATAGGAGTTTGGGAGAGTAGTGGGGATGCGACTAGTATGTGGGATATGACGGCCAGTTGCATTAGGGTAGTAGCTAGGGAGGTGCTGGGGGCTCGAGAGGTAGCCGTGGTGGGCATTAAAAGGACTGGTGGCGGAATAAAGAAGTTAAAAGGGAAGGTGAAAGCAAAGAAGGTGGCGTATGCAAAGTTGGTAGAAAGCAAAGATGCGGTGGAGAAGTGAACAAATATGAAACTATATAATATGGCAAAAAATGAGGCAAAGTTGGCTGTTTCGGCGGCAAAAAAAATTGTTTTTGAACTCCTATATGCAGAACTAGAGAACAAATGCGGGGATAAGAAGTTGTTCAGGCTAGCCAAGGCGAGGGAGAGGAGGGCACGTGATTTGGATTAAGTGAAGTGCATCAAGGACGATGATGGAAAAGTATTGGTGGAGGAAACTCTCATTAGACGGAGATGCCAATCATACTTCCATAAACTCTTTAACGAAAGTGACAGACATTATGTTAGGAGATTTGGAACATTTCGAGAGGCGTCACGATTTTGGGTATTGTACGAGTATTGAGGTTGGGGAGGTTAAGGGTGTTGTTCGTAGGATGCGCATGGAAAGAGCGACCAGGCCTGACGAAATTACTGGGGGATTTTGGAAGAGCGCAGACACGACAGATTTGGAGTAGCTGACTAGGTTGTTTAATGTCATCTTTAAGACGACGAGGATGCCCAAAGAATGGAGGTCGAGTATAATGATTCTTCTGTACAAGAGCAAGTGTGATATCCAGAGTTGCAACAACTATAAAGATAACAAGCTGCTAAGTTATACTATGAAAGTGTGGGAAAGGGTGATGGAGAGGAGGGTGAGGAGAGACGTGTCTATTTCAGAAAATCAGTTCGGATTCATGCCGAAGCGCTCAACTACAGAAGTCATTCATCTTGTAAGAAGACTGGTGGAGCAGTATAGGGAGAGGAAGAGAGACTTACACATGGTATCCATCGACCTAGATAAGGCTTACGACAAAGTTTCAAGGGAGGTCCTATGAAGATGCTTGGAGGCTAGAAGTGTATCTGTGACATACATTAGACATGACATGACACAGTTATAGCTTACCGACATGACCTTAGATATAAGGTTATGGAGGACTCAGATTAGGGTATAAAGCTAGTAGGTAGTCTCGCTTATCCTTTCATATTAGTAGTCGCAGTACTGTTCTATAGTTTCTTGTGCTTTGATTTCTGCTACTATATACTATTTCTTTACTTCGATTATCCTATTTTATTGTGGTAGTTACTGTCCCTTTTTCAAACTGCTTTATCTTGACTTAGTCGCTTTCGTTATTTTCACTTTCATACTGCTTTGAATTTCTTGTCCTTTTCTGACCTTTTTTTATACTTTCTCTTGAGCCGAGGGTCTTTCGAAAACAACTTCCATACCTTCCAAGGTAGGGGTAAGGTATGCGTACATTCTATCCTCCCTAGACCACACACTGTTGAATTTCACTGTGAAATAGTAATGTGTATTACCATTCTAAAGATAAAAGCATCTCTGAATAGACAATCCCTCATGACAATCCATGCATTATTAGTCATTGCTAGACTGTGAACCAAATGACCCTGTAATGTGAAGAAACGAATATTATCCTTGCATTTTTCTTAAAATGGGATTAATGCTAACCAAATTTAAGGAAACTTTGGAACATAAAACAAGTTGTCCTTTCTCTAAGATTTACATTCTATCTCGAGATGTAGGACACAGTAATTTAATACGCCCATAACATGACCTCTGAAATGATAAAAGGAACACAAATATGTAACATTAGTCAACTCTTCGAATTGGAAGTTTGGTATGTTATATTTGGTCAAATAACCTGTTGTAAATATGAGAATAAACCAAACTAGAACATTCTGAACTAAATAGTATATAGATCTTGACATCTCGAAATTACATAAGTGGTAACAAAAATCAATTCACAACAAGTGCAAATTCCGAAGGTAGTCGTTGAGAATCCCTTTCTATATTCTACGTACCAAAAATGAAACAGAAGAATGACATTGCATAATTTAACAATAGTAACCTCAGAATAGATCCAGTGCTTCACATGTGACCTTTAAGTCTAAATGTTCACCACTGAATAAGCTATGGATCTTTAAAAGCATAGGGATTTATTCATCCTTCATGCAAGTTAAGGAACAAGCCATTTTCTTCACTTTTAGCAAACAAAATATGAAAAAAAAAATGCCAAAGCATAACTGAATCAACAGCAATTTCTTTCCTTTTCTTTTAAGAAAAAAAAATCTTCATTACACCTTTTGGCTGTGATTGACATAATCAATCATAATTGAGTAGTTTCCATACATGACAAGAATACGACTAGATATCTCAAGCTTGTTTTGTCCAAAAGAGTGAGGAACTGTCTTGACATTGCGAACAAACTATGTTCATTCACAGCTGGTTTTGCTGTATGGTTCCTTACCAGATGAGCCATATATGCATTGTGTTCTAGACACGGGTAAAAGCCTTTGCTCACCATCGGATCTGCTTTCACTCGATAGTAGTAACTCACGATCCAACAAGCCCTTTGTAGCGAGCGTAAGAGATTATAAGTATGAAAAAAACGGCACAGAAGATGCCACTACCGATTACCACCTGCATAGCATTAAACCAACCATCAACCAAATAGCTAGTGTGTTTTCCCCTAAACTCAGACAACAATATTATAGCTGGTCAGCACTAAGAAGTATCAAACTTACCCATTTAAACATGTAGCCATGACCACTATTCCAAGAATATGGGATGTTCATCCCAAAAATTCCAGCAATCAAAGAGTAGATAGACAAACACACGGTTCCTGAACTGAGAAAGAGTTCTAACTGCAGCCAACATGACGAAAGCCCATGAACACAAACACAACTCTCATCGTGAGTTTCAATGAGATTGTCAATAACACAGTAGAAAAAAATGATAGTAAAACATAGGTAGGCAATTAAGATATGCCAATGAAGAGCACCTGAATGAGCTGATTTCGATGATTGTCCAGCTGAAATAAGAAACATAAGTTTTACATCATAAACCATTCAGATGAACCATATCATAAAGAAAATTATCTTGCCATTTCAACTACCTGAATGTTTATGTAATCTTCTGTGTTATCAATATATTCTCGTAGCTGCAAATTAAAATAGACAAATGTTAACTGGAAAATAAAAATAAAACATTCAACATGTCACTCAGCCTGAAAATTTCCAAAGAACAAAATTTAAAAGATCAGTGCATTTCCACCCATCTAGTAGTCATGTCTAGGAGTGGCAAAAGGGTGGGTCGGATCAGATTTGGGTGGGTCAAAATGAGTTAAACAAAAATGGATAAAATATCCGACCAGCGCATATTTAAACGGATAAAAAATGGGTTAACCGACGGATAATATGGATATGGTTTCACGAATAGTCAGGTGAACACAAGCGAAAAGCGAAAAGCCAAAATAAGGTTAAACTTCCAAAAAGCAAGAGCTCATGAAAAATAACAAGCAGACAAATGGGTATTGATAATATGGATAATAAATTATCCCTCTGGATATCCATTTTTTTAAATAGTATGTATAATATCCATATTTGATCCATTTTTAAATGGTTAGTTATACAACCCATATTTAACGGGTCGGATTGGATGGTTACTTTTTTTTAAAACCATTTTGCAAGCCCTAGTCATGTCAGAAAGGCCATCATTTGGAACAAAAGGGGCACATGATAGTAAGTAAAGGAAAATGAAGGGGGAGGCATAGTGTTGAATGAATGGATTAATGAAAGCAACAAAGACTAGTCCACATTGAGATCCCATTACTCGACGATGGAAGGCCTCATCCATCTCAAAATTACTTCATTTTCAACATTTGCCAAGTAAGAAAAATTTGACCTGATATGCTATATCTTAAAGAGTAAAGAGGCATGAGAAAAGGTAAAAGAAAGTAATAACAATTCTGGTTTAGAAAGAAGGCATATCTATATGTAAACATAAGACGACTTGGTTGCTCTCTACCCATTATAAAATAATGACCACCAGTATTGACAATTGAAGAGCACCGAGAAGAGGGGTAAAAGGAAAGGGATTTACTTTTGTGCCAAAGTAAACTACTGAGTTGGATTTGTTAAAATATTTTCTTTATCAAGTGACTGTCAAATATTAATCAACAAGATATACAAGCGGAAAATAAATTGATATCAATGAAAATAGCAAAGCGAAAAAAAAAGCACCACAACTGGAATTGTAAGGAAGAGAAGACCCAAATCACTCAAGGCGATAATCAAACACACAAATATGAGAGAAGGTAGAAAAATCAACATGAAAAATATTTGTTTGATCAAGTCCGCTATTCAATAATTTCCGAAGGAACTTTAAAGGCAAGCATACAACTACCGTTAAGACTCTTATAGCCATCTAAAAGCAATATGATATATAGAGGCACATTGACCAAATTTAAAGAGACTGTCAAACTTGAACTCCACAAAAACACACATGTGGCTAAAGGTTCTAAAAGGCTTTGTCAGCTTAAAATATCAAACTTCACACCACTAAAACTAAAAAGGGCAAAACTTGCATACCGTAGTTAGTTTATTAAATGTGCCATCAATTTGCATGAAGTAAGCCTGCAATAAAGAGAACCACTTCCTTGTAAGTATGGCTCAATAGAAGCGTTCTTTCTTTTTAACTTTTCCTTCTCTTAGGTATAACGAATGATGGCATCAGAAGAAGTTACCTCCAATAACATTTCAAGCTCTTCAACATCATTCTCATCCCCCCGAAATGTTGCAATACTTGCTCTACTAGCCCTAGATATCTTTGAGCCAATGGTAGGAGAGGCAAGAAACCAACTGGCTGCACCTGATCCACTTACAGGTGATGCACCAGCCAATTTTCTGGACAAATAAAGGTCAGCCATGTCATCATCATCATCCAGAAGTTGCTCAAGCTCATCTCTCACCTGCAATTAAGTACATAAAGAAGCCAACATAATAAGTTGACGACTGTTCACTGCATAGCTGACAAAGGATAGCAAGGGCAGGCAGGAGCATTGATATTACACTGCTGATATATTCTCCTTTTTTGGGGGGGATAAGATAAGATTTTATGATATCAAAAGAGCTCTGAGAAAGAGTTATAAGGGAACTACAAACTGTCTAGTGCACTGCGCAACTGAAGGAGGCCAGTTACATCATTTACAAGGTTCTGTTTGCTTAATAGAGGAAAGAAAAAGACCTTTATTAAGGCTAATTATATTTTCCTTTTTGCCTTGCAAAAATCTGAGATTTCAGATTTTTTTCTACCCAAACAGTCCATTAAGTGCCTGTTGGAACTGTATTCCAAGTGTCGGTGGCCTTTTTGCTCAGGTCCTTACCTTTCTGATTCAAGAAACAAAACAGAGATATGGCAAGAACAAAATGCACAAGATAAAAACCAATATGCTCCCAGACACCTTTCCCGAGGTTAATACCTCATAATCCTTCTAGTCGGTCTTCAGAGGGACTCTCCGGCGGCTCTGGCCGGAAATCTTATTCTTCAAAGCACTGAAGGACTAACTTAGTCGAGATGGATGACAATGCGATTTATTTTAACGTAGGTTTTAAACCATATGACATTACTAGAAAAGAATCAAGAACAGAGGTATGGTATAACTGGACTGGATGAGATCAAAACATGATCTCATCCAGAAAACAATGGTGTGGTTATGCTATCCACTAAAGGTTGAAGGTGAAGGGAAACTCAGTAAGAAGATGGAAGTTCCAACATAACTTCTCAGAGTTCTTCTTCTTGAGAAACTACAACAATCATGGGTGATAATAAGCTTGCAAGGTAAGTAGCAAGGTCCTTTCTATTGAGCCGAGGGTCTATCAGAAACAACCTCTCTACCTCACAAAGGTAGCGCTAAGGTATGCGTACATCCTATCCTCCCCAGACCCACTTGTGGGATTACACTGGGTATGTTGTTGTTGTTTGTAAAGCGCAAGGTAAGAGGAGATCAGCCATTATTATCCCGGAATTCCACTTACTGCAGGGTGGATGGACACTGCAGTTAAAATCTCACTCCATTAATATCAAAGCCCAGAAGGCAGTTACAAGTTTTATCCAGGAATACAGTGGAAGGACTCCTCTACTCAGACACAGTCACAAGGAATGAATGGACGGCCAGAGAAATGAATGAGGCCACTTTTCAGCAGAAAGGCGGTATCATCAGCATTTCTGGAGGAGCCAGCACTTCCCAAAACGAAGTTTTCTCTAGGAGCGTGATGAGTAGCCTTCCACGTGGCATTTCAGAGATGGGGCAAACCCTTCCTCTTTGGATCAGGCTCGTAGTCTCCAATAAATTTTTCAAGGAAGTCAGAGATTACTATGGAGGTTGGATTAAAATTGAAGAAGAAACAGAGCTCAAAAACCATCTGAAGGGAATGGGAACTTAATCCCCAAGGTGGTTAGCGTGGAGAATGAAGGAATCATTTTTTGATTAAAATATGGTGTGAAGCGCGGGTGAGATTCAGCTTCGATGAAGGCAGCGACGAAAACGCTTTGGACCAACGATCACTTGATGCCACTACGATGGCAAGGGAAGGGCTCAAGGATACTGTGATGGGACGGGACATGCGGTTGCTCCAAAAATGTACAATAATCTTTGATATGTTCTAGCATGTGAGAGGGCATGTTTTTAACTGACCAACAATAACAAGACACAAGTCCAATGATGGCACCAAAAATAAAAGGTTCCAAAGAGCTGAAAATTTGGGAAATTGGGAGCAACTTTGAAAGAAGTGGCACCAGAAGCAAGGGGCGTTATCCAATCATCAAAAATCAATGAAAGTCGACATTGTATCATGGAATGTAAGAGGGCTGAACAGAGCTAGAAAGAGGAGAAAATACAAAGAGACATCAAGGGTATTGTGAAAACAGTTTGGGCAAATAAATAGGGGAAATTTGCACCACTATAGCTAGTAGAACCAGGGGCCAATTTATGTGGGATGGCTGAGTACGGGATGGTGAAATCAGCAACTTGGGATCTTATTCCATTAGTCGCAAATTCACTGGAAAAACCTAGGGTTTCACCTCGCATTTATCTATTATCTATGCTCCAAACGGCAAGGACGAGGTTTGGCAGGAAGTTGGTGCAGCTAGGGGTTTCTTATCTGGCCCTTGGGTTGTATGTAGGGATTTAAATACAGTTAGATTGCCATTTGAAAAGAAAAATTGCAACAAAATCACTAGACCAATGCATGAATTCTCTGAATTTAATGTGGATATGGGTTTGGTGGATTTACAGATGCTAGGAGGAAAGGAGATGGACATGAAATTGCAACATCTGTTTCATATAATAGGTCAAAATTCTAATATATACAGGTTAATCATGTATGAGCATTGAACTTCTAAATTTATGATCATTATCAAGTTTTTCTTTTCCCCCTTTTCTTGGTGGGGAGGAAGCAGCTTCTGTACAAATATCTATCTCCAAGAAATTTAAATATACTAGCTGCATATATTACATCGACACGATTCCATGGTCATGAAGATACATTGTTAATCAAATAAAGCTATATTATAAAATATGCCTCGTTCAACAAAATATCCTCAACAATCTAATGAGGAAAAAGTTCAAAGGATTTAAATGTTGTTCAGCCTGTTAAAACAAACTACTCCCTCTATCCCAATTTATGTGATTTTCCTTTTAGTCTGTCCCAAAAGGAATGATACATTTCTATATTTAGAAATAATTTAACTTAAAACTTTCCCCTTTGCCTTTAATGAAATGGTTTGCAGCCACACAAATATCTATGACTTGTTTTAGATCACAAGTGTCAAAAGTCTTCCATTCTTTCTTAAACTCCGTGCCTAGTGAAACTATATCACATAAATTGGGACGGAGGGAGTAACAAAAATGAAAACATAAATAAGAAAGTTAATGTCAATGTCACTTAAATAATAGGTTCTTACCTTTTGTACACGAGCAGTCAACCGTGTCATTTGACTCTTTAATTTCCGCACTCTATCCAGATTACGGCTACTAATCTGCATTATAAATTATTTTGAAAACAATTACCCCATGAAGGACAGATAAAATTCCAGCAATCAGCCTTCTAATGGTTGCACACACAGAGACATCCATATATAGGTGCATGCAGGAGATAATGGGCAAGGATCAGGAAAAGGAACCACAGAAAAGAAAGAATCTTAAGATTCTTAACATGAAAAGAAACATGCTGAACTTTCAAACGCAGTTCAACACCAAACTTGTTGCAGTTAGTAGCCGGAATCTGAGCTGTCCCATGAAATGCAAGCAAAACTTTACAAGGACAAACTCAGGAAACAGACACAATGTCAAAAATGCCAGAAGACGCTGAATTTAAATATACCAGCAAACTATTACCCTTTAGGAAGCATATATGACCAAGTTTTACTCCAAATTCTACCAAAAGTTGTGTGATATAACACGAGGGTGCTCATTCTAAAGTTAACACTAGGCGAAAAAAGTAAGAAGTGATGAAACATTTTTTGGGCGTAGCTCAAGCTTACTCATTGCAGAAGCAGTAAAAGAAAGTCCAAACAATATTTGATATAGCAAGGAATTTTCATTTTAAAGGACAAACAAAAACAACTACAAGTATTACTGTTTATAAAACGGAATTACCTTTAAGGAATTATTTACTGTTAAGTGTTATCTGGGGTAGAGATAGTCCAATACTTCACCATAATAGTTTAAATTTTTCTTTACCTTACAATTCCTTGTCGACTTTTATGGTGTCTTGTTTTCTTGAGAAGATAGCAATGGCCAAAAGCAAAAAAGGAAAAAAAGAAAAAGAAAAGCAGAGTGCCAAGAATGATATATTGGATTCAGCATGATAGTTGAGATAGAAGGTTTCAGCATACACGCACACATAAATAAATTACCTTTGTATTAGTGTGTGTGTGCAGGAAACAGTTAAGGATTGCGAGTCATCAATTGGCATATAACCGGAAATTCAGGACAAACAAGGAAAAAGGGAAAGATAAGCATGTTGGCAGAAGGAGTTTATTCTAGGGATGGAAGAGCGATATCCGTTAACATACTTACAACGCAAATATAGCGATGTAAACACTAAAAGATTAAACTTTCATACACACACCTTTGATGTTAGCATATCCAAAGCAGGGTAAACAGCAGTTTCCAATTCTAATGTGCGAGCAGCAAGGTAACTACAGATGGCTTCCAAAGCAACCTCTAGAGCTCGGAATTCAAATGGTGACTCTGCATTGTGTTTGGCACAAGAAAGAGTCAGCATACTCACTAAAAGAACATGAGTAATGTCAAAATAAATGAGAAACACGAGCTCGAAAATCCAACGTGAGAAATTCACAAATACAGAAAATTGAAAATGGTAAAGAGGAAAACCATCTTCTTCAGTTGTTTCAATATCATGCTGAACATTCGGATCTTTTTCCTCTCTCTGATCTTCACGATTTGCATTCATTGGTTTCAGTCGCCTTCTAAGTTCCTCAACAACAGGAGTAACATTTTCGTCCGATGGATCTCGAAGAAGAACCTGGTCAATAGAAAATTTAGAAATGGACATATATGTGGTGCTGATACTATAAAACAAAAGTTGATCAATGTGTACAAGTTGATGTGAATATCCACAATAACAAGATGTAACTGCCCTCACAGAATTTCAATGACCCAACATAGTAAAGATGTATGTATTCTTTCTCCTCACCTTAAATAAACAACTTGGGAGCCAAGGGAATTGGATCAAATCAAAATGGTAGGACCGAATCTGACTCATTTTGTCTAATTATAAGGCTCACTTTTGTTTATTCTAAGTGATATCTCACTCGTGGTTAAGAATAAGCGCCATTGTACTCATTCATGTTAACAAGAATTCAGAACAATATAGTATCAGCCGGAACTCAAATCCTAATTGGGATCAAGATAAATCTAGATCACGAGCAAGTTTAGGTTTAGGGGTTCAAATTTACCTTGAGGTTACAAGTTCAAATCCTAGACAGTACATTTTTATTTTTCGAACCCCTTAGTGAAAATCCTAAATCCGCCACTGCTAGGTACACTACAATATCAGCATCCAGGTTTAGTGTTAAATGAGCAACGGGTTCCATATCATCGTGGCATAGAATTACAAAGTATAAGCAAGGGTTCCCACACCATGAACGCGTGTGGGCCAAGAAGTCCCACAATATTGATGCCCAAGTATGATTCTAGATAAAAGGGTTCCGGCATCTTATTGGATGTATGAGATAATGACACTATCCCAAGAGAGCCGTGTTCGAATAGATTGAAAATAGGCTCGTTGATAGGAAAGTGAAAAGACTTAGTGCATGCCTTAAATAAGAGGAGAGTTGATATTACCGGTCTACAAGAGACTAAGTTAACAAAGGACAACATTACAGATCTTAGCGCAATGATATACAAGACTTTTGTTACACTATTAGAATTAGGTCTAATGAAGTAAAGGCCACAAAAAACATGAGGGTTAGAGAAAAACATGTGGTCTAAATGGTAAAAAAAATCTGCGATCAAAATAGTGTCCCTATAGAGATTTAGAAGTTGAGACCAGTCAAGGTGCTTTTCTCAATGAAAGATTTCAGTATGTCATACATCAAGACCTACTAACATATTTCAGAAGCTAACTCTGGTTACAACTTCTATAAAATGCCTGTAAAAGCATCCTGCTATTATCAACAACAACATACCCAGTATAATCCCACAAGTGGGGCATCCTGATATTATGATATCCTTTTTCAAATGATAGCACATACAGAATATAGTTACATGTTCTAGTATTATATTTTGATAAGTCCATGTCCTAGTATTATTGAACGGGCTCCAAGAGGAAAACAGGAAATGTAGCATTGTTTACTTCACAATAAAATAATAGAAGCTCTGTCATCTAGAAGATAAAAGATGATACACAAATAGTCATATCAAGTCTTTGTACCCTTGCAATTGTAGTCTTAAATCCTATTTCAGCTGATGAAACTCAATCATAAGATTTTGCAATACACAACAAATACTATCGCCTTGGGAAAGTGAAACTGTTGGCACACCCTATCATTAAGCAAATTGATAGTATACTAAAGCAGTTAAACATCAAGTGAATTAGCAAGAACAAGTTGACTGCATCCTGACTTCGAAAGTACAACAAAATGTAGTCCCATAGACTCCATGCATACAATTAAAAGAAACTCAAATAACTTTGTAAGAGAAAACATGAAGCTATTTCCCAAAAAAAAGAGCATAAATTACCTCTTCAGATGTAATAATAGCCTTGATATGCTGCCCTTAACACAATAGAACAAAAAATACAACGATCAGTAAACAAAATACATGCAAAAATAAAAAATGGGAGCAAAAATTAAACTGTCAAGCAAAAAAGCAAACTGCGAAAAGCAGCTATAATTATTTACAGTAGAAAAAAGGGGAACAAATTTTTTTAAAAAAAATTAGCACATTATCTCCAAACAGACTGCACAATGGAGACAATTTAATGAATTCTCAATATTCATTTTGCTCCATTTCGACCCGTTTCATTCCAATACTCAACAATATAACAAAAAAATCAATGATCAGTAAACAAGACACTTGCAAATGAAAGTAAAAAATAATCTGTAAAGCAAAAAAGCAAACTGGGAAAAGCAGCTATAATTATTTACAGAGGAAAAAAGTATCAAAATTTAAAAAAAATAGCATATTATCTCCAAAAACAGAGTGCACATTCCAAATTGAGGACAACTTTATGAATTCTCAATATTCATTTTGCTCAATCTTGACCCATTTCATTAACACTCAATAATTGATGAGTTAGTTATACAGTTAACAGCACACTTGAAAATGAAAAATGGGAGTAAAAACTAAACAGCCAAGCAAAAAAGCAAACCGAAAAAAGCAGCTATAATTATTTACAGGAAAAAAAAAAGGAAAACAATTCAAAAAAATTAGCATATTATCTCCGAACACACAGTGCTCATTCCAAATTGAGGACAGATTTATGAATTCTCAATATTTCATTTTGCTCAATTTCAACCCGTTTCATTCCAACACTCAATAATTTAGGGATTCTATACGATGAAAAAAATGGGATACGATTAACTCAATATTTTAAGATTAAATTTACATATTTAAAAACTACAAGAAGACTACTATAAGTTGCAACTTTTCTCATATCAATTTGGTCGAAGTTCACGCCGTGTGAACGAAGCGAAAAGTATCAAGTAAATTGAGACACAGGGAGTATTCATCAAACAATACAGTACGATACAATACACATAATACAATACAACATAATACAATACGATATAAATCAAAATCACCTCTAAATTTGAAACAACTATTTTTAGTAACCACGACTGATAATTTGAAACAGAGGGAGTAATAAGCAAAGATAAAATGAGGGAAACAAATGAGGTAGTGTAATCACACCAAATCGGCATAAAATGGGACATTTCGTAACGCTGGATTTAACGATAAGATACAATAAAATTTAAGTAACAATCAAAACAAATATTAAATTTAAACTAACAACACAATACAACAACATATCCAGTGAAATCACACAATGTGGGGTCTGAGAAGGGTAAATTGTACGCAGACCTTACCTCCACCTTGGTAGGTAGAGCGGCTGTTTCCGGGAGACACTCGGCTCCAGACAAAGCATAATCACAAGCAAAGCAAAGTAAGAGAAACGGTCAAACTCAGACAAGAAATTAAAGCAGTATGAACATGCTGATAACAAAATCGAATATTCCATGGTAGCGCATTCTAACAAAAGGAAGCAGTAGCTAACACAACTAAATAAAATAAACAAAATACACTAAAGAACACATAGCAACATAAATCAAACTATAAGGGACTATAAAGCAATACTGCGCCTATAAGTGTGATAGGCTAATCGGGCCTACAGTAAGAACACTACAACTATCATTTTGTAAGCGTAAGTAGGACTACGCTCGACTACCTACTACCCCTTCTACTTGAATCTGTATCCTCCACAATCCTCTATCTAAGGTCATTTCCTCAGTAAGTTGCACATGCGTCATATCCCGTCTAATCACCTCCCCAATACTTCTTTGGCCTACCTCTACCCCTTCTAAACCCGTCCATTGTCAACCTCTCGCAGCTCTGTACTGGGGCATGTGGCATCTGTGTCTCTCCTCTGCACATGCCCGAACCATCTCAGCCTCGCTTCCCGCATCTTATCCTCCACTGAGGTCACTCCCACTTTATCCCAGATATATCATAATTTCTAATCATATCTCTCCTTGTATGCCCACACATCCATATCAGCATCCTCATCTCCGCAACATTCATCTTTTGTATGTACGAACTCTTGACTGACCAACACTCCGCTCTATACAACATAGTCAGTCTAACCACCACCCTATAGAACTTGCTTTTAAGTTTTGGTGAAACCTTTTTGTCGCACAAGACTCCATATGCGAGCCTCCATTTCATCCACCCTGCCCCAATACAATGTGTGAAATCGTCATCAATCTCTCCATTACCTTAGATAATAGACCCTAGGTACTTGAAGCTTCTTTTTTTGGAATGACCTGACTACCAAGCCTCACCTCCACGCCTGTCTCAGGGCCACTCCCGTTGCTAAACTTGCACTCCAAATATTCTGTCTTGGTCCCACTCAACCTGAACCCTTTAGGCTCCAAGATCTGTCTCCAAACCTCCAGTTTGGCGTTCACTCCGCTGCGAATCTCATCAATCAAGACTATGTCGTCTGCGACTAACATACACCATGGTATGTTTCATTGGATTTGTCGCGTCAGTCCGTCCATCACCAAGGCAAATAGGAATGGGTTAAGTGTTGATCCCTGGTGCAGCCCCATCATCACTGGGAAGTGCTCCGATTCACATCCTATTGAACGTACCATAGTCTTGACTCCATCATACATATCCTTGATCGCCCTGGTGTACTCCACAAGTACACCTCTAACCTCCAAACATCTCCATAGAACCCTAGGGACTTTGTCGTATGTCTTCTGGATGTCGATGAAAACCATATGTAAGTCTTTCCTCCTCTCCCTATACTTCTCCACTAACCTCCTAATAAGATGAATGACTTCAGTATCAACACCCCGGCATGAATCCAAACTGATTCTCGGAAATAGACACGTCTCTCCTCACCCTCGTCTCCACGACCCTTTTCCAAACTTTCATAGTGTGGCTCAACAGCTTGCTACCCCTATAGTTGTTGCAACTCTAGATATCACCTTTGTTTCTGTACAAGAAAATCACTGTTCACTGGTACTGTTCACTGGCACCGGAAGTACTGTTCACTTAAGTTTTCACAAAATAATCGAGTACTTGCGTAGATCTAGGATAAAAAGAACACAAGAACAAGAAAAGAACAAAAGAACAAAAAAACAAATGAAATTTTGTAAAAAAAAATGTTTTTCCGTCGCCGCCAATGGGTGGTCGGAGCGGTGTTGTTGGGGTCTTACCATCGGGAATGGGGGTGGATGGGGTGGGGGTTGGTGATGTTACCGTTGGGGGATTAAGTTAGAGAGAGGAGAGTCTAACAACACAATAAGCTGTAAATAATTCGTATAATTCCATGTAATTAAAAAAAACAAAAAATCACCTCTAAATTGAGAACAATAGATATCCAAACACTATATTCATCAAAACAATACAGTACGAATCAGTACGAATACAGTACAACATAGTACAATATAATACAATACTTTATTCCATATAATAATAATAATAAAATCAAAAATCACCTCTAAATTGAGAACGATAGCTCAAATTGCTATGTGTGACATTATGTAACGACGGAGAACAATACAATCTATCCAAACACTATATTCATCAAAACAATACAGCACAACACTATACAATATAATACGATATATAATTCCATATAATAGCAAAAAATCAAAAATCACCTCTAAATTGAACACAATAGCTATACAACACTCTATTCATCAGAACAATAGAGTACGAATACAATACAACACAATACAATATAATACGATACTTTACTCCATATAATAATAGAAAAATAAAAAATCACCTCTAAATTGAAAACAATAGCAATCCAAACACTCTATTCATCAAAACAATACAGTACGAATACAATATAATACTATACATAATTCCATAAAATAATAGAAAAATCACAAATCGCCTCTAAATTGAGAACAATAGCAATCCAAACACTCTATTCATCAAAACAAACAATACAGTACTAATACAACACAACACAATACAATACAATATAATACAATACATAATTCCAAATAACTAAAAAAATAAAAAATCACCTCTAAATTGAGAACAATAGCTATCCAAATACTATATTCATCAAAACAATACAGTACGAACACAATACAACACAATGTGATATAATTCCATAAAATAAAAAGTCAAAAATCACCTCTAAATTGAGAACAATAGCTATCCAAAAACAATAGAGTACGAATACAATACAACACAATACAATATAATATGATACATACAACAACAACAACAACAACATACCCCGTGAAATCACACAACGTGGGGTCTGGAGAGGATAGAGTTTACACAGACCTTACCTCTACCTAACAGCTATTTCCGAGAGACCATCGGCATATAATACAATACATAATTACCTCTAAATTGAGAACAATAGCTATCCAAAAACAATACAAATACAATACAATATAATACGATACATAATTACCTCTAAATTGAGAACAATAGCACGTTCACGACCCATAATAGTAGAAGGATAAGACAATAACGGATCAATAATTCTCAAATCACGCGCGTGTATTTGCACGCGATGCATAATCTCATATTTATCAACATCTAATACAGTTTCCTGACCCGATACATCTATTAATAACCAACTCCTTGACCCGGTTCCCTTTTTTTTCAACCCGCCTATAACTGTACCCGGATCCATTACCGGTACCACTTCTCGACCCGTCATCATCAACAATAACACCAACCATTCCCTATAATAAAACTCAATTGAAAATAATATCAAACATATAGTAATTTTTTATATTAAATTGTTTTCTATGTACAGAAAAATTGAATTGGGGAATAATAATAAACCCTAATTGAATGAAGTGATTAGGGTTTTGGGCGAAAATGTATAAGGATCACATTGCTATATATTTGCAGAGAGATTTTAGTGGAGAATATAATGTGTATTTTGGTTGAAAGAGGAAGCTTTATTTGTGCTCTTTATGAAAATATTTCTTTTTTGTTATTTGAAAATTCGTTTTTTGGATGATGGCCAAATGGGCCCAATTCCCTTTTATGGATTCTCATTTGGGACCCCAGTTTTGTAAGTTAAATATGTATTTGTATCGGGTGTTTATATTAAATTGATTAATTTAAACTTAACAGTTGAAAATTATTGTAAAAAATACACATAACTTAACAATGATTAAGTGATAAAGTATGTGTTATGAAAGACACATAAGTCTTGATTTATTAATTTGATATAAATATTGAGTGTGGATTAGTTCTTACATGTTTAAAAGCGAGGGCAACAAAAGACTTAAATTCTTCCTTTAGAGAAATTAACAAAAGTATACTTTTATGTTTGGGGTAGATTTAAAATGATCGTTTATACATATTTTTGAAACAGAAATATTTTTTAAGTTGTCAAAAATGAATATTTTTAGTATTCGTCAAACATCTAACAAGAATTGTGAATAGGGGATTTAACATTAACTCAAGCTAGATATTTAATTTTTGCAGTTTCTGCTATTTTTGATATTTAAAATCTATGCATACTTGTTTATGGAAGAGAATCTTATTAACCTATAGTTTCTATTACATTTTTTTTTGTGTCTTATGCAAGTTTTAAAATTGCGATTATTTGAATTTTGACGAGATTTTCCTTGCCAAGTCTTTTCTTTTCACAATTGTTATATAATTTAACTATCAAAGTTTGTTAAACGGATTTGAATGTATTGATTGATGATCATCTTGTCGTTTGTCTCATACTTTACTCCAAATTGAACTACTTATGTTGTCTTTTTTTCTTCTTATTTTGTTGACTATAATTTGGTTGTTTCATTATTTTTAAGTTGTTATTATCCCTTTATGATGTCCACACCTAAGAATTAATTTGAGTTAATTTACTTTAACGTATACTAGTCTCACTTAACTTTTCTAAATTGCTTTGTTTGGGCAAAAATGGTATTTCAGTATTTGTAGAAATTGAAGTTTGATATTGACAAATATTAGTTTGTCATGAATAGTTGCAAATACGTCACTTCAGTATTTGAAATATTAAAAATATTAAAAATATTAAAATTTTATTTTAAGTAAAATAATATCTTCCTCAATATAATTCAATATTTACCTTCTTCTTTTTCTAAGTGAAATTCGTGTTTAGATATTATAACTTTCATAATGTTTTTCTTTCAACTTAATTTCAAGTGCTTTTTTCTTAACTTCAACACTCATCCAAATGCTTACTTTAACATTGTTAATCAACTAGAATGTATTGTTTATAGAAAATTCATATTGACCTACGAATCCTATTTGTTCTGTAAATCAAATAAAAGCATCTACGTCCATTTATTTATTTTTTAAAATAAAATATTATAAAGATGAATTAATAATATGCCCATAAAAACTGCATTTATTCGAACCACCACCCTAAGATTCACCTCCACAACAAATATATTATTTTCTTCTTCTGATAGAACTCTTACATCAATCAAATTGTATTATAAAGCTAATTAACAACCACATTTCAGCATAGAAATGAACAAAAAGGTTTGTCCGGTTACAGATTGGTGATTGTTATAAATATACATAGAGACATGCGGTTTTACTTTAGAAAAAATATTAATAATCGATTCGATTAGGTTTGGCTCGGTCGATTTTTAGAATTATTTTGACACCTCTACTGATTCAGTGTCATATTAATTAGTTGAGTAAACTAAGAATTTTAGAAAACATGAGCTCAACGGTATGGCCTATTAACTGTGATGATAGAAATTACAATAAAACGATTTCTTTTTCTTGTAACAAAAAGAAATATTTTCACTATATATTATGTCATTACAAAATGGAGTGTTGTGGCACGCGCAAGTAAAGCACTACTATATACCGATATTTTTTATAATATAAGTAGTTTCTAATTTGCTGCCATGTAACCAGGAGATTATGTGTCCAAGCCGGGGAAACAACCTCTTGCAGAAATGTGAGGTAAGGTTACGTACAATAAACCCTTGTGGTCCAGCCATTCTCCAGACCGTGCATAGCGGAAGCTTAATGCACCGGGCTGCCTTTTTTCTTCCTAACTTGTCTGCTCCAAGTATTTCCGCAAAAAAGGGGAACCACAAAACTTTGTATTATACTTCTTGTACACTATATTCGTGTAAGCCAAATGCTCCATAAACAAAAAGGAAAAAATAGAACTTCCCATAAGCAAGGCAATGAGGAATGCTTACTTTTCTTTCCACCCAAAAAAAAAAATCTAATCACCAAAGAGACATTTTACCTGGGTTCTAATGTAAAACACTTCTATATATAACTACTTGAACAACAAGTAACTTTATACAAACACTCAAAAATTAGCCCTGCACTGCTAAAGCTTGCAAGTGCTCAATAAAAACTTGTAGGCTCAGTTCTTCAGTAAATATAATATCTGAGCCTTGTGTGTAAGTTGAGTTGTGTGTAACAGATGGATTCAACTTGGCAAGTAGAAATCTAGCCTGACTACTATGCTGGTCACATTTTATAAGCTTTGGCACAGGGATCCTTTCCGATACCAGTTGTTCTGCATCAATCTCGGGAGCTTCTAGTAGTTTTCGGAAACTGTCGTGGCTAGGATCCTTGTCATAGCCGAGTTTACGCCATTGTGCAATCTTAGAGCCATAATGAATAACCACATAGAAGTAGGAGTCGAAAAGCAAGATAATGTCCGGAGAAACGGAGCAGATGTCTAAGAGAACCGGGACAGGGGGACCATCGAATGAATATTGGAAAAGAGTTGGCTGGACCATAATAAGCGAGCCGACTACCCCTTCACGGTTCAACAACAGCCGGAAAAAAGCAGTCTCGTCTGGGGTGCAGTTGAAGACGTCGATAAACTGAGACCTCCTTAAATAATACATGAACTGTGGGAAAAGGGATAAATTAGTCGCGAGACGGAATGATGAGGGGTCTTCTGGGACATAATCTCCAAACTTTGAAGCAAAACGTATCAAATTTTTATCTAGCCACCGGACAATATCTTGAGAAAAATTGCTCTCTGCTCTATGAATGGCAAGCCTAGTCATCACTGAAGCTGCTGCTTCCTGATCAAAGCCAGCAGCAATTTCCGGTGAGTGGTTCGGGACCCACCTTCTTGCAGCAGTAATCACCCTCTTCCGAATTCCAATGCTTCCATATCTATAGCGTGTTATGAACTGTATGAAAAATGCAGAGCTAGGTTGGGCTTTCTGTTCATCACCTACTTCAAAAAAGAAGGCAATACACATTTTATCAGTAAGTGCCCCTAATTTCCACATATAGGTACCTCCCTCGCCGATTTCCTTGTCACTGACCGAACCATTCTTTTTCTGAAGAGAAACACAAGAACCAAGTGCGCCACAAATTTTAACATCCTTTGTTGTTACTATCTCAATAGTTGCATCAAGACACATTTTCAAATTACCAGCCTCATCATGGCTAAATATGTGACGTAAACATTTTCTGAACTGGTCCGAGTCAAACGACTCTGTTAACATCATGAAGCCTCCTGAGCTTTCGACTGGAGCTCTAAGCTCAGCTGCTCCAACTTGATCCAATGAACAAGCAAAGAGATCAAGAGCAATGGACGAATCAGACAATCTTCTTGATATCTGCTTATAGAATTCACTGGACTTCTTGTAGTAAGGTGCATAACCATTACCAATGTCTCGCTGATTCCTAATGGCATTGCCAAAATCAGAGCTTACGATCATCCCTGGGCCGATTGTTGCTGGCCCCGAGGTGAAGATCATGATACGCGAACCTGCAGAGACCAAACATCCTTCTAATAGTCCAACAGCAACTGATACTGCTACTCCTGTAGCCCGTAAAGGTCTATGATCTGGCATAACCTGCGGTGAAGAATGGATATCTTCAATTGCTGATGTGATGCTGAACTCCCCTTCTGATATCGGTATCAGGAATCCCTGTTTTGGAGCCATATGTACCATTCCTGCTTGGTACTTCACACGATGAATACCTAGGAGCTGCTTGGTCTATGATAAAAAGAATACATAGCAAAATGAGCAAATTAAAGCATTATGCACAATGAGTTTCTAGAGATTGTTGTTGATGCATTTTTTTGTGTGCGTGTGTTGTGGAGGAGGTGGGATGTAGGGTGAGAGATTGGGGCTACAGAACAGGTTACGCGAGGTAGCTTACTTTAATTGAATGGTTAAACCTCCTTGAAGCGACTTTTTATTGCTATTTCACTTTCTTTATGGTTCAGAATATTCATTAGTAAATTTGGTAATCCGGAAACTATAAAGCGCTCCGAAGCCCTTTAAACTATTCTCAATTTGGACAAAACTAATAATTTTTATTGATAATGGGAAGGTCATATACAGGAGGTATACCAAAAAAGTTGAGAATTTACATATAGATATGATTCTTTAAGAAAGACGCCAATCTTCTATACAAATAGGGATCACATGAGTGCATCAGAAGGACATTATAAGCAGGATGCTATTCATCATGCACAAAATCAAGCTCTTCCCTTCAAAAGCTCTCCTATTTCTTTGAAATTTTTTAATATCTGCCTCACACAACTGACACTAGTTGTGTGAGACACCTTTTTGTCTCATAAACATATGGACCCAAAAGTGTAAGATTTGGGTCCACTTTTTTGTGAGACAAAAAGGTGCCCCACACAACTAATGTCAGTTTTGTGAGACACATAATAAAGTTTTTCCATGAAGCAATAAGTAGCAAATGTGATCCTCCTCTTCCTTGAGTTTTCGACTGGCATAATCACCTCTAGCCGTCAACCAAGCGAAAAAAGCACCTCTCTTAAACTAACCCCTTAGACAAACATTTGTGGTCCAACCTTTGAACTTACAAAAGAGAAGCAACTGATCTATTTTATTAGTTTACACTAAGCAGGCAATACTTTTTACCTTTTTGTTTTCTTTTTCCTCACCATTGCACCATTATTTGTTAAGCATCAGTCTAGCCCGCCAAAAGAATTACTCCCTTGCTAAGATGGAAAATAGTTCTTCAATATTTTTCTTTCTTTTATCCCATGATTCCGTTCTTTACTTTTTTCAGCTTTCTCTTACTTTATTTCAACTCCTTCTACTGTTTCTACCCCGTTAGGAAATGCTTCTCTGGCCAACTTTCTTTGTGCCAATACTTCACCATAGTTGAGCTATGGAACAAAAAATAATGTTGTAGCCAGTAATTCAGTGAAGGAGGAGGAAACACACACACACACCCAAACAAAAAAAAGAACACAAATAAAAAAGGAGAAACATGGATAAGTTGCTTGGAAACAAGATCACTAACCTGTGAACGTGGGGGCGTCGTGCGGGTTGTCAAGAAAAGAGGACTGGAAGAGATATGAAAAAAGAATACGGGGAATCAGGGAAGAGAAAGAGTTGTAGGATGACAGTACATAGGATGATTAAAGAAGGGTGGAAGAAACAAGAAAAGAGTGGGAAGAAGTAGAAATTAATGAGAAAGAAACACGAAAAGAATTTAGAACTCGGGGTCCGGGAAAGGACTGAAGGAGACTGTAAGCAAAGTCTTAAGGGAAAAAAAAGATAAGGGAAGGGGAAAACTAATGAAGTGACTGACTTGGTGCTCCAAAATGGAGAGCATTGACAACAAGAAGAGAATAGGAGAAACTGGGATTTCCAAAAATTCTCTAGTTGAAATTGATCTTAGTTAAAAACTGACGGAAGGGACGAGTTGCTACCTTTTAAATGTGTAGGTGGTTATATGTCGTGAAAGATGGTTTATAGGGTAAGTTGGCAATTTATAAATAGTTATAAGGGGCTCTGCAGCACTTTAATGTCCCTAAAAAAAATAACAATGTTAGGCACATGTTCAGTAGACATAGATCCTTGTGGTCCGGCCCCTTTTTATATTAGTACACCGGGCTGTCCTTTTTTAGGCACATTTTCAGTAGTTAGCACCCCCGCGCATAGCTGGAGCTTAGTACACCGGGCTACCCTTTTTTTTAAAATTTTCAGTAGTTAACATATAGTTCAATGAGATCTCTAATATAAATAACACCAATGAAAATTTGTAGAAGGAGAAGCCACTGCAGTGAAGACCAATTCATTTCAATCTACCAAAAAACATTGCCTAATCAGTCTCTAAGACACCAAAACACTTCCTCTTAAGTTAACTACCTCTTGTGTGTCTCTCATCATAACAAATAATAGTTCCTTTCAAATTGAATACAACTTTTTAACTATAATTTTTAAAGATGTGTCGGGTGGAGTTAACATGCCAGCTGACTGATTTACTTCTTTAAACAGTAACTACGAGTATAAGGTTTTGTATGAACAAAAATGATCCTATATTCATATGCTCCCTTCATATGCAGAACTAAGAACTTCAAAATGACGACCCCCCAACTTCCTTTGACACTTCTTTGGAGATGGGGAAAAAAAAAGACTAGAAGCTCAACATTAAATTTTCTTATTCTTTTTTTTATAACCGTGGTGTCCGGGCCAGCTTGCGCACACCTCAACTAATTCCACAGGACACTTGCCACCTCCCACCAACAAGAAGTACCATGTAACTCTATCCACCAAAGGCTAAGACAGATGAGAAGAAATCACCTAGTGTTTTTGTCTCTGTTGGGATTTGAACCTGAGACCTCATAGTTCTCAACCCACTACAGTAATAGACCTCATGGTTTTCAACCCACCCTACTAGTTCCTCTTTTTTTTATCCCATTCTTACTTATTCATCTCACATTTCTTACTGAAAGAAATGCATCGAGATCCACAACTCAAAAGCAAGTAAAACATGCATTACCGTACTAACACCAAAAAAAATTTGCTGCTTCTCTGACACATAAAAACGTTTGGGAAGAAATGGACAGCATGTCCCCTGCTTCATCAAGGTTCAATCAATGATCCACAACTCAAAAGCAAGTACAATATGCATTACTGCACGATATATTATACTACAACAATATTGTATGTCTTAAAAGCAGCTCACTATTGATAAATCGAACATATTAGTAAAGTAAACTAGACAGCCACATTAACAAAGACTGATAATGTGTCACATTTTACCTGCTCAGAAGAAAGCTCGCGCTCACCATGGAACATCACAACTCTACAGCACTCTCCAAAACCAAGATCATAAACTCTAACCATCGAATCAAATACCACTAACCCAACCAATGCAGTTTCAGGCAACTGAGCAATCACATGAAGTAGCTCATTTTTCACTACCCTAAGCTCCTCATCTGATATACAACTATCCACAACAAACACAAACGCCGGACCAAGCCCATAACTAGCCCAATCCAAGCCCGAAGAAGAGCCCAAAAACGACGCATTTCCAAAATTAGAGCTCAAATTCGGATTTTGACCCAAACCCTTTTTCCCCAAATGACACTCAACTGTACTATACGTCGGGTCCACCCAATCCAAACCCGAATTCGAGCCCGAGAACAAAGCCATTTTCGATAACAACGACGGATTCCCAAAATTAGAGCCCGAATTCGAATTTTGAGCTAAACCCTTTTTCCCCAAATCCAAACCCGAATTTGATCCTGAAAACGAGGCCATTTTCAATAACAATGATGAATTTCCAAAATTAGAACTCGAATTCGAATTTTGAGCTAAACCCTTTTTCCCCAAATCCAAACCCGAAAATGAAGCCGTTTTTGATAACAACGATGAATTTCCAAAATTAGGGTTTTGAGCTAAATCCTTTTTCCCCAAATGATACTCAACAGTACTATAAGTAGGAAAAAGCTCAGCAGGCACATTATTTTCATTAATACCAAGATATGTTTTCTGAAACGGGTTTTTCCGGTAACAAAACGGGCAAACCCAAATTCTTGATTGATAATCAACACGAGCATAAGGGTTTAAAACGGCACCGCATTGAGAACAAATAAGTGGGTCATAAGGTAATATTGGAAGCTCATTAAAATGCATTAATGGTGTACACATAATAGATAATGGAATAATTAAAGATGAATTATCTGATAATAATGGCCATGAATTCCATGACCATCGTAGACCTTCAATTGCCTCCAATTCCACGAAATCCATGGATTAATTGGATTTGAAGGCAAATAAATTGGATTAATTTTACATAATTAGTGGGAAATCTGGGGTTTTAGTTTTTTTGGGGGATTTGATTTATTGGATGCGTTAGGGATTAAGATTTAGATAGATTTCGGGTCGGGCGGCCGAACGGAAACCAGGGAGAAGTAGCGGGGCCGCCGAGTTGGAGGAATGGAAAGTTAAAGGGAGATAGATTTGATTCTCTTTTTTATGAGAAAATTTGGCTCACGGGCCTATTGAAGTCCCCAATTAACAAAATGGCCTTCTCTAAATTTATTCGTTTGCATATTTGACCCCTTATTTGTAAATATATCAAATCTAAATCTCAAATCTAAGGTCATTCTTTATGCTCAAATTTATCTCTGATATGATGGATAACTTATCTGTGTTTACCATTACATTAAGTAATTGGCGAAAAAATCAAGTCCAAGAAAGATCATTCTCGGAGTTAATAACAGTCCAAGCTATAAGATATATTTGATTTTCACTATCTTGTTCACTTGCAATTAGCATTACACCACCAAATTGTTCGTTAAAAAAATCACATCCAAAGCGAGGACATTTCTTATGTTCTTAAATCCTCTCATGCATGGCCCATTGGCAACAAAAAAATATAAATTTGCCCTCTTGAACCTCCAAAGTCGTAAAGCTGCCTTCATTTGATTTTTCAATCTCGTACTAATATGCTTTCAATGATGCGTATCTGTATTCTGGTGTTTCCCATATCATATTTTGTGCAAGTTGCTTGGCCTTCCAACATGTCCAGTAACTAACATCACAACTCAACTCTATACTCACAATGTTCATTATTTCCTTCGGCATAAGACATTTTCCTTCTCTAATTCTCTCTTTGATGAAAACCTTGAATATAAATATAAAAAGTGACACCATTTGTCATTATAGTAATTTATTCACTAGTTTAAATATTGATATTGCCTACAAAAAAACTTGTGTGCGTCGGGACGGAGCTAGAAGTCTGGATACTGATTCAGTTGAATTCGGTAACTTTTATTCAAATAATGTATTTTTATTAAGAAAATTATTTAAAATGTATAAATATTAAATTTAGAACTCAGTTATTACCACTTAAAATCGTTCGTATGCGTTACTAAATTCGAAATATCTGATTAAGAGTGAAAATTTCTATCATGTCCATCTATCAAGTAGTTATCAAAAGTGTTGTCCATATGGGTGGGTGAGCTTCCTTTTCTTGTCCCCTAAATGTTCAAAGTTGCTACTCTTCCTGCCAACATCCTTAGCTTGTCTTTGTCTCTAATTTATGTACTTTTTGAAACATTTCTTTAATTTGATTCTCCAATAACTCTTCACCATTTTCCCATTATATAACAACAACCCACAAACTAATTACCTAACTCGTATTTTCTTGAACACAAATACAAGGTCAAATACAATCTCTTTACAACAATCTTGAAGAAGAAAATCAAGAAAGTGTTAGAATTTTGTGATTATTATTTTTAATACAAAAGAGATGGAGAGAAATTTGAATCTTAAGGCAACTGAACTTAGATTGGGTTTGCCAGGAAGAGGGGAAGAATTTGATCACCAACAAATTGTGTCAAATACCAAGAATAACAAAAGGGCTTTGCCTGATTATGAAGATGATGAATCAAATTCAGATTCTGAAGTCACAACACTCCCTGTTGCCAAGTAAGTTTGATACTCCTTCTGCTCCAATTTATGTGACGTAGTTTAATTGATTCAGCACAATATTTAAGCAAGAAATGAAGGATTTTAAAACTTACATTTTAAGCATGTCATAACATTTGCGCCCTTACAATAACTAAGGATATGATGGAAATTTTAAGGTGAATTACTACAACAAACAATAACTACCGATGAAATTTGTCGCTAATTTGTCATAAATAGCTCGTAACTAACATGATCTTTTGATAATCTATGGCTAATATGTCGCTACATAACCCATTGCTAAAGACTATGTGCTTGGCTCCAAAGATGTCACGCACTCATATCGGATTCTCTCAAAATTCACTATTTTGAAGGATCAATACAGGTGCAGCGACATAGTTGGAGGATCCAAGCAAAATAAGCTAAAGGTAAAATGGAAAGTTGAGTTAAATTATTTTTAAATTTTAAAAAGCTATTATTCTTCTAAATGAACTCAAAAGAATGTGATGCCACATAAAATGAAAGGGAGGGGCAAAGCTAGAGAGAATGATATAGGTTCCGCACTACCTAGTAGCTTTAGTTAAAACTCTGTTTTGTGTTAAATAATTTACTTAATATGTATAAATAATTTATTTAGAATCCAATAAGTTACCTTTTTTAGAATTTCGAACTCAAAAATTCAAAATTTTGGCTCCGCTTACACATTGACTCAGTGTAATGAAGAAAAGGACTAAATTTTGAAATGGTGAATTATTGCAGGGCACAAGTAGTGGGGTGGCCGCCAGTGAGATCATATAGGAAGAACACCATACAAATTACCACAAAGAAAACAGAAGCTCATCAAGATCAGTGTGGAATTTATGTTAAAGTTAGCATGGATGGAGCCCCTTTTCTTAGAAAAATTGATCTTAAATTGTACAAGTGTTACACTGAGCTTCTTAAGGCATTGGAGAATATGTTCAAGCTCAATATAGGTGAATATTCAGAGAGAGAAGGCTATAAAGGGTCAGAATTTGCACCTGCTTATGAAGATAAAGATGGTGATTTGATGCTTGTTGGAGATGTTCCTTGGGAGTAAGTTCTTGAACCTTGACCCACCCCCCACCCTCTTTTCGAATAATCGTCGTTAAAACATAGTTACACAATCAGGTCATTCGTAAGTTAATTATAGATATATTTTTAGAAAATTGTTTACATATAATTCTTAAACCGATAAAAATGATGATTGGATATCCCGGTGCACAAAGCATCCCACGTTAACTGGGTCCCGGGAAGGATTGCACCCTAAGAGGTATAATAACAATGATGATTAATTTGGTATAATAGGTTAAACTGTATTGGTCGGGAGTAAGTTCTTGAATAATATGTGATTTTAAATATTTTTACTAATTGACGGATGCACGTGTGGCGCACGAGATTAGCGTGTGATGCACACATAAGTTAGTTTATTGAATATATTTGAGACTTCTTATTAAGATTTCGCTTTACATCACCAATTCAATTGAGCCGCTCCCAATGTTGAAATAGGTTAAACTACATTAATCTGGAGTAAGTTGTTTGTTAAATACAATGTATATAGTAATAGGTAGTCACAGTTTTAGTAGTAATAGTTAGTCACAGTTTTGTCAATATTCTAGTATAAATATTACCATAATTAATGTTGTACACTTACCATAATTATAGGAGTCTTGTACTACTAGAATAGAGATTTGGATTTAGAATAGGAATAGATTTTCTATTATGAAAAATTGTAAATTGTATAATATTTACACTAGAATATTGACAAAACCGTGACTAACTATTACTACTAAAACCGTGACTACCTATTACTATATACACGGTATTTAACATTGTTGAACCTTGAACCACCACACTCCCCCCTCAACTTGCTATTAAAAGAATAGTTAAGACGATTAGACCATCACTTATAAGGTAATTTTAGGTAAACTTTTAGAAAAAAAAACTTATAGTTATAAATCTGATATATATAATAACTAACCTGTGTGTAAAAAATCTTTACAATGTCTATGTATATAAGTTAAAATTTATATATGTTATACACATGTCTTTGAGCATGGATTTTAATGGGATTATTATCATGGCTATTGCAGAATGTTAATGTCATCATGCAAGAGATTGAGGATAATGAAAGGATCAGAAGCAAGAGGCTTGGGATTATGTTGAGTATGATATATATGAAGAATCCCACACACAAATTTTTGAGGCTTTTATGAAGATTTCTCACTTTAGAAGAATCTTGAAATAGACTTTTTTTTTCAACAAGGAAAAAAATTGATTTCTTTTGAAATACTGTAAGCAAACAGAAAAAAGAACTTAGTAAGTACAGTTACTTTTTATGTTCTTGTTGTAATATCATATATATAGCTGGAAATAAACCATGGTGGTTTATAAATCCTGGATTTTTTTGGAATGGGATACTCTCCCTTCAAACATACAAAATGACTCTATTTTTGGCTGTGAAAGCACATTGTATTTTTGCTTTTCAATTCTTGGATATGAAAAGTTTGTTTTGTTCTCCAATTTCTTGCAGCTTCTTCAATATAGTCTTTTCTTTGTATAACAGTCTGGTATTTAGAAATTACTAGCCCGACTAATTCAAATTCGCGTCACATAACGCTCATTTAAAGGGAAAGCACTCCCTATTATATAAACAACGATCTCAATTGCATCTCCATCTTTTTCTAAAATGAGAAATTACTCATTTATCAATACACTTAGTAGACAATGAATAATTGAACTAAATTGAACTAATTTTTAAGATGAAGTAATACACACACAAAAATAACGGCATCTCCACTGGTTATGATGAATTATTTTTTAAAAAACTTTATGAATACTAGTGAATTTGTCCGCGCTACAATGTATATTTCATTAGTTTGTCTTTCAAAAGATAATTTACAAAAAAGTTTATAATATTAATCCATATGTATTTTGGATCTCCAATTACATGTCCATTCACATTTCAAGTGAAAGAGAAATGCAAAGATCGGAAATCCTTGATTACTCACATGGTTTCGCTATGTCAACAGTCTTGATCCCTTTTCTATTCACCTCAAAACTATCAATCAGTCTCGTTATTATTTTGTATTTTTTCTGCATCCAAAATAATTTCCAATAATTATTAACTTTCATGGTTCTCAAACCATAAGCCGATGTCGATCAGAATATGTGGTCAACAATAGATCACAACAAAATTTCAGTTAAATGTGATAGAAGTTCATATACTAAAATTTTAGTAAGAAATGTTTATACATGTTGTTGAGAATATAATCAAATATTAAAAGTGTGTTCTATCTAATAACTTAAGTTTTTAGATCAGATGATCACACATTTCAATATGGTATTAAAGCAGACCAAAGGTCCTGGGATCGAACTTCACCGCCACCCGTTATCAAAAAGAATTTTCACGTGCTTGGACCATGAAAAAAATCAGGTCACCACGTGAGGGGACGTGTTGAGAATATAATCAAATATTAAAAATATGTTTTATCTAACAACCGTCACACATTTCAATATGTGTCTTTCCTTGCTCTTTCTGCATTTTGGAGATGCCAATAGCTTTTGTTGTTTTGCATTTGCACTTTGTTTTAGTTTCACTGCTACTTGATCACCTCAAAGTTTGCTAACCATGAGAGCTGAAATTCAATTCCAAGAAATCTAGAGCAAAACAAATGTTTACTTTAAGAGGATTAACAGTAGATGAGCATTAGGAAAACTGATAATGTAATGGTGCGTGTAGACTACCATATGAATAGCTCGGCAGTATGAAGCATATGTTAGTTCTTGTGTTTTTATCTCCTATCTGCAGCACATTAATACATATTAATTAAATGGAAGGAAGAAGATCACTATAACATATCTTTATCGCCTTCACAAATTCTTAATTCTGTAGGTAATTGTGACCCTTCATTTATTTAGTACAATTGTTTATTGTTATTATTTATTTGTCTTTATATTATCGTTTAAATATAGTAAATGAGAAAATGACGGAGAAAATGTCAAAAAAAAAAGAAGATAAACACTTTTCTTGGTTGATAAAAAACCAACAACATTACCTTAATATAAAAATCGACTACTCTATTTATCCCCCATTATCTTTATAGGAAACATTAATAGTAATTAAATATGGTCTTAAATAAATAAATATAAATTATATCTTAAGTATTTAGAGTTATATACTTTAAACAAATAGTCTCTATTGTTTATTACCTAATTTATCTTGAATATGGAGTATTATGGAGTATCGGAGAAAATGTCAAAAAAAAAAAAAGATAAACACTTTTCTTGGTTGATAAAAAACCAACAACATTACCTTAATATAAAAATCGACTACTCTATTTATCCCCCATTATCTTTATAGGAAACATTAATAGTAATTAAATATGGTCTTAAATAAATAAATATAAATTATATCTTAAGTATTTAGAGTTATATACTTTAAACAAATAGTCTCTATTGTTTATTACCTAATTATCTTGAATATGGAGTATTATGGAGTATCGGAGAAAATGTCAAAAAAAAAAGAGATAAACACTTTTCTTGGTTGATAAAAAACCAACAACATTACCTTAATATAAAAATCGACTACTCTATTTATCCCCCATTATCTTTATAGGAAACATTAATAGTAATTAAATATGGTCTTAAATAAATAAATATAAATTATATCTTAAGTATTTAGAGTTATATACTTTAAATAAATAGTCTCTATTGTTTATTACCTAATTTATCTTGAATATGGAGTATTATGGAGTATTAATAGATTTTAAGGGATGACATTATTTTGTTTTTATATAGCATGTCCGGCCATCGCGCGGTCAGACCTATGTATAGATTAATAAGTATTAGTTGCGACAACTTCAACAAATATATACTTGAATGATACGAATTGCATGTACTTTCTCAAATGACAATCATTATGAATATATGTTATGGAAACAGTTTGAAATCGTAGAAAAACAGATAAATAGATATACAATATTTAACAAATAAAGAATTATAATGGAAGGAGAAAAGTTAATTAAGTGTATTAAGACATCTCTTGGGTTTTCTAAAATAAGATAAATGAATAAATTAGGGGAAAATGACAACCCAAAAAAGGAAAGATTAATGGTTTTCTTCGTGGTGCTACCTCAATTATCTATACACCACAATTATATAAGATAAATATTAATTTTCTATTTGAATATTATAATTTTTCTTTTAAAAATAGTCTAAACATACAAGTTTATTATTAACTTTAAGCCATTTATATTTTGGAAAACTTAAAAAAAATATTGAAACAAAGAAGTGAAAATAGAAAGAAGTAAGCATGATGACATTACAACAACAACAACATACCCAGTGAAATCCCACAACGTCGTGGGGTCTGGGGAGGGTATAGTGTACGTAGACCTTATCACTACCTTGGTAGGTAGAGCGGATGTTTCCGAGAGACCCTCGGCTCAAGACAAAGCACAAGCACAAGCAAAGTAAGACAAACAAAGTGATTAAGTCATGATAACGAATTCTGAAAAAGAAGCAATAACTAATGCAAGTAAATGCAGGTAAATAAGACAAACAAACAAAATACACATAGCAGCATAAATCAAACGATAGGGGACTATAAAGCAATATTGTGTCTATTAGTATTATAGGCTAAATATGCCTACAATAATAACGCTACAACTATCAGTTAGTAAGCGTAGGTAGGACTACGCTGGACTGCCATTCTACCCTAATTTGTGTCCTCCATAACCCCCTATCTATGGTCATGTCCTCAGTGAGTTGCACCTGCGTCATATCTCGTCTAATCACCTCTCCCCAATACTTCTTCTGCCTACCTCTACTCCTCTTGTACCCGTCCATAACCAAGCTTTCACACCTTCGCACTGGGGCATTTATGTCTCTTCTTTGCACGTGCCCAAACCATCTTAACCTCGCTTCCACCATCTTATCCTCCACCGAGGCCACTCCCACTCTGTCCGGAATATCATCATTTCTAATTATATCATTCCTTGTATTCCCACACATCCATCTTAGCATCCTCATTTCCACAACTTTCATCTTTGGGATGTGCGAAGTCTTGACCGGCCAGCACTCCGCCTCATACAACATAGTCGGTTTAACCACCACCCTAGAGAACTTGCCTTTAAGTTTAGGTGGCACCTTTTTATCGTACAAGACTCCAGATGCAAGCCTCTATTTCATCCACCCTACCCCAATACGATGTGTGACATCGTCATCAATCTCTCTATTCCCTTGGATAATAGACCCGAGGTACTTGAAGCTTTCTTTTTTTGGAATGACCTGAGTATCGTGCCTCACATCCACACCTGTCTCAAGGTCGTTCCCGTCACTGAACTTGCAATCCAAGTATTTTGTCTTGGTCCTACTCAGCCTGAACCATTTTGACTCCAGAGTGTGTCTCTAAACCTCCAACTTAGCGTTCACACCACTATGAGTCTCATCAATCAGGACTATGTCGTCTGCGAATAACATACACCATGGCACCTCCCCTTGGATTTATCGCATCAGTCAGTCCATCCATCACCAAGGTAAATAGGAATGGGCTAAGAGCTGATCCCTGGTGCAACCCCATCATCACTGGGAAGTGCTCCGAGTCTCCTCAAATCATGATTGGTCTTGGATCCATCATACATATCCTTGATTGCCCTAGTATACGCCACAGGTAAACATCTAACCTCCAAACATCTTCATAAAACCTCCCTAGGGACTTTATCGTATGCCTTCTCTATGTCGATGAAAACCATATGTAAATCTTTCTTTATCTCCCTATACTGCTCCACCAACCTCCTAATAAGATGAATGGCTTCGGTAGTCGAACGCCCCGGCATGAATCCAAACTGGTTCTCGGAGATAGACACGCCTCTTCTCACCTTCATCTCCACGACTCTTTTCCAAACATTTAAAGTGTGGCTTAGCAGCTTGATACCCCTATAGTTGTTGCAACTCTGGATATCACATTTGTTCTTATACAAAGTAATCATTGTACTCCACCTCCATTCTTCGGGCATTCTCTCCGTCTTAAAAATGACGTTAAACAACTCCGTCAACCACTCCAAACCTACCCTACTTGTGCTCTTCCAAAATTCAACTGGATCTCATCAGGCCCGGTCGCTCGTCCCCAACGCATCCGGCGAACAACACCATGAATCTCATCAACCTTAATGTTTTCACGATACCCAAAATCCCGGTAACTATCAGATTGCTCCAGATCTCTCAGCACAGTGTCTCTATCTTCTTTTTTGTTCAAGAGTTTATGAAAGTAAGACTGCCACCTCCGCCTAATATGCGCGTCCTCCACCAGTAGTTTTTCATCCTCGTCCTTGATGCACCTCACGCGATCCAAGTCTCGGGCCCTCCTCTCCCTCGCCTTGACTAGTTTGTACAACTTCTTATCCACGCCTTTTTCGTCTAATTCTACATATAGACGTTCAAAAGTCGTTATTTTTGCCGCAATAACCGCTAGCTTTGCCTCCTTCCTCGCCATCTTATACAATTCCTTATTCGTCCATTTCTCCACCTCATTCTTGCTTTCTACCAATTTCGCATACGCCACTTTTTTCGCTTCCACCTTCTCTTGAACTTTATCATTCCACCACTAGTCCCCTCGATGTCCACCATAACTACCCCGCGAGACCCCTAACACTTCTCTTGCAACCTCTCAAATGCAACTAGTCGTCCTATCCCACATATTGGTCGCGTCCCCACTACTCTCCCAAGCCCCCTTGGCCATCAACCTCTCTCTCATCTCATTTGCACTAGCCATGGTCAAACTCCCCCATTTGATTCTTAACATGTCATCCACAACCCTCCTCTTCTTCTCCATCTTGATTTCCAAATCCATCACCAAAAGCTTATGTCGGGTTATAAGATACTCTCTCGGAATAACCTTTAGTCTTTACAAAGACCGTTGTCAACCTTCCTAAGGAGCAAAAAGTCTGTTGGAAATTTGTCTTTGGCGGGGAGATGCGTCCACCCATCTTTGATGAATTAAACACTAGTGTTTCGCATGTTGGAGACCTTGTCTCTTCGCACATGCATGATCTACGAAGTGAGTAGATGACCGTAGGGCCAAGAATCGTCAAATTTCGTTGAGAAATGAAAGAGATATTGGTCAACGAAGTAAGGTGTTTGAGGCATGGAAATGTGGTGTGGGACAAATCTACCACATCGGTGGGAATAAGAAGAATTGCTCTCTATATAAGTCTCTAATTGGTAAAGGGTTTGGGACCCCAAGGGGTATCCCATGTGTTTAAAGGAGGGATGACCTAGATGTGTTTGGGTTCAAGGCTAAGCCCACGCGCGCCGCAGCCGCCCGTCCAGTCCTGTCTCGGGATCGGGTCACAGGTCACGGGCTGTGGGACTTTCTGATACTATCTTTTTGGACCAGAGAACTTTGCCAAATGTACAGTTTGGTCCCTGAAGTTTAATATTTTACAGTTTGGTCCCCAGAGTTTCTTTCGTTTGGTCCCCAGAGTTTCTGGAAAGTTGGTTCTGCTTACCGTTGGACTATTTTATGGAGCATTAACCAGCCATTGCTGATTAACTCCTCCATTAACAGCCCATTACTTGGGTATTTGAGCAGCCTCCTTCATGACCTTAAATCAGCTCACTAATGGCATTGAAACTGCCATTACAGCCCTCCCTTTATGGCCATTAACAGCCATGTTTTTGGCAGTTGAACAGCCCTTCTGCCATGCTATATATTGAGCTGTTGTTGGCTCAATTCAGAGACTGAAAATACACGAAAAACAGACAACAATATAGCACTGGAAAAGCAGGAAAACAGTCACGAAATCAGTGACTGAAATTCGGCAAAACAGTGGCTGAAAATTCAGCAAAACAGTGGCTGAAAAAGTGACCAAACCCTCACATATACACAAGATATACACAACAGAGACACACTATATATACAGAGACAAAACGAGAAGAGTAGATAAAAACTCTTCCTTCCTTTTTCATATCTTCAGCAAGTCGATTCATATTTGTTTTATTCGGCAGGCTCAACCTATTGGCTTTGTAGCGTTGAGATTAAAGTGTTGTTTTATCTTGGGAGACTATTGCCCGCTAACGTAAAAGCATATATACGGGGCAATCTTGTCTTAAGGACAGAGGGCAATCCCTCGACTCAACACACAACGTTGTAACCATCCAGATTTAGTTGTTTCTTGATTCCAGGTTATCAAGATTCAAGACACAACAAGCTTGCGGTAGTTTTGAAGATTGACCTATTTGCTCAACAAGATTCAATTTCTGAATATTGAATATTTGTTCACCCTTTCGAATACTTGTAATAGTTATTTACTTCCCGTGCTGCTTTATAAAGTACAATAGAGCACCAACAAAGTCTATCTGAGTCTTAGCCCCTGAACTACAGAAAGTCAACAAATGCTCCTCCTTCAGGAACCTCGAATTGACTATCATCATCCCAAAAGCTCTAGCAAACTCTAAAAGTGAGATGTCTCCCCCGTTCCTGTAAGCATGATGACATTATAATAACAAAAAAATCTAGAACAAAGGTGTCAAAACAGTTAGTGTGTCAAAATAAATGGATTTTTGAATCTATGTATATGTACTGAATGATTAATTTATCCTCGCTCGTATATGTTGGTGTATTTAAGTGATCCCAAATATATATAAAATATTTTTAATCAAGTAATCAGTTGCAAAATGCTCTTGTTTGAGAAAATACTACCATTTATCCTTTTAAGATACTCCTCCGGCGTAGTTGATCTCTCTTTAAAAACCTAACTGGACCAACAAAGAACAAATAAAATTATATCGCATAAGTGATTCTCAATCATCATATAGTCCATATAGTGATTCTCAATAACGCATCCGAGCAAGAAAAAAAGACCGAAATAGATATTTCGAGCTATTGCAAATTAACAAAACTAAAGATAAAAGTTAGATTAGTATGCCCAAATAGAAAGGGTAGATATAGCATATTTACAAAGCATACAACATTGTCTCCTGACACAATTGAATATGATATGATTTTAACAATTGTGTTCTTGATCAGGAGTTGTATATATTTTCTTAGGCCGAGGGTCTGGGACAAATGACATTGTCTTGCCTTACATATACTAATTACATAGGTAAACATGGAGGAAAACAATAAATTGTCATAAGCTTATACATTAAATACTTGGGGTTATGGAAATGAAAGGCATGAGAGTTATTGAGAGTAATAAAATATAGGTTATGGATATAAGGATGTGTGAGTTATGGAGATAAAATTTTAATATAAAATAAAGAAAAAAAATGAAAAAAATAGGTCATAGAGAGGTGTCACGTCACCTTATCTTTCCTATCCTTATTATATATATATATTGATAACTTAAACTCTTTTTTCCATTACTGCATAATCTCTTCAATGATTTTAGGTAGATTAGATATGCCTAATAAAGAAATATGGCTTTTCATAATTAAAGTTAGAGAAAGTTGCAAACAGCCCATGTAGCATGCTACCCAACTAACATTATGTTGTGTTGTAATTTCAAAATATATGAGTTGGCAATAAGTATTAATTGGTAGATTATTGCTTTAAAATGATCACAAAAACCACCTAACTTTCACAATTGGTAGATTATAGCTTTAAAAATGATAAACAAAAACCACCTAACTTCCAAACATTCCGTTGTCAACATATAAAGCCGGAACGCAAACGAATGATACCAAACCCCAATTCCGGAGTTAGGTATTCCTTATTATAAATATACTTATATCAGAATTAGATAAATTGATTCTCTTTCACCGACCGGCTTTTAAGAATAGTCAAAAGTTCTTACGGCGAGGCCACCATAAATCATACTACTTATTTGATCTTGATGTTAGAAAAATGGTATTTGAAAGTTAGATAACCGATATAATAAATTTGATTTTTTTAAGGTAATCAAAGGCACCACAAGACAAAAAAAAAAATATACAACAGAGGCATACATCATACAACTAATCTAACAAGAGCTGCTTGGGCAAGACACTTCAATTATCCATTGGGATAATATATATAAATTACACTACACTTTACAAGCACTAGTTGATCACTTTTACAATACCCCACTATCCACAATGCAAAAAGATACAAGGAGCCCCAACCAACCCACAACAAAATAGGGGGAACTAGCAGCTAATAACAGAGAATTTGAAAACATACACTCCTCCCTAAAATGATACAAATGGATTGGTTGCTTTCTTAAGTGTTGCCTTTCTTGACAAAACTCAAGAAAGTTGATAAAGGGGTCAATGGTTGAGCTAAAAGCAAAAGTTGTGGCTTTTAACTTTGATTGCATTGCCACGGATTTCGGAGGGTGATACAAGATATGGTAGGTAATGACATATGAAGGACGGGGTGGGACGCAAAGCCATTAGGAGTTTTTGATGGCACGTGTGATAAGTTAGAAGTCTAGGATGGGGCTGCTGGTTCTGGCTTGACCACTGATTGGTCGTCAGTTTGCTGAGTAGGATAGATAAGTGCAGCAAGTGAAACGGGCATGATGCAGAGCGATTTGGATTGAAGGTATTGCATGGCTGCTCCAACGTCTTCCTCTATGAGCTTTGCTACCTCTTGTTCTGTTTCAGCACCGGACCACTTCTCCCAGACGTGCTGGTTGGATGGACTTTCACCACTGTCCCCCTAAAATAATGACGAAACAATGAAGTCTTGGAGCAAATGTAGCAATCTTAAAGTTGAGCTATCAGACACTGTATAAAGGTCTTTCCGATAATGTTCAGTTAGTAAGAAGCAAAAAGAGTGATTGTGTTCATTACCTCAACAGACTGCAATGGAATGTCAGCAACAAGTTGTGCCACCGCGTTAGCTCCTCCCAGCCTACTCATGCTCAGTACCTTTAGGCAGATTGAAGACAAATCATTTATTGGACCAATAGATTAGAAAACGGGGCCATTTAAAAGAACTAGTAAGGGGGTTATCCAGAACTCCCTTAACAGACTGCAATGATGAGTAGAACAAAGTATAATTGTACAATATTAAGAGCTTTAAGCAGGACTAAAATGATAATCATTGTTATTCAATTGAAGGTTTTCAGTTGGTAAAATCATTACATATTGTTGCCACCAGACAAGACTTTAAGAGCCACCATCCATCCTCGACGAGGTTATTTGTTTAATGAGAGGAAAAAGAGGACGAAAAATTTCAATTGATGGAAAGAATTAAGTTGAACCAGCTTTGAACGAGATTCTTTCTTCTTTTCCAATATTTTCACACACTTTTAGAAAGGTTGATGCAAGGATAACATGCAGTTTGAATTATCAAGCAAAGATTGAAACCATGAAGAGTATTATTGCTCATTAGCAATCTACAAGGTGCATTAAACTCGCAAGGAAGAAAAATAAATTAATGGAACAGCAGTGCTTAATCCTTCACAGAGCATGGTTAGAGTGAAGTTAAGTCAATAACCTTATGATGAAACCACTTCATCCCAATTCACAGAATGAAAGTCCATCCAAGAAGCTATTCAATAGATTAATCAATCGATTAAACCTCAATTCAAAGCTAGTAGAGGTTGGCAAAGCTATACTCAAACAAAGATTTATTAAACACCATCACTAAGCTCAAATAGATTGTATAACTTAGAATGGTGCTATTCGCAGGATGCGCAGGGGACGAGCGACCGGGACTGATGAGATCCCAGTTGAATTTTGGAAGAGCGCAGGCAATGCAGGTTTGAAGTGGCTGACTAAGTTGTTTAACGTCATTTTTAAGATGACAAGAATGCCCGAAGAATGGAGGTGGAGTATAATGATTCTCTTGTACAAAAACAAAGGTGATATTCAGAGTTGCAACAACTATAGGGGTATCAAGTTGTTGAACCACACTATGAAAGTTTGAGAAAGGGTCGTGGAGATAAGGGTGAGGAAATACGTGTCTATTTTCGAGAACCAGTTTGGATTCATGTCAGGGCGTTCGACTACCGAAGTCATTCATCTTATTAGGAGGTTGGTGGAGCAGTATAGGGAGAGGAAGAAAGATTTACATATGGTTTTCATCGACCTCGAGAAGGCATACGACAAAGTCCCTAGGGAGGTTCTATGGAGATGTTTGGAGGTTAGAAGTGTACATGTGGCGTACATTAGAGCTATCAAGGATATGTATGATGGAGCCAAGACTAGGGTACGGTCAGTAGGAGGAGACTCGGAGCACTTTCCAGTGACGATGGAGTTGCACCAGGGATCAGCTCTTAGCTCATTCTTATTTGTCTTGGTCATGGACGGACTGACGCGACAAATTCAAGGGGAGGTACCATGGTGTATGTTATTCGCATACGACATAGTCCTGGTTGATGAGACTCGCAGCGAAGCAAACGCCAAGCTGGAGGTTTGGAGACAGACTCTGGAGTCTAAAGGGTTCAAGTTGAGTAGGACCAAGACAGAATATTTGGAGTGCAAATTCAGCAACGGCAGCAATCCTGAGACATGCGTGGAGGTGAGGCTTGGTACTCAAGTCATTCCGAAGAAAGGAAGCTTCAAATACCTAGGGTCTATTATCCAAGGGAATAGAGAGATTGATGACGATGTCACACATCGTATTGGGGCAGGGTGGATGAAATGGAGGCTCGCATCTGGAGTCTTGTGCGATAAAAATATGCCACCGAAACTTAAAGACAAGTTCTATAGGGTGGTGGTTAGACCGACTATGTTGTATGAGGAAGAGTGTTGGCCGGTCAAAACTTCGCACACCTAAAAGATGAAAGTTGCGGAGATGAGGATGCTAAGATGGATGTGTGGGAGTACAAGGAGGGATATAATTAGAAATGATGATATCCTGGACAGAGTGGGAGTGACCTCGGTGGAGGATAAAATGCGGGAAGCGAGGTTGAGACGGTTCAGGCATGTGCAGAGGAGAGACACAGATGCCCAGTGCGGAGGTGTGAGAGGTTGGCTATGGACGGGTTCATGAGGGGTAGAGGTAGTCCAAAGAAGTATTGGGGAGATGTGATTAGACGGGATATGGCGCAGGTGCAACTTACTGAGGATCTGACCTTAGGTAGGGGTTGTGGAGGCCACAGATTAGGGTAGTAGGTAGTCGAGCGTATTCCTCTTTATGCTTACAAAATGATAGTGTAGTGTTATTACTGTAGGCTCGAATAGTCTGTCACACTTATAGGCGCATTATTGCGCTATAGTACCATATAGTTTGATTCCTGCTGCTATGTGTTCTTTAGTGTAATTTACTTATCTTATTTAGTTGTGTTAGCTACTGCTCCTGTTGTTAGAATGCGCTACCATTGCGTATTTGATTTTTACTAACTGCATGCCCACAATGCTTTAATTTCTCGTCTGAGTCTGACCGTTTCTCATACTTTGTTTTGCTTTGCCTGATTATACTTTGTCTTGAGCCGAGGCTCTCCCGGAAACAGTCGCTCTACCTACCAAGGTGGAGGTAAGGTCTGTGTAGATTCTACCCTCCCCAGACCCCACATTGTGGGATTTCACTGGGTATGTTGTTGTTGTTGTAGAATGGCTTAAGCTGTTTTTTTCATGGGGGTGGGGGTGGGTGGTGGCGTATTATGTTTCCATGCTGATAGACCGGTTCCCATTATCCAAAACCAGAATGGAACCATAATGACTCAAAATTGAAAGAACAGTAGAAATGTTGGTCATGGAATATAATGGCTAGAGTCATCAACTAAGCTAGTAGTTATGCAACAAAGTGGGGTCTGGAGAGGGTAGAGTGTATCAACTTAAGCTAGTAGTTGACTTGAAAATTGGTTCTGTCAAATTACCTTAACTTGAAGCCTTAAGAATTTCACATAGTCCAGAATCTCATTAAGCATTGCAGCCCTGTCGGTCTGGAAAGACAGAAAAAAAAGAATATCAACACCAAAAGCTACGACAACTTTTAAATTGCATCAATAACTGAGGCAAACCAATTTTAAAATAACAATTACAAAGAGGTTTAGGATTAATCAAGCTATTTTTCATTTTTAGTAACTTGAATCCATTAAGCAACACTCAACTCCAACAGAAAGTTGTTATAACAAAAGATTACTACTTTGTCCAATTTAAGGTATTGGTATTTTAACATCATGATAAATCAATCGGTCAGCATAAAAGTTAATAAAAAGCAGCCCGTTGTACTAAGCTCCCGCTATGCGTGGGGTCCGGAGAAGTTAATATTTCCATTATTTTGAATATGCATCTTTATGATTGAATGAGTCAGAATTGTTATTTGTAGCAACAAAAGAACGAATGTTCAACAATGGAATTTGTGGCAACAAGAGAATAGAGCACACCTTATTGCAGCTGGGGACAAGTTCCTGCAAAGCCTTTATTCGTTCTGATATCCTTTCTCTTCTTAACTGTAAAAAGACAAACACATTACTCAGGCACTTGTTTCTGAAGCATTATCCACAGGCCCTCGCATTTTACAACATAACTGAATTTTTTTTTTAAGAATTAACATAACTTAAAGTTCTTAACTCGTCTAAATATATCTGTCATATTACCCGCTCAGCAATACTATGTGGATCAGTGTCCTGTCCTCTTCGAGCCCGAACCCTAGGACGAATAGCAGGTTGGTGTGGTATAGTTACTGCTGTGCTTGATGTTGGCTGGCCTTGAAAAGGCTGCAAGAACCAAAGAGAAGTTAAGAGATCTATTAACAAATAGTAGATTCTTTTATCAAGATCAGCAAATAGTAGATATAAATCCTAAAACTGACAAAGATACCATGTTTATTGTATATCACAAAAGGGGGCAACAAAAGAAGATGATAAAGCCTTTCACTTTCTCTCCTTCCTTATGATCCATAGACAGGACGTAGTGTGTCTAGATAATGGGAAGTATGCAAATTGAAGAGACATCTTCTGGTGGAATAATTATTAGGTTCTTCAACTCACCCTGGCTCCTTCATCATCACCAAACTAAAACTCCAGAAACATTAGCAATCTTACTACAAGGGCCCGTATCAAATCACAAGCAAAAAGGAGTTTCCGGCAAGTATACTAGTGATTAAATTCTCAAAGGCAACTCTAAATAAATTAATTAAGCTAATTTATTAAGTTTGCTGACATTAAATGGAAATGCTAGTCCAAAAGAATAATAATATATGAAACACTGTCTTGGTGAAAAAAACAGAAATATGTAACCTGGACTTGGTGAACTTGAGGAACAGTGTGGCGAACTGCATGAGATTGCAAATGTTCTAGACCTGGATATAAATTTCCTATATTCATTGCTTCTCTTTCCTGCAAAAGAACATGAATAACAAATATAAAGACTATATTATACCCTAAGCTTACCCCTATCAAAACGCATATCCAGTTCCTTCTCCACACCAGCTAAACTCTAAATACTGTGAATTTTTTGACTAGGCAAGTAAATTTCACTAATACAAGTATCAAGTATCAAGGAGGTACTGACAACTAACCATCTTCAAATCTCATTAGTGTTTCGGGTAGGTTCCCGAGTACCCTGTAAATTTTTGTGTTGCTTAAAGAGATATATCTGATTATCACAGGCAGTAGACTCATCCGAAGTGTTCCTTAATTCATTCATTATATGAAAGAAAACATTCCAAAATAAAGTTCAAATAAACAAAAATAAATGTTCCAAGACAAAACTGATTCATTAAATGAAAGAAAACACAAGACCAAAGATATATTTGATACTGATTCATTCATTACAAAACTCCAAATAAACATAAACAAAAATACATCTTCTAAAGAAACAAGAGATGCTAAAAAAAAAAAAATGTCCATAAATGCCACACGTCAACTTGCATACTAATCCGCCATTATGTCTTCCGTGACACAACTAGGCTCTACAAAAATAAAATAGAATTATTGTGAGATTCCAAGACAAAAGATAATACACAAAAATAAAAATTCTAAATAACCCAAATCCATAAAACAAAAATAAAGAAAGACTTAGTGACTTACCTTCCTCATATTTTTCTGCATCTTCCATATATTACTTAACACTAATGAGATTTGAAGATGAGCGCAACCAATCTTGGCAACAAATCAAAGCTTCCACAAATTTAGGAGTTAGAGAGCTGCGAAATTGATCAAACACTCGATCATATGTGCTAAAAGTCGATTCCGAGGTTAACGTGGATACGGGGATGGCTAAGATGTCTCTAGCCATCAAACTTAGAACTTTGTAAGTCGACTTCGCAGCATTCCACCACATCAATAAATCAAATGCTTCATTTTTTGGCTTACGAGGACTACTAAGGTACCTTTCCAATTCAGATCTTAAATCCCCACCAAGTTCATATTGGTCATCCTGGTACCAATATTTGACAAGTGAAGTTGGATCAACAAAACTAATTTTTTCTCCACCAACACTGTCAATAGAGCCTTGAGACTCGTCCAATGCACTAGAATCAACCATAGAAGAATGATTTGTCTCATAGAATGCAAAATACGTTCCAATACATTCATTACATTACTAACCATCATTTCTATTTTACCATCATCAACACCAATCCTTCGACAACTCCAATTCAGAAATCTCAATTTATATTGAGGATCTAGTACTACAGCTATCAACACCATCATGTTTGTTCTCTCCATACTCCCATAATACTTGTCAAATTTGGCTCTCATTTTCCTAGCCATCGCATTAAGGTTTTCATCATTATTATGGCTTTCACATTCAGTTAATGTTGAAAACATGCTAATAACTTCATGAAAATAATGGTTAGTTGTCACATAGAGACTTCCTGACATCCTAATAGTAGCCTAATAGAAATTTTTCAAAAATAAAGACAACAAGGATGCATTTTCCCAATCCTTATATTTCGGGACACCACAATCAAACTCATTCACAAAATCCATATCATCATCTTCAAGTCTTACAAATGCTTGTATGAACTTACTAGCACTTTCTAACATAAGATATGTAGAATTCCATCTCGTACTAATATCAAGACAAACATAGCCCTTATAAGTTATGCCCTCTTCAGTTATACAACGTTGGAATTGTTGTGCTCTACTTGGGGAACTCCTAACATACTTAACTGCAGCTCGAATTCTACTAATTGATTCACGAACCTCACTCAACCTATCTTTCACAATCAAATTCAGTATATGAGCTGCACATCTCATAAGCAACCGCCACATCATTAGAGCTCGCATTATCAACTGTAATTGTTGATATACGATCTCTAATTCCCCACTCAATTATACATTTTTCTACCATCTTACCAATATCCCTACCTTTATGGCTAGGTATAACAACAAAGTTTAGCAATCTCTTATGCAAATTTCAATTTTCATCAATAAAGTGAGCGGTAAGACATAAGTAGCTCAAATTTTGAATGGAAGTCCAAATGTCAGTGGTGAGAGCAATCCTAGATTTTAGAGATGACAACTTATATTTTAAGAATGATTTCTCACAAACATAAAGTTTCATGCAATCCCTAGCAAATGTGAATCTTGAAATATGCTTAAATAAAGGTTGCAATGCAGACACAAAACCCCTAAAACCTTCACGCTCAACCGTTGTAAATGGTTGCTCATCAATAATAATCATCCTAGCCAACATGTGCCTACAAAAATCTTCATCATATTTCCAAGTGCTAAGCATATGCTCATTATCCTCATTTATACTACCCTTAAAATGAGCACCAAACAATTTTTGCTTCTTGTCAATATTGTGAGGATACTTTTTGCAAGTTCTCAAATGTTTCCACATGGATGAAGTACCATTGTTAATATTATAAGCCAAGCTTTCATTGCAATAATTACAGATAGAAACATCATTACCAGTTTTCTCATCTTTTGCTTTAACAAAATGCTCCCAAGCCTCATATTTTGTTGCCTTTTTTTTCTGATGTGCACGAGTTGTGGATGTCGTGCTAGCCTCAACCATCTACCAAAAAAAGTATCAAAATAAAACATTGTCAGTAACTATGAAATATCTAAATAAACACAAATTCAATCAATTAGAGGGCATTATATTTAATTCCATTTTAGAAAGCTACTATAAAAGATAGTCAGTTAGAAATTGAATGTTCACCAAAATCCTCTTTCACAAATTCAATCAATTAGATGAAATTATATTTAATTCCATTTTAGAAAGCTACTATAAGAAACTATCAAAGTAGAAACTGAATGTTCACCAAGAATAGAGATGAGAAAGAAGGATAAACCAAGTAGCCATAGAGCCGTACTAAGACGAGAGTGATGATTCTTATGAAAGAGAGGCGAGAGTCGAGAGTGAATCGAGAGAGGAAGAGTCAAATAGGTAGAAGCGAGAGATGGAGAGAGGCAAGAGGCTAGGGTTTCCCATACGACAAGAAGAAGAGTGAGAGATGTGTTTAGTCTCAGATTAGGCAGGAGAGGCGTAAGTGGTATGACTTTTTTTTTATTAACTAGAAAATAATGGAATTAAAAAAGTAAAAATATTTAATATTTCATAGGTTCCGGGTATCGATTTCGGGTTCAGGTACCCTGTCTCTATTTCCCGGAACCGGAACCAAACCCGATATTGATCGGTTACTAATTTTACTATCCGAAACCTATCCGTTATTATAATATATCTACTCAAAATCTATCCGTTAGTGTCAGTTTCGATCGGGTATCTGGGTGAATACCCGTGCTCACCCCTATTTTTTCCCCAAATAAAATGTAAAAATATACTAGTTGATGTTGAGTCTCGTTAAAAAGGGGCCAATATGAAATAATTTCCAATAAAAAAGGAGCCAATGTGATTGAAAAGTAAAATATAGTGGGTGGACTATGGCGAATATACTATTTTCTCCCTTAGCAGCAATACGCACCAACTCTTTCTTCTCAGTTCTACTTCACCACTCTCATCACTTTCCCACATTTTCTTCTCAAATTCGCTTTCTCAAGCCTATTTCCTACAGACCCTTTTGGCTAAACAAGTAAATTCTCTCTCAATGTGTTTTAATTTTGCTAATATTTGCTTGTAGTTTTTCGTAATATCTTGTTGTCTTATTTCTCTTGAATTCCTGTATTGACTATGTTTCTTGAGGTCTATCTATATCCTACCCTCACCAGATCCCACAGGGTATGTTGTTGTTGTTGCTTGTAGTTTTGTATAAAACTGTAGATTTTATGATGCCTAATTAAGCTTTGCAACTGAAAAATCACATTCTCAAGCAGCACAAGTCTATTTCCGACCCTTTTCGATTTAGACGTGAATTCTCGGTCAATGTGTTTTAATTTTGCTAATATTTGCTTGTAGTTTTGTATAGTACTGTAAATTGCATTCAGATGCATATCGTTATATGATGCTAAATTAAGTTTAAAATCGCCTTTCAAGCGGAACAAGCCTATTTCCGATTGACCCTTTTGTCTATACATGTAAAATCTCTCTCAATGAGTTTTAATTTTGCTAATATTTGCTCAAATATTTGTATAGTACTGTAGATTATATGATGCCTACTGCCTAATTATGTTTTACAACTGAAAATCGCATTATGATTGACCCTTTTGGCTCTACACGTAAATTCTATTTTACTGAGTTTTAATTTAGCTAATATTTGCTAATGGCATTTTGACCTTTAGCAAAAATTGCATTTAGATTATTTTTATTGAGTCTTGATTATGCTAATATTTGCTCGTATCTCTGTATAGTATCGCGTTTTATGATTTGAATTAAGTTTTGCAAGTTCTCATTTTGCGGAAAAAAATGATTTCTTTGTCTTTTTATTGTACTTCTTCTGTTGGGTTTCCAATGTCTGCCATTTCCTTATGCTTATCTTGTTTTTGTGCATATTTTGTTTCATATGGTGCAAAAATTGATATGTACTTGATAAGTAGTAAAAAAGAATAGAGCTTTATCTGTTTAGTAGGCCCATTTACAATTGACCATTTTACTGCTATGAATTAAATAAAGGGTGTGCATATACTAATTGCTAATATTTGCTCACGTCTTCGTATAGTAATGATTTTCATTGTGTCTTGATTATATTCTCAGATAGCAGTTAGCAAGTTTTCATTTTGTAGAACTATCTGTAATTCTTTTTTTAGGGGGGGGGGGGTCTTTTTCTTGTTTTTTCTACCATTTTTATATATGCTTATCTTGGATTTGTGAACATTTTGTTTCATATAGTGCAAAGATTGAGCTGTACTTGATAAGTATTAAAAAAGAAAAGAGCTTATCTGTTTTAGTAGGCACATTTACAATTGATTTGTGCATATTTTGTTTCTTATGGTGCAAAGATTGAATTTTACTCGATAAGTATTACTCTCCCTGTCCCAAAAAGAATGACTCACTTTCCTTTTTAGTCCGTCCAAAAAAGAATGACATATTTTCTTATTTGTCAACAATTTCACTTTAAACTTTACCTTTTACGCAAATGAGATGATCTATAACCACACAAATATCTTTGACTTATTTTAGTCCATAAGGTTCAAAAGTCTTCCCTTATTTCTTAAAGTGCGTTGTGACGGAGTGAGTAAGAAATAAAAGAACTTTATCTGTTCTAATAAGTGCATTTAGAATTGACCATTTTGCTGCTATGAATTAAATAAAAGGTGTACATAGATGTGTGCCTTTTAGCAAAAATTGCTTTTAGATTATCTTTCTATGTCCCGGTGGAAGAAAGTACTGGCTTTCAATGTGGTTTCACAGGGGTTTATGGTCCTTGTGATAGAAAAGCAAGAAGGGTGGTGTGGGAAGAGATGAGAACAGTTTATGGGATAATATCTCAACCTTGGGTGATAGGAGGTGATTTTAATGTTGTTAGATATGAAGTAGAAAAGAAGGGCAGAGCTAGAAATACAAGAGCAATGCGAGATTTTTCCAAAATAATACAAGATTTGGCTCTACATGATCTACTACTTCAACAACAACAACATACCAAGTGAAATCCCACAATGTGGGTCTGGGGAGGGTAGATTATATGCAGACCTTACATATTCCTTGGTAGGTAGAGCGGTTGTTTCCGAATGACTCTCGGCTCAAGACAAACCATACGCACAAGCAAAGCAAGAGAAACGGTCAGACCCGAACAAGAAATTTAAAGCAGTATGAAAATGACGGTAACAAAAGCGAATAAGCCATGATAGCGCATTCTGAAAAAAAAAGCAGTAACTAACGCATGTAAATAGGATAAACAAAGTACACTAAAGAACACATAGCAGCAGAAATCAAACGACAGAGGGCTATAAAGCAATACTGTGCCTACTAGTATGATAGGCTAAGCAGACCTACAATAATAACACTACAACTACCAGTTTGTAAGCGTAAGTAGGACTACGCTCGACTACCTACTATCCTTCTACCCTAATCCGTGTCCTCCACAACCCTCTATCTAAGGTCATGTCCTCAGGATCTACCACTTCATGGAGGTGAATTTACTTGGTTCAGAGGTGATGACAATCAGTGTGCTTCAAGATTAGACATATTTCTAATTTCAGAAAGATGAGATATGCAGTTCAAATTCATCAAACAGAGAGTTCTACCAAGGGTGACATCAGACCATTGTCCTATTATTTTGGAATGTGGAGATTGGAGTAAGGGAAAGGGTTATTTCAAATTTTAAAATATGTGGTGTGAGCACAAGGATTTCTATGAAATGGTGACAAATTGTTGGAATTCATATTGCATTCAGGGTAGTCCTGATGAGGTTTTAGCAAAGAAATTGAAGATGTTGAAGACTGACTTAAAGAAGTGGAATAAGGAGGTGTTTAGTGATTTGGAAGAGAGGAAAGCCAGAGCTATGGAAGAGTTGGAAAGAATGGATCATGATAGTGTACAATTTCAAAATAATGATCACAATGAATTTGATAGAGTTTGTTACAAAAGAGCTGGAGGATATTGCTATTTCAGAGGAAATTTGTTGGAGACAAATGTTTATGGATGAAGAAGGGTGACAAAAATACTAAATTTTTTCATAGGCAAGCAAATGCTCACAAAAGATTTAATACCATTGATAAAATGTTGATAGATGGAGAGTTGGTGGATGATGAAAATCTTATCAGAGACCACATTTTAAGCTTCTATGGCAAGCTATTTTTAGAATATGAAAATTGGAGACCACAATGGGAGGATGAAAGAATTGGAAAAATAACAGATGTGGAAAAGGATTGGATTCAGAGACCATTTTCCCCGGAGGAGGTGGAAAGGGTTATTAATTTACTCAAAGGAGATAGAGCACCTGGCCCAGATGGTTTCAACATGTTCTTTTTTCAGAAATGTTGGAACATAATCAGAGAGGACGTATGGAGAACAATGGATTGGTTCTATCGCAGGGGTGTCTTCATTAGAAGTCTAAACTCAACTTTTATTGCTCTCATTTCTAAAAAGAAAGGGGCAGTGGAAGTAAAAGATTTCAGGTCAATTAGCTTGATGGGAGTGTATATAAAATAATTGCAAAACTATTGGCTGAAAGACTAAAAACGGCGATTGGGAAGTTGATCTCTGATAGTCAAAATACTTTTGTAAAGGGTAGGCAAATCGTTGATGCTGCTATGGTAGCTAATGAATGTTTGGAGTTTCTGTTCAAAAGGAAGATTAAGGGTGTAGCTTGCAAGCTAGATCCGGAAAAGGCTTATGACCACGTTAATTGGTCATGCCTATTAAACATCATGAAACAAATGAATTTTGGTGATAGATGCATTGGTTGGATAAAGTACTGCATATCCACGATCAATTTTTCAGTTCTGATCAACGGATGCCCACAAGGATATTTCAATTCATCTCGGGGTTTAAGACAAGGAGACCCACTGTCTCCTTATTTGTTCTTGTTGGTGATGGAAATTTTAAGTAGAATGCTAAAAGAAGCAGATTTTTAAGGTGGATAAAAGGGCTGAAATATGTTACGAATGGGGGAGATGATCTAACAGTATCACATATTCTCTATGCGGATGATACTTTGATTTTATGTGAAGCTGAAAAAGAACAATTACTGCATCTCAGAGGAGTCTTACTAGCGTTTGAAGTTGTATCAGGTTTGAAAGTGAATCTGGCAAAGAGTAGGGTGTTTAGTATTAATGATGAGCACTCCATTAAGGAGTTGGCAGGAGATATGGGTTGTAAAGTGGAGCAGCTACCAACAACCTACTTAGGATTGCCTTTGGGTGCTAATAAGAATGATAATAAGATATGTCAAGGCGTCTTGGACAGGTGCAGCAGTAAATTGGTTCCATGAAAGAGACAATATTTGTCTTTTGGGGGAAGACTTACACATGTTAACAGTGTTTTGGATGGTATTCCAACTTATCTGATGTCTCTTCTCAAAATGCCAGCAACAATTGAGAAGAAACTAAATTCAATGAGGAACAAGTTTTTATGGGAAGGAAATGCTGAAAAGAGAAAGTTCCATTTAGTCAAATGGCAGGAAGTGATTAAAGAAAAAAAGATGGGGGTATTGGGGTGAAAAACCTGAAGCTGCACAATAAAAGTTTGCTGTTTAAGTGGCTTTGGAGATACAATGATGGCATTGAAAGCTTATGGAAACATGTTATTAGATGCAAAATATGGTAAGAAAGATAGTTGGGCTCCTTGTTTAGTCTGATCTTCTTCTAAAGGCGGAGTTTGGAGTAATATTAGTAATTTATGGGGTGAGTATAGGCAGTATGTTAGATTGAAACTGGGGATGGTACTAAAATCTTGTTTTGGTCTGATAAATGGTTGGGAACTGAAAGATTAAAAGAAACGTTTCCAGTTTTATATAGTTGTTCCACAAACAAAAATGGGAAGGTCGCTGAATTCTACTCTAGTAGTGCTTGGGAGTCGATTCTCAGTAGAAACCTAAATGACCGGGAAATAGATAATTTTGTCCAATTAATGCAATTACTGAACAATGTCAGTTTGGAATATAGTAGAAGTGATTCATTGATCTGGGCAGAGTGTGGTGATGGGAAGTTCAGTCTGAAGATGTTACAGCCTACTAATGAAACAACAAGGGCTAGATGGAATAAGATGGCCATGGAAAGCAATTTGGAGAACTAAGGCACCTGGTAAAGTGGCTTGTTTTGGTTGGGTTGCAGCAAAGGAAGCTTGTCTTACTCAGGAGAATCTGCAGAGAAGAGGAATTGCTTTAAGCAATAGGTGCTATATGTGTGAAGAAATAGAAACAGTCAATCATCTCCTCATTCACTGCAAAGTGGCAAGAGAATGTTGGGAGTTCTTCTTAAATAAGTATGGTATCAAATGGGTAATGTCTCCCAATATTAGGAGCCTGCTGGAGACTTGGCATTATAAAAAATGGCAAAAAATAAACAAGCAGTATGGAGAACAATTCCCCTTTGCATTTTATGGACAATTTGGTTGGAGAGGAATAAGGTCTGCTTTGAAGGGAAAAGGCAACATATATCCAGGATTAAAAGTAGTTGTCTTTTAAATTTGTATTTCTGGTGTAAAAGCAGTGTCATGGAAAATATGGAGCAATATATGAACTTTCTAGACGAGATCGGAGAGTTGTAGTTTTGTTGTGTTAGTGGTGGTAGCTGGACTTTTGTATCCTGTACCATCTTGGTACTTTTTTTAATTCCTCAATAAAATATTACCTTATCAAAAAAAATTATGCTAATATATGGTTGTAGCTTTGTACAGTACTGTAGATTGCATTCAGATAGATAACATTTTATGTTTGTCTAATTAACTTTTGCAAGTTTTCATTTTGCAGATCTGATTTTTTTTTGTCTTTTGTTCTTCTTCTTCTGTTGGATTTCTAAATTCTGCCATTTCCTTATGCTTATTTTGAATTTGTGCATATTTTGTTTCAATATGGTACAAAGATTGATTTATACTCTATAGGTATTAAGAAAGAAACAAACTTTATCTGTTCTAGTACGCGCATTTACAATCGACCATTTTGCTTCTATGAATTAGAAAAGAAGTGTGTCTAGATGCGTGCCTAAAGCAAAAAATGAAAATTAAGCATTGATCAGGAAGACATCAAATACAGTTATTAATCAATCTATGCCTTATCCTATTTTAGGTGTTTCTCTCTGTTCTTACTTTTTTTTCTTTCTATATGCGTTTGGAGTGGGGGGGGGGTGGGTGGGGGGTGGGGGGGTATTAGCTAGATGTCCAATCCAAGAAGGAAATTACAGAATTGAAACTTCGAGCTAATGTTGATTCTTGTGAATGCTTCTGAAAAGATCATACTTTTACTTGAACCAAGTTGTACATTACCGAAGAAAAGATTCTTTTTTCTTAAGAGGAAGTTCCATTTATCCAATGAGTAGTGGAAAAATCAAAATCATGTGGTATTTAGTTATTACTTGTTTGAGTTTCATTCGACACCGGTCTCAAAATTTGCTTCCTTTAGATCATTGAACTTTCATTAATGAAATACAATAACTTGTTTCTTTGTTTCTTAGTCACTTACCTCCATCTTGTCATGACATTCTGTAAGCATTCAAGACTAGAAAATGTGCCCATCACTAGTAGACTCCTTTTTTTTTTTGTATATATCAGAGCTGGGGAGGGTAGAGAGGGGATTGGTTTTGTGATTGGAAATTAAAATTTCTGTGATCACTGTGAATTTTTCTGTATTAACTGGTCTCTTTTTTTGTGTTTGATTAGTAGACGAAGTTTCTCAGTTTTCTCCAAAATGAATAATGTGGGTTCCAGCTCCCCTAAAGAACTTCCTCTAGGCTTGGATGCGAGTTCTGAGGAAGAATACTCTTCTCAATCTAGTTTTCTCCAAGATTTCAGTAGTATCCCCACCATTGACAAAGCATGGACTTTCACATCTGACGGTGGTATGATTTCTTTAATTCTTCATTCTCTTTGTTTTGGTAAATGAACAATAATAAGGGTGTGTTTGGTACGAAGGAAAATGTTTTCCGTGGATAATATTTTCCTAGATGTTTTATTGGAAAATAAGTGGGTTTCTTATTTTTTTTTCGGTGTTTGGTAAGTAAGAAAAAAATTATTATTCCAAGAGCATGTATATGTAATCTAGCAAATCACTATGGAGGTGGGATGGAGTGGGGGTTCAAGGGTGGGATGGTCAAGTTGTGGGGTTGGGGGCGTTAGGTGGCTGGGGGGGAGACAATGGACTTGGAAAATCATTTATGGACTTATTTTCCCTACTTCCATTAGGGAAGTCATTTTCCTCTGTTTTCCTAGATAAAATGTTTTCCAAAACATTTTGACCAACCAAACATGGGAAAATTGGAAGGAAAATGCTTTCCTCCATACCAAACACACCCTAAATCTGACCTGGGGGATAAAAATGGTGTAGTACATGTTAAATTCTTGCCTTCCCACTTAACCTTTTATGCTTTATTATCTAACTTCTGCTAGTTTGTAACCCTTTTCTTACCTTTCAAGGTTCCCAGGGTATGTTCTCGATGAGCCAACCAAATCTCCTAGCCAACAAGAAGAGGAGATACATATTAGCTTGTCAAATTTCAAAAGAAAGTACAAGTGCTGTAAGCTTTAAATGGGCTGCTTTCCCTATTGAGATGTCCAATGTGTCTATGATGATCCCATCACCTTCAGGTTCAAAGCTTCTTGTAGTTAAAAATCCTGAAAATGATTCTCCAACCAAGTTTGAAATTTGGGGTCAATCTTTGGTTGAAAAGGAGTTTTGTGTTCCTGCTTCTGTCCATGGCTCTGTATATTCAGATGGATGGTAAGTTAATATATGAACTAATCACCGAGAAAATGACAAAAATAGTCCCGTGTGTTTGCGGGCAGGTCCAAAATAGTGCTTTAAGTATGCACTGAACAGTTTTTGGTCCTTTCTTTTTTGAGAAGGCAACACTTTTTGTTTCCGTCAAATATGTACCAAATTCTGTCTGTTGGATTTGACAGGAACTATGAAAAAAAGGAAATTAGAGGGAACTCATATTTAGAGGTATAATTTTTGTAGTTTCTGCTATTTTTGATTTAGTTCTAGAGTTTGGTGCAAATTTTTGAGGTGTAATTTCTGCAATTTTTATATCTTTTTAGTGTCTACTGCATTTTTTTGTGTTACATATTTTAGGATTTGGTGGGACTTGCTTGGTGTTTATGGTTAAATCTGCCCTTTTTTGTTTCCATCAAACTAACATAAATTGTTAACTATTTGACGGAGACTAAAAGTGTTAAACTTTTAGCAAATTTAAAGGACCAAAACTGTTCAATGCATACTTAAGGGACCATTTTTGTCATTTTCTTATAAAAATCACTTTACTTCACTTTCCCATTCACTGACTCGGTGTGTGTTAATATTTGATAATTCAGGTTTGAGGGAATATCATGGAACAACGATGAAACTCTTATTGCTTATGTTGCTGAGGAGCCTGCTCCCTCGAAGCCTACATTTACTACTTTTGGTTATAAGAAAGAGACTTCTACAGATAAGGATAGTGGGAGTTGGAAAGGTCAAGGGGACTGGGAAGAGGAGTGGGGGGAATCCTACGCTGGAAAAAGACAACCTGCTCTTTTTGTCATCGATGTCAATAGGTCTGAAAATTTATCTTATTTGCCTATATCAGTATGGTAAAAAGATCGAGCTTTGATATCTTTGGATAGCATCACTAAATATAATTTTCATAAATAGCACTATTTATGCCTCTAATGACAAATTATGACAATATTATTGAGTTTTCAAAATATAGCAACAGTTTTTTCCAAAACATATCATACATACACACGTACACTAGCGCGCATACATACATAGTCATGCATGCATACATACATACACTAGCCGTCATACATACATAGTCATACATACATACATACACACACTGGTCGTCATACATACATACAGTAAAAATCTGCTATAAAATGAAAATCTAGCTATTTTATAATAATACAAAATTATAGATAAAACGGGTAATTAGTGGGCCTAAGTCCTTGTATCACATAATTTTCCCACCCAATTTGTGCAGTGGAGAAGTTTGTCCTGTTGAAGGAATCGGGAAGTCACTGAGTGTCGGACAAGTTGTATGGGCTCCATCCAGTAAAGGCTTGCAACAATATCTGGTTTTTGTTGGGTGGCCATCAGATACTAGAAAGTTGGGTATAAAATATTGCTATAACAGGCCTTGTGCCTTGTATGCTGTTAGAGCTCCACTTTCAAAGTTAGAAGTCCATCAATCTGGGTAAGTAACTTGCTAGTTGCCAGAAATGAAAATGTTGTGGATTAACCATATCTGCTTTTGTATTAATGTAGTATATATGGGACTTATAGCCTGTTTGAACAAGCTTCTCCAAGGCCAAAAAGTGCTTAAAAAAGTTTTTTTTTTTTGAAGTTAAGGTGTTTTGCCATGCTTTTAGGAGAGGAAAAAGTGCTTTTGAGTAGAAGCAGAAGCTGTTTTTGATAAGCGAAAAAGTAGCTTCTCCCCCAAAAAGTACTTTTTTGAAAAGCACTTTTGAGAAAATACACGTAGAAGCACTTTTTAAAAGCTTGGCCAAACACTAATTGCTGCTCAAAAGTGTTTTTTCAGATCGATTAGCCAAACACAAACTGCTTCTCACGAAAACTCTTTTTTTAAAAGCACTTTTCAAAATAAGTTGATTTTTTAAGCTTGGCCAAACATGCTATTAGCTAGTGGAGAATTCTTTTATATTTGATTTATGCATGTTTGGTAGTCTCAATTGACTCTTTGTCACTTTCAGAACTAATGCAGCCAACGATGTAACCCCGGTTATGCTGACACAAAGCATAAGTAGTGCTTACTTTCCTCGTTTCAGGTTTGTCTTGAATTACTTGTTTGACCAACTCCTCCGCCGCCACCCTGAATAAAAAGAGAGAAAAAAGTGAAATGGTAGAAAAAAGGGAAAAGGAGAAGTGTGGATGAAGAAGTTATTCCTCTAATTCCTTCTCATTAAGATAACATTTGAAAAACATCATTGGAACTAACTAGTCTTTTCAATAAATTTTGCAGCCTGGATGGAAAATTGCTTATATTTTTGTCTGCTAGAAGTTCAGTAGATTCATGGGCACATTCTGCAACTGGTTCACTTCATAGTATTGATTGGTCATTCAGCGGAAAGCCAACTCCAGATGCTAAAATTGTTGATGTGGTACACTCACTTTTTGTGATTCTGATTACTTGCATCAGCACTTTATGGCTAGTTATCATTAGCCATTTTAGTAGTATTATTTACTTTTAATTGATTGCGAGCTTTATCCTACAGTCAGCACACCTACTAGGGGTGTCAAATGGGGGAGTAGGGTTGAATTTGGGCGAGCGGGGCACAACCCAACCGGCCCCATTCCTACTAAGTTTTAATTTCTTTGGTTGTTCTTTTATAAGTTTTTAAGTACCTAATGAAACTATTTTTTTTTCTTTCTTATGGCTGTATATAACATATCAAATAAAAAGAATGTCTTTCTAAAAATATTTTAACAAAATTTCTCATGGGTCAATTTGGGCTACATATCAGCCCAACTTTTAGATGGACTGAAATGGATTGGGCTAAAATGGGTTGAGTTAATAAATTGGCGGGTCAATGACCAGCCCAAGGCGGGTCATGTTTTCATGGGCGAATTTTGCCACCCCTATTCATGCTGCAAGTGGCAACTGCAGGTTCCTGTTGTGATGTGTCCTGAAGATGGCTGCTTCCCTGGCCTTTACTGTTTTAGTGTTCTTAGTAGACCTTGGCTTTCTGATGGACACACTATGATTTTATCTTCTATCTGGGGCAGCACACAAGTTATAATTTCAGTAAATGTGATAAGGTAACCAAATATTTTGTTACTCAATCTGAATGGCATCATGGTATTATTTGAATTGTTTCTGTGCCAATGAGTTAATAATAGTGAAATGCTTCTTTATCAAAAATAATAGTGGACACGTATCGCGCATCAGCCCTGGAGATTCTAGCTTCTCTTGGAATTTGCTTGCACTAGATGGTGACAACATCATAGCTGGTAAGAATCAGTGTTGATACTTTGGCTTAATACATCGACGGCCCCTTAAACTTACCATTCCAACTGCGGCTTGTTCCAATTGAGCACTTGAAACACCCGATAAAGTGTTCCTATTAGACATTTTCAGTTCAAAATTTGGAATTATTTTTGGTACGTGTTTTCAAGTGCTCATTACGTAGATAAATTAACCACTTAAAATATGTCACATCCTTTAATTATCCGCATTAGCCTCAATAACTCGTCAAAACCTCAGACTTGTCCTAATTGCGGCTGATGTGTATAATTAAAGGAGATGACATATTTTATGCGGTTAAGTACCTAATAGACGTCTGAGAACACGCGCAAACGTTTTTTCAAAATTTGAATCGGATGTGTCTAATAGGAATGTTTTATCATGTGTTCAATTGGAACAAACCGTAGTTCGAGTGTCTAAATGAAATTTAGTGATAAGTTTAAGGGGTTGTTGATGCATTAAGCCTCATACATTATATACTTTATACTGGTTCCTGTAAATTCTAATAGTTGTCCCATTAATCAAAGAGTCTGGCATTTTTTTTCGGTTAAAGTTTGTAGTAGTCCCGTTAATGTTCCTGCAATCAAGTATGGCTCCTTTGCCCGTAAGGCATCCGCAGCCGAGGCCTCATGGAGTTGGTTAGATGTTTCAAGCCCCATATCTAGATGCTCTGAAAAGGTCGGTCTGTCTTTCTTTGTTTCTTTTTTTCATTTATTCATTGTTTCATCTAGTCTGTTCTGTTTAGCATGTACTTGTTAGAAAGGCTTTTCTGAAATTTAATTGTCCCCAATGATGCTCACAGGTTACATCTTTGATGTCTTCCCGCCAATTTAGTATTATGAGAATTCCTGTCAGGGATATCTCTGATAACCTTGCTAAAGGTAATAACTCGTTGTACTCTTCTCTAAAGACTTGCTTACAGGTGGATGTGGATATTTTTAGGATGGATTTATGTACAGCGATAAAGAGACCAACTTCTTGCCATAACCTTGTTTCTTTAGATAGATTGCAGCTATCCCTAATGTTTTCTTATCTATAGGGCAGGAAAGCTATTAAGAAATGAACAATTTATTTATCTATCAAGCTGTTTGATTACTTGCAATAATTCTCTCATGAATGCTTAGGGGGGTAGGAACCCCGTTGAGCTTAAGGGAAGTTTTATAAATTCATGGAAGGACGCATGATTGTGACCTCTTATGCTATTTGCAGATCAATAGATGCTTGGATCCTTCCAGATTACTAATCTCTGCTGTTTCTACTATGACCTTCAATGAGTTTTATTCATGTTAGGTGCCAGCAAACCGTACGAGGCTATCTTTGTATCCTCCAAGTCGCAGAGCCGTAACATATGCGATCCACTGATTGTAGTCCTTCACGGAGGTCCTCATTCTACTTCATTGTCAAGCTTCTCAAAGTCCTTGGCTTTCCTTTCCTCACTTGGTTATAGCTTGTTGATTGTAAATTATAGGTAACCAACATTACTGACTTCTTTCTTCATGCCTCTGTTAATTCAAATGGTTACTGAATTATAACCCCGACAGTGAAATACTAGTAACGTACATTTGAGATGCTCCTAGTCGAGGGTCTACCAGAAACAACCTCTCTACCTTCCAAGGTAGAGGTAAGGTCTGCGTACAACCTACCCTCCCCAAACCCCACTTGTGGGATTACACTGGGTATGTTGTTGTATATTTGAGATGCTAGATTAATATTACACTCCGTCTGTCCCAATATATGTGACACACTTTCCTTTTTAATCAGTGTAAAAAAGAATGACACATTTCTATATTAGTAACATTTTAACTTTAAAATACCCATTTTACTCTTAATTAGATGATTTATAGCCACATAAATATCTATGGCTTATTTTAGACACAAGTGTCAAAAGTCTTCCTATATGTCTTAAACTTCGCACCCTTAATAAGCACCTTTTATTTAATCTCCTCACAGAGGCTCCTTAGGTTTTGGCGAGGAAGCAGTACAGTCTCTTCCTGGAAAAATTGGATCACAGGTACTTGTTTTGCAGTCTTTTCGTTTTCTTTCCCTTAAAAGATTTCTTCTTTAATTCGGCTTGAATTGTTTTGTTATATGAAATAGAATCACCCCTTTTTCATAGTAATTCTATTAAGGATTTGGAACCTAAGATTGTTCGTCCTCTTTTTGCGTAATCCACAGGACGTTAATGATGTGCTTGCTGCCATAGATCATGTCATTGAAAAGGGACTTGCAGATCCATCTAAAATAGCTGTGCTCGGCGGGTCCCACGGTGGATTTTTGACAACTCACTTGATTGGTCAGGTCTGCCAATTTCCTAAGACTCCACTGTCTTTATGGTTTCTATATGGACCCATTTTTTTGAACTTATAGTGAGAAGATCACAAAATGGTCCCTTATATTTACCTGGTACTTGTTGCTGGTGGGAGGTGGCAAGTATCCCCTGAAATTAGTCGAGGTGCGCGCAAGCTGACCTAAACACCACGGTTATCCAAAAAAATATATTTGGTAGTAGGTTCAAAATAGTCTTTTAAGTATCAATGGACCAATTTTGGTCCTTTAAGTTTGTTTGCTAAAAGTGAGCACTTTGGTGTCCGTCAAATATTTACCTAACGCTGGTTGTTAAATTTTACTGGAACCGTGAAATAAAAAGTTAACCAGAAGCACCAGAAATTTTCATCAATTCCAGAAACCGCAACATAAAATACTACACCTTATACAAAAAATGGACCAAAAATAACATAAATTGCACCTCAAAAAAATTGCACCTAACTCTTAAAATCTACCGAAAATAACATAAACTACAAAATCTCTACTTCCAAATGTGGGTTCCTGTTAAATGTTTTTTATTTCACAGTGCCAATTAAATTTAACAATCAGAGTTCGGTAAATATCTGAAGGGGACCAAAATTGCTTACTTTTGGCAAATTTAAATGACCAAAACTGCTCAAGTGATACTTAAGGGGCTATTTTGAACCTACTACCAAAGATAAGGGACCATTTTTATCATTTTCTCGCTTATGGTCCTTTTCAAATTTGTTCAATAAGCATTCGTGGTGCTTCACAAAGGGAACCTGGACTAGCAATAGCTTGACAGTTCGGTTACTATTTTTGCAGGCACCGGAAAAATTCGCAGCAGCAGTTGCAAGGAACCCTGTCTGCAACCTCGCTTTGATGGTCGGTACATCGGATATACCTGATTGGTGCTATGCAGAGACATTTGGAGATAAGGGAAAATCAAGTTTTACAGAGGCTACTTCAGCTGAACACCTTGACGCCTTTTACAGAAAATCACCAATTTTACACATCTCAAAGGTACACGCCTCTGTTAAATCTTGGATTCGACAGTCTTCTGTATTAAGCAATTCATCTTTCTCTTAGTTCTCTAGAAATGCCTATGCTTAAATCGGAGAAAAACTTGAAGTTATAAGTCATGCTAGATTTCAAGGATCACGGATCCTGTTACAATCAAACCTCTCTATTATAGTCGTTTGTCCGGATGCTTTTTAGTTGCTACGACGATTTTTTTTCTTGATAACCGTGGTGTCCGGGCCAGCTTACGCGCACCTCGACTAATTCCACGGGATACCGGCCACCTTCCACCAGCAACAAGTACCAGGAACTCTATCCACCAAGGCTAAGACAGATGGGAAGAAATCACCTAGTATTTTTGTCTCTGCTAGGATTTGAACATGAGACCTCATGGTTCTCAACTCGCTTCATTGACCACTAAGCCACACCCTTGGGTGCATGGTGAACTGTTGTTATATCGAAGATATAATATAACATGACATGAAAAATCGGTTCCAAAAAAATAACTTGGCCGTTATAGTAAAAAGCCATAAAGGATGACTCCTATAAAGAGGTGTGACTGTATTAGGAATGCATCTCCAACATCCTTGTGTTTGCCAATGTTGCAGGTCAGAACTCCTACGCTTTTCTTGTTAGGTGCTAAGGACCTCCGTGTACCGATGTCTACTGGGTTGCAAGTGAGATTTCTTATCATCTTTCTAGTTGCTTGTTTTGTTGGTTGAACATAAAAATTCATTCTTAAATGAAATCAAGTTAGATTTCTTAACATCTTCGTAATTGCACCTTTTGTTGGTTGCATATCATGTTTCATTTTAAACATGATATCAAGGGTATGGACAAGTTTGGTCTATTTCTTTTACCTTTGGATTCCTTGAACAACTATAGACTGTTCCATAATATGATCATATCTTTGTGGAATTTAGTTGCTGGCTCTATTTATAAAGGCAACCTACAAGCTTTGTGTTTACTGATAAACTGTTGTAAAAAGTATCTGTTGAAGTACGCAATCATCTGTGGACCAAAAATGTTATATGGGCTGATGCTCAATTGGCAATATGAATCAGCGAACCACGTAAATCTGTAAGATTAAGGCAGGTTACTTATTGTTTATAAGCCAGTTTCACCCGCACGAGATTCCTGTAGGTATAGAAGATTGGATGTCATTCATAGAAAACCATATCCTTTTGTTAGGTTTTCAATTTTTTAGCATACTTCTTATATACGGGTGTGTATTGCCCATTGTTAATAAAATCTTATCACTTGATCGAAATGGATCCATTACAGTACTATTTGTTCGGGCACAATAAGTGATGGCCTTTTAAGTTTTGGTTACTTATTTCTATAAAATGTATTGCTTAAGAAAGTGTATGTTTTTCACTCTTATCGCGTGCAGTATGCCCGGGCGATGAAGGAGAAAGGAGTGGAGGTTAAAGTCATCGTGTTCCCCGAGGACACTCATGCACTTGATAGGTAAAGTGGTCCTATGTCCTCCATGAGCTTCATTTCCACTCTTTTACTTTCACATTTTGAACTTACATAACACATCTCTTTTGCAGTCCACAGTCTGACTTTGAAAGCTTTCTAAACATTGGAGTTTGGTTTAAGAAGTACTGCAAATAGATGAATATAGACATCCAATCCAATCCCAAAATTGAGTGATCTTGGGTTATTTGAAGACGGGAGATTCGGTTTTATAGTCCATTTATGACCCTTTTCACAGGAGATCAGTAAAAAAATAATGCAGGACACAAGAGATCTTTGTTGGGTCGTTTTCTTTTATCCAAATTGTAATTGGGCATAGGAAATCATTTCCTCTTTAAAGACCTGACTCTTCAGATATTTGTCGAATGATTTATTGTACATCTCAATTTACTAAATTAATAAATTGACCTCACGTGGAATTTCTTCTTTCTGCATGATAGCAGCTATCTGGTATAACTTTTTGAAAAGAAAAAAAAGTTATTTCTCTGTGATGTGAACTTAACCTGTTTGAGGATCTAATTTAAACCTGGTGTTTATTATATGTAGTACGGTAGTAGAGATTTTTCATGAAAACACCATTAAAGGATGTTGTGTAGTGGATGAGGTTGTTCCTCTCTCAACCAGAGATTTCGGGTTCGAGCCTTGGGTATGGAAAAATCTTTGACAGGGACGCTTCTCCTAGAAATGGGCTCTATCCGGTGCGAATCTGGATATAGTCGGGCTTCAATGTGGATAGCGGATATCGGGGGAAACAAAAACAAAAGAAGAGATTTCTCACGAACACGTTTTGAAAAGAACTTTCAGAGTTTGCAGAGACAACATTTTGGTTTATTAACTCAGTTTTCTTTTAGCCTAATACAAAGATATATAAAAAAGAAATGATCCTTCCATCATATAATTACCAACTCATATAGTGTGTTTAAATCGATCAGATAAAAAGTTTGTTGTAGCAGCTTTTAATTGGGGAGTTGCGAATAATCACATTGAGAAAAACGACTAATATCTGTCATCCACTTCTTTGAAGAATTTTAAAGTCATCGTGTTATAACTATTTTTAGTGGTAGAGTTCCTAATAATCACATAAAGAAAATGACAGCTACTTTCTTTCGTCCCCTTCTTTGCTCCAAAAGGTGGAATCTCCCACCCCAGGAGCCCCCACACCCCGGTCCGACAGGTCTGTGAAGGAGGTAAATCATGGTGACTCAATTGATTTCAAAGGTTAGACCAGTACCACGCTGCGCACGCCCTCCTTTATTTCAAGAAGAAACCCCCACACTGCCGCTGACGGGATTCGATCCTTGGTCTTTGCTCCAAATATCCCCCTTGAAACCAATTGAGCTGCCCAAGCGGACTTCTTTCGTCCCCTTCTTTAACCCAATGAAAACATATCTAGACAGAAATCTTGGGATCGTATGAGGCAAAATATAATTCATTTCAAAGTGTATTCTCTCTAACAACTTAATGTTTGATATCATATGTTTTGATTATCATAGGTTCAAGCATATATGTTCTGATAGCCTAAAATCCTAGATCAAATTAACATACGAGTATGAAAATGAACTAGTGAGAAACATATTGTGCAACTAAAAATCAAGAAGAGGATTTCCATTTACAACTTCACACTCAAAGACTAAAAAGAATTAACTCCCAAGCAGAACAACGATCATATGCCTAAACATTGAATAGCATCTGAGATGGCTGCCATTACTGTACAACTTCCCATTGAAATCCATCCAACAACTGTCCCCCATAAGTATCAAGCTCTGGGAATGAAGAAACTCGTAGGAAATGCTTCCTATTATAGTGAATATCAGTGTCAAGCTCTAAGAATAAAAAAGCACTTCCCGCTATAATAGACCCCTATATGACATGAATTCAGATTAATCAAATCAGTAAATTTCGAATAACTCACTTTTCCTCCTTAAGATCCATCATTGTACCATGAAACAATTATATCCTTCATCCCAAGTTTCAATTCCTCCCATTGATAATCATCATATTCCAATCCTCCATTAACAACCTTAATCTCCACCAACAACAATTCCATTGCCACCTCCAAAATCTCCACCATTAAAACTACTCACCCTTTAACCAATCCAATACCCCTACCTTTCCCTCTTTCCACTTTATACCCTCAATTTTCTCCAATTTTCATCACCTTCTTTTGAACATAACCAATTCGAGCACTCGTCGTGAACTTCATCTCCTTCTTACTCAATCTAATTTCAAATAACCCCGATAAATCCAACCCGGATGACATAGATATTATGTCAAACGCATTTATCCCTCCCAAATTTTTACAATCTTTTTCAAACACACATTTACTCAATTGCAACTGATGATGACTCGAATGTTCTATTTTTGTCCCTGATTTTTTGAACCATGAAAGATTCATTAGTTGCTCTATGCTTAATCTAGTATTCGGGTTTGGATCAAGCAGCTTTTTTATTAAATTCCGAGCTGGTTTTGTAACCCAATCAGGAAACTGAAATACGCGACGGTGCATTGCACGGTACATGTTGGACAAATTGATAGCATCAAATGGAAGAGATCCAGATAGAAATGCAAATAAGACTACTCCGCATGACCATGAATCACCTTTTTACCATCGTACCCTTTTCTGTATGCCACTTCCGGAGCAGTATAAGCTGGGGTACCACAAGCGGTATGAAGTAGGCCGTTTTTTTTTTGCTGTTCAGGCAAGGCTGAAAGTCCGAAATCGGAGATTTTAAGGTTGTTATATTTGTCAAGAAGAATATTCTGCGGTTTAATATCGCGATGAGTCACACCATTTTGATGCAAAAATGGAGAGTAGAGACTAATTGGTGGAAGTAAAAACGAGCTATGGAATCGCTAAACCGTCCATGGCGGTTTAGTTTGGTTTGGAGATCGCCACCAGTGGCGAGCTCCATGATGAGGTATATTTTGGATTTTGTTACCATTACTTCGATCAATTGGATAATGTTATTATTGAAGTGTGTGACCATCTGATCTAAAAGCTTAAGCTATTAGATAGAACACATTTTTAATATTTGATTATATTCTCAACAGTTCTGATGATTGAAACGGGACATAGCTGATATTTCACGGATGATACGTGGCTCCATGGAGGAATCGGTTATGGTTGTTTTTTTGTCGATAACTTTGATGGCAATATTGGTATTATCGTCTAAACAATGGCCGTGGTAGACTTTAGCGAAGCTACCACGGCCTAATAGACGGCCAAGTTGGTACTTGCCGAGAATTATGGTTCCGGTTCCACTGCCGTTGGAGCTCGTGGTTCGTCTGATTTTCTCGGAGGAGGAAGGTGGTTGGGTGCCTTTTGCCTCCATGCTTGCGACGGCGGATGGAGGAGAAGAGAAAAAACGGGTTGGTTTATATAGGAGGCTTGGCTGGACCTCAGCTGTTTTACTTTGCTTAGTGCTGTATTTAAAATCTACTTATCTGATTAATTCATATTTGCTTAGGATTTAATATTTACTGACAACTAATCTGTGTGTTTGTATTGTATATGACCCATTAAAAAAAGTGCTCCCTATTAATGGTTTCTTCATTTTTAGGGATAACTCCTAAGTACTTGTTTAGATAATCGTTCGTGTGACATATTACTTTAAAAAAATAACGATAGATGGTATCATTTATTTTCGTTTCATAATGTCACACACTACTCAGTATGAAGAACAAGGTTATAATATTACAAAGAAAGAATAGAATATAAGGTAGAGTTATTATAAAAAAAATAAGTTAAAGTATAAAATAGAATTATTAAATTAGAAGTAAGAGCAAGATGAGAGACAAAATAAAAAGTAACAATGCGAGCACACCAAATGAGACCGTTAAATAAAGGGAAATTTTTTATCGTTACATAACAACAAATTTAATAATACGATATAATAAAATTTAAATTAAATAATTAAATAAATATTGTATTTGAAGTAGCTGTTCAATTCGATAAAATAGAATAGGTAACAACCATCCAAACAAGAGGAAGGAAGTGCACCCTACTAACAATTTTTTTTATTCTGAAGGCTATGAGGATAGAAATTGAAATTTCTAATTAAAAAATGAAGGAATTTCATTCACTTCGCTACCTCAAAGATTATATATTGACAATATGTTACACATTAAATTCTTCTTACTACACTCACTTTTTTCTCATTCAATATTACTCACCACTTGTCAGTTTTTGTGACTATTATATATCAAATATTGAACGAAAATCCGAACATATATTAGACAATGAAAACTGAAATGTTCTGTAAACTCGTATTGTTTTTTTTTTCTTCCAAATAAGTAAATTTAGTATCAAAGGATAAATTTATCACATTTAATTCTACTCAAAAACAAATTAATATGACGTTCACAAAGTTTTTTAAAATATAAATAGTTCTAAGTTTTAATTTCCACTCTTTGGCGTTATTTGAGCGGTAGCTTTTGAGTAGAAAAATATGCACTACAAATGATGCCAACATTTAAATCTTTTAATAGCATAGTGAATTACATGTTGGTATTATCCTTGATTACTTTAACTTGATATCTAAAGCATAATTAAAAAATTAATTGTGTTAATCCATGTTGGAACAACTTGTCATTTCTTATGTCCAAATACGTGTTGCCTTTGCAAAATCTGGACGTTTTTTAAATAAAAAGATTGAACTATATTTTGACTATAAATAGAGCACACGATGTTTTTCAATTATCTTTTGATTACTTTAATTTGAATCTCATATATATCTTCTTATAGAATATGCACTTGTTTTTTTTTCTTACAAACATTTGTCCATAAGCAATTTAATCATCAAAGTTATACGGTAGATATTTTTTCTAGATTCTTTAAAATCTGTCACTTTTACTTTTTTTAATGAAGCATATCACCAGCTTCACGTATACTTTTAAAGTATAGGTATAAATAGGGATGACAACGGATAGGATCTGGACCGGATCCTACTAGATCCAGATCCAGATCCATTTTTCATACCAAGATCCAGATCCGGATCTAGATCCATCGGATCCATAAAAATCAGATTCATCGGATACACCGGGTCCACGGATCAGATCTAGATCCACACGTGAAATTTCTTTTAGATCACCACACTTGTGTATATATAAAGCGAAGTGAACCATAATAGTGATAACCGATTCATCATTGACAGAATGAGAAATAAGCTAGCAAACTTGAAAGTTCTTTTTCTCAATATGGCTGGAAGGGTCACACTACCACTGGTTGAAGTTTTAGCATAATAAGAATGACACCATTCTACAACAATAACATCATTATACAAAAATCACAAGAATGACACCATTAGAATGTTAATTCAATCAACCTACACAAACGATGCAATTAAAAGGTTTTGAAATTAAATTCTACAACAATGTTCTTTAAAATGCAAGCAACATCTTCAATAACCTTCTGGCAAATTTCATAAACAGTCTTCGAAGTCACTAGTTTCAACGTCATCAACATCTTAAAATAACAAAGAAACAATCATATTAAAAAGAGATAACTAAAAAAATCCATCTCAATAAATATTTGAAGTATCATTACTTACAAGAAAATATTTGAATACATTACTTAACCACATAACAGAGAAGTATCATGCACATTTTAGTCCAATTAAACAGTGAATTTAAATGAACTGGACATTGGCCACAATAACGCAAAAATGAAAATTTTCCAGTAGATAAATAAGACAACAATTTTGACAAAAAGAAATGAAAATTTTCCAGTAACTCTTCTAGTACCAATTCAAATCAATAACTCTTCTAGCACCAATTCAAATCAATAACTCTTCTAGCACCAATTCAAATAAGACAACAGTAACGCAAAAAATGAAAATTTTCCATTTTACCAAATTAGCAAGAGAATACTGAAAGCAAAATTTCAACTTCGATTGATAGAGTTTCAAGAATAACTAGATCGTTGCTTGCGTGCACTATATCACTGGCGTTTTCAACACATGAACTTGAAGACTCGAAAAGAACACTATCAGTTTTCTGATCAAGCCAAAACAGATGAATTGTAAATAAAAAAATAAAAACTGAACTCACCGTTTAATATATGGCAGAAAGTCACGCATATATACTGGGCTTCGGTCCTTTATGGCAGAAAGTCACGCGGACAGTCACGCAGATGGGTTACGCAGATCAAGCCACGACGACAACTAGGGTTTGAGTCTTACAGGATGTTAAACGAAATGAGCTCTTTGCCCTCTTTCGTTGGCTTAAAGACACGCAGATGGGTTGGGCTTCAGTCCTTTATGGACTTGGGCCTGGCCGAGAAAACTAAAGGAACTCGCAAATAACACTAGGTTATGGATGTATAATGTATTTAATAAAAATGGATCCACGGGTCGGATCTGGATCTCAAATACAAGATCCAGATCCAGATTCGATCCGTCAAAAATGGATTCGGGTCCGATCCGGATCCGTCGGGTCCAAATTTTGAAGATTCATATCATATAAAATGAATCTGGATCCACCGGATCCGGATCGGGTCTAGGATCCACTGCCATCTCTAGGTATAAACAATTTGCTATACATAGTTGATGACAGATAAGAAAATGCAAAGCATCCTTTGTATTCGATATTCATCGACTCAATTAATTCAGATTCACACTGTATAAGACATATTAAAAGGAGATTTGTGCTCCCTACTAAAAATTTCTCCATTCTCTGGACACGAACTTGAGTCATCTAATTAAAGATCAAGGATCTTTAGCTTCGTTATATTCCTTCAATATAGCCTTTTTTATAAACATCCGCTATTCAATACTTATTGACTCGACTCACCATATAGCGCATTAAGAAGAGAAAGTTCTCCTTACTAAAGATTTTGCCGTTTTCATTTTCAAGTCACAAATTCGAGAACTCTACATAATTAAGGATCATAATTAAGAATCAAATATCTCATCTATCTCACCACATTTGAGGTGATTCTTTTGGCCATTTTCTTGTAGTCATCCGCTATCTACTACCTACTCTCTGAATTAATGCAGATTTGCACAATTTAGAATGCATGCATTGAAAGGAGAAACATGTACGTATTAAAGATTTCTGATTATCAAGATTCGAATTCGAGATTTCTAATTAATAATTATCTCATCACGTTTCCGAGTGATTCCTGTTAACACTCAAAAAGCAATTTAAGTGTTTAGCCGAATTCAGTGACAACCGAACTGTTCCAGAGCCGAATTTACTCCTAGCCCTCGACTACAAGAACTTCATCGGCTACTAAGGCATCTTAGCCGAGTTGTTAGTTAAAGGTACGACTGGGACCCACTCAGATGCAGACGCCTCAACGATCAAGTCAAAATGGTTTCCGGAACCCTAGAAGCGGTAATGGCCAACAACAACTAAAAAAAGGGGCCATTATCCGAGCAAGAGGAGTAGAGGGCGAGAAAATCGGCACCACCTCCCCCATAGTCGGCCATTGAACTTAGTGGGTTACTTGATGGCTGCCATGGGGGATCACGTTGTACAATTTTTTTTTTTATACTATAAATAGGATCATTCTTTGTATATACAAACACAACCAATCAATCAAACAACTCAATTTTTATCTATCTTTATCCTTTACTTTACTGTACTCAGCTGCATTCATGTTTCTTACCTCTTAGTTTACTCACACCACCGTCCTAACGCTTTTTGGAGTAGTTGGGGAACCCATTGCTGGAAATTAGAGTTTCGTTTTCAGCCCAAATCGCTTAAGTTAAGGAATCAATTTGTCTTCTGATACGGTCAGCCGATAAAACGGCAGAGAACATAATTCAGGACGAGAACAATTCCTTTAGATCTTTATCAAGTCGTGACAAATAAGCATGCACCACCTTTTGCATGACTTTACAAGATGTTTTGCACTTTAATTATCACTACTATATGGAAGCTTTTGTATAAGTTTCCATTGTGCAACTTGCTTTTTAGTTTTAGTAATGGTCAAAAGTCTTAAGCGAAACGCTGTTGCTTTTAAAGAGTCGTTGTGGGACTTGCCTGTTTCCTTTTTTTACTTTATAAGTCACAAGATGCATGCCTTCGCATTTTGCCTTTTTTAATTAGATTGGAAATAAATTATTTATGTATACTAAATGAATTTTTAACACAAATATTGAGTTATTTACCTAGAGGACTAGGGATCAATTCCAACTTAATCCATTTTCTCCTTATCTTTTTTTAGTGGTGCACTGATAGTCTAGAAATCCTAAATTCGCCTCTGGGTATAGGGATTAATAATTTCATTATTAGTAATGTAGAGGTTATATTTTATCGACCATTTGGTTCTTGTACAGTTGTACTGAGAGGGTGTTTCTAATTTTCAACTTAATAAATTGAAAAGGTGTTCATGATCAGTTTGAGGAAATGATAAAGGGTGGGTTTTTATCTTTTTGTGTTTAATCCATTTATTGTTATTCCACATTATATTGAATACAAAATGATACACCAATTGGTATAGGATTAACTATGCAAATTTAAAATATAAATCAAAAGGTCAAATTATATCAAGATTATCTTTTATTATTTTTTCACTGAGATCTTGAAAATATTTGAGATAATATACTATATATAAGTTGTTCAAGAAATATAAATGAGCATTGAAATATCAAGTTTTGAGTATCGAATTATGACATATTACACGCCATGTGAAAGTTTAGTCAATCTTTAAATTTCACGTAAGCATTTCTTCACTCACTTTTATCTTTCTCTCCCAACTAGTTATGACTTCATCCCTATCAAATTTGCTGCTAAATGGATAAGAGTTAGAGTAAAATAATAGAGAAAGAAAGACGTGGATTTTCGTGTGGATTTAAATTCTTGGCTACCACTCCAAACAAAAGAAGTATTTTCTATATATTTGGCAAAGGGTGGTCACCTAAGTACACCAAGACTAATAATCTCCTATCCACCTAATTCACAAGTCCTAACTACAATCATCGCAAGCATATACCTTTGTGCCATGGGGCTATGATTTTTTTTTGTGATCTTAATATTTTTAGCCAATAACAAACAACAAACAATAATAATATACCCAGTATAGTTTAATAAGTGTGGTCTGAAAAGGGTAGGATGTACGCAGACCTTATCCCTACCCTTGTGGGATAGAAATGTTATTTCTGATAGACACTCAGCTCGAAAGAAAAGACAAAGAAGTCATATAAAAAAGGATAATAAAATAGCAAGATAAAAAGTAAACGAGACAACGGATAATAATACACATTAAAGAAAAGAAACTACGTGATTACTAATTAATATTACTAATAAGGAGATCACCCGTCTAGCGAAGCCTAAGACGAGAGGCTCGAGTGAAGTGAAGGATGAAACTGCTGCATGTGGGGAGGCTATATGACCGATCGAGGTCATACTAGCCACTTGGAAGACGGGCAAGCGGCCACCCTCACACGCTTACGTAATGAATTGTAATCGTTCTGTATTTAACATTTAACGAATGTAAAATAAGTGTATAATTATGTACATTCTGATTATACACAGATTATATATACTGGCTAAAAATTGTAAAAAAATACTCTTTCGTTTCAAAAAGATTGGCACTTTTCACTTTTCGAGAGTGAAACGAGTTGTTCTTTGACCGTAATTTTTTCTAACTGTCTTTTAAATATTTTAAATTATTAATTATGGTGACTTATAGTACTTTTTACGCAGTTTCCAAATATGTAAATTTTATTTCAAGAAATTTAAAAATTCTATGTTAAAACACACGGTCAAAATTAAAAAGTTTGACTCTCGAAAAATGAAAAATATCAAACTTTTTGGGAAGGAGTAATAATTAAAGGTTAGAGCAATTTTTGTTGCCGATGTTGTTGGGCCATTGTGTAGTGTAAATATCCCTTTTCGATTGATATGATATCGAGGGACTCAATTGCTCAAACTTCTCCAAGGACTTGTACTAGAAACCAAACTAAGGACTTTCAAGCTTTAGAAGTCATTTTCATGGAGAATGAAGCTATGGAAGCACTTGAAGAGAGCCAATGGAGGGCCTTCAAGCTATGTGAGATAGCATGGAGGAAGATTACAAGAGTCCAAGAGCCCAAAGCTTGCCAAGAAGCCCAAATGTTTGATGCGTGGCTATAATTGCAAGCATGAATATTTAAATGCTAAATGTGGTAATTAGTTAAATAATTGGCTATGCATGTAAAGGCAAAACTATATAAGCTTGCCTTTGTCTATTTTCATTCTTAGCTTGAGTTTTGAAATTGATGAAATAGCTCTTTTGAGCGTAGTTCTCCTTGTATGGAGATAGGTTAGCTAGGATTAGCTAGTGTTAGGATTATGGTGGATTCCCTTAACTCTTACCTTGAATCTCTTTTGGATAATCTTGGATTAGATTTTCATGTATGAGTTTGAGTCTCTTTCTCCCTTGAATTAATTCATCTTTGATTGTTGATTAGTTATAATTTGAGTTGAATTGATCCCTTCTTTCCACTATTCTCATCTTTTATTTCTTCATTCTCATCTATTGATGTCATACCATCTTAATTTTCGCATTTTGTTATCTGAATTCGCTTATCTCCAAGTCGGATCGTATCATTCATTTAATAGTCCAGTATTAAAACCTACTAAATTTACGTATCGGATCGAATTAATAAGCCTACAAAGGGAGGTAAACTACTCTTATCAAAAAATTAATTATTCGTAGACTTAATTCAAAATATTTGATTAAAAGCGAAAAAATTCCAACTATCATACGTACCACACTCATTGATGTGTGAGATATGGAATGACATATGAGCCAAAATTGAATTGCCAGTTGGGTGGTGATTGTTGGGGAGCTACTGATCATATAAGCATTTAATACAAGAAATCATGCACAATTTGTTTGTTTGTTTGTTCATCCAATTTTTGCCCCATACTTTAAATTTTAAAACCAAAATATAATTTTTTTAAAGAAATTGCAGTTGACTTTTTTTTAATATACGATATGTGCCTGACAAAAACAAGAATTGAATTTAAAATGCTGACATCTTTAAAGTTGCTAGTCAAATTAAGACTGCTGACAAAAAAAAAGTTCGTCATTTCCATATGTGTCATTTATTATGGGCGTTTTTTTAAATACGTAGACATGGGTTTCTGAACGGAGTATTTTTTATGAACTTTCTTTATATATATATATATATATATATATATATATATATATATATATATATATATATATATATATATATATATATATATACATATACAAAAACACATGGTTTGAATGCGGCTTTTTAATTTTATTTAGAAAAAGCTTATACCGTGTATATATATATATAAATATATAGAGAAGGAGAATAGAATAGAATTTTCTTGACATAAAGGAAACTTCTAGAATAGTGATGAAAGTAGCTCAAAATTATTATTCCCTTCATCCCAATTAAAATATTTTTGCTTCCCAAATGTGTCGCAGTGTTGGTAATGTTTTTGAAGAAAATGGCAAAAGTTGAAGTGTAAAAATTAAAAAAAAAAAAATCAAATCTTCCTGCAATTAATTGAAGAACTATTTATCTAACTTTGGAAATGAGGCAAAATCTCAAAGGAAAGAATATTCAATAATCAGTAGTCAATAATTAAATACTACTTTAACTTATCTTAAACTTCTTGTTTAGGAAAGAATTTTAATTTAAACCCAAAGCATTACCATATAAAACTAAAAATAAATGAGGCAAAGCCTGCCACGTGTGATGCAATCTCAAGCTTAGGAAATGATCTCTCATGATCAGTTACATTAACTTTATTAGAAAAGAAATCATTCAATATAGAGCTTCTATGTTTTTGATAGAAGCCGTGGTATAGACTGACCAAACGTGTATATCACCAAATCGAGTTTTGTAAATAACTTATCATAGTTGTCGAATTTTTGTACAAGTGTAATTATGGTATTAGAATTATAGTAGGAAAATGTAGATTTAATTTCCTTAACTAATTTTATATATCATGTATATATAGACCTTTTGCATTAATGAAAATAATCAACAGATTATTCTCTTTCATGGTATCAGCAGTCTAGGGAAAAAATACCTTCTCTCAAAATCCTTCCGCACCCCTCTTCTTCTCGAAAAACGAGAAGTAGACAGATGGCCAGTCCTTTTTTTTTTGTTTTTCTCCTCCCAAATTTTCTTCTGAATCCCTCATTCTCCTCTTGTTCTTTCATCATGTCTACCTCAAAGAACACATTTTATTCTGCCCTTACAGTTTTCAACATCAAGAACCACATCCCTGTCATTCTTGAGATGGAAAACGTCCAATACGCGACGTGACAGAATTATTCAAAGTTCACGCACGCTCGCATCAAGTCATTCATCACATCATTTCCGCAGATACATGCAGTGACAAGGTGCCTACCGCCAATGATGATCCTGCGTTATGGACGACTCTTGATGCTACACTACTTCAGTGGATATATTCCACTATCTCTACGAACCTTCTACAGATGATTATTGAATCCGACGCCACGACGATAAGAACTGGAAATAGGGTGCATGATATATTCCAAGATAACAAAAATTCACATGCCGTCACTCTTGAGCAGTAATTTTCCCATGTCAATATGGAGGATTTTTTGAATGTCTCAACCTATTGTAAAATGCTGAAGGAATTGGCGGATCAACTCAAGAACGTTTGTGCGTCCGTTACCAATGATCGTCTTGTTCTTCATATGGTTGCAGGCCTATCCGAGGCTTATAATGGCGTTGGAACACTTTTTCATCAAAGTAATCCTCTTCCACCATTTTAGCAGGATCGTTCCATGCTTACATTAGAAGAGGACGACTTGACTAAAAAGGCGGCTACCGGAGCTAATTTTATCATGATGGCCATGTCCGATGACCCTCACTCATTCTCCGATAATTCTAGCCAAAATCGTCACAACGGTGGCGACAAAATGGGCCAAAATAGCAAAATTAGTGGCAAGAACCGCGGCGGCGGTCGGGGCAGTGGCGGGTGCAGTGGCGAGCGTGGCGGCAGTGGGCCGGTTGGGCCGCAACACCACTAGTCGTAGCCTTGGGCCACCTCACCATGGTTGTGGAGCTGCTGGACCAGTGGCCTAACTCAACCTCTTTTATTTTTTTATAGGTTTTACAGCGAATTGGGCAAGTGGCCAGCAGAGGCCTAATTCGCCATTCGGCGATCCCACCCAGCGTGGTGGCTTTGATTGGGCCTCGGCCTCGGCCAGGCCTTGACTGCTGCCGGGCGATTTCGATCGACACCTACGGAGCCACTTCTCATATGATGTCCGTGCAAGGTAATCTCTCGTCTTATTTCAATTTAAGCAAAAATCATGACATAATTATTGGTAATGACAATTCAATTTCAATTCATGGTTATGGTCACACAAATTTGCCCCCCAGCCCCCACATACACATCCACCTCTAGTCCTTAAAAATGTCCTTCATGCCTCTCACTTAATAAAAAAATTGGTGTATGTCCAAAAATTCACAACTGGTAATTGTGTTTCTGTTAACTTTGACCCTTTTGGATTTTCTGTGAAGGATTTCAAGACGGGTATACCTCTAATGAGATGTAATAGTCACGGACCTTTATCCAATCACCACCACCACCATTTCCACGAGTCAAGCCACACCTTCAATATTTGCCGCTCTTGCTCCTTCTTTGTGGCATGCACGTTTGGGTCATCCGGGGTCGTCTATTATTTCTTCTCTTAAAAAGAATAATTTTATTGATTGTAAGAGTACGCGTAGTACTCATATTTGTCCTTCTTGTCCTCTAGGAAAACATGTTAGGTTGTCGTTTGTAGCATCTACTTCTAGTACGTCGATGCCTTTTGACATTATTCATAGTGATTTATGGACATCTCCCTTTTGAGTTCGTTGGGCCATCGTTATTATATGTTATTTTTGAATGATTATTCTCATTTTTGTGGACTTTTTCGTTGTCTAACAAGTCTCATATTTTTTCCACATTCCTAAAATTTAGAGCCTTCATCCGTACTCAATTTGAATAGGAAATTAAAAACGTTCAATGTGATAATGATAGGGAATATGATAATGGGCCATTTCGGAAATTTTGTGACACTCATGGCATATCTTTTCAATTTTTTTGTCCTCATACGTCCTCAAAAAATGGGAAGGCCGAAAGAAAAATTCGTGTCATTAATAATATTGTCCGAACCTTACAAGCCCATACTTCCATACCTCCGTCTATTTGGCATCATGCGTTACAAATGACTACTTATATTCTTAACATACTTCCTAGCAAAAGTTTAGCATATCAATCACCCCTAAAAATTCTTTATCATAAAGACCCCTCGTACTCTCATCTTAGGGTGTTTGAGTGTTTGTGCTATCCATTTTTTCCATCCACTACAATTAACAAATTTTAAGCCCGCTCTACCGCTTGTGTATTTTTGGGTTATCCGTCTAATCATCGTGGTTACAAATGTTTTGATTTATCTTCAAAGAAAATCATAATTAGTCGCCATGTTATTTTTGATGAAACCCAATTTCTGTTTGCTAAATAGTATAATTCCGTGTTTAGTTCCTATAATTTTTTGGATGATGGGTCATTACCATATATCATCCATCAGTGGGCCTAAAACTCCCGTTCTCCGAATCGGCCAGCAGGCCCACTACCTGCTGGCCCAACAAATCTCGTGACTATTCCCGAGTCTTGGTCCAATTCACACCTCCGTCCAGTTGTTGCTTCGGGTTCTCGACCAGCAGGCCCATTTCCTGTTAGCCTAATAAATCCTACCCCGTGGCCAGTTCCAATTATTGGGCCAGCAGGCCCACCGACTGCTGGCCAATCCGAAATAAACCCGCCACCACCCCGAAACCCGTCCCGTCTATCTCGAGTTAAGGGCCCGTTACTCGTAGCCAACATGGTATTTTTAAACCTAAATGACATTTTAATTTCAATTCTAATGTCACTAAATCACCCCTACCACGTAACCTTGTGTCTGCCCTTCATGACCCGAATTGGAAAATGGCCATGGACGACGAATATAAAGCTCTAATTGAAAATAAGACATGGGAGTTGGTGCCCCGTCCACCTAGTGTCAATGTTATTCGGTCTATGTGAATTACTCATAAGGAAAAATCTTATGGTTGTTTTGAGAAACATAAGGCCCGTCTTGTAGGTGATGGTAAAACTCAACACGTTGGTGTGGATTGTGGTGAGACATTTAGTCTGGTGGTCAAACCTGCTACTATTCGCAATGTTCTTAGTCTAGCTCTCTCGAAAGCATGACCCATTCATCAGTTGGACGTGAAGAATATTTTTTTACATGGTGATCTCAAAGAGACAGTGTACATACATCAGCCCTTGGGTTTCCGAGACCCCGATTATCCAAATCATGTATGCTTACTCAAGAAGTCCTAATATGGGCTTAATCAGGCCCCATGGGCTTGGTATAAGAAGTTTTTGTAGATTATGTCTACTATTGAGTTTTCTCACAGCATGTCTGATCATTCTCTGTTCATCTAGTCGGGTGGTACTTCTCTGGCATACATTCTGTTATATGCTGATGATATTATATTGACTGCCTCTTCTGATATTCTGCGCAAGTCTATCATGTCCCTTCTCAGTTCAGAATTTGCTATGAAAGACTTAGGCCCTTGAGTTATTTTTTGGGCATAATAGTCACTCGTCATGCAGGTAGTCTATTTTTATCACAGAAGAAGTATGCGGCTGAGATTATTGAGAGATGACATGTCATCTTGTAAGTCTACTTCTACTCCGGTTGATACCAAACCGAAGCTGAGTGCTATATCTAGCACACCATAGGAGGATCACACCCACTATCGCAGTCTTGCAGGGCACTTCAGTAACTTACTTTCACGAGACCTGATATTACTTATGCAGTGCAGCAGGTGTGTTTATTTATGCATGATCCGCGGATTGAGCACATACATGCTCTCAAATGCATTATACGATACATACAAGGCACACTTGATTATGGATTGCATTTATATCCATCATCCGTCTCTACTCTCGTGTCGTATACATATGCTGATTGGGGTGGATGTCCCGATACCAGACGGTCGACATCTGGTTATTATATTTTTCTTGGTGATAACTTGGTCTTTTGATAGTCAAAATGCCAGGCTACATTATTGTGATCTAGTGCGGAGGACGAGTATCGAGGGGTAGCCAATGTGGTGTCTGAATCATGTTGGCGTCGTAATCTTCTATTAGAGCTTCACTTTCCTATTCAAAAAGCTACCTTGGTCTACTGTGATAATGTTAGTGCGGTCTATCTCTCTGGAAATCCGATCCAACATCAGCGCACTAAACATATCGAGATGGATATTCACTTTGTTCGCGAAAAGGTAGCTCGTGGACAAGTACATGTCTTGCATGTCCCTTCAAGGTACCAGATTGCTGACATATTTACTAAGGATCTTCTCTTGGTTCTGTTTGAAGATTTTAGGGATAGTCTCAACGTACGACAATAGTCCGCGCTATGACTGCGGGGGTGTGATAGAAGTCGTGATATACACGGACCAAACGTGTATATCACCAAACCGAATTTTGTAAATAACTTACCATAGTTGTAGAATTCTTGTACAAGTGTAATTATGATATTAGAATTATAGTAGGAAAAGGTAGATTTAATTTCCTTAATTAATTTTGTATATCATGTATATATAGACCTTTTTCATTAATAAAAATAATAATGATTATTCTCTTTCAGTTTTATTTATCGAATTTCAATATAATATTTTATGGATCTTTTATTTAAAATGCCATATAACTTAAAAGGCATATGTAATAGGCGATACAATTGGTCTGAAATGATCTCAACCAGCTACAATTTAAAAAGAAGAAAATGTCTTCGCAAAGTTCTCTTGTATTTATTTTACCAATTTTTTGTGTTATCTTTTATCGATTTATTATGAAAACGGTCATATAACTAAAATTATAGTACTTGTAATGGACCATAATATTAATTTCCCTGTTGAAAACAAAGAAATAATCTCCTACGTTCACTTACGATTTAAATAAAAGCAAAGACGCTACAAAAAGCTCATGTGATTTATTTACCGGTCTTTCATGTTATTTTTTAATCGAATCCTATGGAAATAACTATAAAATTAAAATAATATTATGCATGAATAGCCGAGAGGAAAGAACTGACGGTAAACAATAATGGAGAAGTGTGTCGCATCTAGATAGACAAAATGAATGAGCGAAAGATGTCTGCCATGGAGTGAGAAATAACTCACGTTTCACGTAAGACAACTAAATACATGAATAGACCTACCCAAACACATAATAGGTAATTGAGAGATAAAGCTAGCTTATTCATTATGAAAAATTAATACTCCAAGCTAAATATAGCTTACTATAATGAGCCATAAAACCGATCTTCCCTCATAAGTTGAGGCCCTCAATTTTCAAATTACTAAACTGAAGAAAAACTTATACACGAAATCTAACTACATATAATATTATTATATAGTACATACTTCCAACTGGCAAATTAAATGCCACAGCAATGCTTACAATTAAAAGTTCGTTGGGTAGTTGCACCCGCCCTTCCCCCTTACAATTCATGCATCCTTTAAGTTGTCATACAAATTCACCATATTTTTTCCCAACACATCTAAAACTCTATATCTTAGCTCAATCTCTACACCAAATTTTCTCACTTAGGTATCTTTATTTCATTAAAAAAAACAATCTTTTTCACTTGGGTATTTCATCTAAAAATTAGTTCTTGTCACTTAGGTATATTAAAACATCAATTTTTCTCACTTGGGTATCTCTTATTTCATCTAAAAATCAGTTCTTGACACTTAAGGTATCTCAAAACATCAAGTTTTCTCACTTGGGTATCTCTTATTTCATCTAAAAATCAGTTCTTTTCACTTGGGTATCTCTTATTTCATCTAAAAACCAAGAAAAAGAAACTCGGGAGTGTATTAAAATTCACTTAGCCAAGCTTAATAGTTTGGGGACTAACGTTGCAATCTGTGCCAAGTTTAGGGGTGTTTCAACCACTTCAGCCTTTCTCTTATCATACTTCATTGAATTGAGGGTCAAGCTTAAGTTTAACAATGGTGGATGAGAAAAACAAGAACTCAATGAGCTCTAATACCGGGCGAGTTTCGGTTGAAGCAAAAATTCTTCCTAATTTTCTTCAATCAATTAGGCTCAAATATGTGAAACTTGGTTACCATTATTTGATCAGCAATGCTATGTACCTGTTTTTAGTTCCTGTTTTAGGGGTACTTTTAGTACATGTTATGACAATTTCAGTTGAGGACTTAGTCCAATTATGGAATAAGTTGAAATTCAATCTTGTCACAGTAATATTGTGTTCAGCTTTAGTGGTTTTCTTGGGGACACTTTATTTCATGACAAGGCCTAGGAAAGTTTATTTATTGGATTTTTCATGTTACAAGCCTAAGCCTGAACTTGTGTGTACTAAGGAACTTTTCATGAATAAATCAATTGAAGCCAGGATTTTCACCGAGGAGAATTTGGCCTTCCAGAAGAAGATTCTGGAAAGGTCAGGGTTAGGACAAAAGACGTATTTCCCCGAGGCACTTATAAAGGAGTCCGCGGAACCTAGTATGGCTGAGGCGAGGAAGGAGGCTGAGATGGTTATGTTTGGTGCTATCGACGAGTTATTGGCGAAAACCGGGGTGAAGGCTAAGGATATTGGGATACTTGTAGTGAATTGTAGCTTGTTCAATCCAACACCATCGCTTTCTGCTATGATTGTTAACCATTATAAGCTGAGGGGGAACGTTATGAGCTATAATCTTGGTGGTATGGGTTGTAGTGCTGGACTCATTTCTATTGACCTTGCCAAACAACTATTGCAGGTTTGTTCCTTTCTGACTTACAGTCTGTTTCGCTAAATTTTTGCAAAGTCAAAAGGGCTTATTTTAGATAGTTGAGGCGTTTGACCAAACTTTCAGGAAAAAAATAAGTATTTTTGAATAGTAATATAACTTATTTTCCAGAAGAAGCTGAAGAAAAAAAAAAGCTTTTCCCCAAGAGCACTTCTTGAAAGCTTGGTCAAGTATAAATTGATGCTCTAATATTGGCAAAAGTGCTCTTCAAATTGATTAGTCAAATACAAATTGCTACTCTTTCCAAAATACTTTTTCGAAAAGCGCTTCTGACGAAAAAACTCTTTTCAAAATAATCGCATTTTGAAAGTTTACCGAAACAAGCTATTAATCACCTACTAGTTATGTCCCTACTGCCTTGATCCACTAAGATTCAACCATTTAAAACTTCAATTTGTTTCAAAAAATACCTACCAGTTGTGTTTTTCGAAGTATTCATGAAGTTTGATGTTTAAGGAGTGATAAGTGGTAGTTTAGACAAATACTCTTATGATTCTGGTTATTAAATATTTTTTAAAGGAGTATGCGAAAACCTTAAAAGAGCGATAAAATGAACAAGATAGTACAATCTAGTGAAAATTGTTCTTTTAGGCATGAATATGCTTGTATAGGCAGTTCAAGTGGAGTGGACCACATAATGTCCAATGTATACTAACTGCCAATTCTTGATAATTGTCCCACTTCTCAAAAAGTGTTTCATTAACTCTCTCCCATGTGGGAAGGTGAACTCAGCTGCTTATGTGAGAAGAATAACAAACATTAATTGTATACAAACATGGAACTTTACATAGTACATTTACTTATATTCATTATTAAAGTTTTCTGATGATATAAAATGAGCTTAAATAAAAAAAGTGAAGATTTTGTAGTTGATCCCAATTTGTTTGAAAATGAGGTGTAGTTATTGTTGTTGCAGTATTGTTAATTTTTTCCAAGACTAACTATTTGATTTTATCAATGTTGTTGTATCAGGTCAATCCTAATTCATATGCACTTGTAGTGAGTATGGAAAACATAACACTCAATTGGTACTATGGCAACAATAGATCAATGCTTGTCTCAAATTGCATATTCAGGATGGGTGGTGCTGCAATTCTTCTGTCAAACAAATCATCTGACCGACGTCGTTCCAAATACCAACTCATCCACACGGTACGTACACACAAGGGCGCAGATGACCGGAGCTATGGTTGTGTGTTCCAGGAGGAGGATGAGAAGAAGAATGTTGGTGTTGCCCTGTCGAAAGACCTAATGACCGTTGCAGGGGAAGCACTAAAAACCAACATCACGACTCTCGGGCCATTAGTCCTTCCTATGTCCGAGCAACTCCTTTTCTTCGTGACATTAGTCGCGAGAAAAATCTTCAAGATGAAAATCAAGCCTTACATACCTGATTTCAAACTGGCGTTCGAGCATTTCTGCATACACGCCGGTGGAAGGGCCGTGCTGGATGAACTCGAGAAGAATCTCGAGCTCAGCCAGTGGCATATGGAGCCATCAAGAATGACACTTTACAGGTACGGCAAGTTACACATTTGGCTAGTCGGCCAAAAATAATTACATTCACTAGCCAAATATACAATTGTTGGTTATTATTTTAATGAACAACGATTTCTGTCAATTTCTCTTACAGGTTTGGCAACACATCAAGCAGTTCATTGTGGTATGAATTGGCATATACTGAAGCTAAAGGGAGGATCAAGAAAGGAGACAGGACATGGCAAATTGCATTTGGCTCTGGATTTAAATGTAACAGTGCCGTGTGGCGCGCGCTAAAGACGATTAATCCTGCAAAAGAGAAGAATCCATGGATGGATGAAATTCATGAATTCCCAGTTGAAGTGCCTAGAATTGTGACAATTAATGATTCCTGAAAATAAATTTTAGTTTTCCCACACCAGCAAAAGCTATCTAGTAATACTATTATTCTTTGTTACCTTAAAGATTGCAGTGTACAATGTAATATAACTATTTATAAAAGTGATACCATCCCTTCTAATATTTCTTTTTATGTCTATTGCCATATTTGAATCATGTGTCATTGACATTCTTGTCAATGTTTTCTTCTTTGATTTCAGTACGTAAATTCTTTACTAAGCCACAAATTCTGAAGTTCTGTTCAAACATTACATCCTCATGTATTTTGGTGGAAATGGGATTGAAACATATACTCTCTCTCTCTCATTTTTGTTGTATATCCTTTAAAATTGTCTTTTTCTTATCTATACAAATATCTGGCCATGGCTTCAAGAATGGATAATGACATAGTTACAAAAGTTACATCATTGAAACATATTATACTCTCTTTATCTTTGTCTGATTTTATGCGACACACTTTCCTCTTTAGATGTTAAAGCATTTCTCATTTTACCTTTAATGACATGACTTGTTCGGACGAATTATTACAAAAGTTTATTCTTTTATAAGGGAAACAATAAAATAAAATGCGCATGGAACTTTCACCACCATTAGCTTAAAAGGACAATTTTGATTATATATTTTGGCTTCACAGGCTGATCCAAGATTTGAATTTTATGGTTTCTAAACTCTAGAACAACGACCTCAAGTGTTAGTAACTAGGTTCTAAATTTAACTTTTATACATATTTAATGAATTTCTCACATATACGAGGTTCGAGCCAAAGCTACTGAGTTCTGCTGGATATCAATCACTATGATCTCTTTCTTAGAAAAGAAATTGCGTAAATTCTGTCTTTTTTTCTCCCATGCTTTCCGTTGATCATGTGTTAAAGCCTCCCTACGCCCATATTTGACATACATATTTTAAAAAGCCTTCTTAATTTCTTAAATTTCATGCACAGCTTTCATTTTTCACATGATGAGGTTGTCTAACAATATCACTAGCTGTCTGTATATGTGGTTTATGCTAACTCAAGAAAGTTGTATTAAATTCAGAGTATAAATGCATTAAATGGTAGAGAAGATGAATATGCAAATAGCTGAGTAAAGATGAAACCAGCTGTTCTGTGTGTTGAGATGAGAAGGAGAAGCTGACAAGAAGGGACCATATGGAGCTGGAAATAGCCGCCGCAAGAACAGAGGGAGGGGGAGGCTATAGTGTTTTGGCATCGGGTTCATCGGAACTCAATATTTTCGATACAACATAATTTTTTAGGTGAAAAGGCTTTAAAATTTTCAACAAATATCATATATGAACCCTTAATTTTGAAAGTGCAATGACTTCAATGTTTTAAGGACCAAACCCATCAGGTTAAAATCCTTGATCCGCCTCTTTGGGGACGATCTTTATCCGAAGGGGCGGGTGCTTCAATGAAACTAGTATTTTCTACACGAAATATTAATTTTATGTGAAAATCCACAAAAGGTTCAACAAATATTATCTTTGGACCCTCAATTATGAAGATACAATGAATTTAATGTTAAGTGCCTTAAAAGTCGAAACCACCAAATTAAAATGAAGAAACTGCACGATTTTCCCTTCAAATGGGCTTGTCATTAATTCTTGCCCTTCAAATGGGCTGGTCTTTAATTTTTACCCTTCATAATGAACTTAAAGGCCGCGGAGTGTAACTCGTGAGATATGATGCAAAAATATAAATTTATACCTCGCGAACAAAAATTAAAGATCAGCAGAAAATAGGGTCAAAAGTGTAAATAACTCAATTAAAATCCTGGATTCGCTTTGGTAATGTTTATCTGAAGAGATTTGTAGTGTAGCCAAGTTGTAAACTTGTTGTAGCCACAAAATTTGCTGCATATTCAGAGACAAGTTCACTATCACATTCACTTTAGAGAGTCACTCTCAAACTTACCTGTAGATCTCTCTGATTTATGGATCTTTTAACAATTTCTCATGACTTGTCGGCTTAGAGGCTGGCATACTTCAATAAGTATGCCATCGGAGGGAGTAGACGAGAATAGCGTAAATATAAAAATATTTAGTGGTATGCAACAACAACAACATATCCAATATAATCCCACAAGTGAAATCTGAAAAGGGTAGATTGTACGCAAACCTTACTCTACCTTGAGGGTAGAGATGTTTTCGATAGACCCTGGCTCAAGGTAAAGCAAAATAAAGCAGGTCCAAAAAAAAGGAACATTAACTAAAGCAAAACAATACGCTAAACAAATAACAAAAGAGAGTAGATAGTAACAGAAATCAAATGATAAGAAACTACAAAAGAAATCTTACGACTAATAGTAAGAAAACTAAAGAAAAAACGAGACAGTTTTATTACCTACTAACCTTCTATCATACTCTAGTGGTATATTAATAGAAAAAAATTTAAGTTATGCATAGGGAAAATAGTCTCAAAATTGTTTACAGTATAAAAGAGCATACTTTAGTTTCATTTAGTCCTAACATGAAGTCTTGAACTTTGCATTTCAACACCTTTTTTAATAATGAAAAATTCATCTAGAGCCAACTCTTAGGACCAATCGCGACCTTCAAAACTTGAGATGATGGACCTGTCCATCTGCCCTTCTTCACTCACTTAAATGCTAGGCTTAGTTCACTTAGCATAGGGCTCAAACTTGCGACATAAGCCACAAAGTCCCTCAAACTTCGCATCTCAACCCCCGTGGACTTTTAGTCCAATTTCAATTGACGTAAAAAAAATAATCAAAACTATATTCCAATTTAAATACTTCGAAAGGATCAAGCTCATAACAAGTGTCTAACCAACACATCATCTGTTGCCTGGTTACTCCTGAACCTAAGGCCTGAGTACTAGGCCATAATTAGTGCACTTGCTTAAAGGAGAAAGAATTACTGCCAAGAACTAAATTTTGCATTTAAGAGCTAGATTAATGCTTAAAGAGTTCATAAAGCAAGTTTAACTAGTAAATATTCAAGGTGAACTAATATGTACAGCAGAATGTCAGCAGAAATCCACTCAAGACAGCACTCTGGGTTACATGCCCCAGATTCCACAAGCTGATGCAACTTTGTTGCTTGGCCGCGATGTTAGTTCATATAATATCCTCGCAAATATGTCTGAGTACCTCGGATCCCCGAAAAGCATCTCTGCAAAAGCACTTTCATACGCTAGTAGGAGCGGCTTGTTCTGCGGCTCCAACACGAGGCTTTCCAAAATAGTTGCTGCTTTCCTGCAAACTTCTGGTACTGGATGTGGCATCTTAATCACTTTCAACAGTCGATCAATTGCCCTGAAGTTCAATGTGGTGAATAAGTCGTTCAGATACAAAAATAAGAGGCATATGTCGCCTATAACTAGGTCAAATGCTCTCACTTACCATCGTTCACTGGCCAGCTTCAAACGACAGTCCACACTTACCTCTGCAAGGTTATATAACGCACCTACAGCAGCTGCTTGAGCATCAGTAGGTGGCAGGCTCATTATATCAATTAAACGTTTATATATCTGCATGTCCCACGAATTTAGTTTAGTGAGTTATCTGAACATTCATAAGGTATAGACAGAAATATAGTACTGCAGCTGTCACAAGGAACATCAACCTGTGAAGCAAAAGGAAGTAGGAAAGGTTCATTGTCGGGATTTATTATAAGACGACCAATTAATTCAGCAGCGCCAGAATGCCAGGCCTTCACAGCAGATCCCAGCATTCCCATGAGAGCCTGCACTGCACGTTTCTCCCTGGATCGGGAAACAAACAACTCAATTTAGAACATACTGACACAAAAAAAAATATCTACTCAGTACAAGAGCTAATAATACAAAGCAAACAACCGACAAGTCAAATGCTTACGTCATTTTGATAAAAGATGGTTTTGAGGAGCTAAAGATCCGAAGATTCAGCAATAGAGTCAAATTCACTACAGTGTCAAGGGCATTTGTGACAAGTTCCTCGTCCTCTGTCAACATAAGAAGTCCAAAGTTCCAAAATTAGAATAGGTAGAGAGGAGCATGTTTTAAATGGATATTAGTCAAGAATACCTTTTAATCAAGAAGGTCTGGCGTTCAGACATAACAAATAACATAGTATTTCATTTTCCTATCTTCCTCATAAACAGGACCAAGTAATTTATCTGTTTTTCAGTTCTTAAGATATATTTAGCTAAATATTTATTTTGGCGTTTATTTTGGCGGACGGGCATGTCACGCAACAACATAAACAAGACTGTCAAAAATATAGAATACAGTCGGTATTTAGGAACAAATAAGAAGGGTCATGCAAGTAGGCTAAGTCAATTTATTAGACATTCCAACAGAGTCCAAGCCGTTTCTTTAGATTATGCACATGAATCTTAAATTGACCCATTTCATTGGCAAGTACAAAATCAAGCCACATAAGTCATAAAGTTCAATAGGTTGAAAACAATAAAAGGGTGACTAAACAGCTAGGGAATTTGACTACGAGAAGTTTGGAATGTGCTAAATATTTAGGGAGGTTTCCAAGCAAGAACAAGAGAGAATTTCCTCTACACTGAAAGAAACTTCCTCAGCAGGATTTATCGGCTAGCAAGCCAATTTCACACATCATTAACGATCAACATTCTTCTCAATATATAACCAGGAAGATAGTTTTAGAAGATAGATTAGTAAATGTCTTAGATGAGAACATAATACAAAATGCCACATGATAGATGGCAAACTTGTAGACCAAACACAAAAAAACTTACATTAAGTTTAAACCTCTTTCCGCACCTGTAACATAATCTTCAAGACATTGAAATACGGTTTCCAGGCAATGCCTATGCTGCGCCATGATGACTTCATTGTCTGGCATGTTAGAAAAGTTGCGGATAATGTTTGAAGCAGCAACAGCACAGAGCTGCTTCTCAGCCCGCCCCTCCTCATCCAAATTAAATAGGCCATCTTCTTCAAAACTCCAGGATCCAGGGTGAAGCTTGTTAGCAACAGATGCCTCTTTGTTGGAAGATCCAGATCCAGTACTGTGGTCAAGGATAAATGGATCAAGTAACACAAGGCAATAAAATACAGGGTAGGAACTCTACATTGCAGATCTCATGCATTGGAAACTGAGATTTACAACTAAAGGCATCCAGAAGAAGACGGAGGAGGTGAGGGCATGCTGAATTACCTAGGATGGGATAAGGGATTATTTGAGTTCAAGGCCTCATATTCATTTCCGAATCCAGTAACAGCTGAATTTGCACCCAAAAGTCGAACATGTGGTGTCTTCACAAGCACCCTCGGTAAGGCTATATCACGCCAGTCATCAATCTGTTGAATAGATCATTTCCATCACTATGATAGTAGATAGGGAAAAAATAATGAGTTATCCATGAACCACAAGTTGCACAGAAGACATTGAGAAACATACAACTTGAAGTAGAGCATCAAGCAACCCAGCAATTTTCGCAAGAGGGGTTGCATCTTTCCGTACTTCATCTTTCTCTTTAAATGACATCAAAGTGAGTGTGTTTAATGCCCACGTCAGCTCACTCTTCAATCCACTTTGAAGTGCCAGAACAATCCTTTTACTATTCTGATCTGTGAAAAAGAAAAGAAAATTGGTAACCAAATGATGATCATAAGCATATGTGGCTGGAAAATGCAACATTTTATCCATATCCTCATCTTCTACAAATGCTTGCAATGCATTTCCTCAAATTCAACAGTCAATCAATTTTCAGAAACGCTTTTAATTAGCATAAATTGTGTTTCATGTTACACCAATGGCACCTTATGCGGATCAGATAATATTTTAATTTATTTACCTTCAACAAGTGCGTGTACTATTTTCCTCAAAATTCAGCAGGTCAATCAAAATTTCAGAAACGCCTTCAATTTACATAAATGGTGTTACATCTTACGCCAATGGTACCTTATGCTGATCTGAGAATATTTTAATTTGCTTACGTTGGGTTGACCAAATTGTTGGAATGTTACAGCTGGAGTACTGGAAGAATTAAGTTCTTGTCACAAATGGATGTCCTGAGAGGAGTAACAACCTGAAGAACCCAGGTTCAAATTCATCTATGACACTTGGTCTAAACTTCATTATTGAAGGCAAAAGGCACAGAAAAGCATCAACATTTATGAGGGCTTTAAGTTGGTTGCAAAGCGCAATTAAAGCATATATATGCAAAACACCTCAACTAATCCATCAGATATCTAACTCAGGCCCCCCTCACCGGAGCTTTGACATATGGAAAGCTTATCTAGATTTTTTTGTTGCCTCGATGGGCTTCACACCTCGATCTCCATGGTCCATTCCAGTTTCTTTGACATCTACACCACACCCTTGGGTGTTGTAATGTAATGAAATCTTTTTATAGATTCTTACAATTTTTTGGTCCAAAAAAATATTTTTGTATTCATGGTATTTTTTGGAAATGCATGAAAAATACTATGATCACAAAAAATAATAAACGAATTGTACACATCTATAGCTAAGCAAAATATATGAAGTATAAATCATGCCCATCAAATTCAAAAACCATTTAAATCTTAATGTAGATGCAAAGATGTCTTTTTAAGTCTTAATGACAAGTTCCTGATACTAAATCCCAACTTTTTTGTTGAGCACGTACTAAATTCCTATTTGTTACTAACATTTACCTGATCAAAAAAAAATTGTTACTAACATTTAATACATCACTTAACTAATGCGTCGCTTAACCACTATTTATTGCCTGGTGTTAGTCCTCTTAAAAACATAGCACATACACAATGAGATGCAAGCTAACATCAATCAGTAGGCATGCCCAGTATTTAACATACATCAACTAATCAATATCTTACTTCCATTCTCTAATTTCTCACAGAGAATCAGAGCTGCTGCAATCTTAGTTGAGACTTACGTAGCTTCGTTCTAGCAACTACTTCAACTACTTCAACAATATCACGTCTCTTTCTAACGACAGACTCCAGAAATCGCGTAGGAATTTGTTACATTTCTCGTCGGGAGTCAAACCCACCACATAGGAGCAGCAACTGTTACATCTCTGAACAATTGTAGAAGTTTTCTTTGGGCTGAAAGTAATTAAAAAATGATTGCTACAATAAATTTGTTTTTGAGGATGGATGTTGCTTCAATAACAAGTACACATGAGTTACATGACTTTGATACAACAACAACATACCCAGTGAAATCCAACAAGGGGTAGAGCGTACGCAGACCTTACCTCTACCTTGGTAGGTAGTGTCAAGGTAGGTAGAGTACATGACTCTGATAGGCGCCAAAAATAAGGAAACACTTCCTATCATTAGATCAAAAAGGATCGGCCTTCCCTCAACAGTAGAGATAACGGATCCGATTGACAAAAAAAGAGGCCACAATTGTAGCTGCAATGAGAAATGCTTTCTCGGAAGCTCTTTGTTGATCTGATAAAAAGTGCTTTTTTATTCTCGATACCTATAAAAGTGGTTCATGTACTATGACCGGTACTGGTGAAGGATGCACTATTTAGTTGGGCCTTTAGAGAACGGAAGAGAAGACGTGTGTGCATGGAATGTTGCTCCATTAGTTGGGAGACATTTGTTGATATATAAGCCTATGTAGAAAACGGTATAATCTATCTATAATATTCCAAAAGTGGGAAGGTTCAAAGAGTAAAGTTAAATTACCACAATGTTCATCAAAAATTGAACGACCTTTTTACCCTTCAATCAAACATCATTTCTACAATATTTGTGTGCAACAATGTAAATAACATTCTAATAAATACTACTCAATTATAGAAATAAATTTATAATGAATCACCTAACTAAAAAAGAAGACGAAATGGTAGAGCAATTGCATTAAACACGGATACAGTATAATAGGAATAAAAGTTTTTTTGATAATAATAATAGGAATAAAAGTTTGTGATGCTTATTATCTAAGAATTTAAGTTTTTAATGAATCACCGAATTAAAAAAGAAGACGATATGGTGCTCGCATTAAACACATATACACTAGCTCTAGCTCAGTGAAAATCCCACAATGTGGGGGTCTGAGGAGGGTAGAATGTACACCGACCTTACTTACCAAACCTTCACCTTGGTAGGTAGAGCGGTTTTTTCCGGGAGACCCTCGGCTCAAGACAAAGCATAATCAAGCAAAGCAAAACAAAGTATGAGAAACGGTCAGACTCATACGAAAAATTAAAGCATTGTGGACCTGCAGTTAGTAAAAATCAAATACGCAATGGTAGAGCATTCTAACAATATGAAGCAGTAGCTAACAAGAAGCAGTATCTAACCCAACTAAATAAGATAAATAAAAAACACTAAAGAACACATAGCAGCAACAATCAAACTAAGTGTGACAGGCTAATCGAGCCTACAGTAATAACACTACACTATCATTTTGTAAGCGTAAAGAGGACTACGCTCGACTACCTACTACCCTTCTACCATAATCCGTGTCCTCCACAACCCCCTATCTAAGGTCATGTCCTCAGTAAGTTGTACCTGCGTCATATCCCGTCTAATCACCACTCCCCAATACTTCTTTGGCCTACCTCTACCCCTTCTGAACCCGTCCATAGCCAACCTCACACCTCCGCACTGGGGCATCTGTGTCTCTCCTCTGTACATGTCCGAACCATCTCAACCTCGCATCCCGCATCTTATCCTCCACCAAGGCCACTCCTACTTTATCCCGAATATCATCATTCCTAATCATATCTCTCCTTGTATGCCCACACATCCATCTCAACATCCTCATCTCCGCAACTCTCATTTTATGTATGTGTGAAGTCTTGACTGGCCAACACTCTGCCCATACAACATAGTCGGTCTAACCACCGTCCTATAGAACTTGCCTTTAAGTTTAGTTTGCACTTTTTTGTCGCACAAGACTCCAGATGCGAGCCTCCATTTCATCCACTCTGCCCCAATACGATGTGTGACATCATCATCAATCTCTCCATTCCTTTGGATAATAGACCCTAGGTATTTGAAGCTTCCTTTCTTTGGAATGACCTGAGTACCCAGCCTCACCTGTCAGGATCGCTCCCGTTGTTGAACTTGCACTCCAAATATTCTGTCTTAGTGCTACTCAACTTGAACACTTTAGACTCCAGAGTCTGTCTCCAAACCTCCAGCTTGGCGTTCACTCCGCTGCGACTCTCATCAATCAGGACTATGTCGTTTGCGAATAACATACACCATGGTACCTCCCTTTGGATTTGTCGCGTGAGTCCGTCCATGACCAAGGCAAATAGGAATGGGAAGTGCTCTGAGTCTCCTCCTACTGATCGTACCCTAGTCTTGGCTCCATCATACATATCCTTGATAGCCATAGTGTACGCCACAGGTACACCTCTAACCTCCAAACATCTCCATAGAACCTCCCTAGGGACTTTGTCGTATACCTTCTCGAGGTCGATGAAAACCATATGTAAATCTTTCTTCCTCTCCCTATACTGCTCCACCAACCTCTTAATAAGATGAATGACTTAGGTAGTCGAACGCCCCGGCATTAATCCAAACTGGTTCTCGAAAATAAACATGTATTTCCTCACCCTCATTTCCACGACCCTTTCCCAAACTTTCATAGTGTGGTTCAACAGCTTGATACCCCTATAGTTGTTGCAACTCGGGATATCACCTTTGTTTTTGTACAAGGGAATCATTGTACTCCACCTCCATTCTTGTCGTCTTAAAAATGACGTTAAACAAATAGGAATAACTCAAAAGTTGTGATGTTTATTATCTAAAGAATTTAGAGTATATCTTCCTTGTTCTTTCTATACAATCTACTATATAAGATTCCTTAGTTTGCCACTCCATTCGAATTCAACATTTTTATTTCAAATCCATCAAGATAGGCATATCAAGTACCTTTTAACATCAACGTCATTGCGGGACCTTTATGATCCTTATATAGCTTTCGAGTGACCTCTTTTGGTTATTGATTTGTTAGGTACATTTTCTCTCTTTCAGAAGCTCTTTTTCGATTATTAGTGGCGTAATATCTGCTTGGTAGATCTCCTACCTTGCTTCACTTTTACATTTTATGCCATTTTTATGTTTTCTTTTATTGTTGGAGCAGTACATATAAATGAGAACAACTTCATATCCGCAGTGCATCATCCAACCTAAGCTTGTACTTTCTTGTATTATTTGATGGTAATGTTAATTATTTGTATGAAGGGGAGCCTTCGAGTAACTAGTAAAGTTGTTGTCATGTGACCAAGAGGTCACGGGTTCAAGCATGGAAACAACTTGCAGAAATGCAGGGTAAGACTACATACAATAGACATTTGTGGTCCGGCCCTTTTTCGGACCCCGCGCATAACGGGAGCTTAGTGCACTAGGCTGCCTTTTTTTAATGTTAATTCTTTGTATATTTGAATGTTTAGTTTATAATTTATCATTCAAATGCTTTTAGAATGTGTATGCATATTAATAATTCATTGTAACTATTTTTTATCTATAAAACTTAAAAGTTGAATTACTTAAATAATATCCTCCTTATTAAAAAGAAGGTAGTCTGGTGCACTAAGCTCCCGCTATGCGCGGGGTCCGGGGAAGGGCCGGACTACAAGAGCAGCCTTACCCTGCATTTCTGCAAGAAGTTGTTTCCACGGCTTGAACTCGTGACCTCTTGGTCATATGACAACAACTTTACTAGCTCCCCTTCATACAAATAATTAACATTACCATCAAATAATACAAGAAAGTACAAGCTTAGGTTGAATGATGCACTGCGGATATGAAGTTGTTCTCATTTATATACACTGCTCCAACAATAAAAGAAAACATAAAAATGGCATAAAATGTAAAAAGTGAAGCAAGGTAGGAGATCTACCAAGCAAATAGTACGCCACTAATAATAAAAAAAGAGCTTCTGAAAGAGAGAAAATGTACCCAAAAATCAATAACCAAAAGAGTTCACTTGAAAGTTATACAAGGATCATAAAGGTCCGCAATGACGTTGATGTTAAAAGGGACTTGATTTGGTACTTGATATGCCTATCTTGATGGATTTGAAATAAAAATGTACTTGATATACCCTCCTTATTAGACATCCTTATTTAATTAAAAAAAAAACTAGCACCTACAAGGAGAAGCCAAAGTGTCGTCCGAAATTTGAAAAAAAAAACTTTCTTCAAAATGTCGCGATTTTTGTTTTGAAATCGCCAAAGTCGAAGTATCGAAACTCTATATGAGAAACTTTTCCTCGTAGCTTTGTTTTAATAATACTTCCACCCTCCTAATTTATGTGATGCACTTTCATTTGACACGCACTTTAAGAAATAAATGAATACTTTTGAATTTTATGGTCTAAAATAAGTCAAAGATATTTGTGTGGTTATAGATCATCTCCTTTTGCGTAAAAGGTAAAGTTTAAAGTTAAATTATTGTCAAATAAAGAAATATGTCATTCTTTTGGGACAGACTAAAAAGGAAAGTGAGTCATTCTTTTTTAGACTGAGGGAGTATTGATATTATTCTACAAAATCGTGTACTAATTAACTCGACATACACATGCAACGCACACATCAAGAAACTAATCATCTATAAGGCCGACAACTGAGTGAAGTCTGAGAGTGAGCATCTGCCCCTAGATTACCCGGCCAGGACTCAAGAAATCGAGCATTGCACAATAACACCTTCATCATGAACGCCATCTCATAATGACTCTATCAAGTTCCTTATTAACATTAGTTAACAATTCAAAGTGCAAGGACGAATGAGTGTATTACCACCATTACTACCTAAAGAGGTTATTCCCAATGCACGACTATGGAGAATTGTCCAAAGCGACTAATCTGGAGGGCCACTATACCACCTCAGACAACAAAGGAATGGGAGGAGAGCCAGCAGACTGACGGCGAAAACTAGAGAAACGGAGAGAACAAATAGAGTAGGGATCAGGCAAGTAGATAATATTGAAAAAAGAACACAAATTAGGTGAAGCCGAAGTAGCATTCGTGGCAACAACAAGACAAGTTGAGGGACACGAGAATATCTAAGACACACAGTCTACCCGTGAGTTTTCTTAGGTTACTGTTTCAAGTACTACTTACTACTCCCTCCGTCCCAATTTAACTGTCGTAGTTTGACTTGGCACAAAGTTTAAGAAATAAATGGAGACTTTTAAATCTTGTGGCCTTAAATTAAAGATGTGTAAAGTAGCAAAAAGTTATTTGAATCTTGTGGTTATAAGTTTGCCATGTAGTATGTTTGAATTGTTAACTTACTAAATTTAGAAAGAGACTCTTTTTGGGACAGATCAAAAAGAAAAGACTTAAATTGGGACGGATGAAGTATTATTTTATTGTTTTGGCAATCATTTACGATCATTACAAACTTGAGCAACGAAGTGAGCTATGAACTCGATTTCTTTGGTGAGCTCTGCGTACAAGGATCCTATAAACGCCCTTTTAAAAAAAACTAGAAGTGGATCAACATCCTTCGAAAATGCATTCTTCCGAAAGATCGGTTAGAAACCATAGTATACCCGGAGCTCAAGGACCGCGAAAAATCAACTATCCAAATAGGTCTCAGGTCTAGTAAGTAATGTCTTTCCTTTCTGAAACCCTCCCCTCTTTGTTAGTGTTTCGAGGCCATTTTGAGGGTCAACATTTTTTGTATTTTCAGTTCTACATAAAATTCTCCAATTTGATTCATAATTCCAAAATGTGCATTTGACTCAAAAGGTGAACTTTCATTTGATAATAATGTTTATGTATTTAGGTTCCAATAGATGGCCATAACCTGAGTATCTAGAACCTCAACTTATGAAAATACAAAGTCTCCAAGTCCTTCTAAAAGACTAAATGTTAGAAGAGATGGCAGCAACAACACCTGTGACACCAAGAATAATTTTCCTAGAGAATATTTTAATTAGGTTTTAACAAAATTGTTCTTCGTAGAGTGATTGGAAAATGAAATTAGTTTATTTGCAATAGGTGTAAATTCCCCTCGGTGCGAACTTGTTATTAATTATGTTCCCCTTTCACAACTTTTCTAGCATCGTTTCATCTTCGTACGTTAGGGGTTTAGGTTATAAGATTCTTTTTTGAATCTTTGAAAGCTCTTGGATATGAGTAAATGTTAATTTCCTAAATAAGATGCGACTTCAACTCTTTCAGCCTAATGAAAAGAAATATCCCAATACCGGGATGAGAACCCTAAACTCTTTATATGGCTTAGGCAATCCTCCTCCCTTTGAGCTAGCTTTTGGGGTTGAGTTGGTCCCAATGTCCATTTAACAATACAACATTCATACCGGTTTCAAATCCTTAAGCTTCAATACTGAAGACTATTCCACAGTCATCCTAACACAACTCGCAGTACAACAAAAAAAATGGTGCAACAGGTGCACGAAGCATCCCGCCTTCACGCAGGATACAGGGTAGGCCGCACCCCAAGCTCAAAAAATTTAATAATTCAGTTCAAAATTACACTTGCAATAAAAATAGCAGTACAAAGACTTAAAAAAAATCTTCAAAATTACACTTGTAAAGCCACATACAATCTCATTCGTATATATAGACAAATAGATCATCCACGCAGCACAAAGAAGCTTCACCTTTTAAACCTATCAAATTTAACGACAACGCGTTTCAAAATTCAGTATGATATGCATATGATAAGACACTAACGAGCGAAGGCAACTATCTTATTTCAAATCCCTAAGCTTCAATAGTGCCAAATCTGAGAAGATTATACATCTTTCCTCATATGTAACACAATTCACACTACAAAAACTCAAAAAATTTACATCATTTACTTCAAAATTACACTTGTAAAGCCACTTACAATTTCATTACTAATATATACAGATAGCGTATCCACGTAGCACTAAAAACCTTTACCTTTTAAACCTATCAATATGAGAAGATTATACATCTTTCGTCATATGTCACACAATTCACACTTCAAAAACTCATAAAAATTAGTAATTTACTTCAAAAATTACACTTGTAAAGCCACTTACAAATTCATTAATATATACAGATAGCGTATCCACATAACACTAAGAACCTTCACCTTTTAAACCTATAGAATTTAACGACATCTTATTCAAAATTCAGCATGATATGCATATGATAATTCAGATCAAAATTACACTTGTAATGCAAATCGCAGTAATAACTCAAAAAGTAATAATTACACTTCTAAAACCACATACAATTTCATTAATATATACAGATAGATTATCCACATAACACTAAGAATCTTCACCTTTAAAAACCTATCAATTTAACGACAACGCGTTCAATTACACTTGTAATACAAATCGCAGTACAAAAACTCAAAAAAATTAATAATTACACTTCTAAAACCACATACAATTTCATTAATATATACAGATAGAGTATCCACATAACACTAAGAACCTTCACCTTTAAAATCCTATCAATTTAACGACAACGTGTTCAATTACACTTGTAATGCACATTGCAGTAAAACTAAAAAAAATACTAATAATTTTCTTCAAAATTACACTCATAAAACCACATACAATACGAAACCTAGCAAAATTAAGTATAACGCAACAAAATTCAGTACGATACATATCTTCACCTTTTTAAATCTAAGAAGATTATTCCAAAGAACATCTTTCGTCATATCTGACACAATTCACACTACAAAAACACAAAAAAAAATTAATAATTTACTTCAAAATTACAATTGTAAATCCACATACAATTTCATTAAATATATACAGATAGCATATCCATATATCACCTTTTAAACCTATCAAATTTAAGGACGTTGCATTCAAAATTCAGTATGATATGCATATGATAATTCAGTTCAAAATTAAACTTATAACGTGAATCGCAGTAATAACTCAAAAAAAAATTACACTTGTAAAGCCACATACAATTTCATTAATATATACAGATAGCATGTCCACATAACACTAACAACCTTCACCTTTAAAAACCTATCAATTTAACGACAACACGTTCAATTACACTTGTAATGCACATCGCAGTTCAAAAACTCAAGAACTTCAAAATTACACATGTAAAACCCCATACAATTTCATTAATATATACAGATAGCGTATCCACATAACACTAACAACCTTCACCTTTAAAAACCTATCAAATTTAAGGACAACACATTCAATTACACTTGTAACACAAATAGCAGTACAAAAACTCAAAAACTTCAAAATTACACTTGTAAAACCACATACAATTTCATTAATTTATACAGATAGAGTATCCACATAACACTAACAACCTTCACCTTTTAAACCTATCAATTTAACGACAACGCATTCAATTACACTTGTAATGCACATTGCAGTTCAAGAACTCAAAAACTTCAAAATTACACTTATAAATCCACATACAATTTTATTAATATATACAGATAGCGTATCCATATATCACCTTTTAAACCTATTGAATTTAAGGACATCCTATTCAAAATTGAGCATGATATGCATATGATAATTCAGTTCAAAATTACACATGTAATGCAAATCGCAGTACAAAAACTCAAAAAAAATTAATAATTACACTTCTAAAACCACATATAATTTCATTAATATATACAGATAAGAGAATCCATATAACACTAAGAACCTTCACCTTTTAAACCTATCAATTTAACGACAATGCATTCAATTACACTTGTAACGCAAATCGCAGTAAAACTTCAAAATTACGCTTGTAAAACCACATACAATTTCATTAATATATACAGATAGCGTATCCATATAACACTAACAGCCTTCACCTTTTAAACATATCAATTTAACGACAACGCATTCAATTACACTTGTAATGCACATCGCAGTAAAACTAAAAAAAATTAATAATTTCCTTCAAAATTACACTCATACAATTCGAAACCTAACAAAATTTAAGTATAACGAAACAAAATTCAGTACGATAAATATATGATAAGGCACTAACTAACCAGCGAAGGCATAGTGAACATGAAGCGAAGGTCCGAGTAATGTTGGCGGAGCTACCGAGTCGGCGACGTTGGATGCGGCGGCTGCCGCCGCTGAAGAAGCGGCAGCGTTGCTGCTGCTTCCGCTGCCTAAAGGACGACCTCTTTTTGCTGCCGGAGTAGCTGAGCCACCGGCTGCTCCGCCACCGCTTTGCCGCTTCTGCATCGTTTTTTCCCGCTCCTTTCTGCTATGCACGGAAACCACTGTGATAGTGTGATGTATTGGAGGTGTGTGTTGTGGGAGTATATAACTGATGAAACAATGGGCCGGTTTTTCATATATGTCGAAACATTGAGGGGTCATTTGCACTTCTCCCTCAATTTGTGTTGGTCTTCAATTTTTATCCTAGAATGAAATTTATTTCTATTGGGGCATAAATTTTTTAAGAAATCCAATATAATTTGTGTCGTACCCTTTAAAGAACTTATGCCCCAATAGACATAAGTTCTATTTAAGAAGCAAAAATTAAAGACCAACCCATTTAAACGGAAAACCATGTAATTAAATGAACATTGAACCCATTATAGTAAGATTATGGGAAATTCAACAAATAGACACTTTTCAACTAAGGGATCATTTCGTATTGTGTTAGTATTGAATAAGATTGTTTTAATAGTGTTGGGATTAGTGATGTAGAATTATTTATGCTTGATATTATTAAATGTTGAAATAATGGGTCAGTTTCTATAGAAGTCCATACATTGAGCCCAATATCATAAGATGATGAAAAATTTCAACAAATAATCACTTTTCAACTAAGGGATCGTTTGGTATGATATATAAGAACACTATATTGAATAATATGTATTAATAGTGTTGGGATTAGTAATACTAAAATTAAGTATGCTAACATTGTTAAATGTTGAAATAACGGGTTGGGTTTTGTTAGAAGTCCAAACATTTAGCCCATTATCGTGGGACGAGGAAAAAACTCACAAATGGTGTCATTTGCACTTTTTTCCTATTATGTGTTTGGTATTTGATTTTTGTACCTCAAGATAGATAATTTTTCTGCGCGGGATAAATTTATATTTTTTACATTATAATATTTTACAAGTTATATTGGATTCTTAATGAATTTATGCCCCCTCGGTATATGTTCGATTTTTTCTATTGAGCTGAGGGTCTATCGGAAACAACCTCTTTGTCCAGTAAAGGTAGAGATAAACTTTGCGTACATTCTCTCATTTCTTTGTCTTTTCTTTCATATTCGATTTCTTCATTCCGGATTTCTCCATTCCTTCCTATACGTTTTCTAGAACCCGTTTTTTTTCTATATGAATCGATATTATTCCATTTCAAATCCTTACTGATACCTCCCAAGGAAAATCTCGAATTTGGATCCCAAATTGATAGTTTAGTGTGGGCTTATCCATGCGGTTATCCACTAGGTCAATCTGGTTGATTCTTTGTCCCTAGTTTTGGTGTAGCAGTTATATTTCGATTCATCCTTGTTATTTGAAAGATCTATCTCGTGTCTGGTACTGCATGATTCCACTCTGCAAGAATCCCGAATCATTCTCTTGAAGCTCATCCTCAGCTGAAATCGCTAGTAATCGTCGGTCAACCATACATCGGTGGATGTAAATAAATAGTGCGCCCCTTCACTAAAACGGGTTGAAATGCATGTATCCTTCCTCTGTAGACTTCACTTGTGTGATTATACTAGGTATGTTGTTATTGTTGTTGTTGTATAGGTTCGATTTTAAAGAACAAAAATTAAAGATCAACCATTTAAAGGATTAATGATATTGTGATTAGTTATGCTAGTGTATTTTTTTATTCACTGTTTAGTTTGTTTTATTAAATAAATACGATATATTAGAATAAGAATAGTACTGAATATGGTGTATTAGAATATGAATAGTTTTTGTATTGGTAATGTCATAATTTGCTATGTATACAAATATTATTGGATAGGTACATAACAAATACATATATTAGGTATCCATAAGTTGAAAACAATAACAACATACCCAGTGAAAATCTACACCAAACAATCCGCTAGATTGAATAAAGCAGTTCTTTCCTTTGCAGAAAAGGCCTCTACTGATTGGTTTAGTTGGGCTTTGCCGATTATCTCCCTTAGCTCATTTTTAGGCAGACGCTTTATCCTTCTCCTGACTAGGAAGAGGATGAAATATTATTTTCAATATCAACAAGTGCAATTAAGGTAAAATATCATGAAATTTAAAGTAGATTTCTCCTTTCTGCAATGCGTGAAAACCACCGTGATGTATTCGAGGTGTGGGTGTGGGAGAATAAATGTTGAAACAATGGGTCGGGTTTTCATATATGTCCAAGATTGAGCCCAACACTGCTAACTGAAATGAATCCATAGATTTAAGATGAGCACAAATTCATAAATAACCACTTTTTTCAACTTTTATTGTAAATGAAAAATAATTATTATCGAGTTTAAAAATCCACAAGTGAAAATGAAAAATCGTAGGGTTTTAGTTATGTGATTTGAAACTCCATAACAATGACTATTTTTAATTGGCAAGATCCAAAAAAGTCATTAGTGAATGCTATTTGTTCACTAATGACTATTTTTTATAGGCAGGATCGAAAAGTGATTAGTGAATGTTATTTGTTTCGTAAGACGAGGGAATAAAAGTTGATGGCCTTATTTTGTGTAAATGATCTCACATGCTCTTGAATTTTTTTTAACATAATAAAAATGATCCTTCAAATATCTCTTATGCTATTTTCATTAATTTTCCTTAAAAAAGATTTTATAACTAAAATAATATATAAATTGGACTATAAAAACTTAAGTCTCATGCCTATTTAAATACAATATGCTTTTTTCCCTATCTGTCTTGTCTTGTCTCACGAAAACGCTATTGTGTTTTTTTTTTTGAGGATTCAAGATACTTATATTAATATTATATCGACAAAAGCAGTATTGTGAAATTATTAGACAAGATAGCCACTTTTTGGCTTGTATTAAGATTTAGCCACAAATTGAATAATGTTATAAATAAGGTCAGAAAAGAAAACCATTTGCTTAAGCATGAATGCGGAAGCAGGAGGAATCAAGCAATATAAAGGGATGAAAAAGTAGAGATATAGTGTAACCAATTTCACGATAAAAAACAATGACATATTATAATCACTAAATTCAGAATTACAATAGGGAATGAAACTAATAACAACAATCGACTGTTTAAAAAGAAGAGAACTATGGAACTAGACAGTTTTTTCAACAATACACATAAGCCTATTTTACTCTCACAAGTCACTATTTATCAACCCGAATCCCAAACATACCCACTTAATTCGGTGTTGGACTGATTTGCCAATATTAGTCTAGGCCCATTCATAACAATACCTTCGACTCCAATAAGAATCTTGTACTCAAGGTTCTATTGGAAATTTGCCTTTGGCAGGAGTTGCGTCCAACCATCTTTAATGGCTTAAACACTAGGGTCAATGATCGTCGAATTTCGTTGAGAAATGAAAGAGATATTGATCCACGAAGTGAGGTATTTGAAGCATGGAAAAAAGGTGGTAAAGACCAATCCTCCCTCATAGGTAGGAGAAGAAAGGTTTGTTTATTTTATAAGTCTCAAAGTTGGCTTAGGGTTTGGGACCCCAAGGGGTATCCCATGTGTTTAAAGGAGGGAGGACGTAGATGTGCTTCGGTTCGAGGATAAGTCCACACGCGCACCGCCGCCCGTCCAGTCACGGGCTGATATTATCTTTTTGGACCAGAATTATTTCATATTTACAGTTTGATCCCTGAAGTTTCAAGTAACTCAAAACTAGGCAGAGAACTTTGCTGTTGGTTTTTGGAACATCAACCATCCTTAATATGCACTCAATTCAGTCATTTAATTTGACTGAATTACTCTCCCTAAATGTCAATCTGTTGCACATCAATTCACCATTTATTTTGGTGAATTACTACCTCCATAATTGTCATTACTTGGCCAGTAACATCAATTATGTGGGCAGTTGGTAAGTCCTCTCCTCCAACTATATAATGGAGCATTTGCACAATTGTTGAGACACACACAGACATTCAAACGAATCAGAATCTTCCTACTATCTTCTAGCATCATTTCATTACTCAAAATTCTTCAAGGTAGCAATTGAGTTTCCTTTGCTCAATTGTTCAGTTGCTGTTTTATCTTGAGAGACTATTGTCCAGAACGTAGAAATGATATATACGGGGCAATCTTGTCTTAAAGACAGAGTGTCATCACTATACTCAGCATATCAAAACTGTTCCAATTTTTGTTCAAGTTCATTGAAATTTCAATTTGTTGTAATTTCATTGTGTTGTAATACGTAGCAGTTACTTATTTCCGTTTCCTGCACCATTGTAAACAACAGGTTCGAGTAGTCAAGCCTTGCATCAACAACATCATTTCCAAAGGCCCACGGTTGAACATAGTCAAAGAACTTCCTCACATGCTTTGGATCCTTGACATACTTTGCAACACTACTTTGCTGTCCAAAGAATCTCCTTAGCAATGTCCTACCAATCAATTCCATAAGAGTCACATATCCTGCTACTGCTACAACATTTGCTCTAGTAGCCTCACAGAGTGACGTAGATGCTTGCATAATTTAGTCAATCTCCTCATGGACATATTGTAGTATTCTCACATGAAAAGACAGAATATTTGACTTTGCTTGCTTGTGTTCCCTTACTGCCATGCGACTTATACTGTTATGAATGCGCTCATAAATAGTTATACGGAAAGTGAAGTAATATTCGTGACAACGGAAACATTTTCGATGCCCAACTTGCGCCTAGAAACTCAAAGGCACCATTAAAAAGTAAGTCAAAGAATTTTGTCTTTATAATTGAGATGATAGCCATGTAAATTTTATTTCGCCAGGTCCTAATACTAGGGATAAGATGACTAAAGGAATGCAGTACCCTTTTGTTCATGTAAAGATCGTCTGAATTTGTCATTAGTAAGAGTCTCTTCTCATCATCATTTTGATCCATGAAAGGCAAAGTTAGCTCAAGATCAGGTTCTGTTAAGAGTCCCACATCAGATATGGAATGAGAATATGGACTCCTTATATGGACTTGAATAATCCTCACCATATAAGCTATCTTTTGGGTGAGGATTGTCCAAGTTAAGGAGTTCATGTTCCCATTTCATTTCCGATGTGTTATTCTTAACACTTCCCCGCACGCCCAGACCACATCAGTGGAGTTGAGTTAGACCCAATTTTGGGTGGAACAACTACATATGCCTTAAAGAATGCCATACCAATATCATTACACTAAAGCTCATATGCACAATACCTTTATCCATGACTAACATGTCTTCAATTTGCCCCATTATGCCAAGTTGATGCACATTATGAAACATGATGACAGATAATGAAGAATGTAATACAATTCCATCAAATTCCATGGTGTCAATAGGTACAACAATCCAATTAGCATTTATGCAATTTGTCACATGCACTTGGGTGTAGAATATGTAAATAGGATGTTGCAATCCCTGAACAAGAACAGTTGATTAGTAATACTTTCCTCTACTCTCTGGTTGGTAGAAATCTTATCATTAGTTTTAACAGTTGCATTAATACACTTCGACTGTGCTATCTCTACACTCCTCAAAAAGCAAAGTATAACATCAATGAGGATAATTTGCTCATGCGCCTTAATGACATTCATAACAGAATACTTTTATAAAAGTTCTCCCATTTTTTTGGTACAACAAAAGTTCCCATTCCCTAAATTATAATAATGTGTACAAATAAAAAGCAAAAAAGAAAAAAAAGACATGTTCTCAAATACTGTTCATTCAAGCACATACTATGTCCGGAGCGGAAAACTGAATATAAAAAAAAAGAAAGGGCATTACCTCTCTGACAAGTAACACTTCACCGCCACGGTGGCATTAACATCAATAAATATAATTCTCCACTCTCATCTCCTTTTTCCTTTTGAATATATTTTTACTCTAAAGAAAAATTCCCAATTTCTTCATAAAAAAGGCATTCAATTATTCATCACCGATCACAAATCAACTTAGATCTCAAAATCCAATTAAATCATAACTTTGATCTATTTTTCATTTTATTTGGATCAGATCTATAAAGTTATTATTATGGGAGGTTTCATATCTCGATTTTGGTTCATGATGTTTCCAGCAAAAGAGTATAAGATCGTTGTAGTTGGATTAGATAACGCTGGTAAAACGACGACGCTTTATAAGTTACATTTAGGTGAGGTTGTTACTACTAACCCTACTGTTGGTAGTAATGTTGAAGAGCTTGTTTATAAGAACATACGATTTGAGGTACATAACATACTATTTTTTGTACTTTGATTATCGTATTAATTTGTGGTACTTACTGCTTTTTTCATATTGATTTATCATGATTTTATAGTATTTTGCTATGATTTTTTATATTGCTTTAAGTTGTTTGTCCTTGTGCCGAGTGTCTATCGGAAATAGCCTCTCTACCTCCTAAGGTAGGGGTAAGTTTTGCGTACACCCTAACCTCTCAAGACCTCGCTTTGTGAGATTTCACTGGGTATGTTGTTGTTGTAATAATCATTTTGCATCTAATTTATGCGTGAAATTATAGTATAAAGTTGTTGTTCTATTTATGAAGAAGGATTAGTTTCTTATAGGGAAAATTAAAGTCAAATATCATTTCATTTAGTTTACAAAATATGTACACACAGTGAATAGGTAGTGTGTAGTTTATACTAAATATACATTTACTATACATACCTATAAACTACCTATACAGCCGAAGTGTATAGGTAGTGTTCGACCATCTAGTTTACAAAATATGTACACAGTGTATAGGTAGTGTATAATTTATACTAAATATACATATACTATACATATCTATACACATAATACACATACCTATACATGTAATAAACATATCTATACATATAATATACATTCCTATACACTGTGTACATATTTTGGTTCATGATGTTTCCGACGAAAGAGTATAAGATCGTTGTAGTTGGATTAGATATCGCTGGTAAAACGATGAAGCTTGATAAGTTGCATTTAGGCGAGGTTGTTACTACTAACCCTACTGTTGGTAGTAATGTTGAGGAGCTTGTTTATAAGAACATATGATTTGAGGTACTATTTGCGTTTAATTAGATTATTTAATCATTTTGCATCTAATTTATGCGTGAAATTTTAGAATAAAGTTGCTTGAATGTTGATTATTGCACTAGAATACGGGTTATGTAGAGGCAGAGCCTGGATTTGAAGTTGATGGGTTCTGAACTTTTCACCGAACCCATAGCTCGTCTTAGTTACTGGGGTTGTAATTAAATATTTAAAGATTTCTCTAATACAAATACAAGATTTAAACAAAAGCTATTGGGTTCGTCTTAACTCGCGTATGATACTCTAGTTCCAACCCTGGGGTTAACTTTGGTCCAAACCTTATACTTGTTCTAAGAAATCCATTAAATTTGTACAAATTATGAATTTAGAACCCAGTAATTTAAAAAGGAACAGAATCACGAACCCATAAGCTTCAAATCCGGATTCCGCTTATTTATTTGTCTGTTTATCCATGGACTTCAATTCCATCGCATTGAACCATGAGACCACATCTTTGGATGATTATAAAAGAGTGATTTTGCTTAACAGATATAGTGCAGAAATGATTTGGTTTAATCCAGATAATTGCAAGTTATTGTTATGGGGATTTATTTGGTATTATGTTGTTGTTGTTGTAGTATCATTTAGTTCTATTGTTTAATTTGGAATGTGTTTGTAGTAGTAAATTTATAGACATTTGCTAACGTACGGAGTATTAGGTTAGAATGTTAGTAGGTAGCTGAGTGTTGCACCTTTATGTGGGAGAGACAAGGTAGTAGTATTAATCTTTAGTACTTGCGTAGTATCTTCTACTTCATTTTATTTGTTACATGTTGCTTTATTGGTTGTGTTTATATTGTCACTTTGTTGCTTTTTTTTCCTTTAACCTGTTTTTGGTACTGCATCGTTGTGTTAGGTCTATCGAAAACAACCTTTTTACCCCACAAGACAGGGTTAATGTCTGCGTACATCCTACCCCTCCCCAGACCCCACTTGTGGGATTCACTGGGTATGTTGTTGTTGCTAACGTGTGAAGGAGAAGGCTCTGGTTGCTAATGGGGGAGCTAATTTGTTCATGATAATGATTACTGCAACAACAACAACAACAAACCCAGTGTAATCCCACAAGTGAGGTCTGGGAGGATAAGATGTACGCAACCTTACCTCTACCTTTGTATAGAGGTTGTTTCCTATTGACCCTCGGCAACCCTCCTCCTTTATCTGGGCTTGGGACCGGTAGTGTGAACGAGGTCACACAGGCGGAGATGTTCATGATAATGATTATTGCATTGGATATACTTTACCTGATTAAAAAAGAAAAAGAATATTGCACTGGATATTTTTGTAATCTTGGACAGATGGGAAGAAATTGCTTTGAACCCTGATCTTCCACGGACTTCAATTCCAATACATTGAACCACGAGACCACAGCCTTGGATGCTTAAAAAAGAATGATTTTTTAGCATATATAGTGCAGAAATGAATTGGTTTAATCCATAGGAATGGCAATTGTAATTTGTGGAGATTGATTTGGTATTGTCGTTTAGTTTTACTTGTTTAACTTGCAATGCATGCTCAGAAGTGAATTAATAGACATTTGCTAACATGCTAAGGAGAAGGTTCTGGTTGCTAACAGGGGAACTCAGTTTGTTCATGGTAATCATTAATCCACTGGATTACTTTACCTGATCAAAAAAGTAAAAAGATTATTGCACTGGATATTTGTGTAATCTTGGACAAATGGGAAGAAATTGCTTAGAACCCTGATCTTCAATGGACTTCAATTCCAATACATTGAATCACGAGACCACACCCTTGGGTGCTAGAAAAGAATGATTTTTGTTTAGCAGATATAGTGGAGATATGAATTGGTTTAATCCATAGGAATGGTAATGGCATTTTGTGGAGATTCATTTGGTATTATCGTTTAGTTTTGCTTGTTTAATTTGGAACACGTTCTGAGAAGTAAACTAATAGACATTTGCTAACGTGCTAAGGAGAAGCTCTGGTTGCTAGGGGCGAGAGCTCGGCTTGTTCATGGTAGTGATTAGCACTCATTGTGTAAAGAAGAGATTTATATGTAAAATTGTTATTCTCCCGTAATGGTGGTTAATGAGAAGGTATTAGACAAATTTCTCCGCGGAGAATTTAGATGTATGTGAAGATGATTCTACATCGAAAACAACCCTTAAGACTGAAACTGACCACATAATCCGTTTATAAAATAGGCTAGGAGCAGCTTATGTGTCTTCCAGTTTGGAATCATTTAAGAAATTATCTTTCGTGGTATTTCAAGGTCTGTTGGACAAACTCATATTCAGCTGGCTGTGTTAAGCATGTCAGATTTTTCTTTTTTTCCTTTTTGGTTTGAAATTGTTCTGATATTTCAAATTATACTTCGAGTGAGATATGATTCTGTACAAGTCTGTCTACGAAAAAATAAAACAATTGAAAATTGTGTTTCTGAGGAAGCTATCCTTTATTTGTTGATTGTGTAGATGAAGTGGTTTTGGTACACGTTGGTTTCCATGGGCTTGTGCACTTGGTGCGGGAAAGTTGTAGGAGAAAATGGAAGTCGAGAGGCACCTATTCTTCCTTTTAGCCCTTTCTATTAACTTCTATATTACTTAATCTGATAAAGTGACGGAGGAAAGGACATATGTCGGTAATATAGGGATACACCAACTTAAAATTTAGTAGTTGGGAATTAGAAAATTTGAGGCGGATGTTGGCTGAAATTGTGAGAAAAGTGTTACACGTTGTAGTCTAATTGATGGATGAAATGATGGAGAAAGTAGTGGGTCAAAATTTTAGAATCTAGGTGAGGGAGGAAGGAGAAGCAGGGGTACAAGAATGGTGAGGAAGGAAATAGATTGTCCAGTTCAAACTCAAAAGGGTTAATCTTAACAGAAGAGGATCATTTTGACAGGACTAGATAAAGTTGCGCACTTCTTTAATCCATAAATACTTGCTCATGATAGAAGGGGATCACACTTTCTTATAATTTATTGATGTGATGGGGGAGAAAGCCACATACAGTATGAATAAGAAAATAGGATTCCACAATAAATACATGATTGCAAAGAGCGTCCAATCATCTATGCTGATTGTAATATTTTAAGTGCTCCAAAAAGGTTGATAAATAGAAAAGTTATGCCTATATGTACTTAAGTAAAAGTGTTTGATATGTCGGAAGTAATTTTCCATGTATTTTTCATAGAATTTTTTTTAGTGTTTGGTTTGTGACTGGAATAACACGTTGGCAAAAAAATATGTACTAAAGATTAGTAATAATATTAGCAAATCATAGTGTGTTGATGAAATTTTTTATTTTTGAAGATGAATAATAATACTTATGTGTTAGTTGGAGCAAGTAAATATGAACTTAAGAATTAAGATAGCACAAAGAAAAATACCCTAAGTGAGAGAAGTTATTTTTCCCCTCTTGACATCAGAAAACGGCTTCCTCATAAAAATGACTTTGTCTTACCAAACACACCCTAAATGCTCCTTTATTTCTCTTGGTCGTGTCTACATGAACGCTAAATTAGCAACTTCTCATGCTCTCCTTCAGTCCTTATACCTCCTTAATTTCCATTCTAGCGGCATCTGTGAGATTTGTGGCATCAACATTCAGTTCCAAACATGTTCCACACAATATACTATAACCCGTATGTAATCGTGTAATGCAGCAATGCCTAACATCCCAAAAGGACTGTGCTATTTGGATGTCAATCTGCAGAGTAGAATATTGGGTGCCATTCGTTGACTTCAGTTATTTCAGCCCTCGGGCGAGTTTAAAGAACTGTCTATGAAAATTCTTAGATTGGGTAATTCATAGATGAATCTTCTGTGATGAGTGATTGCGTGGTTCTTCTAGTCCCATGTCTTGCTAGTCAATTATTTTGCTGCCTGATGCAGCACATGAAATATTAAACAGATGAAGTAGGCTTCTAATGTGCAATTTTATATTCATGAGGACCTGTGTAATCATCTTAAGTGCTGTTCTTTTTCCTCATAATGGTGTTCTCCCGGAACAATTGACACCTTGACAGTGTTGGTTTACACGATAAGACTCTTTTTTCGATAACCGAGGAATCCTCGAGGGCTAGTGGCGCACGGTTCAAAACGCCGTGGATAATGGGCTCGCCCCTGTACCCTTCTTCACTTTTAACCTTCTCCACTTAAATACCAGTCTTTTGTCCGCTGCAGGGTTAGAACCCGTGGTGTCCGCAAATTCTTAACTGAGGTGGGTTATAGCGATTCTAATTATAGCTCTCATTCTTCTTCATCGAAAATTATAGCTCTCATTCTTTTCCATCTCTGTGCACATTGCTTTATTTCTTTTCTCCAACCCTTTGTGGAAGCTCATTCAGTAGTATTTGCTGTTGCTCTGTATCTTTAATCAAAATGGTTGATTTTGTTGATCCATTATCTCTAAATGGGGAGACATTCATCTGCTGAAACAGTTGAAGGATCTTATTGTCATAATGGGCACCTAATAAAGAAGAATAGTCCACTTTCTAAGAGCAGGTAAGGGTACTTTTTGGCCCTTAAATACTGGAAATTTAACTTTCTATGAATGAAATAATTCTGATAATTTTTCAAAAATGTGAAAAAAAAACGTCGTCAGCCCCGTCAAAGATATATTTTCCTCGAAAAATGACTACTATTACTTTCCGAATCACCCCAAAACCTACAAACTTATTTTATGACCAAGTTACTTCTTTTGCCTTAATTGAATATCTTATTTTGATTGACAATTATAATCAAAGGGAGGAGTTACGAAGATGTCCTAATTACATGTGTATGTTTCGACCTTATCAGCTATTAACTTGAGCGGCTCTGGCAACCGTTGGAGGTCACTTAGTAGGTAGTCACATTGGATTAATACCATTGGGTTTCAATAAAATATATTGTGTTGCTCCACCCATTCAATAAAATATTTTAGTCGCTCAGAACTAGTAATGCTAGAGCCATATAAAAATCAACTGTTGAACCTCTTAACAATCAGAATAACAGAGGTTATTTGTGCGAGAAGTCTAATTGATTTTAGGATTCATGACATGCTTTTGCTTCTTGCTGACGCTTTAGGCAGATTTATTATCTAGCGCACATGGATTTATGGGGAGGTGTTACATTGAGTAGTTTAAAGTCTTGCTCTAGTCTGATCCAATTGTGCGCTATACTCCAACCAGATCCAACCAGACAATAAGGAGTATTTTTCTTTTGTTTTGGACTTGGCTAGGAAGTGTTATGATCGACAGGCCTACGATACACACTGATGAGGAATAATTTTCCTGGGGCGAATTTTTGAGCAAACACTCTCTTCCTTATGAAGCTGGAAATTCTTCTACAGCTTGAAGCATCTAAAGCTAACTTTGTGAAATCACTTGATACAAGAGAAAATTTGTGATCCCATTTGAATTCTTCCCCTTGATCGTCTTTTTTTCCTGACAACTAGCACAAGAACGTATGAGACCATCATCGTTATTATCTGCCTATTTCTGCACTGATGCTTACTCCTTATATTAATATTACTAATATCCTCCCACTTTTTCCTTGCGTTTTCTCCATTGACCAAGTGTATTGACAAAAACTGCAGGTCAATTTACATGATGTTTTGCCTTGAAAATCTGGAGAAATGGATGAGGATACTGTTTATCTTACTCCTTTCAATCTGTTTTGTGCTGTTTTATCAGGTCTGGGATCTTGGCGGGCAAGAAAGACTGAGGACGTCATGGGCTACTTACTATCGTGGAACTCATGCTGTTATCGTAGTTATCGATAGCAGTGACAGAGCCCGGATTTCCCTTATGAAGGACGAGCTGTTCAGGTTACTCCCACACGAGGATCTGCAAAACGCAGTTGTACTAGTCTTTGCGAACAAACAGGACCTTAAAGATGCCATGACCCCTGCAGAGATAACTGATGCGCTTTCCCTTCATAGCATCAAGAACCATGATTGGCATATTCAAGCCTGCAGTGCCCTTACTGGCGACGGTTTATACGATGGTTTAGGATGGATTGCACAGAAAGTTCCTGGGAAAACACCAACCTAGACGTCGTTAGACAAATGAATATGTTTCTTTTATGTGTTCACGGGATTAATATGAAACTCCACGCCCTTGTTGTAAGTTTTTATGTGTACTTGATACTATCTCATTGCATTTCCTTGAAGACCAGCTGCTTTGGTACATCTGACCCATTGTTTAGACAATGAAAAGTATGACAAAGTCTTATATCAACTGGAAGAGTTGGCAAAATGTAAAATTAGGTGATTTAACTCCGTGAGTGAGTTTGCATAAAAATTAGTCATAAAATATTACCCTTTTCTATGTTATTCCATCTTTATATTTACCTCTTCTCAACTCTGTTTTCTCTTCTATTTCTGATTCTCATTTGGATAGTGTAAGGCCATAAATATTCAAGGATGACAAAATTGCATTTTGTGTTGATGGACATTGACAACAAATTCTGATAGATTACCAGGATTTCAATCACAAGTGTTAGAAGTCTTTTTGGTAATTCATCAGCATTTTGGCTAGAAATAATATCAACTTGTTGTTAAGGCAAATCTTGTGAAAAAGTTATATTTGCACCTTTCTTTTAACGAGGTTAAAATTGAACACTGAAAGATCCTATTTTGTCCAAATCACGCACTAACTTTTTTGGCAAGTTGTTAGACTCAAATCAATTTTAACCCGCTTAAAATCCAAACAATCTATTTGTCATCCTTACGAGATTTCTCTATTTTTAATCACAATCTCGATCACAAATTATATGTCTCGTTGCTCTTCTTGAGCAACCGCTTTCATGATCTTTTTTATTATTTGCTCTTTTCTTTCGAGAATTTTTATCTTCGGAACCAATAGGTCTATCACATTTTAAGCGTGGTTTAAACTCATTTGCATTAGTTGATTGCCTTATTGGGACATCAACTCGAATTGGAGCATTAACAGCTGAAATATGAGATTTAGTAATCCTTGATAGGTCAGTGAATGCATCTGACAGTTGATTTGCAATATTTTGCAAATAGATCATCTTTTGTACCTCTTGTTCACATTGATTTATTCGAGGAACTAAATGAGATAGTGATAATACGTTTCAATCTATTTCTTTTTCTAGCTGCTTATTTTCTCCCCGTAATGCTTGGTATATTGATTCATCAAAATGACAATCAACAAATCTTGCCTAAATAAATATCCAGTCATAGGTTCTAAATATTTTATAATAGAAAGAGATTCATACCCAACATATATTCCCAACCTTCTTTGGGGACCCATCTTTGTGTGTTGTGGTGGAGCAATTGGAACATATACCGCACATTCAAATATTCTAAGATGGAAAATACTCTACTCCTGGTCAAAAGCCAATTGTAATGAGGAGACTTTATGATAACTTGTGGGCCTGATCCACACAAGAGTTGTTGCATGCAAAATAGCATGACCCCATACCTAAATGAAAAGTTTTGTTCTCATAAGCATTGGTCTAGCAATGAATTGGAGGCGTTTGATCAATGATTCTGCTAGAACATTTTGAGTATGAACATGAGCAACTGGATGCTCAACTATTATCCTAGTTGATATACAATAATCATTAAAATCATGGGATATAAACTCACAAGCATTATCAATACGTGTTGTCTTAATTGCATAATCTGAAAATTATGCTCTTAATCTTATTATTTGAGCAAGTAATCTCGCAAATGCCATGTTGCGAGTTGATAATAAGCACACATGTGGCCACCTTGTAGATGCATATATTAAAACCATATAATATCTAAATGGTCCACATGATGGATGAATGAGCCCACATATGTCACCCTATATAAGTTCCAGAAATGCGGGGGATTCAATCCCGACTTTAATTGCCGATGGTCTAGTAATCTATTTGCCTTGAGAACATGCATCACAAGAGAATTTCTTAAATTGAAGAATCTTCTAGTTCTTCAAAGAGTGTCTATATGAATTTCAGTTATTTTGCGCATCATATTAGAACCGAGATAACCCAACCGGTCATACCAAATAATAAAATTATTTGAATTAGTAAACTTCTGGTTTACTATGGCATGTGTTTCAACCATGCTAATACTTGTATAGTATAAGTCGGAAGAAAGAACAGGTAGCTTTTCAAGCACATATTTCTTACCCGACATCATTGTAGTAATATAAAGATATTGAATCTTTTCATCATTTTTACTCTCAATATGATAGCCATTGTGGCGAATGTCTTTGAAACTCAGTAAGTTTCTCTGAGACTTACTATAATATAATGCTTCATTAATCGCCAAATTTATTCCTTCGGATGGTAATAAATTAACGTTTTTGAAGCCTTTAATTAATCTTGTACTTTTAGATATTGTATTAACACTGACTTCTTTCATCACTAAATAAGAGAAATATTTCTTATCTCTTAAAATAGTGTGTGTTGTAGCACTATCCATAAGACATATATTATCGTAATTGATCTTTGATCCAACTGATGACTGGGGAATTTTTGTTTTCTTCATAAAATAAAAAATACATTATAAAAAATGAAAACTAACAACGAAAGGAACTTTAACAAACTAATTTTAGGAAATACCTATAACAAGAATAAACTAGTGACAAACAAAGAACACAATTTTTCTTATAGTGATATTCCCCAGTGAGATGATCAGTTCTTCAGTTAATATCATCATAGAAGTCTTTAGCTTCTAAATTAGTTATATTTGAGAGGCCTTTAAAATCATCATCTTTATAAGCAAGATTTGCCTCAATATCATCATATTTGTTTGAGGGAGCTGCTTCTTCATCTTTATTTCGAAAGGTCAAGTGAACCTCCACGTAATTTTCTTTTCTCTTGAGGAGGCTTGATAAAAGCTTGACAAAATGATCGGACGTACGACAAACACGTGCCCGATGACCTTTCATACCACATCGGTGGCAAATATTAACTTTACCTCTTGAAGAATTATTTTGAGAACCGTTATTATTCTCATGTTTATCTCACCATGCTAACGATAATTGTGACCCCTTCCACGTCCACGATCATGACCACGACCACGATAATTATTTTGCCTTCTTTCAGGCTTATCATAAGCGACTGGTGCATTAACTTCAGGAAATGGACTAGATCCAGTGGGATGGGATTCATATTTTTTATACTGCTCAGCCACAAGTAGGCAGGTAATTAAATCAAAAAACTTCTTAAACCCCTTTTCAAGGTATTGATGTTGTAGCAGCACATTTGAAACATGAAAAGTGGTAAAAGTATTCTCCAGTAAATCATCATCAGTGATAGTGTCTCCACATAATTTTAATACAAAACTTACTATCTAATTATAATCAATTACAGTTTTAAAATCTTGAAATTGAAGGTGTATACAGTCATATCGAGCTTTCAGTAATACCGTCAGCTTTAGATGTTCATATCGATCCTTCAAATTATTTCACAATTCAAGTGGATCTTTCACGGTTAAATATTTAATTTTTAATCTTTCATGAAAATGATGACGAAGTAAAATTATAGTCGTGACTTTATTTTCACTTGATGTCTCATTTTCTTGTTTAATAGTATCCCCAAGACCTTTAGTGTCAAGGTGAATTTCAGCATCAAAGACCCATGACAAATAATTTTTTCCGGTGATGTCAAGTGCCATAAATTCAAACTTTGATAAGTTCGACATAGTGAAGCTATCATAGAAGATAAATAAGTTAGAGATAACATAATCTCAAAATAATAGCTTTATTTCCACAAAAGGAAAAAAAATTATTCTCACAAAAGAGCAGTCAATAGAATCCAATTGAATTAGCAGTAACATAAAATCATGGTCTTATGTAAAGAAAAACTTATTCACAACCATCAACCAATATAAACTTAAGGTTCTGTTTTATAAAAGTTACCATTAACGTGTTAACTGTTAACTGTTTATTACTATAATAGCAAATAAAATAAATTCATCATTGCATGAGAAAAGTAAAGGCAAATTGGCAGAGAAATACTAACTGACAGACCAAATGTATGATAGTGAAATATTTGCATAAAAACAGAACTAGCAGACGACTTCAAAAATAATTGACCTTCTATTTTGTATAACTTATATTAGGAGGACGGTCAGAATAAAATCATGAATATATACCAGATTAAGGAGTGCAACTCAACTTGAAAATATCGAAATGAGTGCTGATAACATGTTGTAAAATAAGCTCAAAGTAACAATATAGAACAAGAGAAATAATATAAGATAAAATAATATAAAGATAACTTTCTTGTTTTTTTTGAGTGTTTTTTTCGCTTCTCATATGTAGGCCTTTTATAAGCATATTGAATAAGGTATCTTGCAATTATTTACTATAATGAAATCCGCACAAATGATTTCATAACGGAGGAAAAATTTCTTTAGTAACCAAACACACCCAAAGTGAGTAAAGGACAAGCAAAACGATGTCGTATATAACTTTGTGGCTCTTGTTTTGTTGCGAGTTGTAATCGTAATCTTAACATGTGGTCGCCAAAAAGGTAATGCTTCAACTAACGATACTGAATTTTACAGTCCTTTTTCCTCATCATTGAAATATATGCACTGAAAGATCTAACATTTGCCATTAAGCTATAGAATTCTTTAATGGCGTCTTCAATACTGTGTGGAGCTGAGAATTTCAAGGTTCTAAGTGGAATTTCACCATCTGGGTCATCATCATTTCTTGGGTCAGAATTGAATCTCAAGTGTTTTCCTCAAAAGGGTATTGTGAGTTATTCAAGGAATTTGAATTCAAGAAAATCAAGAACCATTCTAAGACCCATCAAATGTAGTTTGTCTGCTTCAAGGCCAGTTTCTCAACCAAGATTCATACAGCATAAAAAAGAGGCATTTTGGTTCTACAGGTAAGGGTCTTAAATGAGCGGGTTGGGTTGGATTTGAGCGGGTTAAAACGAGCTAAGTTTATATATTGCGGTTGTTGACCTGTCCAAAAGTTACTTAGTTGTAATGCGTTGGGTTAAAATGTGCTAAAAAGCGGGTCATAACTCAACTCGCTCAATTTTTACTAAGTTTTAAGGCTCCTTTGGTAGGATCTATAAGTATAATATTGAATATGTATACTAGTAATGCTGAGATTAGTATTGCTGGAATTAGTTATGCCGACATCGTCTTTTATTGACTGTTTGATTTGTTGTATTATTAACATGCATTGCATATTTTTTAAATAGTACTGAATAAGGTGTATTGGAATAGGAATAGTTCTGGTATTGTTAATGCTATGATTTACTATGTATAAGAATAGTATAATTGAATAAGGTGTATAAGTTATATTGTTGTACCAGACTTAAATTTGCAACCAAGCATTGTACTAAATTTTAGCATCGGTATTATTCTTATACACCCTACCTAATACACCTTACCAAATGACCCCTAATTATTTTGTTTGTTCTTTCATAATTTGTAAGTACGTATTAAAATACTATTCTCCTTTATTATGGCTATACATAATATATCAAACAAAAAAAGTTTTCTTTTGATTTTTTTTGACAAGTTTCTATGATCAATTTGGACTAAATATCAACTCAATATTGGCTACATATCAACCCAATTTTTAGATGAGCTGAAATGGGCTAAGCTGATACATGAATGGGTCATTATGTCTTTATGGACTAATTTTGTCACCCTTATATACAGGTTCTTGTCTATTGTGTATGACCATGTGATAAATCCTGGGCATTGGACTGAAGATATGAGAGATGAAGCACTTGAGCCTGCTGAGCTACACACTAGGAATTTGCAAGTTGTGGATGTGGGTGGTGGCACTGGATTTACTACTCTTGGGATTGTTAAGCATGTTGATGCAAAAAATGTGACAATTATTGATCAGTCGCCACATCAGCTTGCTAAGGCTAGGCAAAAGGAGCCATTGAAAGAGTGCAAGATACTTGAAGGAGATGCTGAGGATCTTCCATTTCCTACTGATACTTTTGATAGATATGTTTCGGCTGGAAGGTAATCTTTTTACTTTATCTTTTTTGATAACTGAGAAATCCCCAGGGCCAGTTGGCACATGGTTTGAAGTTCCGTGGATAATGTACCCGCCCCTCCAAGGGCGGATGGAGAGTGTAAGTTATGGGTTTATTCGAGCACAGACCAAGTAACTTTGGCTCGAGTTTTGTGATCTGTGTTAAAAATTGGGATCTTTAGACAAATAGCCGGCCAGATTTAGTGGCTACTTTTCCTAGCTGATATACATTGATTATAATTGATAGATATGTTTCAGCCGGAAGGTATTGTTGTTTGGGTAACTGTGAAATCTCGTGGGCCAATTGGGACTCGGTCTGAAACTCGGTAAATAATGTGCTCGTCCTGGCACCAAGGGTCCTAGTGGTCAATGAAGTGAGTTAAAAAATATGAGGTTTCTCGTTCAAATTTGAACGGAGGCAAAAATACTTGGTGATTTCATTTCATTTGTCCAAGTCTCTGTGGTTAGAATTATCTGGTATTTGTGCTGGTGGATGGTAGTAGGTACCCCGTGGAATTAGTCGAGCTGCGCAAGCTTGCTCGGATACCACGGTTACAAAAAAAAATGCTTGCCCCTCCAAGGGCGGATGGAGAGTTTAAGTTGTGGGTTCATCTGAACCCAATAGCTTTGGCTCGAGCTCTGTATATGTATTAAGATTTCACTAAATAAGTACACATGATGGATTTTGAACCTAGTAAATCAAATGAGTTGCGATAAAATCCTGACTCGAACTCATAAAGTTCAAATCTTGGATCTAACTCTGTGCTCCAATGCTGCATTATAAGAAATTGCAAGCTATTACTGCTAAGCTTCTGCTTGCAGAAATTTAGGTAACATGTTAAAGGATTAATTAGACTATACTGCCTTCTGTTTCTGAAAATGTTATTTCTTTCTATGTTATTCTTGCCTTCCCTCCAAATTGGACTTGTTAGTATAATATACTATGTAATGCTGTTAAACAATTACAGTAATACAAAGGGATTCAAATAGATACTGGAATGTTGGACTTGGGATATGAATCTATGAGCAAATCTTGAACCCCCCTTGTCCACTTTACTAAAATTTCCCGTTATGTTAAGGGGATTCAATAGTTTACATACAACAACAAAAAAACATTTTTCCCTATTTGCACAGTATAATTTTAACAAAAAGGGATTCAATATAACTCCCTTTCCTTCATCTAGCTCCGCCGCGGAGCTGAGTTGGAGTTTTTGTTACTCTTTCTCAGATGTTGAAATGCTCTTTAACGTTCTGTGTGATTTTAATGAAAGACCATAAGGTTGTGCAGTTCACCTAGCTATGGTTTCACTACAATTTTTAGACAACGCATATCGTTTTTTAATGTTTACCTGCTTCAATTTGAAATCATTAGTGCAAACATGAAATATAATTCTTTCAAGAATTAACCTTGCCACAAAGGTGCTTGTTAACTCAAAATACATGGTGCAACTGAACTTCAAATAACATGGAGAGGTCATTTTTACTTTAGGTTTTTAACCAATGTGTTATATCTCCTTATTTACATATTAAGAATAATATATTAAGTTCAAGATTAATAAATATGCTTGATGTGTGATTTTGCTGTTCTAATTATCCGGTGGATTCCAGTTCAATTTACTTCTTGAATATTTACTGGTGCGTCACCGATTTATTACTTCTAGACGTAATAACATGTTTGTATTTTTCCAGCATTGAGTATTGGCCAGATCCACAGCGTGGTATCAAGGAAGCTTACCGAGTACTGACCATAGGTGGGGTTGCTTGCCTAATTGGTCCGGTGTACCCGACATTTTGGTTATCTCGTTTCTTCGCAGATGTGTGGATGCTCTTTCCAAAAGAAGAAGAATATATAGAGTGGTTTAAAAAGGCTGGTTTCACACAAGTTAAACTCAAGCGCATTGGCCCAAAATGGTATCGTGGTGTCCGCCGACATGGGTTGATCATGGGCTGCTCTGTGACTGGTGTGAAGCCATATGCTGGGGAATCTCCATTGGAGGTAAGGACTTTCGTTCTTCCTAAATCTGCGATGTTGCTTAGAAATGCCATATTTGAAATTTCTGTGTTAGTAAATCGGTCAGAACTTCAATGCTTTGATTTCCTGGTTGTTTATACTCCCTCCATCCTAATTTATGTGAAGATGTTTGACTAAAAATAAAGGAAGACTTTTGAAACTTGTGGTCGAAAATAAAACATAGATTGTGTGGCTAGAAATCATATCATCAAGGGGAAAATAGATATTTTTATGTTAAATTGTTACTAAATATAGAAATGTGTTATTCTTTTTGGGACTGACTAAAAAGGAAAGAGTATCGCATTAATTAGAACGGAGGGAGTATTTCATTGGAAAATTTTGCGCACATTTTACTATCCAGCACTGCATCATACTCTCTTGATGTCACTTTATAGACACATTTTCCACTTCCAGACATCTCGAAACATTTGGTATATTATACGAATAATACTAGTTCTTTAGAATTGTTGTCCATTGAGCAATTGCGATTCCAAGTATTATGAAATCTATAACTCCTATTTGGAAAATGCTTATAATACTATTTTTCTACTACTACCAATAAATGTACAAGCTTAACCTTTTCATTTTTCATCGATAGTCATACTGCATGACATAAATTGTGATAGCATATATCGTGGATGACACGTAAAAAAATTATCTATGCAAATTCACCTCTGTTTTTAAGGCTGCTTACATTTTGAACTCTCAGATCGAGAATTGGCCGTTTTAGTGGATGTGAAGCTTCGCTATACTTGGAAGTATAAAGTTCTTACACTAAATAGTAAATAATTTGCTGGTTCTGTATTGTTGTTTTGCAGCTTGGTCCCAAGGTTGAGGATGTGAGCAAGCCTGTAAATCCCTTCGTATTTCTCATGCGATTCATGCTTGGCTTAATTGCTGCAAGTTACTATGTGCTCGTTCCGATATACATGTGGCTCAAGGATCAAATCGTCCCGAAAGGTCAGCCCATCTAAATAATAAGAACATCAATCCAAGAGAAGTTCTCCGCAAATTCTGTTTGACTGTACTCCACCGGTGACCACAAATCTGTCGCGTACCAACAGTTTTTGGCGTCGTCACAAAGGTGAATTTGTTGCTTTAGTCTGTTAGTTTTGCAGCCTTAGAAAAGGCCCTTGTAAAGTTTGATTTCATGGTAAAACCTAGAAAATCCTTGTGATGTTTTCTAGTGGTATAATCTATCATTCATGTTTTTTAATATTGTGTTGAGATAACTCATTGAAATAAATAGTAGTGATACATTATTTACCAATGTTGAGCATGTTTTAGCATTTTATTCATGTGTGTCCCTCATATTTGATGTTCTTGTTTAATCCTTAAGCTTCAATATGTGCTGCCTATGATGGATGTAGCCTTAGTGTTATGTCTTCAATCGAACCCAATATTTTTGACACAGAATAAAGATATACCTTCAGCATGTGTTACTCGTGGTGAATGTAGCCTTAGTGTTGTGGTTCAACCGAACTCGGTGTAAACGAACAAAGATATATATGTGAAAAATATAAATTTCCGATAAATATAGATTCTAAACATGTAATATTAGAAGCACATTGAGTTTAGTATTAAGGAACTTTAAAGATTGAACTCATCAAGAGCCTCGAAGGAAAGAAAATTCTTTCTTTGCTTTGACTTTGATGAAAAATTTCACGAATTAAAAATGGGAATCCGACACACTAAGCTCTTGCCATGACGGGGTTTGGAAAAGGGTTGGATAACATTGAGTCTTATGTACGCGACTTTACCTTACATTTCCGTAAGAGTGTTTTTTTCGCGGCATGAACGCATCGCAGATTTTAGGAAAAGTCTGGACCACATCGGGTCTTATATACACAACCTTACCTTGTATTTCCGCAAGAGGTTGTTTTCCGCATCTTCTCCTCTTGACTTTCTAGCCACACGACGACTACTTATATTGTTGCGACAATGCTCCCTTTAAGGATGCAAAACGAATGGGAGGTCAAGAAAAAAGATTAAAACAATGTTTGACTTGGTAGCTTAATTCCCCCAACTATGTTTCATAATAAAAGCCATGAAGGTTACAGAGGAAATTTAAAATCACAAAAAATTGACTATCTGATATAAGTCAAGTCTCCAAATGAATTTGGACTTCGCAAATTTTCTTACTTGGTCAAGAAGTTAATTTGAAACACACTTCATGGAATTTTGGACATAAAATAGCATGAAATTTACTGCTATTTTTCTAACATGGAGTTGGTATATATAGAGATACTCGAGACAATTTCAAGGACTAGTGACACATGGTTTGAAATCAGTGGATAACAAATTCATTCCTCTGCTTTTTCTCACTTAAATATCAATCTTTTGTTTGCGGTAAGATTTGAACCCATGACGCCCACACTTCACTTGCTTCAGTCTAACCCACAAATCACTAGTGTGAGTTGGTCAGGATTAGGTTTGACCGAGAAAGAAAGAAAGATGAACAAATATCACATGGAGAGAAGGTTTCTATAGATTTCAAGTTAATATACATTGTGTTCACTGTTAAATATTTATAAATATTTAGTGAGATTTATTAATACATATACAAGATCAGAATAACAGATATTGGGTTCACGTGAATTATGTTACTTCTTGGTCCGCCCCTTACTCACCCGAAGCTGACGCCCATGCCACGTGGGCGTAGAAGGTGGTATTAGTACCGCTACGAATAAGTTCAAGAGAGTAATAAGACCCTACAAAATCAAAATATATATGTTTAAAAAAGAAGAAAAAAACTAAAGAGAATGGAGAGTAGTAGCAAATCATGTGCCATACATATACAACAGCAACAACAACAACAACATATCCAGTGAAATCCCACAATGTGGGGTCTGAGGAGGGTAGAGTGTATGCAGACCTTACCTCTACCTTGGTAAGTAGAGCATTTGTTTCCGAGAGACACTCGGCTCAATACAGAGCATAAGCACAAGCAAAGCAAAAACAAAGCAAGAGTAAAGCAAGCAAGAGAAACAGTCTGGAAAAATTTAATGCAGTATGAAAATGCTGGTATCAAAAGCGAATAAGTCATGATAACGCATTTAAAAAAAGTAAACATTAACTAGCGCATCTAAATAAGCTAAACAAAGTACACCAAAGGACACATATCAACAGAAAACCAACTACAGGTAACTATAAAGCAATAATGTGCCTATTTGTATGATAGACTAAGCAAGCCTACAATAATAACATTACCCCTACCAGTTTGCAAACGTAAGTAGGACTACACTCGATTATCTACTACCCTTCTACCCTAATCTGTGTCCTCCACAACCCCCTATCTAAGGTCATGTCCTCAGTAAGTTTCACCTGCGCCATATCTCGTCTAATCACCTCTCCCCAATACTTCTTCAGCCTACCTCTACCCTTCCTGAACCCGTCCATAGCCAACCTTTCACACCTCCGCACTGGGGCATTTGTGTCTCTCCTCTTCACATACCCAAACCATCTCAACCTCGCTTCCTGCATCTTATCCTCCACCGAGGTCACTCCCACTTTGTCTCGGATATCATCATATCTAATTCTATCCCTCCTTGTATGCTCGCACATCCATCTCAGCATCCTCATCTCCACAACTTTCATCTTTTGGATGTGTGAAGTCTTGACTGACCAACACTCCTCCCCATACAACATAGTCGGTCTAACCACCGCCATATAGAACCTGCCTTTACGTTTTGGTGGCACATTTTTATCGCATAAGACTTTAGATGCGAGCCTTCATTTCATCCACCCTGCCCCAATATGATGTGTGATATCTTCATCAATCTCTCTATTCCATTGGATGATAGACCTGAGGTACTTGAAGCTTTCTTTCTTTGGAATGACCTGAGTACCAAACTTCACCTCCACGTCTGTCTCAAGGTCGCTCCCATTACTGAACTTGCACTCCAAGTATTCTGTCTTGGTCCTACTTAGCCTAAATCCTTTAGATTCCAAATTCTATCTCCAAACCTCTAGCTTTGCATTCACTCTGTTGCGAGTCTCATCAATCATGACAATGTCGTTTGCGAATAACATACACCATGGCACCTCCCTTTGGATCTGTCGTGTCAATCCATCCATCACCAAGGCAAATAAGAATGGGCTAAGAGCTGACCCCTGGTGCAGCCCCATCATCACTGAAAAGTGCTCCGTGTCTCCTCCTACTGTCCGTACCCTGGTCTTGGCTCCATCATACATATCCTTGATCGCCCTAGTGTACGCCACAAGTTCACCTCTAACCTCCAAAAATCTCCATAGAACCTCCCTAGAAACTTTGTTGTATGTCTTCTCAAGGTCGATGAAAACCATATGTAAGTCTCTCTTCCTCTCCCTATACTGCTCCACCAACCTCCTAATAAGATGAATGACTTATGTGGTCGAACGCCACGACATAAATCCAAATTGGTTCTCGGAAATAGACACGCCTCTTCTCACCCTCATCTCCACGATCCTCTCCCACACTTTCATAGCGTGGCTTAGCAGCTTGATACCCCTATAGTTGTTACGACTTTGGATATCACATTTGTTCTTGTACAAATGGATCATTGTAATCTACCTCCATTCTTCAGGCATTTTCGTCGTCTCTAAAATGACGTTAAACAACTCAGTCAGACACTCCAAACATGTCTTGTCTGCGCTCTTCCAAAATTCAACTAAGATCTCATCAGGCCCGGTCGCTCGTCCCTTGTGCATCCTGCGAATAACACCCTTAACCTCCAATACTTTAATGTTACTACAATACCCAAATTTTCGACGCCTACCAGATTACTCCAGGTCTTCCAGCACAATGTCTCTATCTCATTCGTTCAATAGTTTATGGAAGTAAGACTGCCACATCTGCCTAATATGTGTGTCCTCCACCAGTACTTTGTCGTCCTCGTCCTTGATACACCTTACGTGATCCAAGTCACGGGCCCTCATCTCCCTTGCTTTGTCTAGTCTGTACAACTTCCTATCCCCGCCTTTCTCCTCTAATTCCAAATACAGGCGTTCAAAAACCATCGTTTTCGCCGCCGTAACCGCAAGCTTTGCCTCCTTCCTCGCCATCTTATACAGTTCCCTATTTGTTTACTTCTCTACCTCATCCTTACTTTCTACCAATTTTGCATACGCCGCTTTCTTTGCTTCCACCTTTTCTTGAACTCTACCATTCCACCGTTAGTCCCCTCGATCCCCACCACGGCTACCCCTCGAGACCCCAAGCACTTCTCTAGCTACCACTCGAATGCAACTGGCCATCCTGTCCCACATACATGTCGCATCTCCACTACTCCCCCAAGCCCCCTTGTCCATCAACCTATCCCCCATCTCCTTTGCACTAGCCATGGTCAAACTCCCCCATTTGATTCTTAACCTGTCATCTGCAACCCCCCCTCTTCTTCTCCATCTTAATCTCCAAATCTCATCACCAAAAGCTATGTCGGGTCGTAAGATCTTCCCTCAGAATAACCTTGCTGTCTTTACAAAAACCTTTGTCAACCTTTCTAAGGAGTAAAATGTCTATCCTAGTCTTAGTCACCGAACTACGGAAAGTCACCAAGTATTTCTCTTTCTTCAGGAACCTCGAATTGGCTATCACCGTCCCACAAGCTCTAGCGAACTCCAAAAGTGAGACGCCTCCCCCATTCCTGTCCCCGAGTCCAAAGCCTTCATGCACATCGTCATAACCCCCCGGGAGTGACACTATATGTCCATTGAAATCTCTTCCTACAAATAACTTCTCGGGGGGTGGTATACCACCCACCACCTCGTCCAAATCCTCCCAAAAGCGCATCTTCTCCTCCTCGTCCAAGCATGACTGCGGCGCGTAAGCACTAATAATGTTCATAGTGAGCCCTCCAACTACTAACTTAATCGTCATCATCCTGTCATTGACCCTCCTAACCTCTACCACCTGATCCCTTAGCTCGTTGTCTACTAAAATACATACCCCATTCATATACTTCGACCTACCTGAGAACCATAACTTATACCCGTCCACATCCTTAGCCTTAGGTCCTAACCATTTGGTCTCCTGTACACAGGCTATATTAATCTTCCTCTTCTTAAGAATCTTAACTAGCTCTTTGGACTTTCCCGTTAAGGTCTCAATGTTCCAAGACCCTATTCTCAGCCTAGCATCTCCCTTACCCCACTTACCCCTAGCATCTCTCATCATGTGCCATACATATGAGAGATGAAAATGGCAATCCTCTTGGCACGCAACACAGCGTGCTGTTTGGGTGTAAACCTAAAATATGGTCAAAGTATAAATAAAAATTGTTTGGTTTATAATGCAAAATACACAGTATACACCTCTCCATACTCTCTCCAGTTATTCTCTTTCAATGCTCTTTGTTCCCTACTTATCTAACCATCCAGCTGTCTTTTTTATTTGATTTATCTTTTATTGATCAAATTTAATTATTAATCTAATAAGTACCTTGTATTAGATTAAGAAATTCTATGCTCGAATCTTTATTATTCTCTTATTTATTACATGTGTATACTACTTATCCAAGAAATTAGAAATAGAAATACAGAATCTTAACTAGATGGCTATGTTTAGAGTTGACGATGACTTGGGTGCGCTCACGAAATGTGGTGGAATGGATATGATCATCTTCCATTTCCTTAATCAAACGTCTCGGGCTGGAGTTTTGAAAATACGGAAATTGTTGATAGGGAATGTTTTAATGGTCTCCGCGAACTAGTCCGACAATTTAGATTCGCGCCACTTAAGAGGGAAAACGCATCCTACCCTAAATATTTAATTTTACACTTAATGACGTGTACTTGTAATCATAAAATGGTTATTACATATTTATGTCCATCTAATGGTACATTTGATATGTGCTGAAAATCTTCCTTCCTTTCAAGTTCAAGCTTGTTACTTCCAAACATGACAATATCTTTCCAATATCTTAATATTCATTTAACAAATTCCAACCTCTGAATCTAGTCAAACATTGTTATATAACTTTTCTCTCGTCAAACCCCTTATTCACTCCTCTCTTTTTCTCTAACTTTTAATATTTTATAATAAATTTAAGTGAAATTAAATGCATTTACTGAGCCCTCTTGGCACACTATAATTCCTCTATTTAATAAATCACCCAACCAGCATTATATACTCAATTCTCTCTCTATCTCTCTGCTTTATTTGTCTTCTCTTTTAAAGATCTAAGAAAAGAAAACCATGCAGATACTGTAAAAACAGATGATCAACTTGTTAATGAATTCAAAGAAGCCATAAGTTTATTTGGCAAAGATGGAGATGGTAATAATAAGTAGTAATTGTTTTCTTTTTTCTTTTTCTTGGTTTCTTAGTCTGTGTTCGATACTCAATCTCGACTAATTTGGATTCGTGTCTGCGTAAGGTAAGGGTGAAGTGCTCCTTACAAGATGTTCTCCATATTCAGAGCTCAAATTCGACATTCTGATTAAGAGCGATTCTTTTCTTGACGTCATGCTTATTTTTTCAAAGAACTTTACATTAGTTAAATTGTGATAGAATATACACAATATATTCTTTTGATATCATTAGTGATCTTGTATATCTGTAGTTATGGTAGTAATCTTTTGTATTAGTTAAGTGTATATTTGATTTCCGTAATTATACCCTAGGATGAACATTGTATATCATGTATATAAGTCAATTACATTAATGAAATAAGTAAGGGATTATTCTCTTTCAAATTGGTTTTGTATTACATCTTTTTTTTGAATCTCAAACATGACATTCATACACATGTATATTGTATGTACAGGCTGCATTACAATTGAAGAATTGGAAACAGTGATAAGGTCATTGGATCAAAATCCAACAGAGGAGGAACTTTGCCATATGATTAGTGAAGTTGATGCTGAACATGATAATGGAACTATGGAATTCACTGAATTTCTCAACCTCATCTCCAAGAAAATGAAGGTACAACTCATATTTAAATTTAACTGTATAGGGTGTTTACTTTTAATAATATCAACTTACTACTGTTAAGTAACTTAAGTGCAACACATGTCACACATATGTTGAATTGATGTGAACATTCGGTGTGGGTAAGTTTTTACAAATTTTTTATTATATTCACATTTTTCTCCTTCGGAATTGTATCACGTCTGAACCGCATCGTCAAAAAAATATGTTGGGCAAATAGGATAAAAATAAATTCTTGTAGCAATGAGAGGGATTCAAGAATTGTTTTTATCACAAATTTAAATCCTAAATATGACATTCTTATATTATTTTAAATTCTCTTATTAGAATTTCTGTCTCCGCTGCTGAGTCAAACAAAGTTTCAATATTGTACACTTTATTTTTATTTTTTTGGATGTTTGATGAGCAGGAGACTGAACTTAAAGAAACTTTTAAGGTGTTTGACAAAAACCAAAATGGTTACATCTCGGCTAACGATGTAAGTGGTGTTTGAATTTACTGCTTTATTTTATTATATTTTCTTCAAATTTTATCGGACCTTCTTTTTGTTATTTTTTTTTTAGTCGAGGATTTTTCGAAAATAGTCTTTCTACATCTCAATGTAGGGGTAAGGTCTGCGTATACTCTACCCTCCTCAGGCCCCACCGTGTGGGATTGCACTGGATATGTTATTATAATTTTTATTATGTTTTGTTTTGCTTTTTAAAAATGAATTTTTATTTATTCTTTTTAAAAAGACTTACTAAAACTTTTTTCAAAGTACTCTTATATTCATTAAATTTTTGTAGTCAAATCATGTACGGCATGTACTCATATTTTTCTTCAAGACCAGTCAAAGAGATAAAAGAGTGTTTAAATAAAAAAGGAATTACATATTTTAATTAAACTAGTTAAGGAGGAGGTGAGGGGGTTCACATGTTAATTTTATCTGTCATTATCATAAAATGTGCTTATTTTTACAGTTGTTTCAAATCCTAGATAATTATTAGGCAATCCTAACTTTGAAAACGATCTGTCGTGCAATGAATTTTTCCACAGTTCACCACTGAACAATGCACTTATTGCTCCTTTTGACTTTTTATTTATGTATTTATTCATAATCTAAATAAGATTTTTTGGATGGAAGATATGTAATTAAAATAAACCGTTGATATAAAAAATATTTATATAATCAAGTCACGCATGAGATCATTATAGAGTTCACTGCTCAAATATTCACTCAACTATAAAAATTATGTGGTGATCAAGCCATCTTTCTTTATTTTATCACGGAAAAGTCATTAGTCATTTTACATCAAAATTATTCTTAGTCGATTTTGTGAATTTTTCAATACCAATTCCCCATTTGGCATTTAGATCAGTCCACGTGAACTTAAATAATTTCAAAATTAATTTATTCCACCTGGGAGGTGGTATAAAATAATATCAAACCTGATGGGATAAGATAGGTTATTCAAGATTAAATTTGAGATATATTTTATATCTTATTTGATTGAAGGTATCAATTTATTTCGGGAGAAATTTATATCTTCAACCAAACAATATATACATTTTATCCCAAATTTAATCCTGGGATAATTCACCCATATCATACGATCCCTAAGCGGTCCACAATATGGCAAATTTTGAATTTTATTTTAGTAATGAGATAAAGTTTAGTCCATGCGGACGAATCTAAATGTCAAATTAAGATTTGTCTGCCGGAAAATGAACAAAATCGGCCAGAGTGATTCTTGGTGCGAAGTGGAAAAAAAAAGGTCTTTTACAATAAGGATAATCAAAATATGAAGAAGTGTTTACCCGTAAAACGATACAGCTGAATTTATATACGTGGTCAAGGACACGTGGATCTCAAGTGACTGATTTGACAATAAAGCTAGATAAAATATAATGCAAGTAAATAATATCAAGACAAAGTAAAGAGATAGTTAGCTTGAGCCTCGTGTAAACTTCTAGTCAAAGTCTCCGTAAATAGTATGAAAGCACAGTAATCAAAAGAAAATAAGAGAATGTATTGTTATATCTTTTTTATCCCCCCTTACAATGGAACTATGTGTCATATTTATACATGAGCTTCACGGGTACACACCCCACAAAATATGTCATCATTAATACATGAAAATGAATGTTGTAATAATTTGATAATTAGTATCTCCATAAATGGCATTAAAGCTCTGTTGGAAGACGTATGACCGGTTCATTAACGGTCGTCTGTTGTAATTCAAATGACTTATCTGATCTTCTAACTTACCGGTACCATATGTGTACGCTCCCGGTCTTGCTCACGTTTTACCGGTAGCGCCCCACACTGACCTAGACTTGACTCAGCATCATCTACCACGTGTCACATCATAATTCGTACAACTGTCTTATACGAATTTTGCTCTATACAAATAGTCCCCGCACTTTCCGGGTGCATCATTTGCGCGTCCGGAAAGTGGATGAAAACCCTATACTCCAACAAAAAATTTGAAACACAATGATTGAATAAACATCAAACGTCTCATCTCTTCAATGCCTCTGAAACTGTGGTAACTGACCAATTGCTCTGATCGACGCAAAGTATTGCAATGATGATGCAACCTTTTCATTTTCCAAATGTTATATTTTCATACCATAAATAGGAGGCCAAATCTTCACACAGAATGCAACTACAATCTTCTCCAAATTTACAATCTTTATAAGCTTTTCCTTCTTCAATTTTTTTTACATAATGTCATCCACTAAGTCTTCTCCTTCCTACTCTCCAGAAAATAATGATGGTCTTCCTCCAAATCGTCACCCGTAAAAGAACATATCTCCCCTAAGAATCAATAAATTGACTTGCACTCTATTGCTGCAGAAATTCTTTCTTCTGGTTTTGATTTCACAGGAAACCTTCGAGTACAGGAAAACTTCGGACATGTTGAAGAAATTGAATTCATGATAACTGCTAAAATTCTCCCTGAAGTTATGAAAGACTGTAACTTCGACTCTAGTACAGTCATTAGAACAATTGATCCAACTGACCGGATGCACCATCATGTTGAAGGGCTTTCTATGGCTTATACATACCGTTTTACTATTGGTTTTAAACTCCCTATCCCAAAAATTATCGAAGATATTTATCGTCGATATAGAGTTTGCTTGGAGAAAGTCGCCCCTCAAATTTGGAGATTGGTATACTGCATGCAGATGCTAGCCGACAATGCTAATGCACCATTCTCTATTGACCACATTTTCCTCCTCTACTACTCTAGGGTTTTTCGGGATGGTATTATTCACTTGTGCCCCCGTGGAATTCGTAGCCTTATCAACGCTGAAGATGATTTCGATTGAGGTTGGTTAACCCTGTTTGTATTAATCAAGACCGATCAAATACATCCACCTTCTTCTGATCCTTTCCCAGAAGAGTGGAACCCCTCACATGAGTATCTTTAGTCACAAACTCCTTTATTTTTCTTGGAATAAATGAATCATCCCCTCTCATGCAAATATTGTATTTTTACAGTCATTTTAGTTGAGCCTCAACTGATTGAAGGGATTTTCAAGTGGGTTGTTAATCTTCTCTGTGCCTTCCCCAACATCACCTAGCCATGAAAAAGTATTATTTCCAAGTGGGGGAAGGGAAAATACCACGGTAAATTTAATCATAATACGACCCTTTATATAGGTTCATTCTCTGATTTCCCCGAAATTCCTTTTTATTCTATTTACTCTATCCGCAGGGCTCCCAACAAGAAAAATTGCGACCCAGAAGGTGCCTTCTCGCGTAGCCTCTTTGTCCAACATACTTCAGTCTGCTTCCAGTAATCGGAAGCGGAAAACTCAAGAAAAAACTCATGTGACTCCGGTGGGAATTGGTTCCAAGGTTAGGAACCGCCGCTGGCTCACTGAGCTTCCAAGCCCTCATGACCTAGGCCTTGCCACAGGCAAGATGTTGAGGTTGCACAAAAAATTGTATGGTCAGCATTGTTTCGCCTAAATTCTGATTACACCAATTATGTTTTCTCAATCAAATTCAAAGGAGATTCAAGTGAGCTGAGAACAAGCCAAAATTTGTTCACCTAGTGCATAGATGTTACATTAGACTTAGCAAAAAACCGTATGATCACGAAAAACTAATGCATCGCACTAAAATGATACTATTGCTTTACCATCCTCAAAATAATTCAGATATGTTATAGCTAAGGGATCATGAAATAAAAAAGCAAATGCAATAAATAGACTGGAATCTGAATGATTCCGAATGAAACATCCATTAAGTGAAAACAAATGGCGTCTTAAGTTATACTTTCATCTGTTCAAAAGAATGAAATACGTGTAATGTACCCTCCAACTTCTTAACTACATAGTCCATCCACCAGAAAACTTGGAAATTTCATGTCCATGAAAGCATTGCCTAAAACATAGGTGCACACAAATGCGTGGATAAATTTAGCATGCTATGTTTAGCACTATAATTTACAATATGGAGAAACTTTTTCCTCAACCATTACCATGCCTCGCTATTTATTACTTATTTGTCTTTTGGAGAGTACTAATGTAAAAAGAGAATCTTTAGACACCACAATGGGGAGAAAATTGTTTCTAGCTCTCAACGATGATACATTCAAGCAGGCACAGGTTCAGTTACTCTGCCATTTTCAGCTTGAGCCAAACTATCATAGTATTCCACCAAAACCTTCCAACCACCCGGACACATAAATCCATCCGGAGGGCTCTCCTTGTTCTTTGCAAGCGTTCGCATCTGAAAGAAAAAGAAGGCATGAATTACGCCATATTTTTTAAGGACAGCAGCACAATAATTAACCTAGCAAAGTAGACTGTAATGAAGTGGTGGTCCTTTCCTGGGGTTGGGGGGTGGAGTGGGGTAAAACCTATATTGCTCGGATTCTCCAAAAATATTACCTACTTTTAGAGAATCTGACACGTACCCGCCAACAATTTTGACGAATTTGAGCATCATAGAATGTAATGAAGTGGTCCTTTCCAGGGGGAGTGCAGTGGGGTAGAATCTATGCTGCTCGGATTCTCCAAAAATACTACCGCATCAGTGTCAGATTCTCCAAAAATGCACTACTTTTGGAGGATTGACACGCACCCGCCGGCATTCTTGGAGAGTACAAGCAACATGGGGTAAAAAACATTGAAAGCCAATGGAGAGATAGAAACCTTGGTGCCCGAAATGAAGATAAAATCTTCAGGTCTAGAGGGGTCAAAGAAAGCCATCCCATTCTTAGTCTTGTCATACGCCGCCACCTACAATTTAGGTATACGCATTAGAGTTCGAAAATAGAAAATAAAGACGTGGGGCACTTTAACCACGATTAATTTGTTACTGTACCCTAAAAGGCAAGATATTCAACCGTTCTAGTCCCGGAGCCATACTGAGAACCTTCTTGCCATGATCAGCATCATAAAGATCTCTCTTCTCCAGTGGATGACCCATTCCAGCTGGATCTCGTCCAACGATATAAAAGTTAGCACCTGCATTGATGCGAGCCTTTGCATGCCATTGCACCTCGGTGGGACCCGCATAGTGCATAGGAGATGGGAATATACAAAGCACAGTTGTCTCTGGATCAAGAACTCCATCTTCAAGAACCTGAGAATAGTTTCAATCATGTATAGGAGTTAGAAAGTAACACCATGCCACTACAGGACATCAAATTGAGAAGGTGAATCAAATTTTAGCCGGCATTTCAGTCACTAAAAGGGATAAAAAAAAAACTCAGAACTTTTCTACTTTCTTCAAGCAGTAATTTACAAAAGAATAGACGCTTTAAAAAGTGAACAGATGTCAGCAAGAAGAGAAAATGACAAAAATAGTTCCTTACGTTTGCGGGTAGATTCAAAATAGTCCCTTCAGTATGCACGAACATTTTTGTCCCTTTAAGTTTGCCAAAAGTTAACACTTATTCACCGAACTCTATTTGTTAGATTTACGGGAACTATAAAAAAAAAAGGAAATTAGTGGAAACTCACATTTAGAGGTACAAGTTTTGTAGTTTCCGCTATTTTTGATTTATTTCTAGAGTTTGGTGCAACATTTTTGAGGTGTAATTTATGCTATTGTTTTAGTGTCTAGTGCAGTTTTTCATGTTGCATATTTTAGGATTTGATGGGACTTTCTTAATGTTTATGGTTAAATATTTTTTCCATTATTTCCATCGGATCTAACAAACATAAATTGTTAAATATTTGACGGAAACTAAAAGTGTAAACTTTTGACAAACTTAAACAACTAAAAGTGTTCAGTGCATACTTAAGGGGCTATTTTGAACCTACCCTCAAACAAAAAGGATCATTTTTGTCAGTTGAAGGAAGGAAGGGAATCAAGTAGCATAGCATTTCATTGCTTTATTTTACTGCCAAAAACGGAAAAACAAGGCTCGGTTAAAAAGAACACAAACCTTCTCATGTTGTTTCATTCTCCAATGAAGTGGAACATCATCTTCCTTAGTGTAACCTCCAAGAGGATGAAGCAAAAGGACAGGATTCTTATATCCCATCTCGAGAAGTCGCCGACGTGTGTCGGTCATCAATAATGCATGGCCATTATGCACAGGATTTCTCAGTTGAAAAGCAAAAACTGCATCTGCATTACGCCTTGTAAATTCATCACGAAGTTCGGAAGGTGAAAGCCGGAACCTGTCAAGACCATCATGGTACTTGATTGGATCTATAACTTCCAAATTGCCACCAATTAGCCAGTTTCCAGCATGAGTTATAGCTTCATCTGCATAAGGAAGACCTGGGGCAGTTGTGCCCCAAGTTCTTGCTATCCGTTCTTCTTTGTTATGCTTGTAGATCTCGATACTACAATTACAAAATTATCAGGGAAAGACATCAGATGTACTTTACTTATGTTGTTGACAAGCATGTAATAAACATGATAAAATTTAGTACAAGGTGAAAAAGGGGTGAATGAATTGCTAAACAACCAACACAGAATATTAGTCTGATCAATATGTAAGATATATCCCAAACTGTAAAAAGCATCCGTTGAGTAAATCACAGAGTAGTTAAACCCTGAAGGAAGATTTACAACCCAACATATGTCACCCTAATTGCCATTTACAAATTATAACCAATAAGCACTGGCATAAAAAATCCAAATTTCCTTTTTAACACAAGTCCCAAAATCAATTCAAAACACAAACCACTTATCAAAATAAACCAACGAAAAAGAAAACATGTTTTCAAGCATAAGGTATGTACAAAGACTGTATTTTAATATTCCCTGTAAGCACACATGAGTCAGCATTGACAAGTAAGATTCAGATTGAATTGCATAATACTCTCAGTAATTTGACTATATTATTGATAGTCAACTAAAACATTAAAGTAATAGTCATATCAAAGTTGAAAATATCAACAGTTTAATGGATATAAATTTGTAAATTTGTGAAAGTTGTATAGACATACGTCGAAAACAGTACAGCTTACTACAAACAGTTGCTCTTTTCCTTGAGTACCATTATGCTATAAAGATTTAAACTTTTTCTCCAAATATACCCAATTACACCCAAATCCAATTACACGGTGGTTTTCCAAACATGCTCTAAAGGAAGATATACAACCCAACATATGTCACCCAAAATGATATTTACAACTGTAAGCACTAGCATCAGACCTCCAACTTTCCTTTTGAATAACTCCCAAGATCAATTCAAAAGCACATAGTCTCTCCCCATCTTTTGAGCCAAGGGTCTATCTGAAACAACCTCTCTATCCCATAAAGGTAGAGGTAAGGTCTGCGTATATCCTACCCTCCCCAGATCCCAGGGAGATTACACTGGATATGTTGTTGTTTTATACTTTCTCCCCATCCCAATTTATCGGACATTCTTTCCTTTTTAGTCATTCCAAAAAAATGATACTTTTCTATATTAGTAACAATTTAACTTTAAAATACTCCTTTTACCTTTAATGAGATAATGTAAAGCCACACAAATATATATGACTTATTTTAGATCACAAATTTCAAAAGTCTCATTTTTTGGTTATATTATGTGCCCAGTCAGACGCCATCACATAAACTGAGACGAAACGAATAACAATCAAAGCAAACCATATAAGCAAAAATGTTACTGATGGTGAACTAAAACATTAAAGTAATAGTCAGTCACATTGATGTTGGAAATAACAGTTAAATGGATTTATATTCTTTTTATTTAAGTGTGGTGAAGGGGAGCCTTGGAGTAACTGGTAAAGTTGCTGCCATGTGACTAGGAGGTCATGGGTTCAAGCCATGAAAACAGCCTTTTGCAGAAATGCAAGGTAAGTATGCGTACAATAGACCCTTGTCGTCCGTCCCTTCTCCGGACCCCGCGCATAGCGGAATCTTAGTGCACCGGGCTGCCCTTTTTTTTTATTTATGTAAGTGTGGTGCCCAGGCTAGCTTGGATACACCTTAACTAATTTCATGGGTGTTTGCTACCTCCCACGGGCACAGGTAACCTGATAGCATCCTTGACAACTCAACATCACTAAAGGACATGAATGAAGCTTTGGAAGTTCCAAGAAGACCCATGACAAGGTTTCAAACAAGAAAATTTCAAGACAAGCTTAATGGGCCGCAATTAGCAATTAAAAAGTGTCTTGTGACGGAAGAAGAGCTCCAGCCCAATCAAGATATTTTGCTCAAGTCTTACACCTATTTGGAGGCCCAAATTAAAGTCCAATATGAGATAGAATGAGGCCCAAATCTGCTCCAAAATAGTTTCTACAATCTACATTTAAGAATTGTTTTAATCTATGTTGACTTGCATTGGTCTAAGTATTTTTAGTCTTTTATACACCTAGAAAATTTCAGGTTTTTAGTTTCTATGCACCTAGAAAATTGCACTTTATTTATTAGTTTGACCAAGTGTTGGAAGCCCCCTTCCAGGCTCCTAATTTAACAACATACCCAGTGAAATCCCACAACGTGAGGTTTGGAAAGGGTAGAGTGTACGCAGACCTTATCTCAACTTGGTCAGTAGAGCGGCTGTTTTCGAAAGACTCTAGGCTCATGACAAGCACAAGCAAAGCAAGTGAAACGGACAGATCCGGACATGAAATTTAAGCAGTATGAAAATGTTATTATCAAAAGCGAGTAAATCATGATAGTGCATTCTTAAAAAGAAGCAGTAACTAACGTAGGTAAATAAGATAAGATAAAATAAAATAAATAAAGATAAAATAAGATAAACAAAGAATCTAGAGAACACAAAGCAGCAGAAATCAAACGACATGTGACTATAAAACAATATTACTCCTGCTAGTATGGTTGGCTAAGTGGGCTTACAATAGTAACACTACAGCTACCAGTTTGTAAGCGTAAGTAGGACTACGCCGGACTACCTACTACCCTTCTACCCTAATCCGTGTCCTCCATACCCTCCTATCTAAGGTCATGTCCTCAATAAGTTGCACTTGCGTCATATCCCATCTAATCACATCTCCCTAATATAAAGGGGTGTTTTTTTTTCATTGTGACTAAATTTGATGAATATTAATATTAATAACCTTATGGCTTGTGGAGACCTTTAAGGTTCTCTTTTGGGTTATGCCTTTTTGTTCTTCTTTGAACCATAGATCGGATTCTTCAATGGTAAGATTCCTTGTTTGAGTTCCCTACCTCATTTTCTTCTTCTTCTAATCGATTCGCTGCTTCTTTTACAATTAAACAAGATTTCAAGTATCAAATACTTGAACTTGTGTTCTTCTTTTATCAAAAACCAATCCTTCCCTTAGTCAATCTTCTAATTCTGAAGTCTTCCGCTATCTGTGTTGTTATCAAGTGGTATCAGACCTTTGAATGGTTTGAGTATTCTTATACTCACACAATATATTGATTTGAACGCTAGAAATCCAAAAAAAAAAATGAAGAAAAAAAAAACGTTAATGTTGCATGAACAGTGAAAAAGTCCAAAAAATCTGCCCAAGTGAATAGTGGCGTGAACAGTACTTGTAGTTATCTTCATCCTTACTTTGTTTGTTCAACGTTTTATCTTGTGATTTGGTGACTTTAAATTGTTGTATGGTTGTCATCTCTTGAAAATCCCATTAGATTTAAAGCTTCATTGACTTTGCTCATCAAGAAACTCAAAAGTCACTTGGAGAATTGCAAAGGTCATTGCAACACTTTTGAATAAAGCTCATTTGATATGTTCTAGATCTTCTCTTGAAAGTGTTTATTCATTATATGTAGTTCTATTTGTTCTCTTACTACAGACTTTAAGTATTTGTTCATACTTATTGTATTCTAGTGATTTTGTGTCTATCTCTTTATTTCGTTCCAAACTGTTTCGTGCTTTTCTCTTTATTTTTGTTGTGCATTTCCTTGTTTCTAGTCCGTTATAGTTTTCTTGTCCTTTTCTTTGTTTGACATAAACTCTATTCTTGAACCAAGCTTTGGAACGTACTTTGAAGTATTTGAGTTGTTGGTTTATTGAAGAACTTCGAGGAGCAACCCTTGAGTGGTAAAAGGCAAGAGTGGTGAGATTCTTTGAGGGTAAAAGCCTACTTGTGTGATATACGACTGTTGAGAGCCACTACTTGAGTGATAAACATAATAGTGTGATTCTTTTGGTGAGATCCTTTTGCTTCTAACAATATTTTGTTTGTATTTAAGTAATTTGCTGGTCTTTTGGAGGTTATGGCTACATCCATGAATACCAAAAGAAAGGAAGAAGATAAAAGATTAAAAGATAGAGATGAAAATACCTCTCACATGGAGTTACGAAAACTATATGAAGCGATGAAGAAAGCAAATGACAAGTGGGATGAAAGAAAGAAGAAAAAACATAATTCCACAAGAACATCTTCAAACTATCCTTCATCTAATGAGGGGGAGTTGAAGCGCAAGGCATATAAAAAGGACCAAAGGTGTCACATCAAGTGCTTGTAGAAAATCAAAAATCAGAATTGATGCTAGAAGTCCTCCAAAAGATAGAAGAGGGATTTTTGGCAAGTATATGGGTGCTTATGATACTTCAAATAGCATATTTTTTCAAGAAAAGCAATGGAGTTTCTTCATCAGTTGGATCCTTTTTCAATCCAAACAAAAGTGAGGATAAGAGACAAAAGAAAGAGAGAATTAAGGGTGAGCAACTTGACAACTCGAGAGAGGAAAAAAGAGAGGAAGTGATGACTGAAAAGAGTGAGTTGTCAAGAAGTAAAAATGAGTGGACAAAATTGAGTGAAATGAGTTCACGAGGTAAAATAGAGAGTGAAGAAGTGCATTTGAGAGATGAGTAAAAAGAAGAGATAGAGTGCGTAAGTGTGAAAGATTCTTGTTCAAGCTCTAACCAATTAACTCGTTCTTTTTTTAGTGTTTGTACTCCAAATGTACAGGTTATTGAAGAACCCATTAAAGAGTTCGAACAACAATTGAAGGGAGAATCTAGCTTCAAAGAAGATTTGAAAGGAGAATCTAGCTTCAAAGAAGATTTGAAAAGAGAAAAAGGCGATGGTCCGTGGAAGCAACAACAAGTGGAAGACAAAGTTGAGCTTGATGATCTGATGTGGTATGACCTTATTAATGATCTATTTTTAGATGCAAATGAAACTGAACTTGTACCACAATTTGACAAGGTCAAATCTTTAAGTGGAGATATAACGCAGATTTGGAGGGAACATGACCTTGTTGACCATTCTTCTTATGTAAACAATCTGCACAATCTGATGAGAGTGGGGGACAAGATAAGTTGAGTGAAAAAATCCAAGGAAACTTGAGAGAGGATGAATGTTGTTCATATGCCAATCCACTAACTCTTTCTTGTGTAAAGGATTATGACACCTCACCTGAAGAAGAAAATATAATTGGTCAAGGTTTTAAAGTGTATGATAACCCATTATGGGACGATACTAAGGATGAGTTTGCAGTACACTTTTGTCCACTTTGAAATTTAAATGAAGGAAGCAGAGATGATGACGTTCCGAATGAAGATAATGAGACACGTGAAGCTTTTGATGTCATAGATATTGGGGAAGTTGAGCTAAATGCTGAATGTAGTGGCTCGAGTGTGGAAAAGGATAAGTGCTTACATGTTGCTAACTTTACAACATCTTTATCTTGTTCTGTAGATCCTTTTTTGCAGGTTCATTACAAGCCACGTCTTGAGGAAATTACTTTTGATCCATATCTTGACTATGGTATATCCAATGGTGAGGTTAAGTTATTTAGCAAGAGCAAATATGATATGTTTTTTGGTGCTCATATGCTTTTGGTCTAGCTAATGACCCTCTACAGTTTAAAGAGCTTATGAATAATGTTTTTAGTGCTGGTGTTGGTGATTACATTGATGATGATACACTTGGATATTTAAAAAAAGCGTTTGTGCATAAAAGAACTAAGTGGGTTAAATGGATGCATGGTCACTGCCTTGTGTTATTTTTACCAAGTGCTTCTTGTGTTTTTCCTACTTATTGTGATTATCATGTTGGTTACAGGTCAATGTCAAGATTCGAGGACGAATCTTCTTTAAGAGGGAGAGAATGACAGCATCCATGGCAACTCAACATCACTAAAGGACATGGCTGAAGCTTTGGAAATTCCAAGAAGACCCATGACAAGATTTCAAACAAGGAAATTTCAAGACAAGCTCAATGGGTTGCAATTAGCAATTAAAAGTGTCTTGTGAGGGAAGAAGAGCTCCATCCCAATCAAGATATTTTGCTCAAGTTAAAGTCCAAGATGAGATGGAATGAGGCCGAAATATGCCCCAAAAAGGAGAAAAACACAGCAGCCCAAATCTGATCCAAAATAGTTTCTAGAATCTACATTTAAGAGTTGTTTTAATCTATGTTGACTTGCACTGGTCAAAGTATTTTTAGTCTTCTATGCACCTAGGAAATTTCAGGTTTTTCGTCTTCTATGCACCTAGGAAATTGCACTTTATTTATTAGTTTAACCAAGTGTTGGAAGCCCCCTTCTAGGCTCCTATATAAAGGGGTGTTTTCTTTTCCATTGTAACTAAGTTAAATGAATATTAATATTATTAGCCTTGTGGTTTGTGGAGACCTTTAAAGTTCTCTTTTGGGTTATGCCCTTTTTGTTCTACTTTCAACCATAGCTCGGATTCTTCAATGGTAAGATTCTTTGTTTGAGTTCCCTCCCTCCTTTTCTTGTTCTTCTAATCGATTCGCTGCTTCTTTTACAATTAAACAAGATTTCAAGTATCAAATACTTGAACTTGTGTGCTTCTTTCTCAAAAATCAATCCTTCCCTCTGTCAATATTCTAATTCTGAAGCCTTTCGCTATCCGTATTGTTATCATAACCCGTAACTCTATCCCCTGAGACTTGGACAGATAGAAAACCTAATACGTTTGCCTCCACTTAATAAAGTAATAGTCAGTCACATCAATGTTGTAAATAACAGTTTAATGGATTTATTCTTTCTTGTTAAGGGAAAGTTTGCTCACATTCACGGAGTAACTGCTCACTCCCACCAGCACGAATATTGAGTAACTCTATCTACTAGTAATATTTAGAGTTTGTACAAATGTGAAGAAATCACTTAGGGATCGTTTGATAGCTAGTTAGAGTTATGCACATATTAGTAATCCAGGGATTAGTTATGGGGAAATCTATATACTCCCTCCGTTTCAAAATGTATGTCTTACTTTTCTTTTCAGTCTGTTTCAAAATGAATGTCTGTTTCCTTTTTTGGCAACTTTCTAATTTCAATTTTTCACATGACATGTTTAAGACCACAAGATTTAAGTGCATTTTGATACATTCTACACATCTTTAATTTAAGACCACAAGATTCAAAAGTCTTCTCTACTTTCATAAACTTTGTATCAAGTTAAAATCAGACAAACATTTTAAACGAAGGGAGTATTATTTTATGCAGAGATTAGTTATGCAGGGTTTAGTTATTTATGTATCATGTACTACTCCCTCCAAATCTGTTGTAGTCTAGTTGATTAGGATACTCGGCTCTCACCCGAGAGACCCTGGTTCAAGATCCGGCAACTGAATTTCTTTTTAAAGGTCGAGGTAAGGTCGCGTATATCCTACCCTCCCCAGACCCCACTTTGTTGGATTACACTGGTATGTTGTTGTTGTTGTACTACTTAGTTATTTCACCTTCTATCTTGCATAAAATAATACATGGATTCCCTCATAACTTATAAATATATCAGTTATGCGGATTTCTAAAATGCATACCAATTTTATACGTGAATAACTTATCTCCTAACCAGCTACCAAACGTAATATTACTTATGCACGATATAATACCTGCATAACTCACCTCCAAACCAGTTACCAAATAACCCCCCAATGCTTTTCACTTTGAAGCTTAATTTTGTGAAAGTTGTACTCCCTCCGTCCCATTGTTTATGAAGGTGGTTGACTCGGCAAGAAGTTTAAGAAAAAAAGGAATACTTTTGAAACATGTAATATAAAATAAGGCATTGTGAAATGTGTGGTTACAAATCATTTCGTTAGGGGTAAATGGAAAATTTAAGTTACAATGTTACTCCCTCTTTGTCTTATATGATACACTTTCCTTTTTAGTCTGTTCCAAAAAAAATAATACATTTTTATATTTAGTAGCTAGTTAGAGTTATGCAGGGATTAGTAATACATAGATTAGTTATGATGTAATCTATATATTATTTTATGCAGAGATTAGTTATACAACAATTAGTTATTTATGTACCATATACTATTAGTTATTCCACCTTATATCCTATATAACATAATACATATAGATTCCTTCCTAACTTATAAATGTACTCACTTCGTACCAACTTAAATGTCTTAGTTTGACTGGATACGGAGTTTTAAGAACTTGCCTTAGAATTAATAAACTTAATAAATATAGAAAGAACCACTTTTTAAGACATATCAAAAAGGAAAATAAGACACTTACTCGCTTAAAATGGCAATGAGGATGTTTTGATCATCAACAAGAGCAACACTAGTAGACCCACCAATTTGATTCTTGTTATCATCATCAATAGCAAGAACAATGGGTACAGACATATTAACAACCGACCCGTTTTCAACCCGGATGGAATTAAAATGTAGAGTTTGAAGGAACTCAGATTCTCTCATGAACCCTTTTAATGGACTAGCCCAACCTTCACTTAACACATGTACCCATTGTATATCAATCTTTGTTAACTTTATTTGTGGTAACTTAAACCCCTCTTCTTTCTTTAATTCTCTTTGTGATTCCTCAACAAAGAGTGTTACTAGTTTGCCTCCATCAGGTTCTATTAACAACCCACAACGGATTCGGGGATCCGACATAACTGACCCGGTTCTTCCCGGATACCAAATGTAGATTTGGATTTGAGGGAGCGAAAAAGTAGTAAAGAAGAAGAAAAGAAATCAAATAAAAGAGCAATTTTGATATTTCAATAATGATGATATTCTGAACAGAAGAAGAGATAAATATTAGGGATCTAGCTAGCTTTGGTTGGGTGGTTCAATGGGTCAAATTTTAATAAGAGGGTTAAATTTTTTTCAAGAAAAAAGAGGTTTTCATATATATATATATATATTTGAATTCTGTTTTTTTAGATTTTTAAGATGCAAAATTATGGATAATATTTTCTCAATCGATTTATAATATTAGTCCATTCCCCATCGTATCGTCGAGTACATGCCAGTTGTCTCACAGTAATGTGAGAAAAGTCCAAAAACAACCTAAAGGGGACATGAACTATATTTGAATTAAACGCTTACCAGCATGTCAAAAGTTATATTAGTTGATAGCAAAAGTACAACTTTATTTCTTAACCAAACTCATCAAGCAAGCGTCATGTTTAATACAACTTTATTTCTTAACCAAACTCATCAAGCAAGCGTCATGTTTGATCATGACTACGATCCAAGCGATCCCCGGCCCTCACCTGAGTCTTGCCATAGGCAAGATGTTGACGTCACTCAAAAAATGGTATGGTCGGCATTGTTACGCCTAAGTGCTGAATACACCAATCATTGTTTTCTCAATCAAATTTAGAGGAGATTCAAGTGAGCAAAACTTGTTCCCCTAGTGATGGATGTTACATTAGACTTAGCCGAAAAGCGTATGATCACGAAAACTAACACATCGCGCTAAAATGATACTATTGCTTTGCGTCCACAAAATGATTCAAACATGTTATGAGCTAGTAATGATCATGAAATAAAAAAGCAAATCCACTAAATAGGATGAGATCTGAATGAAACCTCCATTAAGTGAAAACAAATAGCATCCAAGGTTGCTTTTCATCTATCAAAAAGAATGAAATACGACACTCCAATATAGGTGTGTGCATAATTTTAGCATGCATAGCACCATAATTTACAAGATATGGAGACACTTTTTCCTCGACCTTATACAATTGCCTCCTATTATTATGTCTTTTGGAGAAGAATGTTGAATAAAAATCTTCAGTCACCACAAACGGGGGCGAAAATTGTTAGTTATTTCTACCCAAACATTCTGTAATTCAGTTCTCAATGATGATACATTCAAACAGACACAGGTTCAGAAACTCTGCCATTTTCAGCTTGAGCCAAACTATCATAGTATTCCACCAAAACGTTCCAACCACCCGGGCACATAAATCCGTCCGGAGGGCTCTCCTTGTTCTTTGCAAGCGTTCGCATCTGGAAAAAAAAGGCATGATTTACACCATAGTTTTTAAGGACAGCGGCACATTAATTGATCTAGCAACATAAAATGTAATGAGGTGGTCCTTTCCAGGGGTTGGGGGTGGAGTGGACCCAGTAGCGTTTGTCCCAAAACCCTATATACAATGGCAGAGCTAGAATTTTCACTAAGTATACACACGAAGAAGCCAAGGGGATGCATACACATAACAAATAATTTTGAGCTTGTATATATATGTAATTTTCCAGCAAAAGGAATTCAGATGAACCCCCATTGCGTCCCTCTAGCTCCGCCCCTGCCTATATGTGTATCAAGATCCAGTAAATACCCATAAATATTTGACTGTTAACCTAGTTTTTATTGTATATTCACTTGATGTCGCTGTAGGAACCCATAAAGTTCAAATCCTATATCAACCTCTGTGTGGGATAAAACAGTTAAAGCCAATGGAGAGATAGATACCTTGGTGCCCGAAATGAAGATAAAATCTTGAGGTCTACAAGGGTCAAAGAAAGCCATTCCATTCTTAGTCTTGTCATATGCCGCCACCTAAAAGAAAATTTAGGTATTCGCATTAGAGTTTGAAAATAAAGAGGAAAGACGTGTCACACTTTAACCACGATTAATTTGTTGCCATACCCTGAAAGGCAAGATATTCAACCGTTCTAGTCCTGGAGCCATACTGAGAACCTTCTTGCCATGATCCGCATCATACAGATCTCTCTTCTCCCGTGGATGACCCATTCCAGCTGGATCTCGTCCCACGATATAAAAGTTAGCACCTGCATTTATGCGAGCCTTTGCATGCCATTGGACCTCGGTTGGACCAGCATAGTGCATGGGAGATGGGAATATAGAAACCACAGTTGTCTCTGGATCAAGAATTCCGTCTTCAAGAACCTGAGAATAGTTCCAATCATGTATAGGAGTTAGAAAGCAACACCATGCCCTAAATGAGAATAGATGCTTAAAAAAGTGAACAGATGTTAACAGGACGAGAAAATGGCAAAATTGGTCCCTTATGTTCGAGGATAGATTCAAAATAGTCCCTTAAGTATGCACTGAACAGTTTAAGTCCTTTAAGTATGCCAAAAGTTAAAACGTTTAGTCTCCGTCAAATATTTATAGAACATTGTCCGTTAGATTTGACATGAAACTATGTGACAAAAAGGGGGGAAATTAGCGGAAACTCACATTTAGAGGTATGATTTTGTAGTTTCTGCTATTTTTTATTTATTTCTAGATTCTAGTGCAACTTTTTGAGATGTTCTGCTAAAACAAATTTAGCGGCTACTGTAGTTTTGTGTTGCATATTTTAGAATTTGATGGGACATTTGATGGGACTTTCTTGATGTTTATGGTTAAATATTTTTTTTTCTATTTCCGTCAGATTTAACGAACATAAATTGTTAAATATTTGACGGTGACTAAAAGTGTTAACTTTTGACAAACTTAAAGGACTAAAAGTGTTCAGTGCATACTTAAGGGACTATTTTTAACCTACTCTTAAACATAAGGGACCATTTTTGTCATTGCAAAAGGACGATGAAAGCCTAACCGATTGAAGGGGGAAGGGAATCAAGAAGCATAGCATTTCATTGCTTTATTATACTGCCAAAAAGGGAAAACCCGTACTAGACTACAAAACTGCTGAAAAAATATTTAATCAAAAACAATAGGAAAGTTCCATCAAATCCTAGAACCGCAACACAAACAAATCGTACTAGACATCAAAAATAGACCAAAATTAGCAGAAATTGCAAATAAAAAACTGCACCGGACTCTAGAAAGAGACAAAAAATAATAGAAACTGCAAAAAAAAAATATACCTCCAAATGTGAGTTCCCGCTAAATCTTTGTTTTTACCACAGTTTCCGTCAAATCTAATAGACGGACTTTATTAAATATTTGACGGAGACAAAAAGCGCTAACCTTTGGCAAACATAAAAGACCAGAACTGTTCAGAGCATACTTTAGGGACTATTTTGAACCTACTCCCAAACCTAAGGGACCATTTTTGTCATTTTTCTCCACAAAGGGCTACGGAAGCTTTTTGGAGACAAAAATAACCACTATTTTTGTCAAATCTAATGAACATAAATTGTTAAACATTTGATGGAGAATAAAAGTGTTAAACTTTTGACAAACTTAAAGGACTAAAATTAATCATGCATACTTAAGGGACTATTTTGAACCTACCCTCAAACAAAAGGGACCATATTTGCCACCCCTAAAAAGGACTGTGGAAGCTTGATCAGTTGAAGGAGGGAAGAAAATCAGGTAGCGTAGTGTTTCATTGCTTTATTTTACTGCCAAAAACAGATAAAAGTGATCTGGCTAAGCAAAAGCACAAACCTTCTCATGTTGTTTCATTCTCCAATGAAGTGGAACATCATCTGCCTTTGTGTAACCTCCAAGAGGATGAAGCAAAAGGACAGGATTCTTATATCCCATCTCGAGAAGTCGCCGACGTGTGTCGGTCATCAATAATGCATGACCATTATGCACAGGATTTCTCAGTTGAAAAGCAAAAACTGCATCTGCATTACGCCTTGTAAATTCATCACGAAGTGCGGAAGGTGAAAGCCGGAACCTGTCAAGACCATCATGGTACTTGATTGGATCTATAACTTCCAAATTGCCACCAATTAGCCAGTTTCCAGCATGAGTTATAGCTTCATCTGCATAAGGAAGACCTGGGGCAGTTGTGCCCCAAGTTCTTGCTATCCGTTCTTCTTTGTTATGCTTGTAGATCTCGATACTACAATTACAAAATTATCAGGGAAAGACATCAGATGTACTTTACTTATGTTGTTGACAAGCATGTAATAAACATGATAAAATTTAGTACAAGGTGAAAAAGGGGTGAATGAATTGCTAAACAACCAACGCAGAATATTAGTCTGATCAATATCTAAGATATATCCCACAAACTGTAAAAAGCATCCGTTGAGTAAATCACAGAGTAGTTAACACCTTTTAGGAAATGGTTGTAAAATCATCATAGTTAACATCAACATCTTTCTGAAAAGCTTCGGATTTCTTTTACAGTAAAAGAAACGTAAAACAACATAAATACCTCGAAAATATTACTGCTTACTACAAACAATTGCTCTTTTCCTTGAGTACCACCATTATGCTATAAAGATTTAAACTTTGCTTTAAACCCTGAAGGAAGATTTCCTACCTCCTTTTCTTCTTCTAATCGATTCGCTACTTCTTTTACAATTAAACAAGATTTCAAGGTGTGTTCTTCTTTCTCAAGAATCAATCCTTCCCTCTGTCAATCTTCTAATTCTGAAGTCTTCTGCTATCTGTGTTGTTATTGTAAAGAATGAATATTGGGCCTAACTCAACCCCAAAAGCTAGCTTGTAGGGTGAGGATTGTCCAAGTCCATATAAGGAGATTCTTTGAGGGTAAAAGCCTACTTGTGTGATACACGAGTGTTGAGAGCCACTACTTGAGTGATAAACATAATAGTGTGATTTTTTTGGTGAGGTCCTTTTGCTTTTAATAATATTTTATTTGTATTTAAGTAATTTGCAGATCTTTTGGAGGTTATGGATACATCCATGAATACCAAAAGAAAGGAAGACGATAAAAGATTAAAAGACAGAGATGAAGATACCTTTCACATGGAGTTACTTAAACTCTATAAAGCGATGAAGAAAGCAAATGATGAGTGGGACATCTTCAAACTATCCTTAATCTAATGAGGGGGAGTTGAAGCGCAAGGCATATAAAAGGGACCAAAGGGACACATCAAGTGCTTGTAGAAAATCAAAAATCAGAGTTGATGTTAGAAGTCCTTCAAAAGATAGAAGAGGAATTTTTGGCAAGTATGTGGGTGCTTATGATACTTCAAATAGCATATTTTTTTCAAGGAAAGCAAGGGAATTTCTTCATCAGTTGGATCCTTTTTCAATCCAAACAAAAGTGAGGATGAGAGACCAAAGAAAGAGAGAATTAAGGGTGAGCAACTTGACAACTTGACAAAAGAAAAATATTTGATGTGCTTCCAGATTACTAAAGGGTAGCCCGGTGCACCAAGCTCCTGTTATGCGCGGGGTCCAGGGAAGGGACAGCCATAGGGGTCTATTATACGCAGCTATGTTCTTCCAGCTTATTGCTAAAGTTTATTGTAAGCTGGTATGTATTTGTTTAGCAGAGGAAGATTTGCTAAAGAAAGAATGAGTAACATGTTAATTTTTATAAAAGCAAATGGAAACCAATCAAAATCTTATTCTTGTGTACAAAGTCGAAGCACGTGATGACTTGTCATCCCTAAACCAGTTATGCTATAAAGATTTAAACTTTGCTTTAAATCATACAGGAAGATTTGCAACCCAACATATGTCACCCTAATTGCCATTTACAAATTACAACCATAAGTACTGGTAAAAAAAAATTCAACTTTCCTTTTAAATAAGTCCCAGAATCAATTCAAAACACATACTCTTGTTACTTACCAAAGCAGACTATTAAAAAAACATACTTAAGGCTTTAAGCAAACATATCTACAGAAATGTAGTTTAATATTCCCTGTAAGCACACGTGAGTCAATATTGACAAGTAAGATTCAGATTTCGTTGCATAAAGTGAACTTAAACATTAAAGTAATAGTCACAGCAATGTTGGAAATAACAGTCTAAAGGATTTAAATTCTTTTTTAATGTAATCACGGTATCCGAGCTAGATTGTCCGTACCTCAACTAACTTCATGGGGTACCTGCTACCTCACACTAGCATAGGTTCATGGTAATTCTAATGCTTGGACAGATAAAAAGAAATCACCTAGTATTTAAAACAACATTTTAATGGATTTAAATCTTTTATCTATATAACCTTTGTACTCGCGTTAGCTTGAGCGCAACAACATACCCAGTGTGTGTCCACAAGTAAGGTCTGGGGAGGGTAGAGTGTACACACCTTACCCCTACCTTAGCATATCTAGGTTAGCTTGAGCGCATTTCGACTAATTCCACGAGGTAACTGCTACCCCCACAAGTGATACCGGGTAACTCTACGGGGTTGTTTGGTTCGAAAACCAATTACGCTGGGATTATTTATGCTAGGATTAGTTATGTTGGGATTAATTATCCTGAAATTATTTCTTATTGACTGTTTGATACGTTGTATTAAAAGTAACATACATTGGATAATTTCTAAAAAGAAAGAAGTTTCTTTACAATTTAGGATAACTTATTCCACCTTATGGCAGGTATAAGTTATCCCAGTTCTATTTTTATTCCTGGGATAGCTTATCCTGATTAGTAACCAAATAAGGGATAAAAATTGGCTAAATACTTATCCCAATATTATTTTTGCTTATCCTTCGTACCAAACGACCCTAAGAATTGAACAGTGAAAGGAAATCACCTAATGTTTAAAATAACAGTTTAATATATTTAAATTCTTTTTTAATATAACCATAGTGTCTAGTCAGCTTGGGCCACCTACCACTAATTTCAGTACTGCTACCTTCCACCAGCACATTTAACATGTAACTCTAATGCTTGGCAAATATAAAGAAAAAATTGCCTAGTATTCCAGGCTAGATCGGGTGCACCTCAACTAATTTTACGGGCTACCTAATGGTGTCAAAAAATAAATAAAAAACAATTTCAAGAACACATAAATTTCTTCTTACTCGCTTAAAATGGCAATGGGGTTATTTTGATCATCAACAAGTGCAACACTAGTGGACCCACCAATTTGATTCTTGTTCTTATCATCAATAGCAAGGACAATGGGTACAGACATATTAACAACCGACCCGTTTTCAACCCGGATGGAATTAAAATGTAGAGTTTGAAGGAACTCAGATTCTCTCATGAACCCTTTTAATGGACTAGCCCAACCTTCACTTAACACATGTACCCATTGTATATCAATCTTTGTTAACTTTATTTGTGGTAACTTAAACCCCTCTTCTTTCTTTAATTCTCTTTGTGATTCCTCAACAAAGAGTGTTACTAGTTTGCCTCCATCAGGTTCTATTAACAACCCACAACGTATTCGGGTCGGGGCACCGATTGACCCGGTTCTTTTTGGTGTGGAATTGTATGAAAGGGGAAGATTGAAGGGTGTATTGAAATGTGTTTTGTGGGTTTTGGGTAAATATTGAATCTTTGTTGGAGTTTTGAAGAAAAGAGAGCTTATGGTCGCCATTGGAGTTGCAGATAGAGAGGTGCTTTTTTTGTTCTCTTATCTGTCTGTTTTGGGCTCAAGGAGGAAATGAGTTGGTAGTTTTTATAGGGTTATTAAATTTTTAAAAATAGAATCTAGGAGGGAGATCGTAAATTTGTAATTTGTATGAAATAAAAAAATATGTTATTCTTGTTTGACTGATTATATTGATATATATGTCAGCAATGTCGAAAGCAGGGTGGATGGTTAGATACATTTCCAAGAAACAACAACAATAACATATACTAAATGTAATTTCACAATTTATGCTGATTTTATCTTTATCTTTGTAGGATAAAGATGATATTTTCGTCAGATCATCGGTTCAAAAAACATAGTCAATGCAAGATTGCAGGAAAATAAGATAGCAAAAAGTATCAAGATATAGAACAGATGAAGTAATACACACATATCTAAATACTATTATTAAGAAAAGGAGGAGAAGATGGAAAGGCTAGCCCCCAACTCACTTACACACATCGTGACAAAATTCAACTACTTACTAACCTTCTATTTTAATCCTCGACATTCATATTTTTCTATCTACAGTCATGTCCTCAATCAACTCTGAAGATAGAAAAAGAGAATCTTTTCATATTTTTTATGTGTTTTTCATGTTATTTATGTATACAAAAATAAAGATCTTTAAAAAGTCATAAAATTAAAAACAAAATTGTAAAGAACTAAATAATCATTTCTCCCGACAGTTTCGGCTGAACTCAATAATTTTAGCTAAAATTATATTTTTATGAGAGGCGGGCCTGTGTGGAAGGGATCACTTTATCCCAAAAAAAAGTGGGTGGGTTTGAACTTTTGAAATGAATCTTGAAAAGTCAAGCTTTTGATAGGGATCATTTTATCCCAAAAAAATAAATTTTCGACACGGGCTTCAAAATCTGTACTTGACATCGGTTGAAACAAATATTAGTAAATACTAAATAACAAATTAAAATTAAACTATTTTTAAACAAACCAACAATAAAAATAATCTAAAATGAAACAAGATTAAACTCTTTCTAGGAAACCTCTTTTTTAGTTCTAGTTTGAATTCAAACTTTGTACAAACAACTATTTATTTGGGAAAGTGATATACTAAAATTAAGCACATTCACTTTATCTTTTCCAATGAATGAACAATGCCTTTATTAAGGCTAGATTCGGATGTGGTCCTAAGTGGTATGAAAACTAAATTTTTCTTCTTCACTATCTAGGAAAGAAGACAAATGTTGTCACTTGTCAATGTTTTAAAATAAAATTGGCCGACCTAGCTAGTCAAAGGCCATTGAACCAGAGCCATCATCGGGAGCCGAGTGTTCACTCAAACTCCCTCGGTAAAAAATTACACGATATATATAAGGTAATATTTTTATTTTTTATGCACATATATAAATTTTAAAGCACAAGATTAGAAGTTGGCTCAGTGATTTAAGGGCTTTGGAATTTACTTTGAAATTTTAAATTTAAATCTCAAGCACTACATTTTTATTTGCATTAGAAGAGGGAAATTGAAAAAATAAAAAAAAGAAAAATATAAGCAAGGATTCAATCCCTCAACTTCTAGGCCTTAAGCCCAGCGCCTAATCATTGTTCCATAATCCATTCCCTCTAGTTTGACCATATATTTCTTCAATTAATAAATTACACACATAATATACCGAATTTAGTCAGATGACCATGAATTCACATGACCCATTTTTCACACATAAATTCACCCCTGCATTGAACTTAATTCATCATATTACTGTTTGGTTTTATCTTACATGAGCACGTACGCATATCCTCGTAGACTGAATATAGTATTATAGTATAATGCTATGAACAATTTTGTTCTTTTGGCTTAGGAAGTATTTTTATTGTCTCAATTTATGTGATACTTCCTCCCTTTTAATAGGAAAGTCTTTATTATGTTTATCAAATTTCCCTTACTCTAGTATTTACTTTTATTGAATTTTCTTACAATAAATAAGTATATCTTTAAAATTAAATAGTACCCAACAAGGATAAAATAAAGATGGTGTTATTAAATAGTTGTTAAATAATGAAATGTGACATTCATTTCCGGACGGACTAAAAAATGATATCATATAAATTGAGACGGAGGGAGTAATACTCAACTAATCATGAAATCTTAGATAAAAAACTTTTTAAAATTTTAATGTAAAACATGTCATAGAAACAATTTTCAAAGATATTTTTTCTTTTAGAAAATGAAAAAGCTAAACAATCACCCTACTGATATTGAAAAACGCTTCACTAATAAGTAAGTTTATTTTATATATGCTCAATAAAGGCGAAATATCACTCCTAAAAGGTAGGCAATAGAGGTAGGCAATATAATCGGCAAATATCACTCCTAAAGAGGTAGGCAATATAATCGGCAAATATGCACAAGCAAGTGTAGGGAATCACATGAATAAGCTCCGACTGACTAGACACAAGTGCAGATTCAATATGTTTTTCAATTATTACTTGGTACCGATAAAATGAAGTTTAAAGTTAAAATATTTATATTTAAATATACAAGAAAAGATTCTTTCGAACGAACTAAATTACTAACTGTATCACATGAGTACTATCGTCCTCCCATCCCACTATACCCGGGTAAATGGACACTATATATATTTTGGCGGCATAAATATTTTTTTACAGCATAGCTTCTCGAATAGTACGTAAAGTGGCAAGTAATTACTTTTGTAGTATATTGTCATAGTTTATTCGTTTTCGTTATTTCTTTTCATACTGCTTTGAATTGATTGTCCTTATGCAGAAGGTCTTCCAGAAACAACATTGTTTCTATCTCCCAAGGTAAGGTCTGCGTACACTCTAACCTCCCCAGACCCCACTTTATGAATTTTACTAGATATGTTGTTGTTACTGAATAACTACAAATTCATCACTTTACTCGAAGACAACAGCGGAGAAAAAGAAAGAAAACCGTAATTCCAAGGATCATTCTGAAAATAAATTATTTCTTATTTTTCTAAAAGATCAAATAATTTAAAACAAGTTCAATTTGTCAAATTCAATATCTGAAAATAGTAAATAGCAACTTCTAAGTTGTAATTACTAAAATACAACAAAAACCAATGTCAGACATTTCATCCAAACACCAAAATACCTTTAGTACATTTGATCTGTATGAATGGAGCCAATCTTTTGAAATAGTTCAAAATTAGTCCTGCCAGTATGATACTTCTCTCAACTCCAACTGCTAACTGAATTAATTAAGTTCCTGGAGGACGAAGCCGGAAAAAGGCCATGCAGCTTCATAAAAATTGTCATCAGATACGATTATAACCGATGGACTTACTGAATAGGCTTCGAATGTACACCGCTTGTAGTCCACTTGCTAATATAAGTAGAAGATACTCTGCAGCAGTGTAAAATATAACACGGTCCCGTGTGCTCTGATTAGCTACACCAACAAACATGTATGTCAAAAGAGAACAGTTTTACCGGTTACAGGTGGGATGTTCAGTGGTTTGGGGAGTCGATAAGCTAATTTCGGAAAAATGCAAAGATAGAGCTATCAGAAGACTTCTATCATAAGAACAAATGAAAATAGCTAAATACACATTTAACAGTCAAGAAGATATATGTTACTACAACCTTTTAGCAATAGAAAGTGCAACTCTTCAAATATCAGAGATCTTCACCCTTACTCTCTTAGAGATGATGTTCAAAGAACTTTAAACAGTAGCTTCTTTTCTTGTGTGATCAAGTTATAAAGCAATTGGACAGACTGTAAATGAGAAAAGGTTCATTTTCAGAATCATATAAACTTTTAACTGAGGCGGAAAATTTCAACCAAGTTAACATATAACCAAAATATACTAACAGCAGTTAATTGAGACTATTCCAGCAATTATCAGCATCAAAAAGCTATTAGCCTATCCAAATACAAGCCTATTGCTTACTATCTAGATCTACATGAATGAGCAACTCATAATATATATTTTTTACAATAGTTGTGTCCGGGCCAGTTTGCCGCGTCACTCGATTAATTCCACTACTACCTCCCGCCAGTACAGGTATCGGGTAACACTTGGACAAATGGAAGAAATCACCTAGTATTTTGCTTCCGTTGGGATTTGAATCTGAGACCTCATGGTCCTCAACCCACTTCATTGACCACTAGGCCACTCCCTTGGGTGTAACTCACAATATTCTAATAAACCAAATTGGTTGCTGAAATCAGAGTGATTGACTTAAGAACATGTTATGACAAATCAACAAAGGTCTTGGCATAAACGTCAATGCCCGGTCAATGGTTGGTATGACCATTTTCAGTATTAACCATTATCCGGTTCAAACTTAAAAGAAATAGCTGCCTATATTGAAAAATATCTCATTAGAAAGCAAATCTACCAATCCAGGTGATATAAGGTAGGGAACCATTACTGAAAAGTAAACATTTTTATACATATGCATCTTTAGAATAGAAAGCAATTAAGCTTTTGATCAAGGAAAAGATTGGAGACTCACTATGACGATGACGAGCATCGCGTGCTCTCAAGTATTTCTGCTCTGATGTAACTGACTCCAATGCCTCTCTTAGTTCGGCAATTTTGACATTGACAGGGTCCAAATGTTCTGCAAAAAGGTCAGTAAGGATTATATCTAAGAAGAGGAATGGACGAACAGAATATATAACAAGCTTAAACGCTAATCCTGGCCATAAAAGAACAACACTATAGCAAAGAAGACAAACCATCTTTGGCAAGGTCATGCTCATTGGTAATGTGTCCAATATGTATGTAGAACGAGACTGTTTCTGGTGTTGAATGTGGATTATGAAAACAGAAATTGAACATCCCACTTCTTGGGGCCTTGAACTCAAATTTATCCCCTGATGTTCCCTTCATTGTGTGCACGACATTTCCTGAAGGTGATGTCACCTGCATGAGTAAAAAAAATCAGCAAAAGGAACACCTCTTGTCTTGTAAACTCCTTTACAGTAAGTAGCAGCAGAGAGAGCGGAATCAAAAGAAAAAAAATGTACTTTGTGTTCTATGTAAAATATTTTCATTTCTACCATATCTCCAACTTCTTAATTTCGCAGGTAAATTGAAGTAGTGCATAGCTGTAAGATATAAACATTGAGTTTGCCACCTCCTTTACTAAGTTCAGTTAGTTGTGTTACTTTATATGTCATCATTGGAACCATATCACATTTATCAGCCATGGAATGAGTCAGAAACTGATTTGACATTAACAGGTGTTGAATTGATTTGTCACAAGCACAGAGGACAAAGATAATCATTTATTCCATCTTCACCAAGGTAGGATGGAAAACTTCACCTACCCTCAGTGTTCACCTCCACCAGGCCATAGCTGGACGACATTTTTCTAATGAAGTAGGGATGCAAGTTGAAGGTGGTAGAATGTTGTTATGCAACATGCGTTGTGAGTTGAGGACGGATAGAATGTTGTTATGCACCATGGGTTGCAAGTGTCATAAGAAATCTATTTACTAAATTTATTAAACCCATAATCTTTTAATTCAAGTATACATGTTATGCATGGATTTGAAAACATAGAAAACCATAGCCAAAATTAGAGTTGTAGGTGTGCAAATATGCTTTACAAATGGCGGGTACCACGGTCAGCATGAAAATGAAAAACCGACCCCCTCCTAGCGGGAGAGGTTGGGTATAATTGGATGTTATAGGCGGATTGAAGTTATCACGAATGTGAGGGTCAATCCTAGCTGAGGGTTGTCCCCCCAAAGAGCATCAAACACATAGGATCTAAGTGAAGTTAGCTAATCCAACATTTATATTTATCATTTAATGCTCAAGTTTCTCTGGCCTCTTGGATCAGATGTAATAGCTCTATTTGACCAATTGGGGACTCAAAAGTAGGCAGATGCTCATAGGTCAGTCCAACGCCAAGCTAGTCGGAGCAGAGCAGATACCTAAGCAATGAGAAATCTGGAAATCATGAAGTTTGTAGATATAGAAGTACTAAGATATCAAACTAATTGGCCTCTTGCTTAATTCACAAAGCTCTAATACGCTTTGTTTCAATATAAAGGATGCTTCTTAAGGGACATAGGGAATCAATGTCCAAAGCAACAGTCTTATGGATTTTGTGCACTTAAGCACTGCTTTTCAACTTTTAAGTATGCTAAAAGGCAAGAACTTCAATGACCTTCACACATCTCAAATCATAGGTTGATAATCAACTGCCTATTTTAGACTCAGAAAGAGCAAGAATAAAAATAAAGAAACAAAAGAGATATGAATTCTTTATTCGACGGGTAGCAAAAGAGAAGTAAAATATGTTTTGCTTACTTATCATAGACCACGAAATATAAATCAACGTTTAAGCTCAACTTAGCTAATATAAAAAATATCTCCACATAAGTATTACGAGGCTGTAGTGAAGGAAAATCATTTCGTTAATTATCTTTTAATATCTTAGAAGTTAAAATGGGACCTGGAGGGTGGATTTGAGGGTTATGGTGGTAGGCGTCAATTAGAGTAATAAAATTGATGTTAGCTCTTAGAAAACACTGAGAGCATCTAGAATAGTATTTAGTCGCAGACGAAGCCATAAAAGAATAAGACTTGTGCTAGGTTATACTCCAGTCAAAATGTCCATATTCTCAAAGATATACACAGTTCGCTCTCTTTTAATGATTTCCATCTTAAAACATCACATGGGACGGAGAAAATAAGTTATTTTCCTAACCTTAATGTAAATCATGATCATTCTAAATAAACTTTGGCAATTAACACAACAAAAAACTTGAACAAACCATTACCTTCTCCACTGTGATTTTCAATCCATATGCCTATAAAAGAAATTTCGACTCGACTTCAATTTCTTTTGTTCTTCTTCTAAATAATCTAAGTAGAAGAGGCCTTTGCAGCTATATGTATCATGAAGAAAAAGAATATGTACATGCAAAACTACGAAGAACTCTTTTTCTCACTGTTTTAATCTACAAAAGCAAAACCATATGACAAAATAGTTTCTTTTTATTAATCACTATTGTTCTGGAAACTAGTTGCAGGCAAAAGTAATGGGAAATATGGTTAAACAAAGGAAATTGCAATACAAAATCTTTCCATTGCTCCAGCTATAGTTAACGAAGGAAAAAATTTCTTAGAAACATTGAGCTGTAGGTATTAGTGTTCGAGGAAGAAGAGGAGGGGGAAAGGCAAATGAAGGCTTCTATAAAACAGCATATAGGGAGGATATAGTTCGGAGTCCTAGACTGGAGGGTGTAGACTAGCAATATATTATGGGGAAGTTGGGGGAGGGGTGGAGATGAGGAGGGAGTGGTTGGAGAGGAATTTTCCAAGGAAGTATTAGCAAGTAGTTAAGAATTGTGTTGGGGACAAGTCCAAGCTTTTGATGGCTTCTTATGGCATTCTTTCGAAAATGTCAAGAGTGTAGTCAAAAGATGATATCAAAGAACCAATTTTTTCATCAAAAATGGCATATAAAAGAGACCTTAATACATCTTTCCAAATATTACGGTGGAAAGTGTCTCCACTGTCAAGAAAGAACTTCAAAACTAGAAGTCTAGTAATAAGCATCCACAAGATTCTTGCAAAGTTGCTTTCTTTCTAAAATGCCGTTATGGAATATAGGCAAATGTTAGATTGCGCATTAGTTGCAAACAACTTGGTTGACTCTAGATCCATCTCAAAAGTTGGTTGATTCTAGATTTAAAGATGGGGAAGAACCTGAGGAAGAGGAAGATAGTCAACATCAGCGCTTCAGGTGCACAAAGGTACAGGAATGACGTGAACCACTCAAAGAGATGCTCCCAAGCTGGAAGTTCAGAAGAAATTGGTGACCCATTGACACTAACGAGGACAATATGGAGCAAAGAAACTAGATAGCTTCTCAAGTCAACTCCTTTATACATATTAGCGTCAGTTTATAGTTTATACAGATTATTAGTAGTTGATTTTTTTGTATAAGATCGTATTGGAAGGGGATTTATCACTTTCACACTATACAAAAGTAGGATCTACAACAATGAAACTAAATTAATTTCACACTTCAAACAAACTAAACATAAAGAACAAAGATTTAATACTTCGGGGTGGAAGGAGAAAGGAAAAAGAGAGGTCATACAGTGAAATCAACTCCTTTTTACATGTTAGCATCACGTCTACATTTTTTTTGTAAATTCTTGGAGCACTTACAAGATACTACCAATTAGCACAAATAATTAATTAGTTTTTTGTATATATTTAAAGGTGATCTATATCCCTTTCACGCTATACAGAAGTAGGATCTAGCAACAACCAAACTAAATCAACATCACACTTTAATGTTTAAACAAACTAAGCATAAAGATCAAAGATTTAATATTTATCCCTTTCACGCTATAAAAAATAGGACCTAGCAACAATCAAACAGTTTGATTCAGACTTAATCCCTAATTGCCACCCCTAATCAAACTTAATCAACTTCACACTTCAAACAAACTAAGCATAAAGATCAAACTTGGCAGACGGGAGAAATCACCTAGCTAGCATTTGGCCATAGATTTTGGATCATATTTTGAAAATTTATCTTCAAATATCTATCTGGCCATGAAATTTGATAAGATTTTGATAATTTGTCTTCAAAATATTAGACCAGTTTTAGGAGAAATTTCACTTCCCCTCACAAAACTTGTCCAAACACAACTTCAAAAACTCAAATTTCAAGTTTCAACTTCAAAATCTATGGCCAAACGGGAGCCTAAGAGGACAATATGTAGCAAAAAACAAGATAGCTTTTCAAGTCAACAACTAGTACCAATTTAGCACAGATAATTAATTAATCTTTGTCTAACATTACAATTAAAGAGGATCTGGCAACAATCAAACTAAACTAACCTCACAATTTACACAACCAAGCATAAAGATCAAAGATTTAATACTCAAATTTTCAAGTTTCAAGTTTCAACTTCAAAATCTATGGCCAAACAGGAGCTAAGAGGACAATATGTAACAAACAAACGAGATAGCTTTTCAAGTCAACTACTCGTACCAATTAGCACAGATGATTAATTAATCTTTTGTCAAACATTATATTTAAAGAGGATCTGGCAACAATCAAACTAAACTAACCTCACAATTTACACAACTAAGCATAAAGATCAAAGGTTTAATACTCAAATTTTCAAGTTTCGAGTTTCAACTTCAGAGTCTATGGCCAAACAGGAGCTAAGAGGACAATATACAACAACAACATACCCAGTGTAATCCACACAGTGGGGTCTGGATAGAGAAGTTGTTTCCGATAGACCCTTAGTTAAAAAGAATGTGGTCAATGCAGGAATTCAAGGAAAATAAGACAGCAAGAGAACAATATGTAACAAAGAAAACTTTCAAGTCAATTACTCATACCAATTAGCACAGATAATTAGTTAATCTTTTGTTAACAGTATATCTAAACGGGATCTAACAACAATTAAACTAAATCAACTTCACAATTCAAATAAACTAAGCATAAAGATCAAATATATATACTTCAGGGCCAGGGGCAAAAAGGTCATTACAGTGAAATCGATGCCGGGATGATCCGAACTCCAGAAAATATCATGAACTACAACCACGAAGTTCCACGAAGATTATTTATAACCATACAAATATCTTTGGCTTATTTTAGACCACAAGATTAAAAAATAATCCTTTATTTCTAAAACTACGTGCCCAGTCAAACTACATCACATAAATTGGGACAGATGGAGTAACAACTAGAACAAATTGATTAGTTAATTTTTTATTTGCATAAAATTATATTTATTGGAGGATATCTCCCGTTCACACTATACAAAAATAGGATCTAGCAACAATCAAACTAAATCAACTTACAATTCAAACAAACTAAGTATAAATATCAAATATTTAGAGCATGTTTGGATGGGCTTATAACTTGTGACTTTATAGTCAAAAGCTTTTGACTTGTTTTTGTTATTTTGGCTTAAAAACAAGTTTTTAAAAGCACTTTTTTTATTTTATCGAAACACTGCAAAAGTGCTTAAAAGCACCTAAAATAAGCCAATCCAAACAGGCTCTTAATATGTCCCTTTCACACTATACAAAAATAGGATCTAGCAACAATGAAACTAAATCAACTTCACAATTCAAACAAACTAAGCATAAACATCAAATATTTAATAATACTTCGGAGCCAGGTGCAAAAAGGTCATTACAGTGAAATCGATGCCAGGATGATCTGAGCTCCAGAAAATATCATGATCTACAACAACGAAGTTCCCGGATACCGTATCGCCTTCATATAACACGTACTCTTGTACGCATTCCACGTCGTTTACCGTCACTGATAACGCCGTTAGGTCGCCGATAAAGCTGAACAGCAAAATCGCTACCAAAGCTAAGACTTTGGAGCACTTTGCTCCGACTCTGGTTTCCATTCCGGCCGGCGAATTTTCAGTTTGTTTTCGTCGGAATTGTGGTAATGTACAATTATTTAGGGCTTGGATTTGGGAATTTGGTCAACTGGATGGAGATGTGTGACGTGCGGAGATGGAGCTTTGACTTTATTCTATGAGAGGTTTTTATATCGAAAAGCTATGACTAAGCAAACACTTGGCCTCGTTTGGTATTTAATATGAGTTTAGTATAACTAATTTCGGAATTAATTATAATGAGATTATAGTATTATTTTTTTGTTGACGAAGGAACCGCAGCCGCTACTCTCTTGAGTGCGCACAGGGTAAACCCCGGACTGACGCAATAGTCTGCAAACCACGTCAGCCGATTAACCACACTTGGCAAGCCATGTGTGACAGGCTCAACCAAGAAGGTTTATGCAGGGGATCGAACTCGTGACCTTGCGGTCCCGCGCTCTACTGCTACACCAACTTGGCTACCCTTGCGGGTTGAGATTATAGTATTATTGTTATTTATGTGGAAGGATGAAATAATTAATTTTGAGATAATTAATTTTAAAATAACTTATTTTCAACCAAACGATCCCTTAATATAAAAATAAAATAACTGAAGAATTAAAACAACATTATAATTGAGTGGAAAGTTAAGTTGACTCTTGTATTAGCAAAATTAAAATAGTGGTTGAAGAACTTTTGGGAGATTTATATGAATGAGTTATTTTTGTGTCATTATTTAAGTTTCGATTTCGTTTAAATAAGTCGCGTAAAAAAAATAGGTTAGAGTCGATGTTCAATTTTTGTGGATCTTAGAAAGACTTATCTTGTTACAATTCATGAAAATTTAGTATAAAATGTCCTAGCAATCGTTAGGACTTTAGTTTGTATTATAAATATGGAATAAATTGTTTAAAATTATCGACAAATCACCAGAAATTTCTGTGACTTTTACCTACATGTTTTTGCTTTAGAGATAATCAAAATCGTTCAAATCAACTTCAAATGACTGTAAATTTGATATTCAACTTTTCTACCGTCAATTCCAATTGAAACCTTCAAAAATCAATAGACTCGCTTTGTCATGTTCGACAATCAAGCCCAACAAAACTCAATAATAGTGTTTAAGTTTTCTCAACCAAACCAATTTAGACTTGACCACAAATAAATAATGAGACTTCAATTCTCTATAAGACATATAAAGAAGATGGAAAAGAAAGAGGAAGAGGATACCTAGTGGCGAATGTCTATATTTGCACTATTTTTTTAGCATGAACAAAAGTTAAACACGAGTTCTTAAAAAGGATACCTAGTGGGGAAAAATCTATCTTTTGGATTGAATTACGCTTAAGATCAATTTCTTGATATGATATCAAAGTCAAATACATCTCAAATTTTGGGTTACCTGCTAATGAACTATTAGTCTTTTCATATATTTTTGAGTAATTCCCAAATCATAAGCTAACTTTTAGGGTGAAATTAGGCATACACTCAAGATTTATTTCTTGACAATGGTCTCCCTATTCGACTCCACATTCTACACAAAATAAAAAATAAAATGTGTTTATTAGGCCAACACAATATATGGCAGCTACAGTCCTTAATCAAAGGTCTTGTATTCAAGCTTGAGTGGAATTATTTTAGTGGGGAGAACATTTACCTACAAGTGAAATTTTCTAGCGCGAATCTATATTAGTTATTGTCTCAAAGCGGATACCAATACCAGGTGGGAAATAAACTCATCCTTAACCGAATATCTTAAGTTCGAGCTCTGGGAAATGAAGTTACATTTGGTAGGAACCTCCCAAGTATACTTCCCGATGTGAATCCAATTAGTCGATGAAAAATGGAGAGGCTCTAGGATTTGAACTTTATGAATGAAATTTGGGGTTCTACCACAGGTCCACAACCCATTCGATTTACTAAATTTGAAATCTATTACAACTTGTTTGGATGATTGTTACATATTGTTTCATAATATATCGTACATATTGTATTGTACTACCACATTGTTTCAACAAATACATTATGTTTGGATAAATTATATCATTTGTCGTTGTTTCATGATGCCACACTAGCAATATGAAGAATAAACTTACAACAAAGAAAAAATAGGTAGACGATAGAATTATTATATAAAAATATAGGGTAAATGATAGAAAAAAATATATTTAATTATAAGAAAGAGAAAGATGAGAGGAAACAAATAAGGTAACAACGCGACCACACCAAATCAGTTATTACATAAAATGACACTTTCCGTCATTACATAACAACATATTTATTATTACGATGCAATAAAATTTAAGTAACAATCAAAATAAAACTGCATTTAAAGTAACATCACGATACAATACAATAATATGTTATAACAAGGATAACTTACACAAATAACGAGATTTTAGGACCTCTTAATGAATAATAGCTACCTTTTACTTATTTACGGTTCGTAGCTATATTTAGGCAATTCGTGTGTATTTGAATATATTGTTCAGTTGTATCCAACCTTATCTGATGTCACGTGTATTTGGTTGTATTTGAATGCATGCAACCTTAATTTCTTTAATTACATGTGTATTCAAAATGATTGTATTCCATTGTATTTAAATGCACGACGGAGCTGTGTATTTTAGTGTATTTATATATTGATGTATTCTTTTATTTTGGTTGTTTTTGAATGTATTCGAGCTCTAATCAGAAAGATTGCCACCGGCGTCGCAAAGTTGAATGTATTCGACTGTATTTAAATGTATTTACACTCAAAAAATGATAAAATGAAAAAAATACAATGTAATTAAAAATGAAGAATACAATCAAAACCAGTCGGATCTCCTGTGAAATACAACATACCACTGTATGTACACTAAACAAAATGAAGAATACATTCAAATCATTTTAAAAATACATTGTATTTACTCAAATATGAGATACAAGAAGGAGAAAAAGCCATGAATTCCGGTCAAATAAAAAACACTCAAAATGACGAATACACTCAAATGCACTCAGATATGATATACAGGAAGGAAAAGAAGCCATAGATTCCGATCCAATCTCCTGTCAAATACAAAAAATACACTAAAATGACGAAATGCATTTGAAATACAAGAAGGAGAAGAAGACATGAATTCCGATCACCACATTCATTAATGCCAGCAGGGCAATCAATTAGAATAAAACCAGGTCCACCTTCATCACGAGCTTTTAATACATCCACTAGCCAAACCAATGTTTTCCCACCAAACCCAATTGGCAATTTAGATATAGGCTTGGAAATACATAACAACTCAAAATTAGACCATTTTTTATCACGTACAAGTGCATGATCAAGCCTACAATCACCGTTAAGAACCTCCACAATAACTTAATTAACTCGGTTGTCTAACCCTAGAAGTAGGTCAAGGTTACGTAGGCTCACATCACAACCAATTGCGACTACAGAGAACCCTAAATGACTAAGGAGAGGCCGATATTTGCGGTGGTGGTGGTTTTACCAACGTCACCTTTGTCGGAGGTAATGACGACGACTCTTGGGTTATTTCCGGCTAGTTGAAGCTTGCGGTTGTATTGGAGGATTGAGTGGATGAAAGGGTAGAAGTTTCTAGAAGGTTTGAAGGTGGGGATGGATTTTAGGTTTTTAAGGGATAAAGAATTGGGAGGGGTAAATGAGGAGGGTGTAGGGTTAGATAGTAGGGAGCCGTCGTGAGATTTGGGAGAGGTGAGGGAGAAAAGAGATTTGAGAGTAGAATTCGAGCGTGTGAATACAATATAGCTATAAGCATTAAATTGAAAGTTCATTTGTAGCTATTAAAAGTAATTAAATTAATTAGTAGTTATTAATCATAAATACATCTTAGAGTTAGCTATAAGATGAAAAAATTCCTTATAACAACCATCCAAACAAGTTGTTATTCCGAACAGATTTCCCTATCAGTAATGAGACGTTTGGGATGAAGCCAATCACAAAAAAATTTATTCGATTAGGATAATAGTTTTTTATGACACGAGATTGTTCTGCTCCGTAGATTTTTATAAGGCTGTCCAGTGGGTCGGGATGTCCCAATTCCGCCCCGATCCCGACTCGCCCCATCCCGGTTCCGCCGGGTAAATTACGGGATGGGGATTGTCGGTAATCGGGTTCGAAATCAGGACGGGACTAGGGTTGGTCCCACCCATCCCGGTCCCGCCCCGTCCACGTCCCGCCCCATCCCATCCCGCTGCGCCTGCAGAATCTAGTTGTTGCACAAATGACCATTTTCAATTTTAGTCATTGGCAACAGCTAGAAACGACCATTTTGCCCCCCGACCACCCCATAAACCCCCCTACCCCCTTAATATTTATTTTTAACCCCTAAGTTAGTATATTTACACATTAACCCTCTTTTTCAACTATAAATCTCTCTAATCTCTCTCTCTCTACAAGTCTAAATTGCATACTAAATATTATATTTTATTTAGTAATTTCTATCAAAGTTCAAAAATTGGGAGTGAAGTTGTCAACTAGCTTGAGGATCATTGAGCAAAGTTTCAATTTCAACCTCGATTACACGTCGACGTTACGTCGGCGTTTGGTACACTCGTTCCTTCTTTTATTTAAATTATTAGTGTTTAATTTTAATTATAGTACTTAATTTTCTTAACTTTAATTATTTATTTGCATAATTATAATGAAACGAGGTGGACGTTTTCCCTGGTAGAGGTAGTAGGGGTAACATGGGTAAGGGTGCATCTTCAAGTAATCCTAATTATGATAATTTCACTCATGTAGATGAAACTGAACATTTTAATGTTAATATTAATATACCATTAGATCATGAGGTATATTCTGTATCTGAACCAGACTATGATTTAGAAAATGAATTAGAAGATAATTTAGATAACACACACACACTAATGCAACTCCACCTCAGGCTCAGATTGAGTTTCAGGCTAAAACTGAAACTGGAATCCCTCATATTCCCCCTAGTATGAGAAGAGGCAAAAAACAACGAAAATTAAAATCATTTGCATGAGATTTTTTTGAAAGGTACATTCCTAATCAACTAGCTATTTATAAAATTCATCGCGAAATTTATAAATTTAAAAATGGAAAAGTTCAAGTTGGGACAGGAGGTTTAATGAGACATGTGGAAAATGATCACAAAGTAAGGTATAACCAATACTTGGCTGAAAAAGCGGGTGTGCAAATGTCTTATGAGTCGGACCAAGTACAAGGTCGAATTAACCTGATGACGGGGGAGTTATAGGTCCGAAATATGATAAACACAAAGATTGGGAAAATTAAGCAAAATTAGTTGCTGTGGAAAATTTAGCAATAAGTTCCGTAAGAAGTTGCAACTAGGTGGAATTATTTGTATGAATAATTAGTTGTTGCTCACGATTATAGAAGACCTATAACTTTATTATTTAACGCTCATAATCAAAATCATTCGGATATGCTTGTAGATGATGATTGGGATACAATTTTGGAACTTATTGTATTCTTAGAGAAATTTTTTCTAGCTACTAAGAGTTTTTCTAGTATTTATCATCCTACTATTTCATCTATGTTATTTTATATAGCTCTAATATTTTTGTTATTTAATGATTACATAAAAAACCCAACTTACGCTCCAGCTATTACAAAAATGTTTGTAAAATTAAAAAAATATTTTTTCTTATTCCCACTATTTATTTTATTGGTGTTGTATTAAATCCTACTATTAAAGTAAACGGTTGCAATGCCCTTTACGATTTATGAATGCCTAGAAATACTTCCAACTGAAGAACCAACTAAAGAAGATGTTATCTATAGCATACAAACACAATGCAAAATTATGTATATGTGTTACCAAGAGCAAAGTGTAAATAATCAACCGGCTTCTGTACCATCTTCTTCTACTTCACTTCAACCTTATAAAAAATATGTGGTTTCTGCTTCATGTATTCAAGGCATTCGAAATAGAATGTATAGTGGTTCAAATGCTTCACAAATTAGCGAGTTTGATGTTTATGTTTTGCAGGGTGTTGTACCATTCGAATCAATCACAAATGAAAATGGACGTGAAGACTTGCTGAAACACTGGAGGGAGAATGAAAAGACATTTCCGAATCTATCAAAGATGGCCCGAGATGTGTTGAATATTTAAGCGTCATATGCAGCTTCTGAAAGCACTTTTTCTGCTGGAAGATTTCAAGTAGGAGAGCACAAACACTCATTGGTGGGAGACAATTTGGAGATTGCAGTTTTATTTAGAGATTGGATTAGAGCAGAGAGTCGAAGGTGCGGTCAACCAGAGATCAAGAAGATGTCTACAATTTCAACGAAATCTTATCCGAGGGAGCAGGAAACGACGTTGAACAATTACCAACAAATTTCAATTCCAACAAAAAATCCTCAAGAGATTGTTAGAAAATTAGAAAAAGTATGGTTGCATATGTAATTTTTTTAATGCTAATTTTATTATGTGATTTGCAACTTTTGAACTACGAAACAAATTTGCAATTTTAAAATTGTATTACAAAAACAATTATATTTCTATTAAAAAATATAAGAGGCAATTAGTCCTGGGATATTTTTTTACTATCTTGTTCAATTATTTAAGTGTTTAAATATATATATTTTTCAAAAGTTTTTAAAAGTCCCCCAAATCTCCCTTCCTGTCCCGTCCCCCCAAATCCCGTCCCCTTTGATAGCGGGATGTGGGATGGGACCACTTCCCGTCCTCCTAATCCCCTAGTCCCACCTATCCCGATCCCGACCCACTCCCCGTCCCCCCAAATACCTGTAGGAGAATTAATCCCTTGAGTATTTCATTCCAATGATAGTCAATATATATAATATTACAATGTAGTACTAATCTAAGTTTACCTAAAATATAATATGCTAATCTACCTAATTGATGACAAATTGATTTACAATAATAATTACAAGATTACATCTTAATTAGTAGTGATTGGGAATAATTATGGGATTATCTCATAATTATTCTTACAGTCCCCCGCAGTCTTAGCGGGAGGTTCTCGAATGCTGAGATTGTCCCTGAAATCATCAAAAAGTACCTCCGGAAGACCTTTCGTGAATATGTTTGCAATCTGATAACGGGACGGTACATGAAGAACCCGGACTTGTCCACGGGCAACCTTTTCTCGGACGAATAAGATATTCATTTCGATATGTTTTGTGCGTTAATGCTGAACTAGATAAGTATATCACACTCACATTGTCACAATAAACAACAGTTGCCTTCTCAATCAGACAATGGAGCTCTAAGAGAAGATTACAGAGCCAACACAATTCAGCGACCACATTGGCCACCCCCCGGTATTCTGCCTCAGCGTTTGACCGAGACAAAATTGGCTGGCATTTGGATGACCATGAAATTAGATTATCCCACAAAAACACACAATAACCCAAGGTTGAACGGCGTGTGTCCGGGTAGCCACCCCAATCCGCATCAGTATAAGAAGATAGAGTTAAGATGGATGATTTATACAAATGTAATCCAAACTGAATAGTACCATGGATGTACCGCAGAATCCGTTTGAGAGCCCTCATATGTTCCTCTTTCGGATCTTGTATATGCAAACACACTTGCTGACTAGCATAGGAGATATCAGGTCTCGTGAAAGTGAGGTACTGCAAGACCCATACCAGGCTGCGGTAGTGTGTATGATCACTATATGAAGCCTATGCAGTATTACTCAATTTGGCTTTTGTATCCACTGGAGTATTTGATGGCTTGCAGGATGACATATCGCATTTTTCAAGTATCTTCTCAGTGTATTTCTTCTGACTTAGAAACAGACCACCTGCATATTGAGTGACAACAATGTCCAAAAAATAATTTAAAGGACACAAATCCTTCATCACAAATTCTGTTGCGAGAAGGGACATAATAGACTGGCGAAGGGCGGTAGATGATGCAGTGAGAATGTTGTCATCTACATATAGGAGGATATACGCCCAGTCACTGCCTTTCTTATAAATGAATAATGATTGATCGGACTTGCTGTGGGAGAAACCAAGAGTGGATACAAAACCTGTAAACTTGTTATACCAAGCCCGTAGAGCTTGTTTCAAATCATATATGGACTTTTTCAGCAGACATACATAATCTGAATGTGTAGAGTCTCGAAAACCCAGCAGCTAGTGCATGTAAACTGTTTCATGTATATGGCCATGCAAAATGCATTTTTGACATCTAACTAATGAATAGTCTATGATTTGGACAGTGCCAGGCTAAGAACCACCCGGATAGTTGCTGGCTTAACCACCGGACTAAATGTTTCTCCACAATCTACTCCAACCTGCTGAGATATGCCATCACCAACAAGACGAGTTTTGTATCTCGCAAAAGAGCCATCATAATTATTTTTGTGACAGAAAAACCACATAGACCTAATAATGTTCACAGTAGATGGACGGGGCACTAATTCCCACGTCTTATTTTCAATAAGAGCATTAATTTCGTCTAACATGACAGCTTTTCAATTCGGATCTGATAAGGCTGCTTTGATATTTTTTGGTATGGGTGATGGTTGAACCGAAGATAGTAAGTTAAACTAACATTTGGCTCGAAAAGTCCCGTGCATGGCACAGATTTCAATGGTCCGAGGTTGTACTGTCATCGGTTGGGTGGTAGGAATCTCAGGGTGTGGAGTGGAGTCCAAGTTTGAAGGTGTGGGGGAGTGATTCATCAATGGGTTATTGGGTTGGAGTAATGGACTGGCTCAGTTTATTGGTGAGGGAGCAGTAGGTTCCCCCACATGGGCCTGGTTGTTACGGGGATTCAATTGGGCCGAGAATATTGGTCCAGTCCCGTGAAGTGGTGGGGCGGGGTTAATTAGGTTATTGGGTTATGGCGGGTCAACTAGTGGTTGATTATTGAGATGGTGGTGTAAAATAGGATGTATTCCGTTGTCTAGAAAATCATATGAAGGTGAGGATGTAACATGAGACTTAGCAAACGGGAATGTAGACTCATCAAAAACTACGTGACGAGAGATAATAACTTTCCCCGTCGTCATATCAAAACATTTATATCTCCTATGATTTAATGGATATATCAAAAACACGCAAGGAGTCGACCTAGCCTGCAACTTGTGAATGGAAGTAGAAGGAAACAAAGGATAACACAAACATCCAAACACCCGTAAATGTGTAAAAGATGGAAGACGGTGATACAACATTTGTGTAGGGGACACATTGGAGAGCAGTTTACTAGGAATAATATTTAAAAGATAGGTTGCCATTTGAAGTGCATGGTGCCAAAAAATCGGTGGTGTGGAATAATACACAAGGATGGTACAAATCATATTATTAATTGTTCGAATTTTTCTTTCGGCTTTCCCATTTTGTGGTGATGTATGTGGACACGAAATACAAAAAGACATCCCATTTTGGTGACAAAAATCTTTAAAATAGGTATTTATGAAACCCCCCCCCCCCATTGTCACACTGAAAACATTTAATGGATTTGCCAAATTAAATTTTGATAAAAACACTAAATTATTTTAAAATGGTATAGGTTTGTGATTTATGTCCTAAGGAAAAGGTCCACAAAAAATTCGAATAATCATATAGAATTAGCAGATAGTACTTATGACCTGTAGAACTCAAAACAGGTGATGTCCACAAATCACAATGCAAAATATCAAATGACATAAAAGTATAAGAAGTAGAGGATGCAAAAGGGAGCTTAACATGTTTACCAATCACACAAGATTGGCAAACAGAAGATTCCAAAGTTCAGTTACAAGCAAACAAATTATTCTTCCTAAGAGAATTAAAAACTGGTGCTCCTGGGTGATCCAACCGATTGTGCCATATAATAGGAGAAATGGCAGTAAAGGTGGATGGTTTGGTTATGCGGTTGTTGGAAACAAAGGTGATGGGATACATGTCCCCTGTGCTATTACATCTCATGAGTGACATTTCCGTCTGAAAATCCTTCACAGAAAAGGCAAACGGATCAAAATTCACAGAAACATTGTTGTCAATTGTAAAACGTCTAACATATATCAAGTTCTTAATTAATTTTGGTGCATGTCGGACATTTTTCAAGTATGTTACTTGACCAATACCACAAATTAGAATTTCCTGACCACTGCCGACAATAATATTTATATTATTGCTCATATTGAAATAAGATGAGAGATGACCTTGAGATGTCGTCATGTGTGATGTAGCCCATGTATCCATGCACCATGACTCGTCTGGAATATTTAGATTCATGTTGTTCATGGATTGTTCAATGTCAGTAGGCGCATAGCCTACCGAAGATGGTGCCTGAGCCGCAAACACATGTTGGGGATGAGACCCTAGAATTTCGGGTTGGCGAATTAAAGGTGGAGGCCTGGCCCACGAAGAAGTAGGGTACGGACATGGCGGGGCAGCCCACTGTGGAGCCCAGGCCCATGGTAGGTACTAGCCCCACTAATTACCGTCGTTGATGCCTGGACGCCACTGCCCGGACTGCCCGCTGCCGCCGACGGGTTGTCCACCGCCACGGCCTCGTCCCTTTCCACTATTATTTTTCGCTTTGTTATTGTTATGGTTTGAACCCTGTTTTGGCATTATTTTGACAATTATTATTGCCCCCCGAACCAGAAATTTGGCGCTCCGAATCAGTGGATGCTCCAGAAGATGCATGTTTTGCCTTCCTTGTTTCCTCGAGAATTAACCTCGAACGGGCCTCATAGAAAGAAGGCAATGGATTACTTTGTTGAATGAACGTAGCAACCCCATCATATTGTTCATTCAATCCAGCAATCAACTGAAGGACTAACCTTTGATTTATCATGGGCGAACCAACGTTGGTCAATTGGTCTGCAAACATCTTTAATTCTTGACAATAGGCTAAGATGTTGGAAAAGTCATCCAATTTAACATTCGTAAATTGGTGTTCAAGATAAACGACCCTAGAAATTTTGTTATATTGAAAAATGTTTTGCAACCGTTCCCATGTCTGTTGAGCCGTAGAATTGGATTCCAAGATGGTATGGAGAAGATCATTTGAAATTGTGCCATAAATCCATTGAAGGACTATAACATCTAACCGAGACCATAATTTCTTGTCCACCGTAGTGGTATCCGATGGTGGCTCGGACGGAAGAATATGGTCAATCACCTCATAAGCATGGCAGTGAATTTTGAATAGTTCTGCCCATGAGGTATATTGCCTTTTCTCCATTTTAAGAGTTATGGAGATAAAGTTCTTAGCATTATTAACGGCAAGAGCAGGATGAAAGGTTTGTTTTTCGGTCATAGGTTCCACTTAGAATCAAAGGAAGAGGAGAAGGAAGTGGTATTTTGATGGAAGTGGATAGAAGAAACCTCAATTTTGGGGAAGTCTAGCCGGGGGGTAGGGGTAGGGGTTGTAGTAATCGGCTAGGGTTTAGTGGAGTGTTTAGGTTTTGAGGAAGTATTTAGGTTTAGGGTTTAGGAGTACTAAACCTAGTAGGTGACCTAAAACAATAGGAAAGAGAGGGAGAAATCGGCTAAGGAAAAAAAGAAGAGGAGTTTAGGGCAAAGGATCTTTGGCTATTGATACCATGTAGGAGAATTAATCCCTTGAGTATTTCATTCCAATGATAGTCAATATATATAATATTACAATGTAGTACTAATCTAAGTTTACCTAAAATATAATATGCTAATCTATCTAATTGATGAAAAATTGATTTACAATGATAATTACAAGATTACATCTTAATTAGTAGTGATTGGAAATAATTATGGAATTGTCCCATAATTATTCTTATAATATCGTTCTTCCAAATCCCGTCCCGTCCCATTCCATCCCATTCCACTGGCGAGCTTTAGATTTTTACAGATATACAGAATCAGAACCAAAGCTCGAGTGGACAATTTCCATTGAGAAAGAGAGGGAATGATGGAATTTTTGCTCACTGCCAAGTACAATTAATTAGGCGAAATTGTATGGTGGTTTCCTTGAGTGTTGTACTTATTTGCTGCCAAATGAATATGATGACTATTGATCACGCCTGTGAATTTCTTCTTACATATAAATTAAACACATCCTTTTATAGAATTTGGGAGTTAGCATCTGTCTACTTGCCTTATTGGTTGGTTACTTTCATCAAGGTACTAGCTGCTCATTATAATTCTGAATATAATATTTTATTTTATTTAGGAATTGTTTTATTTTTCCTTTTTAATCTTCAAAACATCTAAAAAAATTGTTTTTGGTAACTGTCCGAGCCAACTTAAGCTCATCCTGATTCACATGGTGTCTACTACTTTCAATCAGCACAATACCAAGTAATCTATTTTCAACCTTTCTTCTGATGCAAATTGACTGCTCTCAAAGAATTTTAAGTTATACATAGCAAAAATGTAAAATTGTTTTAGACAATCATTGTAACTTAACTTGTTATAATCAGTTATTTAACATTTGTGATGGAGCCATAATTTTTACCAAGGGAGTCAAACTATATAAAAGTAAGAGGATTCAACATATAACATATATATATATAAAAAGATTTTTTTACCAATATACATAGTGTAATTTTTTTTGTAAAGATACCCCTTGGATAAGTATGGCTCTGCCACTGGTTACCATTAGTGCTATAGCGTAAAGATTTGCCCGTAATTATCTAATAAGTGACATGATTGTGTAAGTATTTTTTATACCGTCAATACCTAAAACTTAATCTCTTGTGAATATGATTGAAAAGTGAACTAGTAAATATGGTATGTCTTAGAATTAAATTAATTCTTGTTTGATCAACCTAAAACAATACAATTTGATTGAAAATAACCAGACGTCATGAAGGGTATACTAAAAGATATACAAAAATTCTACCTTTTTCCTAATTGTTCACATTTGTGCTTTGTTTTGCAAATCCACAACATATACGAAAATTGGTAGTTAGCCAATTGACTTTAAAAACTTCTAATCTGATTGAATATAATATGATCTTTATGCTACTACACAGGTTCAGTTAAATCCAAGACAACGTTAAAGTGGGGACTTCTGTCATAAATCAGCAGGTTTCATCTTAATTCTTTGCAGCTCAAGTTATATGCTATGTTGCTCGCACTCTCCAGAAGTGTTGCCGCACCGTCTGATCCTCCACAAATGCACTACTTTTGGAGGATTCGACACACACACCTCATAACATTTTTGAAGAGTCTGATCATCATAGGTAATAGTATGTTTTTAAGGTTACATGTTGAAACAAAAAATCTATCAGTTTTTTACTGAGGTAACACAGGAAGGATTTTTCACATTCTTGCGTGCACTGTTTGATGGGGTACTAGGTCTAGGATTTCAGGATGTTGCTGCAGGACGAGTAACGCCAGTATGGTAAAATATATCCGTTCATAAATTACTTACTTTTCGCAAAATTTCTACTGCTTGTTTATGTTTAGAAACTGGAATTTATATATTTTTGTTCAGATCATGTGGACTTATCTAAGCACCAAAATCACAGGTACAATATGTTGCTTCAGCGAATCGTTACCCAGCCAATGTTCTCGCTCTGGCTAAACCGTGATCCTAAATCTTGGCTCGGGGGGGGGGGGGGGGGGGAATTCTTTTTGGAGGTTTGGATTGCACTCATTTCAGGGGCCAGCATACTTAAGTCCCAGTGGCTCAAAATGGTTACTGGGAGGTAAATAAATTTTATTCGTGTTGTTTAGAATTTTTTCTTATTGTTTATTTAATCACAAGAACACACTGAGTTTGTTACATATTTCAGATTGAAATAGGGGATCTTCTTATCGGAACAATTCAACAGGTAATATTTTTACATACTTATGTTGAAGCGTGTGACCAGGGGCGGATCCAATGTATCTGAACCATTACTTTCAACGCGGAGCATAAACTCATTTGTAAAAAATTACTAAAATTGTAATAAATACTAGATATGAACCTATAACTTAGAAATATAATGCATTCAATGCTAAGAACCTTAAAGATTGAACTCATAAAATTTAAATATTGGATCCGCCTCTGCATATGGCCATCTCAACTAAAAGCTTAAAAACCTTCTGTTATTTCCCGTCACAGGTCTTTGCAAAGGTGGTTGTCCAGCGATTGTGGATACAGGAACGCCTTTTCTTGCTAGTCCGACTGTATGTGTCTCGAAAATTGTTCATTTTTCTTCTTATTCGTGACGTTTTTCTCTTTTCTCATACTTCTATATGTATTTACTCAATTTCAGACTATTTTGACTCAAATAAATCAAGCTATTGGAGCAAGGATTTGTTAGTATGGAATGTAAAACTGTTTTCTCGAATTATGGGAATTTGATTTGGGAAAATTTAGTATCAAGGGTAAGCTCTTTTTCTAATTCCCGTTGTTTTTGCTCTTTCATCGATTCTAAATGGTCTTCTCCTAGCCTATGTTGCTCGGATCCTTCAAAAATGCCACCAAGTGTGTCGGATCTCATTTTTGGAGGATTCGGCACTGGTGCAGACACATTTTTGAAGGATCCGAGCAACATATTCCTGGTTCAACCTCCCTAATGTTTGTATGCATATATTTTAAGTATCTAATGCTTTACGCTTTGTCCTGTAGTTACAACCTGAAAGAATTTGCTGAAGGAATTTGTTGGGTATAAAGCACATAAGTAAGGCATAGCGGAAGTTTAAAAGTTTTGTTTCTTACTTACCCCAACAATATTTTCTGGTATGGTTATACAACAATGAAACTTGTAACATAAAACATGTACTTACAAGTTCTAATAATCTGGAATCTTTATCAAATGTGAGGTGCAAACGCGACTGTCCTTCCAATTGCAAGCTCCAAGCTTCAATGCATTTCTCATTCGGAAAGCTAGAAAATCCGGCAGAGGTTTGAGAGTATTTGATTCTAAGTATCTAAGGCTTAGAATGTTTTTCAGAAAATGGTGTGTTGAATAATGAGGTGAATGCCTCTATTTAAAGTTGAAAAATAGGTCAAAAACGGATTATGGTTTGACCTTGGGCCTGCCCCAAAAATCGAGGCAGAGGCGTCGCGACCCTAGGCATCGCGGCGCTTTGCATGAGCCTGCACTGCGCCGCGGCCCTAGGGTATGGGCGTCGCGGCGCTCGACTTTATTTTTTCGTGCATTCTTAATTAAATCCAAAATTCAATTTTGACTTAATTAAAATAATCATTATTCATTTAAATGTCTTGATTCCAAATCGAACATTTTAATTACTCTCTCAATACATTCTTAGATCGAAACAGACAATCGACATAGTGTGACCCTACATGCCTTCTCATATCGACATTAATCAAATTAAGGTCTACACGGAACCCCTAGACGGCGTCGGAAAAGAACTCAATATATAAAGTACGTTTACACGAATCCAGTAAACTTAACCTTTATGTGGTAAGATAAAATCATTTCATTCACGACACACCCGATCAAGCTTAGGATTTGTCAAGTGTCTATCCAAATGGCTTAATCATTGTATCTCATCTATATTAGTTGACAACTAGACCATACTCTAAATATGTCTATTGCGTTGGCCAACGACTTAGTCAACCTAATATCACTGAGAATCCGAGTGTTCTCTCGAATATACATCCGAGGAATGAATCCTAATCTTGGCTCAACTACCACCTTCAATCCACATCGCAATGTACCCAATACAATCTGTATCTCAACCTATAAGACATTTGAGCTTATGACATGATCAAAGTATATTACTTTGTAGACAAGACGCGTATTGACCTCAAGGCTAAGGACTTCTATCTCCCACATGCTGATCATACTTTAGACAAGTATAACAAACAATATATCAGCAGAGTATACCAATACTTCCAAAGTATCCATGTGTCCATCACGAGTAACCATTACTCGTAGCAGGTGAGACATACTACATCCTCTAAGGATGTGATGCATACCACATGTCGACTTATCACATATCATCGATATCCCATTCTCGATGATCATTAGTCAAGGCTATTTTAAGAGTTACGCTCTATCATTAATATCTCACTCTATTAATGACAACGCAAGCTCAAGGGATGCACATTAATGAAAAATTACAAACAATCAAATAATAATTCAATAATTGCAAATGCCAAAATATTAATCTCCATTAATAATAATATGAATGTGTATAAAGTACATTTGTCCTAATACAGATTGTCTGTAGTACATAAATATACTTTCATTTTCCACAGAATTGGCATATGTAGACATATCGGCTCGTTTGATGTGAGGTTAGAATTTCGAATTCCTCTCCTGATTCCCCTCAAGTGATGTCAGATTAGAGCGTTGAACCGAGACTTTTATTGTAAACGTACGCAGCCACGAGCAGCAAAAGGTAGTTCGAAGTTCAAAATTGGAGAAGCTACCGAATGATGAGAGCGCTTTATGTTCTTTCTGTGAGATGACAGTTTTCTGGATGCAAGTAGAACTCAGAAAAGAGAGAACAAAGGAAAAAGTATTTGAATATGTTAATCAAGTAAATCCTTAATTTGCTGAAAAAGGGGAAAAACATTTGAATATGTTTCTCGGATCCTCAAAAAATGGCGTTGTACCTGTGTCGGATCCTAAAAAAATGAGAATATTTAGAGGATCAGACACGCACCCAACTACATTTTTAAAGGATCCAAGTTACATGAATCCATTTATGTTTCTTCGAACTCTTTTTGATAAGTGAATTTACCTTAATATACTCGTTAAACAGTCAAATTAAGTCACATAAAATGAGATGCGGAGAGTAAGAGATATATATACTTGCGTTAGTTGCGTCTAATGCCTCTTATTTTGTGTTGAAGCTGTGTGAAAAACTTCCAGATCCTCGAGGAAAAACGTTTATCAACTGTGATGTGTTTTCACTGCCACATATCTCAATTACCATTGGGAATAAATCTTTCCCCCTTTCTCCCGATCAAGTAAGTTGTTATCAAATCGTCTCGTTTATTTGCAATATAGACCAGATTATGCAGCTGCTGCTGTCACAGAGAATTTTTCTGTAGGTTTATACAAGGTTTGTTAGTTGTGCACTTTCGAGATGCCACTTTGTTTATCAGAAAATAATATTCAATTCCAATTGAGTTGGGGCGTGAGGGACCATCCAACAAAAACCTCGTCTTTACATTTTCGCAGATAAGTTCTCCCTCAGTGCTCTATTATTCAGAAGAAATACCGATTTATGAGATCTCAACTAACTAAACGAACTATTTGTGGGGTCTAGGCATTGTTTTTTTCATCGAGCTTAACGTGCTATTATATGTTGCATACTAGAAGCACATTTACTCTTAGGAGTCTGTTCTCTCCGTCTTTCTCGGATTAACTCTCTGCCCGAATTTTGGTAATAGTATGTTATCAGAGTCGAAGACAACAATGGTGCTCACTGTCTTAGTGGATTTACAGCTTGGGATGTGCATCCACGATGTCCCCTCTGGTAAAAACAAAATTGTTTGGCACGAGTTAATCTGCATATTTGTCATATCACTTGCACGCGATATTACGAGAAATGATTTTTGAATTCTTGATTGCAGGGTTCTTGGAGATGTATTCTTGAGAGCATACCACACTGTTTTTTACTTTGGTAATCTACAAATTGGATTTGCAGAAAGTGCTTAGAGCAAACTTCAAAGGTTATGAATATCATAAATTTGTTTGTTTTTAAAAGATTGGCAATTTGGAAGCACAAACTCTAAGGCATTTGTGATATATAGAGAATGATGTATAAAGAGATTGTATATAAAGTTGCTTATTATGAATATATTTGAAGCACGAGCTTTCTGCCTTCTTTCATGTTGGGCTGTTTCCGAGAGCACTCGTGATATACACTATGTATATCACGGGTATATATCTTGTTTAACACACTCCCGCAGTTATAGCGGGCGGTCTTCGAACGCTGAAACTGTCCCTAAAATCTTCAAAAAGGTTGCTCGGGGTCAGGTACGCGTCTGTCATGTCCCGTCAAGATATCAAATTGCAGACATCTTAACAAAGGGTCTTCCCTCGGTCTTTTTTGAAGATTTTAGGGACAGTCTCAGCGTTCGAAGACCGCAGCTATGACTGCGGGTGTGTGTTAAACAAGGTATATACCCGTGATATACATAGTGTATATCACGGGTGCTCTCGGAAACAGCCCAACACGAAAGAAAGCAGAAAGCCCATCTCGGGTTGGCCCATCACGGGTTGTGTATATTGGTTATGTATATTGTTGTAATATTGTAGTGTAAATGTTACCTTAATTAGTCTTGTACACTTACCATAATTGTATAGTTAGAATTATGATAGAATAAAGTTTTAGGAGTAGAATAGGAATAAGATTCTCCTATTATGAAAATATGTAACTTGTATATATAGCCTTTCAATTAATGAAAATAATCAAGAGATTGTTTCTTTCACTCATGATGCAATTTGTAATAAAAAGATTACTCTTATTTATATAAAAAAACAGAAGAATTATAGTACGTATGTATTATGGAAATAATTCCAAAAGTCTACCTTTTACTTTGAGGAGACTACCATGGTGTCTCCTTAAACTTTTACGCATACTTAATATCCCCTCTTCTTAACGAGGAGTTGTTCGGTTGATATACTAATTATCCAGAGATTATGATGCATGGATTTTTTATATGGTGATTAACAGAGCCGTCACTGGGCGGTCGAGGAGGTGCCGCCGCACAGGGCCCCCCGGTCGGTGGGGCATCCGCCCCAGAATTTTTATTTTTCTTTTTCTTTTATTGATTTCAAATATTAAGATATGTATTAAAAATGCCTTCAGTCTTATCAGTGAGAGGTGTAGCTTAGCGGTTGAGGGCTCCCTTCAAAAGTCCTTCCTTAGTGAGAGAGGTCAGGTGTTCAAATCCAATAAGCAGCGAAAGACTTTTTTTTTTAAACACAAAATCAGATTTAGCCCCAAGTCCCAACCAGTCGGCCCAAGTCCCAAATAGTGTTTACTATACATTTATATTTGATGTTTTGATCAATAATTTTTTTTAATATTGATTAATTAGTTAATTTTAATTTTTCATGTGAATAAAAAATGACATTTTTTTGTTTCTCGCACCGGGCCCTTAAAAGTATAGGAACGACTATGGTGATTAATACCCCATATGTTCCACTTTATGAGAGACAATTCAAAGTCGAGTCATACTATCTAATTTTCTGTGTGAATTCACACATCGAATCTTTAATTTTAAAAAATAAAATTTACACATTTATAAGTCACTCTCCAAATACTCGTAATATGCCCCGACCAACCTTTCTATACTTGGATGCCTAATCAAATATATGTTGTCCTTCAAGGTATACACACACATATAAAAGAGTTCTAAGGTTACCGGATCCGGCAATTCCCTGCCTTCCACATAGGTCTACCTTACTACTTTAGATCTTATGATGTTTTAGTTACTCCTAAGGATGTTCAATGTGACGGGATATCCCGTCCCATCCCGTTCCATCCCATCTCATCGTGTAAGCTTAGTGGGATGAGGTGGGACTAGTATCTCATCCCGGTCTCCCCTATCCCTTTAAGTTTGTCCTCCGTTCGGTCTCCCTTCTCGTGCCACTTAAATTAGAATCATATTTGTATGTTTTGAATTTGTAATACTATAAATTTAAATTTGAAGTTTACTTTAAATTTGTGTCCACTTGCTAAACTTAGGTAGTTTTGTATTACACTATCATCTTTTTATAAATTTTAGTGCTTAAATTTTTGAAGTAGTACAAATTAAAATTAAAATAAAAATCCACTGAGACCCCCATCACATCCCTCAAGCTTAGTAGGAAGAGACGAGCCTAGCGTGTTGTCCCTCCTATCCCGTCTCACTAGCGTCTCGGTCCCCCTATACCGTTAGGTCCATGTCCTGTTCCCTCTTACGAAAATCATTCCGTACCCGTCCCGTCCCCTCAGACAACCTTAGACTTTCTTAGACTTAGAGAGTGTTTGGATTGACTTTTTAAAAGTGACTTATAAGCTACTCCCTCTGTTTAAAAAATATTGTTTTATTTTTCCTTTAGTTCATTTAAAAAATAATGTTTTTTTTTTTGCAACAATTTCATTCTAACATTTCACATGACATATTTAAGACCACAAGATTAAATGTCATTTTTATACATTCAACACATCTTTAATTTAAGACCATAAGATTGAAAAATCTTCTCTACTTTCTTAAATTTTGTACCAAGTCAAAATCAGACAATCTTTTTAAAACAGATGGAGTAAAAGTTAAAAGTCATAAGTTGATCCTACCCAACTTTTGACTTATTTTTATACCTTTTCAGCTTAAAAATAAATATTTAAAAACACTTTTTATCTCCCTCAAATACATCAAAAAATAAAAAAGAATTTAAAAGCTAAAAATAATTAAAAAATCAATCCAAACACCCTCGTAGTCTGCCATCCACGTTTCCAGATAACTCTCCCGCCCAATACCCAAAACATGTAGAGCCCACTGCCAAGTCGGCAATCCTCGTGCCCATCACTTCCACCAATCAGAACACACCATTTCCTCCTATATATATATTATAAATTCCGTACTCTCTTCCTCATCTATGCTCCACTAATCTACACAAAAATCGAAAGGTTAGGTTTAGGGTTTTCTGTATTTAATCGAAAAATTAAAATGAGTTCAGGTGGAGGATCCGGCAAGGGCGGCGGCGGCGGCGGTAGAGGTAAACCAAAGGCATCCAAATCGGTGTCTAGGTCATCAAAAGCGGGGCTCCAATTCCCTGTTGGTAGGATCGCTCGTTTCCTTAAAAATGGAAAGTATGCTGAACGTGTTGGTGCTGGTGCACCTGTTTATTTATCTGCTGTCCTTGAATACCTCGCCGCCGAGGTAATTTTATACTCCCTCTGTCACAATTTATATGACACTTTTCTTTTTAGTATGTTTAAAAAGAATGACCCAGTATAATCCACAAAGTGAGGTCTGGAGAATGTATGCCAACCTTACCTCGCTGTTTCCGATATATCATTGGCTCAAAAGAAACCTAATCAATGTAAGGTTGCATGAAAAATAAGACAACATAGGAAAATCAAGTTACAAAACAAATGTTACAATCATAGTTATACACATAATGATCAACGCAATAACAAAATAATACAACTAAAATGAATGACACATTTTCTTATTTAGCAACAATTTAACTTTAATGATCTATAAACACACAAATATTTTGACTTATTTAGATCATAATATTCTAAAGTCTTCTTTTATTTCTTAAACTATTCAGATTTACTTCAATTTATGTGATTTTAATCGATTTGAGTTCTAATTTACTCCAATTTGGTCGATTGAATCCAAATTTACTCCAATTTATGTGCTTTTGATCGACTGAGTTCTAATTTACTCCAATTTATGTGATTTTAATGGATTGAGTTCGAAATTACTCCAATTAATGTGATTTTGATTGACTGAGTTCAAATTTACTCCAATTTATGCGATTTTAATCGATTGAATTCAAATTTACTCCAATTTATGTGATTTTAATCAACTGAGTTCAAATTTATGTGATTTTAATTGACTGAGTTCTAATTTACTCCAATTTATGTGATTTTTACTTGATTTGGCCGATTGAGTTCAAATTTAGTTGATATATGTGATTTCTTATGCGAGTTGGTTGATTGAGTTCAAAATTAAGTTGAATTTATGTGATTTGTTTTACTTGATTTGGTTGATTGAATTCAATTAAAAAATGGAAAGTATGCTAAATGTGTTGGTACCGGTGCACCGGTTTATCTATCTGCTGTCCTTGAATACCTCACCGCTGAGGTAATTTTCAAATTTACTCTAATTTACCTCGCCGCTGAGTTAATTATTGTGAGTTTTTTACTTGATTTGGTCGATTGAATTCAAATTTACTTCAATTTGTGTAGATTTTTTCCTTGAAAATGGAAAATATGCTGAACGTGCTGGTTGTTAGAAATGAAAACTCTCGCAAATAACTTTTATTCAAACTCAAACAAATATTACAAGATCACTCTCACTCAACAACAAGATACTACAACTCACTCTTATAAGATTTTGCTTCTTCACTCACTTAGAAGCTCTTAATTTTTCTTGATACCTAAACTAAAATGGGGAGGAGTATTTATACTACTTAAGAACAATCCTACACCACATAAATAAACTAATAAAAAATTACAATAAACATACACCTCATTCTTCTCCATCATTCTAACAATATTTTAAATTAACAAATGGTTCACATGCATAATTACCACACCCTAGAAGATTCTAGGTAGAAGGCTTGTAGTTTTGGATGTTGATTATGGACTTGGACTCCAATTTGATTGGGTTTGGGCTCCCATAATGGATCAAGATTATGATCCAACACTGGTGCACTGGTTTATCTATATGCTGTCCTTGAATACCTAGCAGCTGAGGTAATTTTGTGAATTTTTTTGCTTGATTTGGTCTATTGAATTCAAATTTACTCCAATTTATGTGATTGTTTTATTTGATTTTGTCGGTTTATCTATCTGCTGTGGTTGAATACCTCGTTGCTGAGGTAATTTTTACTTGAGTTGGTAGATTGAGTTCAAATTTAACTCAAATCTATGTGATTTGTTTTACTTGATTTGGCCGATTGAATTCAAATTTAACTCAAATCTATGTGATTTGTTTTACTTGATTTGGCCGATTGAATTCAAATTTACTTGATTGAATTCAAATATACTCTAATTTATGTGATTTTATGCTTGAGCTGGTCAATTGAGTTCAAATTTACTCCAAGTTATGTGATTGTATGCTTGAGTTGGTCGATTAAGTTCAAACTTACTCCAATTTATGTGATTTTAAGTTGATTTTGGTTGATTGAGTTCAAATTTACTCCAGTTTTGTGTGATTTTTACTTGATTTGGTTGATTGAATTCAAATGTTCTACAATGTATGTGATTTTTTACTTGATTTTGGTCGATTGAGTTCAAATTTACTCCAATTTATGTGATTTTTACTTGATTTTGGTTGATTGAATTCAATTTTTCTTCAATTTATGCGATTTCTGCTTGATTTGGTCGATTGAATTCAAATTTACTCCAATTTATTTGACATAAACTGGAGCGGTTGCAGTGATTAATTTGGTTTCATTTGACTTCTGAATTCATTTATTAGTCAGTTTTATGTTTTGATATTTAAAATGGTATTGTGTGATCGATTCAAGTTTATAGTTGGATAAAACATTTTGATAATATATTATGACAAACATTTGATGAGCTTATAAAGATGTTTGTTTGATTTGGCTGATTGCATTTAAACTTAAATGATTTGGTTCATCTGACTTGTGAATTAATCTATTTGTCAGTTTAGAGCTTTGCTATTTATTTATGCTATGGAGATTTTGTTTGCTCTTTATCTGTTGTAAGTGAGGTGTATGAGATTTGTTAACGAGTTACAGCTAGTATCTATGATTAATTCATGTTATTGACTAGATAAAGATATTTGGTAATGGATTGTGACAAGCATTTGATGAATAACTGGAGACTGATGCTGGAGTTGGATATTTTGATGTGATAAAATTCTACAATCTTAAGAGTCTAAATTATTATAATTGTTTGATGTAGGTGTTGGAGTTGGCTGGGAATGCAGCAAGGGATAACAAGAAGAATCGTATAGTGCCGAGGCATATTCAGTTGGCTGTGAGGAATGATGAGGAGCTGAGCAAACTTTTAGGTCATGTTACTATTGCTAATGGAGGTGTCCTGCCCAATATTCACCAGAATCTATTGCCTAAAAAGGCTGGCTCAGGCAAGGGCGACATCGGCTCTGCATCTCAAGAGTTTTAGAATCAATCAACTTCTAGTTTGAAAATGATTGGAAGTAAAACGCTTCATAGCTATGTAATATAGAAATGGCTTTTGTTTTGATAATTTTGAATTCAATGGCGCTGTCAACTTGCAGTTTTGACATACAACTCGGAAAGTTTTTGTCATGTGAATCGAATTAGATCAATTTGGCTGTCAACATGCAATCTGATTACAACTCAGATTTTTTTGTGAATGGAATTGGATCAATTGGTCTGAAACAGATTCGTAGTTCTATCTTGAGACTTGCATTTAGAGATGGCAGTGGATTCTGGATCCGATCCGGATCCGGTGGATCCAGATCCGTTTTATAGGATATGGATCTTCAAAATTTGGACCCGATGGATCCGGATTGGACCTGAATCCATTTCTGATGGATCCGGATTTGGATCTTGTATTTGAGATCCGGATCCGGTCCAGATCTGATCCGTGGATTCATTTTTTATTAAATACATTATACATCCATAACCTAGTGTTCTTTGCGAGTTCCTTTAGTTTTCTCGGCCAGGCCCAAGTCCATAAGGATTGAAGCCCAGCCCATTTGCGTGTCTTTAAGCCAACGAATGAGGTCAAAGAGCTCATTTTGTTTAACATCCTGTAAGACTCAAACCCTAGTCGTTGTCGTGGCTTGATCTGCGTAGCCCATCTGTGTGATTGTCTATGTGACTTTCTGCCATAAAGGATCGAAGCCCAGCATATCTGCGTGACTTTCTGCCATATATTAAACGGTGAGTTCGATTTTTATTTTTTATTTACAATTCGTCTGTTTTGGCCTGATCAGAAAACTGATAGTGTTCTTTTCGAGTCTTCAAGTTGATGTGTTGAAAATGTCAATGATATAGTGCATGCAAGCAATGATCTAGTTATTCTTTAAACTCCATCAATCGAAGTTGAAATTTTGCTTTCAGTATTTCTTGCTAATTTGGTAAAATATGTGAATTTTACTTTTTGTGTTGGACAACAAAAGCTCTGCATCTTTTCTGAAATGGTTAGCAAGGTGATTAACAAAATAAGGGGTTGACACCTTAAATTCTTATCATCAGGAGAAAAAGTCGTGCTTATTAGACATGTTCTACTGGCTCTGAATATCCATACCTTGGCAACAGTACACCTTCTGAAGGACACTCTCGAGATCATAGAAAGATACATTGATAGATTTTCTTAGTCTGGCCTTAACACGAAAGATAAACATCATTGGGTATCATGGAAGAATCTATGTTTCCTGAAGAAGGTCGATCAATATTTAGAAGGCTTAAAGACACTTGCAAAGCTTTCACAGTGAAATAATGGTGGAATTTTAGGACCATAAACTCTTTATGGTCCACGTTCATGAAAACTAAATATTTCAAGGATAGTAATCCTACTGGCACATTATGAGAAAATGGTTAATCCCATAGTTGAAAAGCTATGTGTGCTATAAGAGACAATGTTGAGCAGAATATTTTATGAAAAATTGAAAGAGGAAATATCAGTTTTTGGTATGATAAATGGTCTCCTAATGGTCCATTATACAATGAAATGGATGATGATCTAACTCTCACTGATGCAATGTTGAAAAATGTGCTAAAAATGGCCAATGAGATTGGTCAGTGTTGCAAATTCATCTCCATGATGATGAGAAAAATATTTTACAATCTCTTCCTATTAAAATCATCCATGATAAAGATGATTGTCCTATTTAAACGATTACTACTTCTGCCAACTTCATTGTCTCTAATGCTTGGAGTCTTCTAAGACAAAAAAGAGGGCCGACACAGTTTGATAAGAGACTTTGGCATAAGAATGTCCCTTATAAAATGTCATTCATGACATGAAGAGTGATTCATGACGAAATCCCTATTAATGAAAAGATCACCAGGTTTGGCATTAATGTTTCCATCATATGTTGTATAGGAGCTGGTATGACTCATCTTTTTGAAACAACTTCTCACCTTTTTACTCAGGTAAGTATGCTCAAGAAGTCTGGAGTTATTTTGTTGGAAGTCTGGGTATCAACTATAAGGATATTAACATAAGGTCCTTTATTCTTAGCTGCTAGAATCATCAGGGATTAAATCTCGTTGCTGCTTACGGATATATAAAATCTTCACTCCAATCATTATTTGGGAGCTTTGGGGATCAAGATGTAGCTCTAAATACGATACAGAGAAGTCATCGATCCAAATATTCAAAGCTATCATCTCATTCAATATCATACAACTCTTATGCATACATTTTAAGAAGGTGAAAATTGAAAGCAGTTGAGAAGATGTTCGCAGACTATATGAAGCCTCTCTTCAGGAATTCACTTCTACTATAGTACTTTAGATCAAACCACCTATCTTTTTTGTGAAGCTTAATAGTGATGGTTCTTGTTCTGGTGAAAACTGTGGAGGAGGGGGTGTGGTCAGAAATTATGAAGGCACTCATCATGCCATACTTCATTTCCCTAGGCCAGGGAACAAGCAATGAAGCTGATGCAAATGCTTTCTTATTTGGCCTCAATTGGTGTTAATCAGGACCGATTCTTCTTGTGTATAATTTTGTAAATAACAATTGGGATATTTCTTGGAGGATTAAAGAAACCATTAAGAAAATTAGCAGGATTGTAGCTAGACATGATATTATCACCAAACATTGTTTAGAGAAGCTAATCAAGTTGCGGATAGACTAGCTTCTCTAAGTCACAGTTAAGAGAACATATGTATATATAACACTTTTCCTGACCTACCTCGACAAGTTAGAGGGTTGATGAATGTGGATAGATGACAAATACGTTCATTCAAAGTCAAGAAAAAAAGACCAAGCTTGCTCACATATGGGCCTCGCCTCTCCTTGCAACTGCTTTATTGTCACATGTTGTCACTTTTTGTCTTAACCTTGGGCTCTTTAGCCGGGACAAATTATTTTTCTTCGCAAGTTCAAATCTTGTAGTAAAAGGTAAGGCTCGACCCCCTTTTACAAATTCTTTTTCACTGTGGCCATAAAATAATGACTCTGTTTGAAAGAAAAAAAAACCACCGTACCGATAACAAGGTTGTCGTTTTTCTACTTCCGATCCTCATGAAAAAAACCATCAACAATTATGTAGTACACGTTGGTGAACTTGATAAATTCCGATAGTGGAAAATGATTTGTCATTCTAGTTTCAGTTAGGCATATTATAGATGGCTTGTTACATTCAACTTAATGCAGAAATATCTCCTGAACACTGGGTAATTACAGCAGCGTTAGTTGCAAAGAAGGATCTTCATTGGGGTGTGAGATTGAATCCTTCATCTCCCTCCCAGGGCCAATGACATTTCGAGAGGGAGCTCAAGGATTCAAGCTAAAATCCCAATGAAGATTCTCCTATGGAACTACCGCGACTATTGGACTTCATTAACATTGTTGTCATGTTCGACATAAGTACTGATGGTTTTTCAGGAGTTACCCTGATATGTAAACACGACAAACTTGGTTGTTGATACGGTTATTGTTAGAATTACCGTAATTAGGTAATGTTTAGTCTCCTAGTTTAGACAATATTGTAATATAATTAATATTGTACATTTACCATAATTATTGTATTACCATATTGCCTAAACTAGGAGACTAAACATTACCTAATTCATTTACACTAATTACGGTAATTCTGACAGTTATCACTAACCAAATACATATCATCGTTCAGGTTATCCCCTCATCACCTCTTGTTCTTTATGGACTAAGTTTCGAGCTGGTCATTTTATTCAAAGTGCATCAAGGATAACACCAAACAAATGTTTAATATATTTTATAACATGTTAACAAAACTTACACACGATATAATACATCACAAAGGAGATGTTTACATAATTCACACTTGGAGAAGGGCACCTCCTTTAACATACTCAGTGAAAGCCAAAGCAACTAATCCCAACATAGCAAATCTTCCGTTCCAAATCTCAGCATCGGCTGTCATAATCCCATTAGACTTTTTCTCAGGACTAACGCCTTGAAATAGAGGAATGATAGAAGCTAATGTTAGCACAGCACTTGTCCCCAAGAACCAAGAGAAACCGCCACTCGACAGCTGCGCGAATATGTCGCTGCCGTTGGCGAACTCAGCGCCAATGGCAGCGACAAATCCAATCATTGCCAGCCTACCGTTGATACGCTCTGGTGCTGGACCACTGAAGGCAAACACGTCCCCAAACTTGGTGCTGGGCTGTTCATAGAGGAAAAATATTAGAACTGTTGTCCAAATCCGAGATTTCAGATTAAGAATAGAGGAATTTTATGCCATCAACTTTAGATAATAAATGATAGAAATGTTAATTACATGAAATTACCATCATAATGAAAAGAATTTAGGTTAGTATACTAACAAAACCAAGATTTTTGGAATCTTGGCCGTTCACCAAATAATAGCCCGAGAAATGTATATTTTTTGTTTGTACAAAATATAAACATATCATATACAACCTAATGTATTTTTGGATAGGGTATGTAATTATTTTTTGACTGCCCGACCAAGTATGTAACTTTCCCAAGTTTTTTTTCATCTTATAATATCAGTTAATTTTAACCATGATATCTAGTTAATTATTGGCACTATATCTACCAAATTATCATACAAATTTACCACCAATTATCTTAAAAGCTATTTCTAAAACGTTAGTTAGTTCCAAAAACAATGCCAACACAAAATGATACTTACATATTTTTAAAAATAATTTAACTTTTTAAGTTCTCATATTACTCCTAAATAATTAGTAATCAGAGCACGAGTATAATTTTAGTATCAAATGTGTAACTTCCTAAGATTTTTTATAGTATCAGTAAACGTTAACCATGATAGCTAGTTAATTCTATTGATAGAATTATCAAGTTATCGTACAAATTTACCACCAATTATCTTAAACGCGATTTATAAAACATTAGTTCAGTCCAAAAACAATGCCAACAACAACAAAAAAATACTTTTATATTTTTAAAAATAGTTTAATTTCTCATTTTACTCTTAAATAATTTATAATTACAACGAGTATAATTTTGGTAAATATGTCAGTATTTCAGATATTTTTTCCAAAAACGTTAGAAGATACCTTAGCAACAGGAGGAGGTGTTGCTACTGTATCATTCAAAGTGCTTGGTGTTTGGTCCTTCTCACCATCCTGCAAAATATAGAAAAAAAAATGTCAAGATATTTCGTTAATTTCAAAGTAGCTAGAACATATGTAAAAATTTATATAAAATCAGGTCATTAATTCTAAACAAATCTCTTGTTAAACAATAACGAATTGACGCAATCAAGTCATTTATATTATTTCAACATTCAAAATCACATATTTTAAGAAAAAATATCAATAAATATTCTTTGGCTGACCTGCTAGGTGCAAAAGTATACTAATTATGTATGTAACTTAAACTCTAACTATAAATAAAATTATTTATAATGTCAATATATATAATGTATTTACCTCGGACATACACTTAACACGGAGACCAGAATTCCTTTGTGTTTGTGGAGTATAACAGCAAGGAACCAACTGATTCTTTTTAGAGAAATTTGAAACTGGACTTCCCAATATCATAGACTGCATGCCACCACAAGTTGCCATTTATCTGTTAACAAATTAACACTAAAAAAGTATTGCAATTTATTGTTGAAGTTTGATGGGCTATTTTATAGGTGCATGGGCAATAGGCATGGAAAAAAGGGGTGGATATTTTTGGGTCTACGCAAGTGTATTCTGGGCCTCAAAAAAGTAACTAATTCACGTGGACTAATTTGGCTGGTTTTGTGACTTAGCAGGGTGATGTGGCTTGCTTATTTACCACAATATCTAGAATCTACTAGTGGAATGTGGAATTCTGATATAAAATTTAATTTTTAATCTTATATTATTTAATCGTTCGGATTCTCAACGTATCTACAAGCCATAAATGTAGCAGTTCATGTTCTTGTATTTTCAATTATAAGATCCATATTTGAAGTTTCAATTCAAGATCAAGAAATTGACAACTTGTTATTGTAATCTTTGTTGTTTATTCTTTCGATCACTGTAATAGTTATTTACTATTCTCGTACGTATTTTACATATCCAATAAGTAGTACATCCAAACACTTTAAGAAAATTGCAGCAAATTAAATATAAATATTTCCTTCATTATTTTGCCACCTTATATAACTAAAACCGAAGCTCGTAAGAAAATAAGAAAAACCTTTACCACTCCGAGAGTAAATTCAAAGTTCTACTACTTCGGGGGTAAGGTTCGAAATTTTAAGACTACCATTATTCGGAAAACATGCAATCATTAGTTCATTCATTCATGTTGTAAGCGTTACATAAAATGTTGTCATTGTGAGCAATAATAAAACTCTAGCATACAACAAAAACTTCTTGTTATCTCCACCAAATGATGTTAAATATCCTTCCTTACAAGGAATTTTCAATTCTGGTGACTGAATTGTAACATTATGATCATGTCTAGTTGAATTCATAACTGGAATATCATCCATGTTTGGTGGCAATGGCAACACCAAGTCCTTTGGCACAGATGGCAGTGGTGATGGTGGTGGCTCTGTTGGTAACTTTGGAGGCCAAAAAACTGGAATTGGTCTACTTGGTGGTGGTTTCATTTCTTGTATATAGGAGGAACCATTGCTTCAAGTGCTACAAAAAATAGTTAAAAAAAAGAAGAAATTAACCCCAAAACATGACACTTGTCACAAAAAGGTAGTCATCTGACAGTCTGACACTGCTTCGTCAAAAAATATATACTACAAAGTATATGTATAAACAGTAGTACTCCCGGTGTTTCAATTTGTGGCATATATAGTAATAGAATATTTTCGAATATTTTTTCATTAATTATATATCTCTTATTTTAAATAAAATTGTATTCATATTGTAATTAAGTCTCTTATTTTAAGTAGAATTATATTTTCTATTATAATTAAGTTCATTAGTTCGGTCTTCATGTTAAACTCACCTGCTTTATTTTGCTTTCTTCCCATATTTGCTTAGATAATGATCATGGATATTTGAGTCCTAATACGTAGAGATATTATGAGGAGTGTAGAGTCAATAAAGTTAAGTCCTATTTACCGAATCAATAAAGTTAAGTCCTAAAAGAAATGGTTTCAGGCCATCAAAAAATCCCAGGGGCTTGGGACTCTTTAATCGAAACTTCAAATTTGGCCATCATCATTCATCTATAGTATTTTTATTAGTTAGGAGTTATTTTCTTGAACAGAATGACTAAGAGCTGGTTTCTTAATTATTTTAGATCCTAGTATAATTAACCTAAGTTTGACTGGATAATCGTAGTTAGCGGATCTTAAAGGATGCCTAACCCCTTTCCTTTAGGATAATGAAGAATCCTTACCCAGAATCATTTAGTTAAGTAGATCATTAATTGGAGTTAATTTTAGGCAATTGCTTAGTCAAATAGATGTCTTAATTCATCTTAAAATAATTAGGTGGCGATTAAAATTATTTTGGGAATCACCAATATGTTATGCTCCGTTTTGACCTAGTTAAAACGGGGTATAACACTATAAATATTGTACATTATTGATGAATAGAATCAAGGAACATATTCCTTTATATAGTTTTAAAAAGGAAAGTAAGACTTTTGAAACTTGTGGTCTTAAACATGTCATAACATTTGTGTAGCAATAAAAAAATTGAAATTTGTTATCTTAAACAAGTTTTGAAAGTTTTATAGCCACAAAAACAAGGCAGAGCTAGGTAGGAGTAAGGGGGGTCAACTAAATCTTGTTTCGTCGAAAAAATCACACTGTCTAAATAGAGAAAAAGAGTTTTTTGGTTATGTATAAATTGTTGAATCCCCTTAATACAAAAAAATGTTTTAGTTAATGGCAAAGGGGGACTCAAAAATTACTTTAAAGTTTAATCAGGGGTTCAAATCCTCAGCATGAGATTGAACTATCTATTTGAATCTCTTTGTATAAATTTTTGGCTCCGCCATTGCTGATACAAATGTTATGACATGTCTAAAATCACAAGTTTCAAAATCTTGCTTTCTTTCTTACACTTCACTCCGAGTTAAACCACGTCACGTAAATTGGCACGAACGGAGTTATAATAAGCATATGATTCAAATAAGTTGGAATCAAGATTATCTTATTTACCTTGGCATTGTGTCAATGGAGGTATTGCAATGAAGCAATTAGACAAAGGCAGCACAAGTGAGGCTTTTGAAATAAGACTAGAAGAGCCTAATATTGCACACAAGCAATAATATCCTGCTTGAATAACTTGTTTGAGTGCATTGCAACAAGAATCAAAAGAAGTTGGAGTACTTTTGCCTTGATCCATGCATTTTTCCAAGTTTATCCCCTCAAAAGAACATTGTGGCAAATGACATGTTGCTAGTGGGAAAAATGTGAAAATAACAAGTAGAGATGCAAAAGCCCAAGTGAACTTGACAGTGTGCATTTTCATTAACTAGTTTTGAATCAGGATAATGAAGTTTTAAGAAAATAGTGTGTGAATTTATGGTTTGTAGTCATGAGTGTTTTTGCATGCTTGTGACCTACTCATATCATATATTTTGTGCTTTAAGAATTTTCTAGCTTGTCATGCTACAAATGTTGTAGATGAGCACAAGTATTTCACTTCTTGGTCATAATTCTTCCATTGGAAAACTTTCATATGGACTAATTGAAGTCAAACTCATTGAATTTTTAAATAGGGTACCCCATGGAATTTTTACACAAGAAACGCCAAATATTCACAGGAGTCCCTAGTATTAATACAACAAGAAATACATAATCTCTATATTACATCAAAGAATAGTGGAATAACAAAATAGTACAAATCACAAAATAAGTGACATAAACAACCCCAACAGATTCACTAATTCTAGTAATGTCTCTAGTCTTAAACTAATACAACATAAAAAGCAATTGCACCAAATGCAGCAAGGAGGGCCAATGGTGAAAAACCATAGCTAACCGAAGGTGCAGCTGATGGTGTAACAGGGTTTTGACGGCGGCCGGAGTTCGTCGCCGGTGGAGATGGTGGAGTTAAAGTAGGAATTGCATCAGCTTGTGGTGCCAGAGCTGGTGACATTGGCTGGAAACTAGTAGTACCTGTGCAAATTAAATTTATTACCAAGTTAAAATCGTAAAATTCATGTACTTTTAATCTATGTTGCTTGGATCCTCTCATTATGCCATTGCAGTCGTATCGAATCCTTTAAGAAGAATAACTTTTGAAGGATCCGATACATAACCGCCTTCATTATTAAAGGATCAGATCAACACAACTTTTAATCAGTTAGTAATTAGTATGGTCTTATGGGCAGAATTATATGAGTTTTAAGTAATATCAGAACTACATGTGCAAATTACATTAAAATCGTCTAATTCATAAAATTTTAATCTATGCTGCTCGGGACCTCTGAGAATGCCATCGCAGTTGCGCTGGATCCTTCAAAATTGAATAACTTTTGAAGGATCCGACGCATACTAGGCGACATTTAAGGATCCGAATAACTAGCTTTTAATCGGTTAGTTTGGAAAAATTCGTTATCAAGTTATAACTCATGAATTTTAAACTTATGTTGCTCGGATCCTCCAAAAACGTTATCGCATCTGTGTCAAATCCTCCAATACCGAATAACTTTTGAAGAATTCGATACATACACGACACACCAAGATCGAGCAACATAGCTTTTAAATGTTTTAATCTATGTTGCTCGATCCTCTCAGAATACCGTCACAACGTGTCAAATCTTCCATTAAGAATAACTTTTGAAGAATTTGATAAGTACCCGACGACATTTCTAAAGAGTCCGAGCACCATAGATTTTATAAGTTAATATGGACCACAAAATTATACTATTAAGTAATACCTTTAGGACTAGGAGAAGGATTAGGAGCTGATGTTGGTGAAGCACCTGGAGCCCCTGTTCCAGCAGGACCTATTTGACAAAAATATTAAACTCACATCATTTTATGACAATTCTAGATGATAAAATCCTTGAAACATGGACATTATTAAAAGACAGAAATATGTAACAATAATCTAGTATATATACCTGGAGCCGCTGCAGGTGGACTGGAGGCTGCAATCAAGAGAATCACTAATTGTGTTAGTAACCATATAAAAAGTTGTACCAATAAGAATGGAAATATATATATATATATATATAGACAGAAATATGTAACAATAGTCTAATATATATACCTGGAGCCGCTGCAGGTGGACTGGAGGCTGCAATCAAGAGAATCACTAATTATGTTAGTAACCATATAAAAAGTTTTACCAATAAGAATGGAAATATATATATATATATATATATATATAGACACCTGGTATTACAAAGACGAAATCACCTAAAATAGTTAGTAATGTATGACTATGATTCAAGAGACAGTAGTAGCCTAAAATAAAAAATAAAAAATAAAATTAATTACATATTTTGGGGAGAAAATATAATAATTTTTACCTTTTAAAGTGGGCACAGTTACAATAATTAGAGAATGAAATAATTTTTAAGAAATTTGTTTTTTACGTGGGTAATAGGTGACAGAAATATGTAACAATAGTCTAATATATATACCTGGAGCCGCTGCAGGTGGACTGGAGGCTGCAATCAAGAGAATCACTAATTGTGTTAGTAACCTATAAAAAGTTGTACCAATAAGAATGGAAATATATATATATATATATATATATATATATATATAAATAGATAGATAAATATAATATTCTTAAATTTTCTTATTTATGATAGAGGAATAAATGAGAGCCTTATCGCAATGGTAAAAGTGATTGTCGTATAACTAGAAGGTTACGGGCAGCAGAGCTAGTTTGGAGAAAGGGGTTCAATTAAATCCTTTGCTGAAAAATTATACTGTGACAATAATAGTTTTTTCTTTGTTATATATAAGTTGTTGCATCAACGAGGGAAAATTCTAGTAAAGTGGGAAAGAGGGTTTGAACATCCTGGTGTGGAACTTTTGAATCCTCTTATATAAATCCTGTCTCCCCGCTAATTACTGGCTTAAGCCGCGGAAATAGTCTCTCGCAGAAATGCAAAATAAACTGCATACAAAGACTCATTATAGTTCGACTCTTTCTGGAACTAGCGCATAGAGCAAGAGCATAATGCGCCGTCAAATTTTTACCTTTGCATTGGAGGGGAACACGAGCCATGTTACAAGCACGAGGAAGAGACATGGTTGTATTAGGATTAATAGGAATCTGAAAGGGAATGCCACTAGTGGCAATAACACAGAGACAATCAGTGCCATTTCCCATCATAGTTCTCAGTGCATTGCAGCAGCTTGCAGATGGGGCTGCAGTTCCATTATTGCCCAAGAAATTCAAGCAAGGAGTGAAACTTGTCAGCATCGTCGCCGTGCATGGCGATGTCACAAATTGGGCATTACTAGGCAGAGTTGCCAAGACTATAATGCAAGAAAGAAATAAAACATAGTGAAAAGAAAAAGCCATGGTAATAGAGAGTTTTATTTTTTGAGATATGTTTGTTATTTGAAATTTTGAATGGTTAAATGGGGAGAATTAAAGAGGGAATTTATAGAGAAAATGTATTACACCTATCAAAGAGGATGATAGTTGATGAATAAGCAGGTGAATGAAGTTCAACTACCTTAACAAACTTTTTTGTCAAATTCTCCAATAGTTTTGCTGACCTGCTGGCTTTGCTTGCCGTGGCCTAATTAATTGTTGTGCTGCTTTTGAAATAGGGTTGACAAAATTAGCAAGTGAAAACATAAGCATTCCAACTCGTTCAAGTTTTAACGGGTTGATGAACCTGTCTATTTATTAACTTAGTTTGTTTTGACTCGCTCAATTCAGCTTATTTAAAAGTTAGATTGATTTAGGTTAAATAGATAATTCAAATTGACTCATGAGAAATTTTATCAAAATATTTAAGAGAAGAACCTTTTCTTTTATTTGATATGTTATATACAATCATAAAAAAATAGTTTTATTTGATAATTAAATTAATTATAAGAAAACAAATAAATAAATTAAAATTTGGTATAGTTGGAACTCGAGTTCGATTATGACTCAATATTCAGCCCGTCTTGATCAATTCATCTCAGCCCGATAAAATTTTGGTTGAACTAAATATTTTTGGTTCCCATGTGAAAAATTTAGCTGAGACCACTCTCTCATGAATAATAGTCTATCATATGAATATTGTGTAGTTCAGATCAGTATATATTATATTGTTAATAACAATATATTTCACAAGAGTGGTGAGCTGTGAAATTATAATATTCGCCATATTTGTCGTCTGAGTTACGTGTCTCTGCAAGATAAATTTAAATTGCAAAAGATGTGAGCCATTCAACATTCTTGAAGTGGGAAAATAGAAAATATAAGACCAATAAAATAAGGTCATCCAGCATAAGTGTAATTGCATGTAGAAAACTTTGAAATAATAATGGCAGAATCGAAAAAATTGGAATCCGAAGCTACACATGTGCACTTTATTCCAATCATAAACTATACTTAAAGTCTTTAGCTTTGAACAGCTTTAAACCTTAGCTGTTCTCTTTTTACCAAAATAAACAAATTGTGGGGTACTCAGTTAGCATTAGTTGGCCACCTGCATAACTAACCATTATCCAACTCTACCTAATTCCTTTGTAAATTATGATAAAAAGGATTTACATTATGTACAATAACGAAATGACCTTTTCACATCATCGGTATAATTTAACATGTTATAGCAAGCTATTTATAGATTACCAATTAATACTATTAAACTATGTTGCTTCGGCCTTTTTAAACATGTTGCCGCACGTATCAGATTCTTAAAAATGTAATAATATTTTTGGAGGATCCACCACGCACTCTGTGACATTTTTTAAGAAGCCTAACAATATAGATGTTAAATAATGTTATCTATAATTATTTTTTAAGCGACTTGATAGTGTAAATAATTATTACACCTGCATATAGAACTAAAACTCACTAAGATTTCTTTCTCAGCACCAAACATTGACAACTAATTTTTCCTTTCTGTCATCAATTATAAGAGCATCTTATTTTGACTCTTCCCTCCCAATTATCTCCTATATAAATCAAACTAAGATATTTTCTTCTTCCAGCAACATAGTGTGATCAACTTTACTCCCAAACGGAAAATTTTTCTCTAAACCTCACTAAGATTTCTTTCTCAGCACCAAACACCAATTCAAATGGCGAATCTAAGGAACTCAACGGGTCTTGTTTTCATCGCGTTGGCAATGATCTGGTCTGGAGTTGCTGCTCAATTGAGCAGTGACTGCACGAACGTGTTGGTCAGCATGTCGCCTTGCCTGAATTACATCACGGGGAACTCTTCATCACCGTCCTCAGGGTGCTGCACGCAGCTCGGTACTGTGGTTAAGAACAACCCGGAATGTTTATGTCAGGTCCTTAACGGTGGTGGCTCCAACCTGGGACTCAACATTAACCAGACTCAAGCTTTGGCTCTTCCTACTGCTTGCAAAGTTCAGACTCCATCAATCAGCAAATGCAATAGTAAGAAAGACCATTCATTCTAAAATACTACCTCTGTTTCTTGTGCATCTTAGATTGACTGTGCATGAAGTTTAAGAATGTAAGTAGGTGTTCGTACATAGATTTGGTTGAGATTTGGAAAAAAAAGTTTTCGAAGTTGAAGTTGAAAAATGATATTTGAAAGTTAGAAGTTGTGTTTAGACATGCATTTGACTTGAAAAAAATTGAAATTTTGTGAGTGGAAAAAGATCTTTTACTTGAAAAACTGAATTTTTTGAAAACACATCTTCAAAATCTTAGTCAAATGTATAACCAAACAATGTTTTGACAAAAAAATTTAAAAAGAAGGAAAAAAATATTTGTCTAAAGGGCTCATGAATAAGACTTTTTAATCTTGTGATCTTAAAGGTATGTACAATATACCAAGAATATACTCTGAATTTTTGTTTTTTAAACGTCATTCGTTCCCATGAGGGAGTGCCATTAAGCGTAAAATGGAAATGTTGGAATAAAAACGTACTAATTATAGAAAGGAAGCATTTTTTTTGTAATAGACTAAGATCACATAAATTGAAACGGAGGGAGTATTAGATGTAAACTTTATGTCACTTGGGAAATTTAATTGTTCACTACTTACTTACTTACCTGTAACAGCAGGCTCCCCAACTAGCTCTCCTGCTGGAACACCGGATTCACCAAATACAAAAGCTTCAGGTACATTATAATCCTTTGAAATTAGTCATTTTTTTGTGAAGATCAAATTTGAGTTCTATGTTGCTCGGACTCTTCAAAAATGTTGTCGAGTGCATGTCGTATCCTCCAAAATTGGTACATTTTTGAGGATCCAACCCTGGTACAACAATATTTTTGGAAAATCCGAGGAGCATAGTCTGGATTAACTCGAAATAATGTAACTTACATACCATATCGCGTGACAGGAAGTGGATCTGTACCATCATCACAAGGTGGTTCCAATGATGCAAGTTTAACCAAGATGACCGGTCTTCGTTTCTTCTTCCTTCTTTTCATTAGTTCTTATGCTTCAACATTCACCATGGCTTAACTTGGGATTATCAGGCTTTGGACAGAGTGGTTATTGTATTTTTGTGTTCTTTAGTTCCTCTGCAAAATGTTGTCTTTGCAGATACATATATTCCATATTGTTTTGGAATGTATTAGCTGGTTGCAATTGCTAAACAGAAAATGATTTGATAACAAATAAAAAGACTCTCACTGTCCCATTTTATGTGACACATGTACTTTCTTTCAGTCTGTTAAAAAAATAACGACACCATTCTCATTTTGGGAATAACGTAACCTCAATTTTCAGTTCTACCTTTATTGACATGATCTATATAGCCACCTACGTGTATATGGCCTAATTTTACGCCACAAGTTTCAAAAATTTTTAAAAGATCAGCTAGCTCGACACTACTCTAATTAACAGGAGAATAATTCATAAGAATTCAAGTAACTTTGGCATCTAACGCTCGCTCCTTAACAAGTAACAACGTCAACAAAACTAGCAGCAACGTCATATGACAAAAAAGTGTGTGTGCGCGCGTGTGTGTTTTAATACCTAAGAGCATGACTAACACCGTGAAGGAAACACCAAAAAATATAGGACTATATCATCTCTTCTGGCAATCAATTGAAAAAGGAAAACAAAAATAGAAATGATGCTTCTTTCATCCCATATGACCATTTTCCAGATATTTTTCTGTCTGTTCTCTATCAGATGTCAAGCCCACACTCCATTTGTCTTACATGTTCATGATGCCTCGTATATAAAAAGAAATTGCGTGCCCTTAGTGCTTTGGTCTAGTGATAAGAACCGAGCCCGTGCGGATTAGGTGCACATAACAGGTTTGAAACCTACTGCAGGCAAAATCTTGGTATTTAAGTGAAGAAGGATCGAGGGGCGAGCGCATGATCCACTGAACTTGAACCATGCACCACTGAGTTTGGAACATCTACCAGCTTTTCTCTCTTTTTGTATGTAGATGACACACTTGTATGTGTAGCAGAGGATAGACAATTCAGGTATTTAAGACTGATACTGATTGTTCTTGAAGACATCTCCAGTTTATATGTTAATCTAGCCAAAATCAATCTTTTGCTAGTAAAGGATGCAGCATGATATCTGATTCAGTCATTTAGCAGCCACTTTGGCTTACAGTATTAGCTCTTTGCCAACCATTTACTTGGGATGCCATTACATGCTGATTATAAGTCTGTCAAGTTTTCAATAAGTCTGTCAAGTTTTCTGTTACAGAAAACTATCAACCTTACATCCTTAGACTACATGTATCACATTGAAGTCGCACCAGTTACTTCCCCTGTGGAGTTGGCGTGAATAGTCACTGTTGATATTGTCCAATTAAGCCCATCCTGCTCCAAGATTATATATAACTACAAATAACTGTTGGAAATTAGCCTTTGGAGGGAGTTGCGACCGACCAACTTTAACGGCTTAAACACTAGTGTTACGTATGTTGGAGAATCCGGTTCTTCACACATGCATGATCTACTAAGTACGTAGATAACCGTAGGGCCAAGAATCGTCAAATTTCATTGAGAAATGAAAGAGATATTGGTTCACGAAGTAAGGTGTTTGAAGCATGGAAAAGTGTGGTGTGTGATCAATTCTCCCTCATCGGTAGAGGAAGAAAGAATTGTTGTGTATATAAGACTCAAAATTGGTTTGGGGTTTGGGACCCCAAGGGGTATCCCATGTGTTTAAAGGAGGGAGGACCTAGATGTGCTTCGGTTCGAGGAAAGACCACACGCGCGCCGCCGCCGCCGCCCGCCCGTCCGGTTCCGAGTTCCGGGCTCACGGGCCTTCTGATATTATCTTTGCCAGAAGTACAGTTTGGTCCCTGAAGTTTCCAGAAAGTCAGAATTTGGACGGTCAAAGCAGAAACGCCACAGCACTCAATTCAGCCATTTATTTTGGCTGAATTACTCCTCCTATAATGGCCAATCCGTTGGTGTTCTTCACCATTTATTTTGGTGACATTACTACCTCTATAATGGCACTTATGGAGGCAGTTTTGCTGCTCCTCCCTCACCTATATAAACACCCCTTACACCATTGTTGAGACATACTTACAATACACGAAAATACACAAGCAAAACAGTTTCTTCCTACATCTTCCAAGCATCATTTCGTTACTCAATATTCTTCACGGTAGCATTTGAGTTTCCTTTGCTCAAGTGTTCCATTGCTGTTTTATCTTGGGAGACAAATTGTCCAGAACGTATAAAGGATACATACGGGGCAGCAATATTGTCTTAAGGACAGAGTGCCACACTCAACTCAGAAAAAACAGTTTTTCAGTTTTTCTTGTTCATCTTTGTAATTTTCAGTTTTCTAGTTGAATTGTAATTTTAATTCTTACATAAGCAGTTATTTGTAATTTCCGTTCCTGCAATCCTTTGTAATACCAACAATAACTTCCTCTGTGTGAACTTGCTCACATTGTCAAAATCCCAAATTCAAGTAAAAAAAAAAAGACAGTTGCAATTGTTGACAGCCAGTGTAAAGCTAACCAATTCATGATATATTTTCATAATACAAAGCCAAGGATAAAGACAAGGCGGATGCAACACTTGGACAAAGGATTCATTCATATAATTACATGTGAAAATACACCAAAATTACAACAAATATTATATCAGTACTCATAATATAAAGAGTATAAGAGTTCAATGCTAAAAAACTTATAAGTCGACCATCAAGTTTAAATCCTGAATACTCCAAAAAATGGCCACTACGATCAAAGAGAATCGGTTGCGAGAAAGCTGAATATCACAATATCTCTTGATTTCCCCTTCAACACCATGTACTTTCTCAGAATCCCCTCTTTAAAAAAACAAGCTTTTTTCCAGCACCCTTTGTGACCCTTGATTATCTACATCTACCAAAGCTTCAAGCCTTTCAAGATATGGAAACTCAGAAAATACAGCAGATGTTACCAATTTCACTACTCTGGTTACAATCCCTTTGCCCCAAAACTTGTGAGCAAGAACAAACCCTAGCTCTGCTCTGCAACTATGTAAACCTGTTGAAGAATAATTATTCAAAAGTTGTAGAAAATCAAATTTGTTTGGGATTCGATATTTGGTATTCATTTAATTCATGTCTAAATATAATTTATAGTTAAAGTTATATAGGAATAGATTTTCCAATTTCTAGTTAGAGTAGATTTCACATTATTATAAAATTTAATGGTAAAAAACACACATAAATTATCACTTTTTCGCGAGTTCCGCACCCCAACTATACGTTGTTCCTTTTCCTAGTTGAACTATCATCATCTATATATTAAAACACACACCAAAGTTGATTAGGGAACCTATCAGTTGTTCATTTTCCTACCTGGACTATCACCATCTATGCATTAAAACACACATCGAAGGTGATGAGGTGAACAATCAGTTGTTCCCATTTTCCTACATGAACTATCACCATTTATGTATTAAACACACCTCAAAGCCGATTAGGCCAACTATCAGTAGTTTCTTTTTCTACATGAACTATCACCATCTATGTGTATTAAAACACATATCGAACCTGAATAAGCCAACTAATTGTTCCATTTTTTTACTTGAATTATCACTTGATTAGGCCAACTATGAGTTATTCCATTATTCAACCTGATCTATCACCATCTATGTATTAAAAGAACCTCGAAGATGATTGGGCCAACTATCAGCCTCCTACCTAACCTATTTTGTCTTAAAACACACCTTGAAACTGATTAAGCCATCTATCAATTGCTTCTTTTTCCTACCTGAACTATCACATAGGTTCGTTTAATACATAGATGGTGATAGTTCAGGTAGGAAAAGGGAATAGCTGAAAGTTTGAGCGTAAATCTCACGAAAAAGTGACAGTTCAGTGTTTTTTTTTACCATTATCTCTAGAATGGTAAAAATGATAGTTCACAAATAGAGGTACTTCTTGTAACACCCCGTACTTTTGGGCGATGGTTTGAGCATATAGACATATGCAAATAAAGATCTTGGTATATAAAAGGATGCGGTCCCAAACTAATTTAGGACTTACCGAATGGAACAACAATAATCGGCTAATTAATGAATTTTAATAGGGCACAAGATTAAATGAAAATGTTACGTGTAGTATGTAGATGAATTACCTTGGTGACTAAGTTAGTATAACTAATTAGGTGATGTTTAAGGAAATATATGTGTCGTGGGTCCCACAAGGGAAAATACCATCTTTATAAGTAATTGTGAATATTGATAAATGTTTGGTAGTAGGGCTATCTACGTGGAGTAATTTTGATCACCTATAAAGGTGACTTAAGCAGCCAAGTGTTTAGCTAATGGGATGTTAGGGGCCACGTGTTTTTTGCATGATTAAAGTAGCCAAACAATGTTACACCTTGTTCCATAGTTGAATTTAGTGATTTAAGCAATACAGGGTTTCAACTGCCAATTGTAAGTTCTAATTTGCTTGAATCAAGCTGCTTTTCCTTGGAAACAGAAAGGAGTAAGATAAAAAGGGAACTGAATGTTTTTAAAGGTTTTTGGACTTTAAAAAGAGCTGCTATTGTGAGAGGAATCGAGTTTTCAAGCAAACGAATAAGGGTATAGTAAATTGTAGTGCGTGCAGAAAGTTTTGACTTGCAAGATTTACTAAAGAGTGAATTGGGCGCGTTGGTTGGGTTGTCAAGAGAATCGACACAGATATGTTAAGATAAATTAATTCTCTTTTTTGGCATGTTTCATTTAACGAAACGTAAACGTGATATTGTTCCATAAATTATTCTGCTCTTAGTAACCGAGGATGTTCCTGTTATTGATTCCTATGTTGACAGCATGTATAAATATGTTCCTAAATCCTTATTAAGATATGTGGGAAAGATGTTAATATTCCCAATATTAGTCAAATGTACAAGGATATTATGTCATTCGATAAGTTAAGAATATTTTATTGTCATTCATGCATTTGTATTATATTCATGTATTACCCTGAACCTAAATGTGTTATATACACTACTATATGATACACATTATATATATGTAGGGGATGGGAAACGGGAATGACGTTATATAAGCAACACCACCTGCAGCTGGTACATATATCACGAAAAAGGAAGATGCCCACAGAGGCCAATAGGATATGATGCCCACAGAGGCCGATATGATATGATGCCCACAGAGGCCGTTATGGGAAAGAAGATGCCCGATGAGGCCAATATATATATATATATGTGTGTGTGTGTGTGTGTGTGTGTGTGTGTGTGTGTGTGTGTGTGTGTGTGTGTGTGTGTATACCGCATTTGCATTGTGCATGACATTTAGGCATATTATGACCCTAAGAGGCATTCACTACTGGTCAGTTATTTCTATCGGCTGTTTCTGTTGGCTGTTGCTATCGGCTATTTCTGTTGGCTGTTGCTATCGGCTATCTTTGTCGACTGTTTCTGTTTCAGTTTATTTATGTATCTCTGTTATGCTATTTACATGACATGCCTGACATACTCGGTACATCAATCGTACTGACGTCCCTTTTATCGGGGGACTCTGCATTTCATGTCCGCAGGTTCACGTAGGCAAGGCGACGATCCGCATTAGTAGGTTGCTGACTCCGCGGATTTTGGGGCACTCCCCTTGTTTTAGAGTGTCGGTCTAATCCCTGTACGGTATTTTTGCATGTGTATATGGGTATGGCAGGGCCCTGTCCCGACCTTTTTGATATTGCGTACTCTTTCGAGGCTTGTAGGCAGATGTCCTGTGTGTAGCAGTCATGTATGACCTTGTCGACCTTGGTGTGTGTGTATATATATATATATATATATATATATATATATATTAAGTTGGGCTTTCTGGTTGAGATTTTACATAGTTCTTTTCTAGTTTATAATTTTTATATGTCAGCAGGGTGCTAGATGACGGCCCTTGTGGACGTTTTAATTATGGTTAGATGTTGACTATACGACTAGCGGTACCCGGCAGGTAAGGTCCGGGTGCCCGTCATGGCCCTCCGATTTGGGTCGTGACACTTCTACCTATTATCTTGTAGCAGAAAAGTAGAGACGAGAATTATAGACAAATTTCAAAAGATTTATGAGTAATATTACTCCCTCCGCCCGTTTTTACTTGTCTATGTTTGACTTGTCACACACTTAGGAGCAATAAATAAAATAATAATTTTACTATATTACCCCTAATTATTATAAATCATCTAAATTTAATTGAAAGCAACCAAACATATTCTAAAAGTTGTGCAACCACTAACAATTCTTTGAAATTTTCAACCCAATAATTAATAATAGGAGTAATATAGGTAGAAATGGTAAATTATCATTTAGATTTTCCAAACTGGACATCTATTTTAGTATACTAAACAAGTAAAAACGGAGGTTCTTCGAAACCTGAGTTGGGTGTAACAGAAATTGACCCGATATGGATGAGGAATATCATTATTGTTCAAGAATTGTAAAGCTTGGTCTTTGGAAGTGTTAGTATCCCAAGTGCAAAAACGGTTAACATTATCATCTGTTGGCCATGCCATGAAATCGTCAATATCTGAAATTTCAATTGGGCATACAGTGATATTATCAATGATTTCTTCATCCATTTATAGAGGGAACAGAAAAGTTGTTAGGCGGGTATTGAACAAGACATGATCAAATAGGAAAATGCATAAGTAGAGAAAAAAATGATCAAAATGGTCCTTCATATATTTATAAGTGATCAATTTGGTCTTAAGCCATATAAGTAAAGATAATCGCTATTTTTGCTGTCAAAAATAAGACTCCTGAGTCTTTCCATTCCGTTTTCATTGTTTGTTCTTCTCCTTGTACAGTGTGTGTATATACTCCTTCCGTCACAATTTATAAGTTTGATTGGACACGAAGTTTAAAAAATAAAGGTAGACTTTTTAATCTTGTTGTCTAAAACAAGTCAAAATATTTGTGTGGTTATAGATCATTTCGTTAAGCGTAAAAGATAAAGTTTAAAATTAAATTGTTATCGAATAAAGAAACGTGTCATTCTTTTTGAGACTGACAAAAAAAGAAAATGTGTCATATAAATTGGTACATAGAGAATATATATTAGTAATTTCAACACAAAAATTGTTTATCGGCATCTGAAATTTCAATTGGGCGTAGAGTGATATCCATGACTTCTCCATCCATTTCTATGGGTTTTAGTTCCATTTGGTCTGTAATGCATAAATATAGTGAAAATTGTTAAGAGTCTCGTATAAAAAATGAAATAAGAATTTGAACTCCTTATATGATCAAGAAATATTGGAATCTTTTTAGAGGAAACTTTTGTTTTCTTATTGCAATTTGGGGATTTTCAAAGTCTCGAAACTCGAATACACCATCATCCAATTGTACCACTAAGGACCTTTTGGGACTCGACGCTTTGGATTTGATCATGTTGAATTTTCTTGAATATCTTGTTACGTATTATTGATTAATTTGATATTAATCATATCCATCTATATATATATATATATTAAAAGTGAAAAATTCCTTATTGAAAATTGAATTACGGTAATATATTTCTAATGTCGATATACCATTATACCCTTAATCCATATAACCAAAACCTCTCTCCTAATTACGTTTCAAAATATAAAATTAATTACCTCTCATAATGATTAGTTTTGATGAACTTAACGTGCATGTGAGGTGTATCTTGTGATTCTACAATTAGAGTGAAACGGAAGATGAGTAATAAATACAATGATAGTGACCTAAACCATTTGTGTTGATGATAATTAATAATTGCAATCTTTTCAGATTCCAGTAAGAAGCTTAAGAGACTCCATTATAACTATCCTATATTTTTCTTTTCCTGAACTCCACGAATTACCACACCATTTTGAAAATCATTTGCTTAATTCTCATCTGGTTTGCAATTGCAAAACACTTTCTCTTTTCTGCATTTGCTTTGCTCTTATATATGAAATTTTCTTGAGTTGTGTTTACTAACTTATTCTTATTTATTATTTATATTTCAGATTTTATTTTGCAATTGTGCAGTTTTTACTTCTCAATCACATCATCAGGTGCATACTAGGTATGATGTTTACAGTACTCCTTTTCTTTAAAAAAAAATCATAGAAATATACTGAATTTGTAGGAAGACGGTGTTGAGAGAACAAACAAAGTCAAAGTTAGTTAAGAAGTTAGTTAGACTAGTGAACAAGTTGTGTAGTTAAGAAGTTAGTTGAAGTAGTTCGTAACTAACTAACTCTAAAGAGAATTCTTCAATCTTGTAAATGTATATATAGATCTAAGATATAATGATACAACATAATTCTAATGAAGAAAATCAGAGAATCATCTTTTTACAAGTTTACAATTCATTCTACTTTCTTCTTCAATTACCTTCTTCTTCTACATTGATATTTCTTCAACTTGCTCATGTGTGTAATGACTATTTCATCATGATATCAGAACATGATCCACTACTCAAGGATTGACTTTCTTCCGTAATAATCTTGAAGCAAATCTACTGATATTGGTTCAATTTCTCCTCTCAGTTCTTTCTATTTCTGCTTCTGCATTAATCTGATCTTCTGTTTCTTCTGATTTCTTGTTTTGTATTGTTTTGCATTGATATGACACTTCTCTTCTAGTTCTTGTTTCTGAAGTTGATTCTATTATGATATACCACATAACACATATATCTTGTTTACTTATGAAAACTGTATTAATCCTACAGTCTTACACACATTTCTTGAACATCTCATACACATTTATGTTCTACTATGGACACTGATACACATCTGGCTGAGGACAATAACAATCACAACATGAGACCAAATCCAAGAATTACAGCAACTATAGACCATAATCACCCATTGTTTCTTCAATCTCCAGATGTAAGTGGTGTATCCGTCATATCATTTCAATTACCTGATTCTAAAAATTATGCACTATGGAGTAAGTCTATGAGAATTACACTACTTGGTAGAAATAAACTTGTTAATGAAAAATGCAAGAAGGAAAACTATGAAGAAGAATGGTGGGATCAGTGGGATAGAGTAAATGTTGTGGTACAAGTTTGGTTAATGAACTAGTTTCAAGTGGCTTACTCAGTGGAGTATTGTATGATGACTCTGCTTATGAAGTATGAGAAGACTTAAGAGAAAGATTTGATAAAGTAGATGGATCAAGAACTTATGATCTTCATAGAGAAATAGACACATTAACCCAAGGAAGTTCAAGTGTGGATGAATATTTCTCTAAACTAAAGACTGTGGGTGGAATTTCAATCTTTAGTTCCACCTCCTAGTTGTGGATGCCCTAAGTCTAAAGAGTTTGTAGAATATCTTCAAAGACAAAAACGGTATCAATTTTTGATGGGGTTAAATGAGAACTACATGCAGGCAAGAAGCCAAATTCTGTTAATGTCTTCACTGTCCACTGTTAATAAGGCCTATTCTATGATAACCAGTGATGAAAATAAAAAATCTATCGCAGCCAAATCTGCTGGACTTCTAGGTGTTGGACCAAGTGGTGTTAGTCACAATGTTAGCCATGATCCTACTGCTATGTACTAAAGAATAAGTCTAAGTTCACAAAAATTCAAAAAGAACTTTAACCTTTTCTGTGAAGTATGTAAAATGAAAGGGCATACAAAAGAGTTCTATTATAAGATAGTTGGTTATCCTCCACATTTTAAATCCAAAAGAAAGGAACATGTTGCTCACAATGTCTATGCAGATGAAAATAATAACAGTCCTGGAAAATTATACAGAGTCAATGACATGAGTGACAAGTCCTCTGGTACTGGTATAACAAATTCAAGCAACTGGCAAGTGCAAGGAGCACCTGTGTTCTCTAAGGATCAATATGAACAAATTGTTCAATTACTAAATCACAACATGCAATCTAAACCTTCTCAAGAATTAATTGTTGCTCAGTCTTCTGCTAATGCAGTAGGTATGTACAATCATAAAGCCTTACTTATAGCATATAGTTAAACAATGGATTATAGATACTGGTGCCACTAACCATATGGTCTCTGATATAGAAATGCTAAATAAGGCTACTACAGTAACAAACACCTCCCAGTCTAAGAAAGTACACTTACCTCAATGGAGAAATGGTTAGTGTGATTCATATATAATCAAGTACTATATCTAACAGAATCACACTTAACAATGTGTTTTTTACCACAGTTCAAATTTAACTTAATGTATGTATCTCAACTCACTAAAGAATTACAGTGTGCAACCATTTTTCTACCCCGACTTCTGTCTATTTCTGAATCTTTACAATGGGAGAGTGAAAGAGATTGGTAGGCTACAATATGGCTTATACATGTTAGTAAACCAGACATCAACAAGATATTTTAATGAACAAGTCAAGATAAGACTAAATGTGAAAGAGAATAAGGAACCTGTTGCAATGTCAGATGAAGAAATAGAATCGTGGCACAGATTTGGACATACTTCTAGTATTGTTCTAAGTAAACTAATTAGAGTAAAATATGATGCTATAGCTAGTACTATAAACAGATAAACATGAGAGATTGAAAGATTCAAAGCTAGATCGGTTGCAAAAGGATACGGTCAAAGAGAAGGTATTGACTACCAAGAAACCTTCTCTCCAGTAGTAAAAATGGTTATTGTAAGGTCCATTCTATCAATAGCAGCATCCAGACACTGACACATACATCAAATAGATGTGTATAATGCTTTCTTACAAGGATATCTACATGATGAAATCTATATAGAACTACCACAAAGATTCATTAGTCAGGGGGACAGACAAGTATGCAGACTAATTAAATCTTTGTATGGACTTAAACAAGAACCAAGATAATAGAACTTTAAACTCACAGAGGCACTAATTCAGATGGAGTTTAAACAATCACAATATGATCATTCCTTATTTATAAGGAAAACAGAAAAATGAGTAACTTTGGTATTGGTTTATGTGGATGTTATGTTGATTACTGGAGATCACATGGAAAAAATAGATGAAACAAAACAAGCCTTACAACAAGTATTCAAAATAAAAGATCTGGGAGAGTTAAAGTATTTTCTGGGCATAGAATTTGCAAGATCAGAAAAAGAAATTCTAATGCACCAAATAAAGTATGCTCTAGAACTCATTTCTGAGCTTGGCCTGGCTGCTGCTAAGCCTATCAATACCCCTATTGACTACAACATGAAGTTAACTACCAAGGGATATGATGATCACATTAAAAAACAACAAGAAACGGGAAGAGAGAAGACAAAACAAGAAGATGAAGTATTGAAGGATATCAGTTCATACCAAAGACTAATGGGAAAACTACTCTATCTAATGGTTACAAGACCATATATAGCCTACAGTGTTCAGACACTTAGATGCTGCCATCAGAATAGTCAGATACATCAAAATTCAACCAGGACAAGGTATACAATTGTCCAGTAAAACTCAAGAAACAGTAATATCATACTGTGATACTGACTGGGCTGCCTGCACTCATACAAGAAAACCAGTCACTGAATACATTGTTAAATTTGGAGACTCACTTATATCATGGAAGTCAAAGAAACAATCTACAATATCAAGAAGCTCAGCTGAATCAGAATACAGAAGCTTAGCAGGAACAGTGGCTGAAGTAACTTGGATACTTGGCATACTAGAAGAAATTAGGATCAAAATTGACTTACCAGTGACAGTATACACTAACAACAAATCTGCAATACAAATTGCTGCAAATCCAGTATTTCATGAAAGGACTAAACATATAAAAATTGATCTACACTTCATAAGGGAAAAAATCCATAAAGGCATGATAAAGACAGTATATATAAACACTACAAACCAACCTGTTGATTTGTTTACAAAAGGGTTGAATAGAATTCAACATCAGTATTTGTGTTCCAAGCTTGGATTACTGAACATATTCCCAGTATCCAGCTTGAGGGGAGGCTGCTGAGAGAACAAACAAAGTCAAAGTTAGTTAAGAAGTTAGTTGTGTAGTTAAGAAGTTAGTTGAAGTAGTTAGTAACTAACTAACTCTAAAAAAAATTCTCCAATCTTGTAGATGTATATATAAACCTAAGATGTAATGATACAACATAATTCTAATGAAGAAAATCAAAGAATCATCTCTTTACAAGTTTACAATTCATTCTACTTTCTTCTTCAATTACCTTCTTCTTCTACATTGATATTTCTTCAACTTGCTCAGATGTGTAATGACTATTTCATCATACGGTAATATATGTATGGAAATTTTGAGAAGTAGAAAAAATATATACTTTAGATACAATACATAATTATTAGTCCTTTGAGAAATCATTTGGGTATTTTTTTTTGGATATTTACACCCAATATTTTAAAACAACTTTTACATATTTGAACGGTTTATATCAAGTTATCGATTTTGTCATATTTCGTAGTACGTTTATATTTAAACAATTCAACTAATATAAAGTATTCATAATCTTGAGATACTTGATAAGTGTTTATAATGTTATTACTTGTTACTCAAAAGTTAATTATCAGAATGTAAATTTCCTTGTATTGATGAATATGAAATTCCATGATGAGAAGGAAACATTTACCGCACCACTTGTATGCAAAAAGGAACTATGAATAGTAAAGTTCAATTTGAAGAAAAAAATGAAGTAGTTTTTATTAATTCATTTTTTAACTTATTTTCTTTTCCGTTCTACAAGGATGTTGTATTTTTTAGTCACAAACTATAGAATTTTTTCCGAGAAGTAATGAGGAAAAAGGACCTCTAAAATAAAAATAAGAAAATATTTATATGGTAAAATCTTGAGAAAATGAACATAAATCATGTTAATTTCATAAGTCTTGACCCAAGAAAGTGATAGATTTCTTGTGTTTTTTCACAAATAAACGTTGGGTGGACTAGACAAATTGGTCGATATTAATACTTACGTGACTATTTCATACTAATACTTTTTTTTTCCCGACCCATATGAGTATTCTTTCTGTATCTGTTATAATTTGTTTAGCATGATTCTTTTAAAATTCAATTTGTACTATTTATTTTCATGTCTTTTCTTTTGCCGAGTTATTTTCTGGTTATTAATTAAATTTAAACTCAAAAAGATGTTCTGTTTAATCTAATATAGTGTTAAACTTTTTATCAAGTACTAAAATATCAAACTATCAACATCTAACACATGAATATTGCGTTATGTTTTGTAATATGATCGAAGCGGTTTATCATTCATTAGTTTGGTTTGCATTTTCCTTTTTAAATTTCGTGTAACTCATCACATATGCTTATTTTAAAAATTATTTTCATAGTTTAAAGTAATTGTACTTATTCGAATGAGATACACGTGCAACACACATTTTCAGATACTAGTTATACTAAAAGTAAAAAGCTCCTATCTTTAAAATTGAATTACGATTTTGCCCCTATAGTATATTGAAATGTAATAAAACATCTAATTAATAGTAATATAATAATTATATGAAGATTGAATTACAAGTATATTAGAATATAAAATGCTTCACAACCTCAAAATTCAATGAATCCCAGCGTATTTTAATGCTTCCCCAAAACGTCTCTTACCATAATTATGTTTATTTATTTCACCTCTTAAATGATTCCTTCAGTAATAATAGAGAAGTTCCGTCCGCTTGGGCAGCTCAATTGGTTTCAAGGGGGATATTTGGAATAAGAGACCAAGGATCGAATCCCGTCAGCGGCAGTGTGGGGGTTTCTTCTTGAAATAAAGGAGGGCCCCTTGTGCTTGACGTGATCTGGTCTAACCTTTGAAATCAATTGAGTCACCATGATTTACCTCCTTCACAGACCTGTCGGATCGGGGTGTGGGGGCTCCTGGGGTGGGAGATTCCACCTTTTGGAATAAGAGAAGTTCTAACAGATGTTGAACAGGGCATCACATATCTCATTTAAAGTTAACATTTAATACTGCTTTTAAATTGCTCTTATTGTTAAACTTTTGAGGCGTCACCATTGAATACTATTTCGGTTATTCTAATTATTGGGAGAGTAACAGAAAAAACAAAGAACATTGAGAAGTTTTTTTCATAAATTATATATAATAATTTATGAATATTAAAAGGGGTATGTCATTTCCTGGAATCCTAAGACTTTTCATCTCCTAAGCTCAAAACTTTTGATTTTCTTTGTATTTATGACTTCTTCATCTCCACTATTAATTCAAAATATTCATAAATCAGTACACACTATTTACAAATTCAGTGCCATTCTTACCACTTTATCAAACTGCGTGTGAACAAACTTAAGAAAATACTGAAGCGAAACACATATATCTGGTTTATTTTTCAACAAAAATATCCAAGTCATTCTAGAGAAATCATCGACTATAATAATGAAGTATTTATTACCATCATGTGTAGCATATTTATAAGGACCTCATAGGTCTACATGAATCAAGTCAAAACAATTCACATTTTTTGCTTAGCTAAAGGACAGACCACACACTTATCAACTTCCTATCTAAACACTCACTTTATTTGTCCTTAACAACTTGTTCAACACAATAAAAGAAATATGTCCTAATCTCATATGCCACAACCTAATGTCTACATCATTATTCTCTTCACGAATTATTGACACAGCAAAGGAAACAGGTTTTCCAGATTCTGCAGTCAAATGTCTTAGTAGTAGGTATAACCCTCCTTCCTCCTTACCAATCTCCCTCACCTTGCCACTGTAGAGTTCCTAAAAAACACAGAAGTGAGGGAAGAATGTAACTGAACACCCTGATTTCTTGATAATCTTACTTACAGACATTAAGTTATATTTAAACTGTGGCACATGAAAAATATTAGTAATAATACTTCTAGCTGACACAGAACAGGAACTACTATGTGTAACCTGAGTAATACCTCCATTAGGTAATGAAACCTTTTTAGGATTATCAAGTTTAACAATTAAACCTTCAGACAACATATCAATCGTAGACACCGCGTGATTAGTAGCACCTGTGTCTATAATTCATATTTCACTATATTCAGTAACCAAAAGAGCCTTACCTGCAACATTTACAGAGTCAGTTTCAGGTCCAGAAGTAGATTCTTGTAGCATGTGAAGTATTTGATTGTATTGTTCTTTAGTAAAGGTGCATCTCTGCAGCTGTTTGGCAAAGTTATCACTGTTTGGCAAAGTTATCAAATACTTGATCACCATTTCTGGCAGCACATGCTTGTCCATTCATGCTTGTATTAGTTGCAGTTGACACATTAGTATTAGTGTCAGTTAAAGCTTGCAACTTGCTTTCCTTTGTCACTAGTGTTATACCATGTGAGCTGACCTTCACACACAACATTATAAGCTGCTCTATTAGGATTGTAAGGTGGTTTCTTCTTGGATTTGAAATCTGGAGGGTATCCAACCAATTTGTAATAAGTTTCTTTGGTATGTCCCTTGCATTTACAAAATTTACAGATGACATTAAAGTTTTTCTTGAAATTTTGAATTCCCAACAGCCTTAGAATACATGGCCGCAGACTCAAGATGTTCATTGGTAGATATTGAATTCATTCTAAGAACCCCACCATTCATTCCGGACCCTGAACCAACAGTTTTTATCCTTCATCTCCAACTATCATAGCATATGCCTGATTAATGTTTGAAAGTGGATTCATCATCAAGATATGACTTCTTGCTTGAAAATATAAAATGATAAGACTCATTAGAAACTGATACAACTTTTGTCTCTGAAGAAATAACACAAATTCTTTTAATTTCTCACATTTACAACCTGGTGAAGGCACCAAGGCTTCAAATTCAGCCCACATGTTCTTAAGCCTAGTAAAGTATACAACAACAGTAGAATTACCCTGGCTTAAAGTAGCTATTTTTTTGTGTAAGTTGAATGTTCTTGAACCATCAATTCTGTTGGATCTTTCTCTTAAATCTTCTCATAACCTCATAGGCATTTGATCCAAACACAACTCCACCTAGTAAAGACTGTGAAACTGAATTTATTAACCAAGAAAGGACTATCACATTAACCCTTTCCCACTAATACCACAATTCTTCACCAAAACTCTTATATATATATATATATATATAAATTATTTTTGAGGTGTCAAAAATATTTAAAATTGTAAATAAATCGGAAAAGATGGGACAAAATTGGGTGTCAACAAGTATATATTCAGACACCTCCGAGGAGCCCTCGATATGAGACTGTTTTATTCAAATGAATCCAACTCACAACTAATTGGTTATGCAGATGCAGGATATTTGTTTGACCAATATAAAGGTCGTTCTCAGACAGGTTATGTATTTACAAGTGGAGGTACAGCCATATCATGACGTTCAACCAAACAAACTATGTTCGCTACTTCTTCAAATCATGCAGAGATAATAGCCATTTATGAAGCAAGTCGAGAATGTGTTTGGTTGAGATCAATAACTCAACACATCTAGAAGACATGTGGTCTTACTTCTGAAGCGGATATTCCAACAACATTGTACGAAGACAACGCTGCATGCGTAGCTTAACAAAAAGGAGGATACATTAAAAGAGACAGAACAAAACACATTTTACCAACAAAAGTTTTTACTCATGATCTACAAAAGAAGGGTGAAATAGATGTTCAACAAGTTCGGTCAAGTGATAATTTAGCAGATATGTTCACTAAGCATTGACACCTTCAACATTTGAGAAGCTGATATACAGGATTGGAATGCGCTGTCTCTGAGACATTAAGCGATGATTTAATCAGGGGGAGTAAAATACACGTTGCACTCTTTTTTCCTTAACCAAGGTTTTGTCCCATTGAATTTTTCTAGTAAGGTTTTTAATGAGACAGCTAGAAATGCGTATTACCAGATATGTGTACTCTTTTTCCTTCACTAGGATTTTTTCCCATTGGGTTTTTTCTAGTAAGGTTTTAACGAGACATATTATCTATTAAAGGACATCCAAGGGGGAGTGTTGTAATATATATATATATATATATATATATATATATATATATATATATATATATATATATATATATATATGTGTGTGTGTGTGTGTGTGTGCGCGTGTGTGTTCATATTGCCTTAGTTGTACTCATGTGCTAAATGAGGATGATACTATACATTTGGTAGGCTTGGTACTATACATTTGGTAGGCTTGGTACTATACATTTGATATACATGATACTCTACATTTGATAGTCATCAAGAGGTTTACCATCTCTATAAATAGATGGCTAAATCCTCATTTATAAAATACACTAACAATAAGTGGAATTCAATATCTTCCTCCTCTCTATCAAGTTAGTGGTTTACCTCCATTATTTATTTGTAATTATATAGTTTGATAATAACATTAGTCTAGTTTTCTGAATCCAGACCTTTATTCACGAAGGACAACAAACTTTGACCAGGGCCTCATTAATTCTTCAAGTTCACATGGAGAAGGCTATTAAGACAGTCTACATCCCAATCACATTGCTTGACCAATACGACATGAATTTTGTGCTAAAAAATGTATTGTTTTTTGGGTTGTGACATTTAGTCAAGTGGACAGTTATTTAGTTGTAATAAGTCTACCAATTAGAATTGCCAATAATTCCCCTTGACTAAATGTCATGGCAAATCAATCATGCTGATGAAATAATCCGTGTTTGAGTGAAAGAAATACCTAACCAACTAACTCTCTCTCACATCACACAAACAAAATCTAAAATAAAGCAAAAAAGTCATTTAATAATACTACTAGCAAATTTGACAGTGTATTTATGAATATTTTTAGTATTAAAGATAAATAATACTAATATTTAAATGTTGATAGGAGCAAGAGATATAAAATCATAGGTGTTAAAGATACTTTACAGATAAAAGTACGACAATTTGAATATGCTACTCAAATAACACGACAATTTCTTTGATGGTACCAATTCTGAATTGTTTCTTCTACAATATGGTTCCTGTCGGTACAAAAAATGGAACAAGTTTGGTACTATATTGTTTTGTATATATACACCATTATTGATATCTGGGGTAACACTACAAGGCCAGAAAAAAAGATAGTTAAGTATGGATGTGATGTTGACCTAATAAAAATATTAGTGCAATAAAATGTAAAAAAGGGTAGTTCGGTGCTCCCGCTATGCACGTGGTCCGGTGAAGGGTCAGACCATAATGATCAATTGTACGCAGCCTTATATCACATTTTTGTAAGAGATTATTTTTACGGCTTGAACACACGTACACAAAAATCTAAATGGTCAAACACATGCATGGAATCAGGATAACAAAACTAATAAATCCAAACCGGAAAACGCCAAGTCAAGCTAAATAAAATTTATGTCAACCGAAAGTAACTGTCTTTCAAGCCAAAAGGAGAAACTACCAATAAAGTAACAACTAACAAGACAAAGGGAAATGACAAAAGCAATTAAAAAATCCTACTATCAATAATTAAGTTTGTGATAAGAGATATATACGCGGTCAGATAATTAAGTTTTACACTATTGTTATAATTTAACCTGTTATAGTCATCAATAGATATAGGATTTAAGTTATACATTTAATAAAATTTAATAATTTTACCTCAAACTTTATATATGCATTAAAAATTCACTAAATAGGTAAAAAAAATGTTAAATTTAGAATCCAAGTATATACTATTATTTGAGGTCTCTGTCCTACAATTCATAACCCATAAAATTTAAATCTTGAATCTATATCTGGTTACAACATATTACTTACTACTATCATTTAATCTAGATTATCAATCTACGCTATTAATGAAGTTACCTTACAGTTATCTTTTAAGTTACATGATCATATTGTTGCCCAATATGTGCTCAAAATAATAGTTTGTTAGTAAAACAATGTTCAAACAATGAAAAAATATTTCAATAAAAAACCGAGAAAGAAGATGACAAAAGCAGTATCCGAGACCACATAATTCATTGTGTGTCCGTAAGAAATTTAATCTCCTCAAATATCCAAAGTTATGAATTAATTCCTCCCAGGATATAATGGATAAACCTGTCAAAGGAGTAGCGGTACCTCAAATGCCTATGACTTCACACGAACTCAAAGATGGCAACGAATCACATAAGACATTGACTCAGTTTTATGTTGTAAAAAATGATGCAGAATGCAGATGATTATGCATAATATTTTTAATGCAGAAAATTAGGCTAGTTCTCTGAATTTATAGCCAACAAAGGGTAGTGTGAACGTGTTCTATTTGGCCTTATCGAAAAAGTCACGACTCTTCATTTCTCATTCACACACACTTAGCTAGCTTCATTCATTAGCTAGCTTCAACAATCCCCCACATGAATGGAGAATGGTTATATGATGAAAAACATGCATGCATGACAAAAACTGTGTGATCCGTAAGGAAGAATTAATTGCATCTGGATAAGTAGGTTTCCCTTTGAACTTTCTGTAGTGAACATATGTCAGATATTCTCGATCAATCGGCAGATTTAATATCTTTAAACCGTCGATCTTTGGTGTATACCTAGATAACCACATGTCACACAATTAACCCTTTAACCTTCTTTGGTTCTCACTGTTGTGTTCGTTTCAGCCATGAACACCGCCTGGTTTCATGAGTCCATAGAGCATGGGCCTTTACTTAACATACTCCTTGAAGCGTCTTACACTTCACACTCACATAGGTGATTCCTAAATGTGTCATCCCGTAGATGCACTATTTGGTCATCCCTGCCAAACTTAGAAACCATTAAATCTTAAACTTTATTATCTCGTTAAAAAGCCTTAATGCTTTATCTTTGTTTTTGAACATTGTCTTCATCATGAGAATAGGTTGAGTTATTTGACAATGTTGAACTTTCATTCATAACTTTGTTGGATCTCTTTGAATCTAGCTCTTGAGATCTCCAGTCTACTAGGTAGAGTTACCACCATGATGACTTGTCCTAGGCCTTAAACCCATTCCCCTTGTGGATCCGACATGTTATCTATTGACTTTACATAGTCAATTATGATAACTCCACTAGAGAATAATTGTCGAACTATAATGTGTCTCCATCGTATGTGACGAGATTTACCGTTATACATAATGCTCTATGCCCTTTCTATTGCTGCTTAGCTATTGCAATGTATGCATATAGGTGTCACAAGTTTGGGCCAGAAATGAATATCTTCTAAGAAATTTCGGAGCCATTCAAATTCTTTATCAGCTTTGTCTAGAGCTATGAACTCAGACTCTATTATAGAGAGAGCAATACATGTTTTTTTTGGATGACTTTCGTGACACCGATCCTCCACCGATCGTGAATACATATCCACTTGTGAATTTGGATTATGTTGATCCGATGATCCAATTTACATCACTGTATCCTTCAATAACTGAGGGATATTTATTGTAATGCAAGGCAAAATTTTAGGTATGTTTTAAATATCCAAGAACTCGTTTCATTGCCATCCAATGTGTTTGATTGGGATTACTCGTGTACCGATTTAGTTTACTTATAACACAAGCTATATCTGATCGCGTACAATTCATGATGTACATTAAATTTTCCAATACCCTAGCATAGTTCAACTGACATTCACTTTCACATTTGTTCTTTGCAAGAGCAAGGTTTACGTCAATTGGAGTCATTGCATTTTTAAAATCAAAATACTTGAAATTCTCAAGAATCTTCCAATGTAATGACACTTAGATAATGCTAGACCTTTAGGAGTCTTATGGATCTTAATTCTTAAAATTAAGTCGGCAACTCCTAAGTCTTTCATATCAAATTTGCTAGCTAGCATACACTTAGTAGCATTTATGTCAGCAATGTCTTTACTCATTATCAATATATCATCAACATACAAACAAATAATGACTATATGATTTGGAGTGTTCTTAATGTAGACACATTTATCACATTCATTAATATTGATTCCATTGGCCAACAACGTTTGGTCAAACTTTGCATATCATTGTTTGGGTGCTTGTTTTAGTCCGTAGAGAGACTTAACAAGTCGACATACTTTCTGTTCTTTCCCAAAAATTACAAATCCTTCGGGTTGTTCCATGTACATTTCTTCATCTAAATCTCCATTTAAGAAAGTTGTCTTAACTTTCATTTGATGAATTTCAAAATCATACACATCGGCTAAAGTTATTAACACCCGAATGGATATTATTCTTGTTACCGATGAGTATGTGTCAAAATAATCAAGGCCTTCTTGTTGTCAGAATTCTTTGACAACAAGTCTTGCCTTATATTTGTCAATAGTACCATCATCTTTCATCTTCCTTTTGAATATCCATTTGGAACCTAAAGGTTTGTTCCCGGGTGGAAGATCAACCAACTCCCATGTATGGTTGTTTAATATGAATTTAATTTCACTATTGACTATCTCTTTTTAATATTGAGCTTTCGAAGAAGTCATAGCTTTTTAAAAATTTTGAGGCTCATTTTCCAACAAAAATGTCAGAAAAACTTATCCCAAGGATGTAGAAGTCCTTTGACATTTACTACGCCTTGGATTTTCGTTAGTTGGTGTATTTTTCTTTGATTCTTTCCGATGTCATTTACATCCTTCGCCAGATGAATCACATTTATTTTTATACGGATAAATAGTTTCAAAAAATTCTACATTATCTGGTTTTATTATCATAATGGTATGAATGTCATGATTTTTTTTATTTATACACCAAAAATTGATATGCTTTACTATTAGTGGCATATTCAATGAAAATACAAGTCTACGATTTTGGGTCCTATTTTTATCCTCTTGAGTTTAGGAACCTGCACCTTTGCTAAACACCCCCACACTTTAAGGTATTTCAAGTTGGGTTTTTTTCCTTTTCCTATTTCATATGGAACAAACTATGTTTTGCTATGGGGTACTCGGTTGAGTATTCGGTTAGTTGTAAGTAAAGCTTCTCCCCACAAGTTTTGCGGTAATCCAGAACTTATCAATAAGGCATTCATCATCTCTTTTAAAGTCTAATTCTTTCTTTCCGCAATCCCATTGAATTGTGGCGTGTATGGCGCAGCTGTTTGATGAATGATGCCATATTCTAAACACACTTCTTCGAAAGGAGATTCGTATTCACTGTCCATATCACTTCTTATCATTTTGATCTTCTTGTCGAGTTGCGTTTCAACCTCATTTTTGTATTGATTGAATGCATCTATTGCTTCATCTTTACTATTAAGTAAGTAAACATAGCAATAACGCGTACAATCATCACTAAAAGTTATGAAATACTTCTTTTCACTGCGAGATGGTATTGACTTCATATCACAAATGTCTGTATGAATTAAGTATAACGGATTAGTATTCCTTTTAACGGAGTTGTAAGAATGCCTAGAATTTAGACTCAACACAAATTTGACATTTTGATTTGTTGCATTCAAACTTAGATAATACTTCCAAGTTGATCATGTTTCACCAAGTTTTATAATTAACATGTCCCAAATATTCATGCCATAAAGAATCTGACTCAAGTAAAACAAAACTTCAACTTTATTAATATTGATAGCAATTACATTAAGTTTGAAAAGACCCTCTGTAAGGTAACCTTTTCCAACGTACATATCATTCTTACTTATAACAACTTTATCAGAAACATAAACATACTTAAAAGTTAAAATTGTTCTTCACTAGAAGTCCGTTAGAGACTAAGTTCTTCCTTATTTATGAAACATGAAGAACATTCTTCAAAGTCACTGTCTTACCCGAAGTCATTTTGAGAGTAATATTCCCAACGCCTTCAACCTTACCCGTTGCGTAATTTCTCATAAAGATCGTCTCTTCGGGCCCTGCGGAAGCATATGAGATAAGCATCTCTTTGTTTGAGCAGACGTGGCGGGTGGCGCCAGAATCAATCCACCAATATTTTGGATTTCCAATTAAATTACATTCTGAGAACATTGCACACAAAACCTCCTCTTCTTCATTCTTCTCAATCACTTTTGCTTGATTTTTCTTCTTTTGGTTCTTCGGGCCACGACAATCTGCAGATTTATGTCCGGTCTTGCCACAATTGTAGTAGTCTCTTTTGAACTTGTCTTCTTTAAACTTTTTTCTTCTTAGAATTATTCACCGGACCGGACGATTTTTTCCTTTTGTCAGACTTTGGTTGAGCAGTCTCAACAATATTTGCTCCTGATATTATTGAACTACTACGAACCTTCCTCATTGCAACTTTATTGTCTTACTCGATCTTTAGACAAATCACAAGATCTTCTGACTTCATTTTCTTGCGTTTGTGTTTCAAGTAGTTTTTGAAATCTCTCCACGAAGGAGGCAACTTCTCAATCATAGTAGCCACTTGAAACACCTCATTTATAATCATACCTCCTGCAAGGAGATCATGAAAATGATTTGAAGCTCTTGGACTTGGGTTCCGACAAATTTATTGTCCATAATTTTAGAGTCCAAAAATTTTGCAACTACAAATATCTTCAAACATGCGTCTTCAGTTTTATACTTCTTCTCAAGAGCATTCCATAATTCTTTTCAAATCTTTGCAAAACTGTAGATGTTGTACAAGTCATCCTCTAAACCATTAAGGATGTATCCCTTGCACAAAAAGTCTGAATGTTTCCAAGTCTCTATAATGATGAAGCGCTCATTGTCCGATACTCGTTCTTCAGGATCTGAAACATCTTCTCTTATGAACTTTTGCAAACCCAAGGTGGTCAAGTAGAAAAGCATCTTCGGTTGTCATACCTTAAAATTAATTCCAGAAAATTTTTCGGGTTTGTCTGTCGATTGCGGTGCCAGAGCCGAACGGCTAGAGAAGGAAACATTGCTTGTAGTGCCAACCGCGGGTGTTGGCGTGCTAGTTCCAATTACAGTGATATTCGCAGTTTGGTCTCCTGTTCGAAAATAATACAAACAGAATTAACCAAATCGATGAAGGTTTTATATGTTCAAATCGAATAAATTATTACAGAAACATATTTAATAAACCGGTGAAGTTATTATTACTTCAAACCGAATATTAACTTTGGAGTAGAAAATCCATTGATTTTAATCTCCAACACTGGGAGTAGAAAACTACGAAGGTCTTAATCTCCAAAAGGATAATTGATTATTTTTGAAAAATAATACTTTTTTGAAAGTATACCATGATATACATGGTATACACGACATATACAATGCCTTGTGTATACCGTGTATATCACAAAAACCCAAGACAAATTAGAGACCGTGATATACACGGTATACACAGTCGTGTATATCTATTTTTGGCAATATGTTATTTGTATTTAATTAGCATTGTACACTTACCATAATTGTAGAATTCTTGTACAAATAGAATAGGGTTTTGAAAGTAGAATATGAATAGGATTTTCCATATTATGGATATTGTAAATTGTATATATACTCATTCATTAATGAAAATAATGAAGGGAATTATTTTCCGTGTCCATTCTCGGAAACTGTGCAACATTACCTCATCTCTTGCTAAATTTTCAAAAATATTCAATGTGATAATGGCAAAGAATATGATAATGGGTTGTTTCGGGAATTTTGTGATGCTAATGACATAGTTTTTCGTTTCTCTTGTCCTCATACATCCTCACAAAATGGGAAAATCAAACGAAAAATTCGTACCATTAATAATATTGTCCGAACTTTATTGGCTCATGCTTCTGTACCTCCTTCTTTTTGGCATCATGCTCTACAAATGACTAATCACCTCCTTAACATACTTCCTACCAAAGGCTTAGATATGATTCTCCCCTTAAAATTCTCTATAATAAGAATCCTTCGTATTCACATCTTAGGGTCTTTGGGTGTTTATGTTATCCACTTTTTCCGTCACCTATAATTAACAAACTTCAAGCTCGTTCTACCACTTGTGTGTTTTTGGGTTATCCCTCTAATCATCGTGGTTACAAATATTTTGATTTATCGTCTAATAAAATCATCATTAGTCGTCATGTAATTTTTTATGAAACCCAATTTTCGTTTGCACAAGTCAGTAGTCTCGCGCCTGGTTTGTATAATTTTTTAGTTGACGAAGTCTCACCGTACATCATGCACCACTTTATGGGCCAATTCGGTGACTAGGAAACACCAGCAGGCCCACTGCCTGCTGGCCCACAAATACCCACTGTCCATCTCTTCCCCGTCCCAGGTCCAGCTATTGGGCCGATAGTCTAGCACACTATCGAGAGTGCTTCAGCCCCGGTTTTTGTTCCAGTACCTAGTCCGATTTCCAGTGTTGGGCCAGCAAGCCCACTGCCTGCTGGCCAGTCCATCACCCATTCGAATTTTTTCTAAAATCCACCAAATTCTCCCCCGAGTCATATACCTGCATTAAATGACCCGAATTGTAAATTGGCTATGAATGATGAATATACTGCTCTTATTGAAAATAAGACGTGGGAGTTGGTACTTCGTCCTTCTGATGTTAATATTATTCGGTCTATGTAGATTTTTACTCATAAAGATAATTATTATGGTTCTTTTATGAGACATAAGGCTCGTATTGTAGGTGATGGTAAAACTCAATAGGTTGGCGTGGATTGTGGTGAGACATTTAGTCCGGTGGTCAAACCGGCTACCATTCACACTGTTCTCAATTTGGCTCTTTCAAAAGCATGGCTCATTCATCAGCTAGATGTAAAGAATGTTTTCTTACATGGTGATCTTAAGGAGACAGTTTACATGCATCAGCCCTTGGGTTTTCGGGACCCCAAATATCCTAACCATGTTTGTTTATTGAAGAAGACTTGTATGGCCTTAAGCAGGCAACACGGGCTGGATATAAGAGATTTGCAGACTATGTAACTATTATTGGGTTTTCTCACAGCAAGTCTGATAATTCTCTATTCATGTATAGTCATGGTACTTCCCTGGCATATATTATATTATATGTAGATGCTATTATATTGACTGCTTCTTCTGATGATTTACGCAAGTCTATCATGACACTACTCAGTTCTGAGTTTGCTATGAAAGACTTGGGGCCCTTGCGTTATTTTTTTGGGATTGATGTCACTCGTCATGCAGGTGGGTTATTCTTATCACAAAGAAAGTATGCCGCTGAGATAATTGAGTGCGTTGGTATTTCCTCATGTAAGTCTACTTCCACTCCCGTTGATACTAAACCTAAGCTGGGTGTTGCGGCTGACTCACCTTACGAGGATCCCACTCACTATCACAGTCTTGCAGGGGCTCTTCAGTATCTTACTTTAATTAGAATAGATATTACGTACGTCGTACAGCAGGTGTGTTTGTTTATGCATGATCCTAGGGTTGAGCACATGAATGCGCTCAAACACATTCTACGATACACCAGGGAACACTTGACTATGACTTGCATCTATATCCCTCGTCGGTCTCTACACTTATCTCGTATACAGATGCTGATTGGGGTGGTTGTCCAGATACCAGACGCTACACATCTGGTTATTGTATGTTTCTTGGTAATAACTTGGTATCATGGTCTGCAAAGCGACAGTCTACATTATCACGCTCCAGTAAAGAGGCCGGGTATCGAGGGGTAGCCAATGTGGTATCTGAATCATGTTGTTTACGTAATCTTCCCTTAGAACTTCATTGTCTCATTCAGAAAGCTACCTTGGTATATTGTGATAATATTAGTGTAGTCTATCTTTCTGGTAATCCGGTTCAACATAAGCGCACTAAACACATCGAGATGGATATCCACTTTGTTTGCGAAAAGGTGGCTATGGACAAGTACGTGTTTTCCACGTCCCTTCTAGGTATCAAATCGCCGACATCTTTACTAAGGGTCTTCCCTCGGTTCTATTTGAAGATTTTAGGGACAGTCTCAGCGTACGACGACCACCCACTATGACTGCGGGGTGTGAAAGTATACCATGATATACATGGTATACACTGCATATACAATGTCATGTGTATACCGTGTATATCACGAAAACCCAAGACAAATTGGAGATCGTGATATACACGGTATACACACCCGTGTATATCTATTTTTGGTAATATGTTATTTGTATTTAATTAGCATTGTACACTTACCATAATTGTAGAATTCTTGTACAAATAGAATAGGGTTTTGGGAGTAGAATAGGAATAGGATTTTCCATATTATGAATATTGTAAATTGTATATATACTCATTCATTAATGAAAATAATGAAGGGGGTTATTTCTTTCATTTTTTATATCTTGGACGAGCACTTTTGATTCTGAAAAGTACTTTTATATTTCAGGAAAAAGTATTTTTATATGTCAGAAAAAAATACTTTTATATGACAGAAGAAAGTACTTTTATATGTGAGAAAAAGTATTTTTATATGTGACAAAAAAGTAGTTTTATATGTTGTAAAAAAAATATTTTTTTTCTTTCTGTAGCAGATTACCAGAAACTTTTTGAACACAGAAATAGTATATATATTAAATTTCTTAAGATTGTTGCCCAATCTGTGCTCAAAACAATAATTTATTAGTAAAATAATGTTCAAACAACAAAATAATATTTCAATAAAAAATCGAGAAAGAAGATGACAAAAGCAGTATCCGAGATCACATAATTCACTGTGTCAGTAAGAAATTTAATCCCCTCAAATACCTGAGGTTATGAATTACTTCCTCCCAGAATATAACGGATAAACTTGTAAAAGGTGTAGTGGTACCTCAAACGCCTATGATTTTACGCGAACTCAAAAATGGCAACGAATCACACAAGATATTGACTCAGTTTTCTGTTGTAAAAAATGATGCAGAATGCAGATGATTATGCAGAATATTTTCAATGCAGAAATTTTAGGATAGTCCTCTGAATTTATAGCCTACAAAGAGTAGTGTGAATTGCTATTAGGCCTTATCGAAAAAATCAAGACTATTCATTTCACATTCACACAAATTTAACTAGCTTCATTCATTAGCTAGCTTCAATCCATATAAATATATTTTACACCGCCAATATAATTCTTACTGTATATCATAATAATGTTACAAAGGGCCCATTTTAGGGGCCCCTCTCCAAGACCAAATTCCAAATTGTCGCATTTTCCACTTCCCTGTGCCCCTTAGAACATGGGGAAATTATGCACCTTTTCCCTACTATAAGTCTCACTTCCTCCATTTTCTCTTCCCAGTCTTTTTTCCTTTCTAGTCATTGCCCTAAACAATCCAAGAAAACACTTACTTGGCTCCCCACATGTAAAACAAAGCCAACAAAAAAGATCTTGGTTTTGATATTCACGAAATGGACATAGAATTGGCTAAGTGTGAGTGTTGCGGTCTAAAAGAAGATTGCACACAAGACTATATTAATGAAGTGAAGGCTAATTTTGATGGGAAATGGTTATGTGGGCTTTGCTCAGAAGCTGTTAGAGATGAAGTTGATAGAGGGAAGAATATTAAACAATTTCTTGTGATGGAAGAAGCAATGAAGGCTCATATGTCATTTTGTAGAGAATATTCCAATCCTGCAATTTGTGTAGTTGATGGGATTAGGAAGATGCTAAAGAGAAGGTGTAGTGGACAAAATCAACAAGCACATGATCCCAAGTAGGAGATGATTGAATATTCTAACTCTTATGGTGGAATAAAGTCTTAACACAATTTCATGGTTAAATCATAATCTCTATCTTTTTTTTGTACTCGGGACTTACTAGCTTGACTAATTCAGATTTTCGTGTTGCGTATGACTCATTTAAATTTTAAGGAGAAATGCTTCCTACGTACTAAAAGTTTCTCCATTTTTAGGGCTCCCTAATCTCATCTTTCTCTTGTATAGATGATGTTTTATGGAAGAGTACTCTTTGGTTATATAGGTATCACTTATTGTTTGTGTTTCACTTTCTTTTCTGTTTTGGTTTGATAATTCTGCATTTCAAACTCACTTATTAGATGATTTTGCCTTCATTTTTTCGGGGTTGTGGGCATATGGGGAGTTAAAAATTAGCCGCATCAGATACATATTTGCACATAGACTTCTCTTAGTAAACTATATATGGTACAAGCGATTGGGTCTTAGTTTGCCAAATGCTAAGCATTTGTTAGGGCTCGTTTCGTACGAAGAATAAGCAAAAATAATCATAAGATAAGAATTTAGCAATTTATTATTTCTTGTTTGGTTACTAATCCTGAGATAAGTTATCTCGGGAATAAAAATAGTACTCGAATAACTTATACCTGTCATAGGGTGGAATAAGTTATCCCAGGACAAGTTATCCAAGAATTGTAAAGAAATTTCTTTTTAAAAAAATATCCAATGTATGTTACTTTTAATACAACATATCAAACAATCAATAAGAATTCTAACATAACTTATTCTAGCGTAATTTATTTTCGAACCAAACAACCCTTAGAACAAGTATTGACCATCATAAAACCCATAACCCATAACCCAAATGCAACCAAAAGAGTTACTATGAGCAACAAGACTTCAATTTTAACGCATATTTTTGCACGGATTTCCCTTCAAACACACTGGTCTTTAATTTTTGCCCCTCATATTTGTGGTTAATTTTTACCTTTGCTACTTATTTAATGAAAATATCTAGATCTGTTTTGCAAGACATAATTTCTGCAACATTTTTATCCTCGAAAATTGAACTTTTGTCTCGCTCGACATAAATTATGTAGGAATTAAGTTATGCGGCATAGTTTTGTAGTATTTTTTCAGATTATGTTGAGTGTTGAAACTGTCAGCCATAATTTGTGTGTATGTTATGATACATATGCAGAAATTAGTAAATTATGCCTAGCGAAACTCAAGTTATGTCGTTTTTCATATTATGTTAGTGTTGAAAGTTTGCCTTGTCCGACATAATTTGTGTCCATGTTATGATACATTTACCAAATGTACACGTAAACTATACCTTGCGAAATTTAAATTATGTCACGCCAAAAAATGTTGAAAAAAAAATTAAAGATTATAAATTTAAAAGGCAAAAATTAAATACCACCCAGGCTATTTGTGCGAATAACGCACTCCATTACAGATTGGGCTTTTAGCACAATAGAGTAGTGGGCTTGTCAAGAGGGACAAGACTTTTGGCACAACAGAGTAGGAGAGTGGGCTTGTTACAACTTTTCTTTGCCTTTAAATAAGTCCATCTTAGCTTAATGGGTCCATTTCTTTGCCAAAAAAAATATATATTTTGCTCGTGAGTCGTCTAGTCAACAAGTTTTTGCGCGGATTGGCCTTTAAACACACTAGTCTTTAATTTTTGCCTCTCATATACGTGGTTTTTTATTTTTACAGATGTTGCTTATTTAATGAAATACCCAATTATGCTTGCTTGACGTTGTAACATTTTTTGTTTGGAAACTAAACTTTTGTCTCGCTCGGCGCAAGTTCGATAGGAATTAAGTTATGCAACATAAGTTGTGTATTATTTTTAGATAATGCTGATTGTTGAAAATTTTGCCTTTTTCGACATAACTTGTGTGAATGTGATGATACATATGCCGAAGCTAAACGTTAACTTTGCCGAGCGAAATCTAAACTAATGTTGTTTTTTAAATTATGTTGAATGTTGAAAGTTGTCTTGTCCGATATAACTTGTGAGATGTTATGATACATATGCCGAAGCTAAATTCTAATTATGCCGATCGAAATCTAAGTTATATCACGCCAAAATGTTCAAAGATAAAAATTAAAGACCACAAATTTAAAAGGCAAAAATTAAAGACGACCCGAACATAGGAAAATTTGTGCGAATGGCTCTCTAGTCAAGGCTAATTGCTAGCGAATGTTGTCACATTATAAGTGGAACCAAGGGAGTAATAAACAAACAAAGGAGAACTGATCTGATTTCAAATTAACATTGTTTGATACAATCAACTTGTAGAAGAAGGCTCCAACTCATGCCATTCATTCACTTAAATAATTCCATCTTTTCACCGCCCCAAAATTGTGAACCTTATCAAGATTTAGATTCTTTTCACTTTATTCTCATGTCACCTTCATCCAATGTGTAGTGGGATAGTTAGGATTTCTATAATATTCAACTAAAAATTACGACTTTAAGCTGTTGCAGTAAAAATGTATTTAGTAGATAATGCGTTACCCCCTCAGTAAGTCCAGTGACATAATCATATAAAATGAAGTGTGGTTAGTTGAACACACTTCGTCGTAAAATTATATTGTATATATAGAAAATTATACAAATTAAAGTATATGAGTTAAAAATTATTATATATATATATATATATATATATATATATATATATATATATATATATATATATATATATATAATAAATTTTGAACGCCCTTAACAAAAAATCTGACTTCGCTAGTGAGTGAGCCTACTTGAAAAGAATTTGAATTAATAGATTCAGTAAACTTTAAATATCAAACGTTGAATTAACATTAAAAAATATTCTCATGTCGTCATTTGTAACCTACAAAACTAGAGCATGAGGGTCCATATCTTTTGTCCATGCAACGATACGATTGTCATTACAATTCTTCTTCTTCTTCTTGCCTCACCAACATTAGTAATGGCAGGAAACGGCATGAATAAACTAAGGAAACTGCCTCACGTGTTCGGCAAAGTCCTTGAATTACCGATCCCGTCCGATGCAGATGTAGCGGTGGAAGAAAACCCTGAATTCTTCCGTTTCGTGGTCGAAATCGAGCAGCATGGTGACAATATTCGTAATGTTAGGGCCGAGGCAGTGGAGATTCATCCCGGGGTTACAAAGATAGTAGTGAGATATGGTGTCAAATTAGGTGGTGGTGAAGCGGAGTTACTGATGTTGGAACAATTGAAGGTGGACACGTGGAGGTTTAGGTTGCCCGCGTCGACAAAGCCGGAGATGGCTTCGGCGGTGTTTGTGGACGGGGAGTTAATGGTGACGGTGCCGAAGGGCGTGAACAATCGTGAAGGGTTCGGTCGAAGGGATGTTTTGGTACGTCGCGGTGATACCCGACTTGTTCTTGTACAATAGTAACATAAACACTATTTTCTTATTAGTTCGTAAATCTTATTACATGAAGGAAATTATGGAGCGTTTTTATATTTGAAAATATTTTCACTCAAACTTTCCATTTTACCCTCATAAATAATAATTTTTTATAGAAAAATTTTATGGCATGTAGAATATTACAAAGTTTCAGACACCTTATAATCAACAAAAATGTTATAACATGTTTAAGAACACAATATTAAAAAGTTTTTTTCCCTTTAATTTCGTGTCAATAGAATCGAACTATATATGTCATATAAATTGGATCTGAGGGAGTATTAACAAAAATAACTCGATACCTCTAATTACACAATATACAGAATTGCTACACTAACTTTGCTTTTAAAAGTCAAATATATACTCCAATTTTGAATAATTGACATTGAAAATGTTGAATATTGTACCATTCAATTTTTCGTGGTTGTGTAAGATGATTTCCCTTGAACATATTCTTCACGAAGAGTCATTAACTGCTCCGCAACCTGATTGTATTTAAAAAATGAGTTTTAACTTATAAATACTAATACTTATATAAAAAAATATTTTATACTATCAAGTCACTCAAAATATATTTACTTGTAATATCATAAAAATATATAAATTACCTCCTCAATGCTTCCATCATCGATGTCAGTGTTGAAAGAAAGTAGCAACCTTTCGTAAAGCATATTCTCTACGTCCTCTACACCAATAGCTGCTGCTACACCATTATTTAACATAATAAAATTAGGATTTATATAAGGATATAAGTTATTAATACATAACATAGATTTTTTTCACCATTAGTTTAATTAAATTGGTTATAACATATGATTACTTTATTTTCCAGATTACCATATTAAGTTTGTTATAGTTAGTTATATGTCGTAGTAAATCAACTTAAATGCTAGTGTAAAAAAATCTATTACTATCAATGTGTACATAATAAGCAGATGTCCATATATGATTTGCTTAATTAGGGTATGACATGGATTCTTATTGTAGGCGCCATCATATCACTCATGTATGATGATGATGATCTCCCTCCCTTGTTGAAAATTCTACTTCCGCCATAGGAGGATCTACGATACAATTTACGGGAGCATTAACATAGATTATGTATTTGTGTTTAAAAATCTATTTAATATGTAAATGTAATTTTTATCAAACACAATAAGATGTCGAATCTAGAATTCATAAACTTAAAATCTTAATATTGTGTCTTAACGTTGATAAAAGCTGAGCAATATTCAAGAAATGAAAAGGGGGAATCAATAAAATAAGATGGAACTAACGTACCATTTGATTGAGAAAGGCAAGAAAGAATATCAAAGGAAAGTTGTTTTGATTTTTGTGGAGAATCTTGACCTCCCCATTCATTTTTAACAGCCATTTGCAATCCTGGCCATTGAGATAATAGCGTAGATATTCCTTCGTGAAGAGGAGATAAAGTTATTGACTCGGCTTTCATATTTCTATCATTTGTAGCAACACATATTTCATCTTTAGCATGAAAATTTTCCATCGACTAGATCTGTCCACCCTTAATTAGAGAGTTTTGGATTCGAGTCCTTGGAACAGATAAAGTTCTTGATAAAGAGCGTTTTTCCTTTTTAACGGACCGGACCCTATATGACTAGAATTTTAATTGGTTGGTTCAGTAGGTAATGGCAACTGGATGGTTATACCAAAACAAATCTTTGTCCTCTCTCTTCCCAAAGAGGAAAGAGGAAGACAGAGCAGACCTAAATAGAAACAAAAGAGATAAAAGAAACAAATATTTGTTTACATACATACCATATCATAAAGGGAATGAATTATATATGGCTTGAGAAGTGGAGGTATGGAGAGAGCTTCGGAGAGATTGAATGGTGTGCACGCAGTTGCTATAGTTTTAAAACAATTGTAAAGTTGCAACTTAAAAATAATACACAATTTTAAGAATGATGAGATTGTTTCACCAAACTTTTCAACATTATTGGGAGCACAATTTTTCTTATATTTCATTCCAGAAACCTACTAACAACTTCATCTTAGGTAGATTACTGTCTAAAGATTCTTTTTGAACAAACTAAAAATCTTATGAAAAAATGCTAAATCATGGTCTAAAATTTATAAATTATTGTAAACATTAGACTACAAGATTGAGCAATATATGAGCACGCATTTGACCCGAGTCTAGCATTGTCTGAAATGGTAATTTTCAAGGGTTATATTTGCACAAATTATAAAAATAGGGACAATCTAAATAATCGTCTAAAAAGGGACAACAACAACAACAACGTACTCAGTGTAATCTCATAAGTGGGATCTGGGAAGAGTAGAATGTACGCAAACTTTAACCCTATTTCAAATAGTACTTTTTTTTATCAAAAAAGAAATCTGATTTCTATCGTGGGAGATAGAGAGACAATCGTCTAAAAGGGGACATTTACGTACAAAATCCAAACGCTTTAACTGTAAAATGTAGACCAATACTAGAGCCCAAATTCGTAAAGGCCTTTCACAACTTATAGTTAACAACATGGACAAATATGGGTAGTAGCCCATTCACAGATTTGTAAACCAAAATTCCACCAATTAACTCTCAAACGAACCTTATCTTCTCATTCATACATCTTATCCACACCAACAAAACCTTCAACAACATTTTTCTCACTGACTATGGTACCAATTCATTTTACAACATCTATTTTTTAAGTTATTACAAACGTTAGATGACAACCTAATTTTTAGTCTAAAAGGTTGAGTAGCGAACATTTGACCGAGTCTAACATCGTCCGGAATAATAATTTCCCAAGGACTGTATTTACACAAATTTTAAAGGGATAAAATCTAAATGATGGCCAAACGGACAAAATCTAAACGATTTACAACAACAACATATCCATTGTATTCCAAAGTGAGTCTGGAGAGGGTAGAGTGTACGCAGACCTTACCCCTATCTCATTGAGATAGAGATGTTATTTCTGGAAGACCCTCAGCTCGAGTAACACAAAATCCAAACACTTTAGACTGTAGAATGTAGACCAACACTAGAGCCCAAATTGGTAAAGGCCAGAGCAGTCCAATTTCAACAACTTATGGTAACAACACAAACAAATATGGATAGCCCACAACCGAATTCCACCAATTAACTCCCAATAGAACCTTATCTTCTCATCAAGACATCTTATCCACGCCCACAAAACCTTCATCCACATTTCCCCCACTCAACATGGCAACAATTCAATTTACAACCTCTAATTTTTTTGTAAGTAATTGTAAACGTTAGACGAAAGTCTAATGTTTTGTCCATAGGGTTGACTAATATATTAGCAAATATTTGACCGATTTTAACGTTGTCCGGAATAGTAATTTCTCAAAGGTTATAACTGCACAACTTTTAAAAATAGGTACAAAATCTAAATGATTGCCTAAAAAGGATAAATTTGCGTAAATCATACAAAATACAAACTACAATGTAGACCAACACTAGAGCCCAAATTGGTAAAAGGACAGGAAAATACAAGCCCAAATTTTCACAACTTTGTAGCAACAAAAACAAACATGGGCAGTCCATAGGCAGATTGTAAACCAAAATTCTACCAATTAATTCCCAAAAGAACCTTATCTTCTCATCAAGACATCTTATCCACACCAACAAAACCTTCACTCCACATTTCCCCCACTCAACATGGCAACAATTCAATTTACAACCTCTCCATCTTTCACTCTCATTCCACCAAGAAAACAAACCAATCTTGCTGCTATTCAACTAAACACTCCCTGGTCACTTAGAAGAACCAAAAATCATCGAGTACCGGGCCTTGTCCGGGCTTACAAAGTATTAGTAGAACATGAAGGTAAAACAACAGAGTTGGAGGTTGAACCTGATGAGACAATCTTGTCGAAGGCACTCGACGTTGGCATGTCAGTACCGTACGACTGCAATCTCGGAGTGTGCATGACATGTCCAGCAAAGCTTCTAAGTGGGAAAGTTGATCAAAGTGATGGTATGCTAAGTGATGATGTTGTGGAGAGAGGTTATGCACTACTATGTGCATCTTATCCAAGATCAGATTGCCATATTAGAGTTATACCTGAAGAAGAGCTTTTGTCTCTGCAACTAGCAACTGCCGATGACTGATGTAAAACTGATACAAGATGTTGTACTTTTTGAGGAATTCAATGCAAAAATATGTGTTGTTTGTTGCTATAAATTGTTTGCTAAAAATATATCATTGGTCTCTGCATAAGGCATTCGAACAGGTAAATGGATTAAAAAAAGTGCTTTTGATCCTATACAGGATTAAAGGTGTGCTAAGGCAGGGGCGGAGCCAACATTGTGGTTACAGGGGTCGGCAGAACCAGTAGCTTAGGATCAAACCCCGTAATTTTATTGAAAAATCTGTTAACATATATAAATAATCTATCAAGAACCCATTAAGGAAAAAATTCTGAATCCGCCTTTGTGCTAAGGTCCCAGACTATCTTTTTGGAAATCACTGAACTTTTGTTCTTTCTAGCATACTAATTACAAAGAATGCTAATATGTAAAGCATATTTCTTCATTAACAATAATGTATTCTCAGGAAAGGAATACAAATTGCAGGAAATAAAAGATTTATTCCCAAGTTTATAACTACTATTCAAAGTTAACCCACCCAAATTTAAACCAACCGCCCATTTGACACCCCTAGTACCACCTAAGCTGTTGGGCGGTGGAAACCAGGTTTCTTGGTTTTCCTCTGCTTAAGCTTCACCTTCACGTTGACGCCATTGTTAATAACGGACTGAAGAACGATATTAAGTTTCCCCTCCAATTTATCCCCTTTCCTTGGCGTATAAACTATGTTATGAATATCATCAGCCAGGGCTCTTTGAGCCAGAACTTCTCCAACAGCAGCACAAGTAGCGCTATTCTTAGGCGATCCCAAGTCAAATTTCATGTCCTTGGAAATCGAGTGAGCCACAGCAACAACCTTGCTAGTAGCTCTATGGATAATGCTAGCACTTACAGAGCCTTTCGAGACAAAAATATCCAAACAAAACGGCTCGTGATAAGGGGCAGTAAGTTGATTAAAAGTTGGAACCCTTAACCTCTTCAGCTGAAAATCCTCAAGGTTATTCATATCAGCTAATTTCTCCTTCTTGCTTTTCTCGACCCCAGAAGTCGAAACTTTACTTGATTTTTCCTTCTCTTTGGGAATGTCATTTCCGTCATTCTTGCTCTTATTTCTTCTATGGAAGTCGAACTTATATCCTTCATATTCCTTGGAATCTTTATCAAGCTTGTAAAACAAGTTCCCGCGTATCCTCATATCCTCAACATCGTCAAAATCAGGGTCTTCGTCATTATAATTGGTCGTCACATCATCAATCTCATCCTCTTGAGTGAACAAAGACTTTTTCTTCGTTGCAATATTTGTGTTGCCTTTCCACGCCTCAACTAAGCCAGATGACACCTTCCAAGTCTCATTATCCACTAGTTCAATCCTGCAATCTTTCAACGAATCGTTATTATCCTTATACAATGGCGAAAGCTGATGAAAAACCCCACGACCGAAATTTGCAGCAGAAGATCGTGGTTTACTATCCTCGACGAAATTAAATTCATTTGCTTGACTAGCTCTTTTGGTTCTTGAGGAATATGAACATATTCTTAAAGGGCATTGGGAATTGAGTATACAACACAAGTTGATGATTTGTCTTCTCGACAACATGGAAGAATCAAGCCGAGGGTCTTTCGGAAACAGCCTCCCTACGCTCCAAGGTAGAGGTAAGGTCTGCGTACACTCTACCCTCCTCAGACCCCACTAGTGGGATTACAGTGGTTATGTTGTTGTTGACAACATGGAAGAATCCAATTAGCAACAGCTCAAAACAGCATAAAGGGTGCCTGAAAATGAAAATGATTGCTGATGAAAGTTAATGTACTGGTTTCAAACTTCTTTGAGACAATATATCGAACAGTTGGTGGGCAATGACTACTATGGTCTGGATTTAATTCAATGCATATTTGAACATAAATAATTTGCGGGTTTAGCTAATACCGACTTGTATTTATCACTGCTCATAAAGATCTTGCGACGCAAATATATAAATAATTTGAGCTAAAAGAAGAAAGAGGATAGTTCAGGCTCTCGCAAGATTATACTGAGAGTTCATATAAAGCAGTCCTAATTTGAGTGGAGTATATATATATATATATATATATATATATTTGGTTCTCATCATTGCTTTAATTTTTTTCTTTTTAAATTACGTTAAGAGGAAAAAATATTTTTAAAATTTGTGCTAAAACAAATAATAGTAGACTTTTCTGTGGCAGTAAAATAACGTCATTAAGTGTAAAATAATGTGTCATTCTTTCTAGCATCTTCGACAGACTAAAAAGAAAAGTGTGTCACTTAAAACGAAATAGAAAAAGTATATTATTTTAATTAATTTTTTGAATTCGTTTTGAGAAGATGGTTGTTGAATTCGTATAAATATGAAGTGTTATAGTCATTTTATTTAAGCCAAATTGGACGAAGTAAAGAAGAACAATTATGTCCACTTATCTTCAAGAAGCAATTACTCCTTCCCTAAATTCCTACAATGATACCACAAATAAAACACCATCCATTAGAAACTATACTCTGTAATCTATATAACAACAATCTCAAATCAGAAAGTGCAACATCTATGTGCATGGTACACATCTTAGATCTTTTTCTCAATAATATTTTTTGTCATTTGATCCAATAGCATTATGTTATATGAGAACAAACTTAATAAATATTGATAACTCCCAAATAGAGTATTAGAACATAATGATCCATTAGATAATGAGTCGAGGTCTACCGGAAACAATCTCTCTACCTCACAAAGATCGCGGTAAAGTCTACTGTACATTGGGGTTTGTTGTTGTAGATAATGAACTCTGTTGGTTCTGATCCATCTCTAACTATTAATCAACAATTCAAAGTGTTTTTTCTTTAGCTTGATGAAAGTAGTCTTTGGTTGGTTAATGGAAAATAAGACTGTAATTTGTGGATGCTAAAAATTCACCAATTACGAGAAAAGAGCACTTACAATGTGAAGACAAAGACAATGTAAAATGAAAACTGAAAAATACACCTCCACTGAGATCACATGGAAACAACAGAATTTTCAATGAATGGAATACTTCATTTTGGCAATGCCAACCATAATCTTCCAATGAAATACCCTCATGTATCAATTTATATTCTTTTTAGTCGATCCAAAAAAAATAATACATTTCCTTATTTAGCAACAATTTAATTTTAAACTTTATTTTTTACGCTTAACGAGATGATCTATAACCACACAACTATTTTTGACTTGTTTTAGACCATTAGATTCAAAAATCTTTCTTTATTTCTTAAACTTCGTGCCCATCAAACTACATCATATAAATTGGGACGAAGGGAGTATTAATTTTCGACATTCACATCCTTGAAAATACTTGACACACTACATTTTTCTGCTTAATGTCAAACAAAAAAAAACTTCAAGAGAAACGAGAATTGAACCAGATGTGGGTGCAATTACCCTTTCAAATAATGAATTTCAAAGATCTCAATGACCTTGAAAACTGAATATTGGATCTACATATATACATTCAGAATCTCCATGAATATCATTTACCGATAAAGTTAGCAGAATTCTCTAAATTTTTCGCCCAAGCCATCAAGTATAATGCAAATTATCTTCTGCGTCATCTGTTTAGACGTCAAGGCAAGAAATATTGGCGCTATTAAACATATTCCAACAAAACAATTGCATTCATTTCTCGTAAAGCCATCACATACATCACTGTGCTGATAGATTTGTAGCATTCACCTGCTTTCCCCAGCTCCTATAAAGTCATTTAGCGTCCCCATTCTCAAGATGGTAGAGGATCTTGCTCAGTACACCTAATCAGAAGCCACCATAGATTTAAACTTCCACCTAGATCACATGGAAACAGCACAATTTAGACCATCCAATGGCTTCACTGAGTCATCCTTTTCCCACCCGCCTATAAACTACCTCTTGCACAATTGAGCCAAAGCTTTGAAGGAAACATCAAGCATCAGTTCAACAGAACACCGACCACGATAGCTCCAAACATCAACCATGCCTGACTAGTTGACCGTAGTTTCAGCTGGACAAACAACATCCTACTGTTCAAGTTGGCAGCTGATTGAGCTAATATTTAAACAGCATGATCAATATGACTAGACTGCTAACGGGATCATAGTTCTCAATTTTTTCTTCAGCACCATGCCCTGCAGAAACATCAGCAGAACACGGAAAATACAAGCGTCTATCACATTCACTTCAATGATTTTCACCTGACCAAGATCAGAAGACTGAACAATCCTCTCGACAAGAAAACTTTTGCTTCAGAACCATTATCATAACGCTTAAAGCCAGAGTCACACACTCGAGATCCAGAAGAGCCAAGATGATGATTTACATTACTCTCTAATGCAGTATTTGTAACGAAGTTCCATTTGATGAATCAATTCCAGCTTTATAGAAAGACCTTCAGCACTAATTCTATCATACCTCCATCATAAACTGCAGAGGAATCCGATTGCCCTTGTTCATAGGAAAATTTGCATCACTAACGAATTTAGAATTGGAAGCTTGTTTTGGAGGCATATGTAGCTCATTTACCACATTGGATCTGCTTGGTTGATTCAACACTAAGACTGTAAAGCCTTGCCATTCCACAGTGAGTCAAGGTAGATGATTAATCATGTCTATTGCTGCTGACTTCTTCACTAGCACTTTGGACAGCGGGTTCTAGAAAACAGCTATCTACAAAACCACACTACTATTTTTCTCATTGTTATTACTTATTAGTGGCAGAACTATGACAAGCATCTTCAATCTGTTTTTCTGCTGACGTGCTCTCGGAAGTAACTTCAGCTAATGAATCAAGACCAGATTGTTAACAAGGTGGTTGGCCATTTTCTTTCTAAACTTCTTGATTGATAGGCTCTATACCAGAGTGGACATCAATTTCTGCAGGACCTAGTGCTGCATCTTCAGTATCAGGACTGCCGTTACTTGTGCCACATGGAATAGAAGAGAGCATCCACTTTGTGGCTGATTCAGCAAAACTCTTCTCTACCTCCTTACTGGAGATTTGGGTATCTGACTCGCAACAAGTACCTTGTGCTCTAACCACAGTGTTATCACTTAAATGAACGGCAGAAGCTGGAGAGCCAGAATCCACGGGACCAAACCTGTCGTCGTTTTTTTCCACTATGTTCACACATCCACCATCATGCAGATGTCCATCACGCCTGATAGATGATTCCTGATCAACCTTTTCAACCAAAGCAGGTGACAGAGGATGACAATGTTGCAACTCAAAAGCTGCAGAAAATGTTGTATAAGTCCAAGTCTTAAATATCGGAAAAGATAAAATTATTTACTCAAAAAGCAAATGTTGAAGAAAAACAAAGAGGAAGCAGGGATATATAATTATCCTATTACCCTCTTGCATATCTTTCTTCAGTATCTTCTTTTGTAACAAGTCTGTCCCAGGAAATACTAACATATTGATGGATTTCATTTCTTGTTTATTTGATTCCTCAAGTTCATCAAATCCAAAAACTTTCGTCCAGATGTGCAGATGCGCAGATAAAGCAGGAATGATTAACTTCTCAACCTTTAAAGTGTCGAGGACCTGGATGGAGGATGTAAAAAATATTAGTCTAATAATAAACGACATATAAAAGACATAATCGATACATGTGATGAACATGCTGTTGAAATTTTCTAAGTGGATTTCACACATGCACAGGACAGTTAGAACAGGCATCGCATTCACATAACCTTCGTGGCATTCATAAAAATTTAAGCCTTAAGAGGTCGGACAACATTAAATCTCATAGTGGGAAATGAAAACAAAATGACAATGACCATTTGACCAAAGCTATATCATGTTTCTTGTTTCACAACAATATGACTGTTACTCAAGTTAGCAATTTAACTGTTTAGTAAAGCTAACTTTTATGTGCTTTTGGCTAGAAACTTGAAAGATTTTCTCATACATTTCAAATATTACAAAATGAATATAATTGAGACAGCATTTGGATTCTCTAAAGCCACATTCTTTGGCTTATTTCTGCATACACAATGTTCCGCAATAAAGACACGCTTTGATAAATTTTGTGCCACTTTAGTAAAGACATATGGATTGCCAATTTGCTAGTTCTGAAGAGTGAAATCGACAACCTTAAACGCAATTTGGATAACCCCAACCCACCCCTCCCCTCCTATAAATTCGTTTATGCAAACAACCAAAAATGTTATAATAGCAGTAGCATGCACATAGTAGGAACAGGTACACGTTGGCTGTGGGGTTGATATGCCGCCCTTCGGAAAAATTATATGCATAAAATCAGCAGAAAGAAATAGAAGCATAAAGAAAGTATAATTAGCAATAGTAATTCTCATACTGTCTCAATAGCAGAAAACAGTCGACGACACATCCCTTGCCGCCTATATATATTCCGGGTCCCAATGAATGGCATTTCTGCAAGTTGAGTTCCACGGATCCTAACAGACAACCAGCGAAAACAGTATTTACTGATTGGTAAGGCGTGAATAAATACAGCACAAGCACAGATAAGGAAAAGGAAAAGGAAAAGGAAAACAAGAAGTGTTTTAACAGTTCAGTAAAATTGAGAAACCTATCACTTGAAGAGTTCCGTACTTCTCTATATGAAATGCTAAGGTCGGGAATAAAAAGTTAACCAAAAGAAATTCTTTAAATTGCCCCCTTAAATAGCTGGGAGTTTTACTTGTAAGAAAACATGCAATCATCATTCTCGATAGCATTCAAAATGTTATAACACCACAAAAAGAAAAAAAAATCCTTCAGCCAGTAATCTGGAGCCCACTAGCTAAACCTTTAGAAAGATGAGATAGATTCAGTCCAACACTGGTACAGGATGGTCTGTTTGAAATAAGTTGCTCCGTAACACTTAAATCAGTGCACATGCTCAAAAAATAAATAAAAGTTCAACACAATTGCATCTGCTAGAAATCTAAGATGATTCTGTTTTAAAACAACACACCATAATATCTTGTTCCCGGCCTCTTCAGATCGGGAAAAAATCCTTGCATTGTAACATATGAACAAATTTGAGCAATCCATCCTACCTGATAGATGCAGCAGATATTATGTCATCACCTCTTTCCAAGATTGCAGTGTAGAAGCCACAAAAATTCAGCCGACTAAAATTTGAGCTTCAGAGGAAAGAGAACAATTTCAGATAACTACTCAGTAATGGAAAACAAATTCAGATGAAGGAAGAAGAGAAGGACAGTGGGAGGGAAAAGATAGATGATTTATTTAAATACAAATTATTTTAGGAGGATCACTTTGTACGAGGAAGTGTACAGGGGCAAGATGACAAATGAATATAATGTGTTGTCCTCCATAAGTTAAGGAGAAACAAAAGGAACAAGGAAAAAGAAATAAAGAACAGAAAAAATAATTCTAAAATGCTTTCACTCTCTTCTTTATTCCTCTCAGCATCAACCTACATAAAGGATGTTCAATTATTAACAGTCAAGTGCCTCCCTTCTCAATCAAAACTAGCAGTCAGCCAGACAAACTTAGGAGTGAAAATGAAAGATGAGTAATGTGTCTTGTAAAGATGAAACTCACTATCTGGAGGCATCGAGAAGAAAAAGTACAAATTCAAATTTCTAAAAAACAAAAAACCTAACTAAACATAAACCGAGAAGTTATGCTTTGACTTTTGAAAGACATGTACGCATATATGTATATCCAAAGTTATAGATGTTGCTTTTATGGACCCATGTAGAAACTGCAATCACAACTGAAAATAAAATGTGAAAGATCATACACGCAAACCAAAATGACCAAATCAAATCAGTCAACCAGCTCCTCTCAAGTTAAGCAAATAACGAGTGCCCATAAATTTACTATCAGGCAATTTAAAAACACTTAACAGACTTATAAAAGCTGCATACCCAGTGTTGTAGAGAACCTTGTGAATAATATTTATCCCAGTTCTCCTGTCGACAATGGGCACAAAACATTCATCCATAACAGCCAGTGCAACAGCTAGCTTAGAATTGCACTCCACCCTTTGAGGAAAGGGGCGACCAGAAATATCTGAGTCCAAATCTGTTCGTTGTATCAGGGACCATGAGAATCCTGCTTCAAGTTCATGTTTAACACCAAGAATATTCTGTAAATGGCCATACAGCTGCAAAACCAGAGAAGACAAATAAGACAAGACGTTAAAAGACAATCCATGGGAGATTCCAACTCTGATAGAAGAAGGCAGACAATGAAACGCAACAACAAAAAAAGGAAGCGCACATATAGAAAACAGTCTTTCACCATAATTGCAGAAAATGTCTCTCAGATCAATGAAAAAGTTCGCAAAATTTCAACTTAAACTGAAAATCCCTCTATCAAATCTTGATTACACTATTTCGATTCAACAGACAATTAACTCAGTTTTGGAGAAAGATCAAAGAATGATTATGAAAATATTTATAATCCCAGGCAGAAATCATTTTTCTTTTATAAGACAAGTATCAGATAGATAGCATTTGAAATTTGGGGAACACAAAACTATCAAGGAAAATTCATACTACTCAGATCACTATGAGAAAACGATATTAAATTTTCCTAACCAACTCGAGAGTTTCCAAGATCATGCACTTGGAGAGTTGCAGGATGTCTTAGAAACCAACAAGAAATCAAAGTACAAGAAGTCAGGAAGAAGGTGGACTTAAACTCCTCGCACTCATATTCAATTGATAAGTTGCAGAGAGCTCCATTGTAAGCATTTCTACCTTTGCACCAACAGGTCAAATTAAGTCAATCACCTAAATTCTATGGACTCCACAAGAAAGCATCTTCCAAGCATTTTACGACCTTCACTTCCTTCTGTTTCTCTGGTATTTCTTACTAAGCTCTTAGTTTCTAGAATAGATTAACGTGCAAAAATCATTGGAGAACTGGAAGATGCCAAAAATGATGCATCACACTACACACTCCAGCAGGCATTCAAAGGAGGAGCAGAGAAGATCTGGCCTTTCAAAGAAAATTCTCTGACAACTGACAAGTACAAGAAAATATCTTTTTATCCTTTCGACAGTTTTGGACCTGTGAATGATCATGAAAACAGTGCATAAAATTGCCTCTGTGGGATAAAAGTGGAACATAGTTTAAAAGCAGAATTACTAGTTGTGAGAGAACACTAATTCTAAAATAGTTTCCACTATTTGATACCTCTGCTTCATGATCTTAATATGTTATACACCACACAAGGAAAATAACTCACAACCAGAATAATAGAAATACCTCCTGGCATTTATGCCCACAAAATGTAGCAGATGATTTATTGGAAAGAGCAGGTAAAACATTCATCTCCAAACTGCAAGATTTGTGATCTGCAAAGGGAAATCTAAAAATTCAGCTCCAATGTAGTTAATGTGACAAAAACTTCAATAAAATTACACTTTACATTTTTTATCACAGAGGCTGCAAGAAAGAAATTCGTTGACAATTCTCTCACTATCCTCAGCAGGGTTTCTACCAGCAGCCCCACAAAATTTGCAAGTGCAATTTGGACAATGCCAAAGGCCAGGAGGAAGCATCTGTACCAAGAGGAAGCATGTAAATGCCTAGCTGCTTAAAAATCAGAAAATTCCTTATATGTTTCAAATTGGAAAGCATGATAATAAGGGTGAGCAAAAAAAGGTCATCCATCATCAGATTCATTCACTTGATAATAAGTAAATACTAAAAGCTCATGTGTTCAAATAAAAACTCCATGTGTTGAATTCTTTGATATGTCTGGATAGAGATGGAACTTCCCTAAGAAACTAACATCCTGCAAAAGAAAGCAGGAACCTCACTGAGGAAGAAAAGATCCTGAAGGCAAGTCTGGCTATGGAATTGGAAGAAATTGCAAAGAATGAAGAGATATCCTAGAGAAAGAAATCAAGAATTCAATGGTTGAAACAGGGTGACAAAAATATATTTTTTTCCACAAAGTGACCAATGCTCACAGGAGGTACAACACTATTGACGAGCTCAATCTAAATGGCTCTCAGGTGGAGAGTTTCAGTGTCATCAAGAATGAGATCTTGACCTTCTATCAACAGTTAAACAAAAAAATAGAGGTGTGGAGGCCTGCTGGGTAGTTAGTATTAGCATTATTCTCGTAGTTCCTTGTCCTTCAATTTCTGTTATTACCTGTTGTTTCTTGTGCTTCGGTTATAGCATTATTTTGCTATGAATGCTATGTTACGTTCTCGCTATTATTTGCTATGTCTTATTTGCTATGCCTTACCTACTTCTGTATTTTCTTTTTCAAACTGCTTTGTCATGTGTTAATTGAGCCGAGGTCTTTCGAAAACAGGCCCTCTATCTCCACGACGTAGAGGTAAGGTCCACGTACACTCTACCCTCTCCAGACCCCACATGTAGGAATACACTGGGAATGTTGTTGTTGTTGGAGGCCTGAGTTCAATTATTTACATGGTCCTAAGATCAACTCTATAGAGTAACAGAGGATGCAAAGGGAATTTGGTGAACAGGAACTCTTGGAGGGTTTAAAGGCTTGCGCATTAGACAACGCCCAGGTCCTGATGACTTTACCATGGAAATCTTCATTCATTGCTGGGGTGTGATCAAAGGGGATCTGTTGCTTACTTTTCAAAATTTACATTCCCAGAATTACTTTGAAGAGAGCTTCAATGCTACCTATATAGCTCTAATTCCAAAGAAGGTGAGGGCAGGGAGCTTAAGGACTTTAGGCCTATTAGCCTAATAGGGAGTGTGTACAAAATCATATCCAAAGTGTTGACAGAAAGACCGAAAAAGGTGGTTCACAAACTAGTGGACAACCAGCAGATGACTTTCATTAAGAGTAGACAGATCATGGATGCAACTCTTATTGCCAATGACTCAGGGGTAACATCTCAGGTATTCTACGTAAATCAGATATTGAAAAGGCATTTGACCACCTCAACTGGGTTTTCTTGTTAAAGCTTCTCAAAGACATGGGATTTGGCAACAAATGGTTAAATTGGATAATTTTTTGCATCTCTAATGTAAGATTCTCCATACTAATCAATGGCTCACCAGAAGGCTTCTTCCCTTCACAAAGAGGCTTAATGCAGGGAGACCCCCTCCCTCCTTTTCTCTTTATCATTGCTATGGAAGGGCTGAACAACATGATCAAGAAGGCAAACATAGAGGGATGGATAAGGGGATTTATAGTCCTAAACAATGAGAGAAGCAATTTGGAGATCAAGTATATTTTGTATGTTGATGACTCCCTCATTTTTTGTGATGCCAAGGTGGAGCAGGTCATTCATCTCAAGATGATCCTATCAGTTTTTGAAGTTGCCTCCAGACTTCATGTCAACTAGAGAAAATCTCAGATCTTCACAGTAAATGAAGTTCTAAACATCCAGAGTTCGGCTGGATCTTTAGGGTGTGAAGTTGGGGTCCTACCAACTACTTATGTGGGCCAACCTTAAGGGGCAAAGAGCAAATTCAACAGATATGGAATGAGGTCATAGGGAGATGTGAAAAGAAACTCTGCAGATGGAAGAACAATTATATTTCCCTGGAAGGGAGGATTTTTCTAGCCAATAGTGTTCTTGACTCTCTTCCTACCCACATGATGGTCCTATTTCCCTTACAAGTGAAAATTGAAAAGAAGATTGATGCCCTATGAAGAAACTTCAACTATAAAGGGAACAAGGAAAAAAGGGCATTTCATTTAGTCAAATGGAAAACAAACAGCACGAGGGGGCCTTAGGAATCAGAAATCTGAAACAACATAACAAGAGCTTATTGATGAAATGGCTCTGGAAATTCCTATGGAAGAACACGCTCTGTGGAAAGGAGTAAAAGGGCAGCCCGGTGCACTAAGCTCGCGCTATGCGCGGGGTCCGGGGAAGGGCCGGACCACAAGGGTCTATTGTACGCAGCCTTACCTTGCATTTCTGCAAGAGGCTGTTTCCACGGCTCTGTGGAAAGGAGTAATAAATAAAAAATATGGGGACTGAGGGATAATGGTGCTCTTGTACTGTTGCCAGTTCTTATGAAGTGAGTGTGGGGAGATCCATCAGATCTCTCTGGAAATTCTTAACCAGCAACATCAGTACTAAGGTGGGAAATGGTCTGAAGACCTCCTTCTGGAATAATGATTGGGTAGGCAATGGTCCCTCAAAGAGAGCTTTCCAGAATCTTTTTGCCTAGTCCGACAGCCAGATGATACCGAGGTTGAAACCTGGAGCCATCAGGGATGAACGTTCACCTTTAGAAGACTACTAAATGATTGGTCTTATATTTATATATGAAATTTTCCATCAGCACATTTCTTATATATATATGAAATTTGATAGCTTTTCAAAAAAGGAAACTAACATCCTAACAATTATTTTTGATAAGCAATTAACATCCTAAAAAAGAATGTTCATTCACATGGTAATTCTAATGCACTTTTTGGCTTTCCATACTTGTGGTTGACAAATCCGCTCCAAAGAAATATAGAAGAAGCAAGGGAATGGATTTAAGTGAAGACTTGCATCACAACTAAGAAGTTCTTACCAGTGTTATGTTCTTTTTACCCTAGGACAGAGATAATAAATGGAATTACAAATGAAAAAACTTGCACTCCGAGTGTCTTTTTCCTACTTTGTATAATTTTAAACCCCCCCGCCCACCTCTGATTTTTATTCTCTCCTACTTTGCTTCATTGATCAAATTTAGAAGTTCTTCTGACACAGAGATCCAAAATTGACAAAATTATGCATTGGGATAAGTCAATTCAAATGCTTAAAATGTCATTTTAGTAAATATCAGTATAGAAGTTACAATAATTAACGTTACACAAAGGAAAGATGAAGTGCGAGGAAAACAATGACAGTATGCAGAGGTAGGCCCAGGATTTTTACTTTATGAATTCTGGACCACAATATTGTTTGCTTAGTGGGTTCTGGATAAATTATTTATGCATATAAAATGATTTTTCTTTAATACAAATACAAACTATAACGGTGGCTCCAACCCTGATAATACAAAGCAACAGTGATAGATATGAAATAGCAGTGAGGTAAAGAGAGCATATTCTGATTGAAACATACTTGTATGCCCAGACAACTCTGATGAAAAGTTGATGGACAACCATCACAACAGATAAGGTCCCCACCATCACCACAAATACCACAAGCATCATCTTCAAGATCATCACCATCAATGTCTATATTGTAGAAATCCCGGCGATCAGATTCTTTTTGCTGATTCCATGCGTCAACCAAGCACTCTAGTAAGGAAGCTCCAGACTCTAAAACTATGTTTTGAAATGGTTGATGCTGTTTGCTTCCTGCATGGAGTTCAAATCTTGAAACTGGAAGGATTTTACTACAGCAACCACAGTGGACACCATCTTGTGTGATCCAACCTTCTAGTTTTACTCTTGTCCTTCTGCAGTTCACATATTGAATCTTCTGCCTCAACGTCAATGTTCCTGTGTCAATCAACCAGGACAATAAGGTTCTTTTTCCAGTATATGGAACGTATCCATCACTATCTGAATTTTCCCCCTTGTCAGAATGACGGACCAGTAATGTACATCGCCCAATTAATTTACTTTTTCTTCCATGTATTGAATTAGAAGCAACTCCAACAGATGATCTTCCAACCATATCCTGTTTAAATCTCCTTACCTTCAATGAGTTATCACTTGAATTATCCCCAGCCTCCTCGTCTGTCGCATGTAATTTGCCTTGCAGCAGCTTATCTTTCTTCTTCATATAGCTACCGAGTCTCTTCTCATGCTGATCACTGTCTGTGCCCAACACAGACTCTGTCACAGAAGTCCTTTTAGGATCTTTTCTCTTGCCATCATCTTTTCTCTTCTGTTTCATTTCTTTCTCAATTTTTTTCCGTGTTTGCCTGGTAAGTTTATTAATTAAATCATCTGATATTGGAGCAAATGAACCAGATCTTCCATCAGGTTTACTTTTACCTGAATCTACCTCCGATCGTTTTTGAAATGCTTCATAGGCCTTAATTATTGACCAATAGGCTGTTCCACTAGGATTAATGTACACAGCGTCCAGATAATCTCTATTCTTTCTTGGTCTATAATCAATGGTCCATCCAGCTTCAATGAGCATTCCCCTTATTCGTTGTCGCAACTGCTGCTTCTCAGTGCTCCCACCTCGATTCACTTGTCCGTCTTTTCTTTTAGCGGGGGTAACATCTTCAGAAGCCAAGGGCCTGCTTTCTTCCTTTAGCACCAGCGTTGCTGAGCTAGCAGGCTGTACACTAGGTGGTGCCAACTTAAGTGATGTATCAGTCTCATCTTTTTCAGAGGCCACTAAATGGGTGCTTTTACCCAACAAATGTTTTTGTTGTTTCAGTTCAATTTTCTCCGTCTTAATAGACAAAGGTAATTTTACAGGTTGTTTAGAGACCGGGTAAAAGGATGGACGGACTAGTAAATTCCTCTTGACAATATCTGCCGACCAAGAACCTTTTCTACTTTCAATTTCTGCCGGATCATATTCCTTGGGCATTAAGTCTAACTTCTTCTTCTTATTCACCATTACCTTCAATACCCCATTTTTCCCTTGCAATCTGATTGGTTCATGAGAGTCTTCTCTAAGCAATGAAATGGGCGTATGCACTTCATTCTCTAACAAACTATACCTTCTCTTAAAGCCATTTTCTTCGCCCTTCGTCCTACGACCCGAAAAACTACTTGAACTATCCATATACGAAAGCTTCCTCTTCTCAACCATTACACTCCTAGACCCACTCCCAAACTCTCTCGAACTCACTCTTCTTTCAACCATGTTCAATCTGTCATCACCATACCCATTCAATTGCATTTTCATATCACATTCTTCATACTCGTTAAAATCAGACAAATTCATATTCCTACCAAATTCTCCATCTCTAACACCACTTTTTCCATAAACAACAGAACAATTTCTAAAAACTTGACCACTTTTTCTCCTAATTGACGCCACTATCTCATCACTATACCCATTCAGTTGCATTTTCATATCACATTCTTCATACTCATTACGATCAGACATATTTACATTTCTACCAAATTCGCCATCTCTAACACCACTTTTTCCATAAACAACAGAACCATTACTAAGAACTTGACCACTTTTTCTCCGAATTGACTCCGATATCTCATCACTCGACTCGTAATCATTCATTACAAACTTTGGCCTCTTCGAGGAACTGATCCCTCCTATGCCCATTCTATCATCTTTCCTTTTGATAATTAAACAGCCAGAAGAGCTTTTTTTCTTCAGTACACCACCACCTGATCTCACACTAATCACACTATCCTCCATCTTCACACGTTAATATAAAACTTCATCACAAAATCACTAAAAAAAGCTCACTACTACTATCATCCAATCACTATATTATAATCTTCCAATCATTTTTTGTTCCAAATCTCTTCATCTTCACAACGCTTTATTCCTACACATTAAAAATATATAATATTAAGCACATAGCAATATAATTTGTACTCAAACCACAATGTATAATTTGGTATGAGGTATAAGAAAAATAATCATGGTATATAATTTGGTATAATTTGTCCAATGTTTGGTTGTAATTTGAACCATATATAACTTAGTACACCAAATGGTGTACTATTTTATACCACCAACATGGAATAACTAATCCATGTATAACTTATAAATAGTTAAAGTAACTATGTAGCAGCAGGACAAAACTAGCTTTATCTTTTTTTTCTCTAGAAACCAATGAAGGTCAAGCATCCAAGAGTACAACAACAACATACCCAGTGAAATCACACAACGTGGGGTCTGGGAAGGGTAGAGTGTACACATACCTTACCTCTACCTTGGTAGGTAGAGCGACTGTTTCCGGGAGACCCTCGGTCAAAACAAAGCATAATCACAATCAAGCAAGCATTACAAAGCAAGAGAAACGGTCAGAGACAAAAAATTAAAGTTATATGAACATGCTGATAATAAAATCAAATACGTTGTGGTAGCGCATTCTGACAAAAGGAAGCAGTAGCTAACGCAGATAAATAATATAAACAAACTACACTAGGGAACACAGCTTTAATACAGCTTTTTAAATTCATTACTTTTTAGTTTAAAAATAAATAAATAAATATTATAAATGATATTTTGCTTATCCAATTTTAGTGCAAGGAACCAATCACCCAACAAGAAATAATTCACGTATTACTAATCTTTTGTATAACTAATCCCTGCATTATTTTTTATGACAAAGGAACCATCAGTTGCTACCCTTCGGGTGCACACAGAGTAAACCCGCTCTCCGCAAACCACACAGGAGAAATAACCCGCACTAGGCAAGCCCTATGCAACGAGCTTGAGCCAGAACCAATCCATGTATAACTATAAATCATACCAAACGACCCCTAAAAGTACTATAAATATATGCATTTTCTCTTTTATTTGTGCTTATGTCTTGTCTTGAGCCGAGGTCTTTCGGAAAGGTAGAGGTTAGTTCTGTGTACACTCTACACTCTCAGACCCCACATTGTGGGATTCCACTGGGTATGTTGTTGTTGTTGTTGTACCTAAAATTCTTCATAACTCTCAAATTCTACCTTCATTTATTCAACATTTAGCAGATCTGAAATATAAATCGCAACCATAGATACATAACGGCAGAATATTTTCCGATTTGGAGATAAAATACAGAAGTGAGTGAAAAAACCGGCGATCATTACCTGACCGGAAAGCTCCGCGATTCGCCAATTTCACCGGAAAAGCGATGCTACTGATCAACGATTTTTTCCGGTGAATAAATCGATAGAAAATAAAAGAGAAAAAAAGATTGGTTTTGTTGTTGTACTGCTGTAATTTTCAGTACAGAACAAAAAACGAGAAACTATAACACCTTGTTTGGATGGTTGTTAGTTGTTATCGTATCGTTTCAAAATCAATGTTTTGATATATTATAATATATGTTGCCCTCGTTAGATTATGCTACACATCAATAATTTAAAAGATAAAATTTATTACAAAAAAGTACGATATAGGATGAAGCTATTATGCTATTATAAAAAGGTATCCTAAGAGATAAAATATAATTATTAGATAATAAGCAGAGATAAAAAAAGAAAAAAAATATAATGCAACCACGCGAGCACACCAAATTACTTGTTACATGAAATGCGACTTTTCATTGTTATAAAATGATAAATTTAATGATACGATACAATAAAATTTAAGTAGCAAATCAAAATTATATTTAAACTAACAACACAATACAACAATAGGTAACAACCATCCAAACAAGTTGTAAGTGGCTGTTTGGATATAAAATTGTGAAATTTGAAAAAGAGTTGTATTTGTTTTCAAGTTTAAAATGGTATTTGAAAATTGGAGTTGTGTTTGAAATATAAATTGGAGTTGTTTTTGAAATTTTGTAAGTGTTTAGAATGATAATTGTGAAAATAATTTTTTAGAGTTTTTCGACTTCCGAAGAATTCTGTAAGCAGAGATAAAATGAAAAAAATAAGGTAACGGCACGGTCATACAAAATCAATCGTCACATGAATGAGTTTTTTCATCGTTACAAATGATAGATTTATTGATAGAATGCAATAAAATTCAAATTAAAAATCAAACAAATATTGTATTTAAACTAATAACATAATTCAACAATATGTAACAGCCATCCAAACAAGTTGTAAGTAGCTGTTTGGGATAAAAATTGTGAAATTTGAAAGAAAAAAATTGTACATTAGTATTATTTGTTTTCAAGTTGAAAATGATATTTAAAAATTGGAGTTATGTTTGATCATGAATACAAATTAGAGTGAAAATTGTGAACAACTTTTAAAGTTTTCGAATTCCAAAAAATTTTGCAAGTTAAATTCTGAAAAATTGTAACAGTTCTATGTCAAAATAATTTTCCGAAAACCGTTCATGGCCAAACAGGTACTTATAGAAAAGGAAAAAAAAGAAAAGAAAAAAATATTGCAAATTTTTAGTTCAAGTTGCATTTCAGGATTAATGATGCTATTTACAGATAACATTCCTTTTTGGGTATAAGGTTGAGATTGCGCCAATGGCACAATCAAAATCAATATCAATATCAATATCAATATCTATAATAAGATCATAGCTTTACAAAAGAGATTAAAACAAAAAAGAAAAATTATGCCCAATTAGTTTCACTACTTCTTTTTAATATGGCTTTCTTTTTCTTCTTTTAATCTCCTCTTTAATTTGTTAAGAACAAGTTGAAGAGATTCCAATTTTAATGTGTATATAGAGCAAAGTTGAACATTACAACAATATGACCACGTATAATGCTAACTACATCCGAATTAGCTTTGAATACTAGGAAAAATGACATAAAGTATGTAATTCAATATCAAGCATAATATGATAGCTTAGCATAAGAATTATTTGAATACTATTGCGTGTGACAATGTAAATATCTTATTATTATGATATTGGCATGTCATTGAATAAGGAGATACATATAAATTTGTATTATTATAACAGATAGTTGCACATTTGATCCATCTTAAATTTTAATTCTGGTCTTTGTATTATTTGATTAATCATATTTAACTTTTAATTAAGAAATATGTGTATTTTGCTCATTTTATATAGGAAATATGTGATATTCTTACTATTTATAAAACTACCCCCAAATATGGAATAACGATACTTAATGATTCACAGATTTCTGAAGATTCACTGTCAGAGAGAGATCAAAAGTACATATATATCAAATAATTGAATGTTAAAGATTCTTAACTAGAAAACAAAAGGATTAAAATCAGGATTTATCAATATATGAAGTACTAAAATCGCAATATTTTCATATTAAAAAGGAATGGCTTTGGTTAATTGTGTGATTTGCCATGTTCCGAAGATAATTTCTCATGCTAATTGGAGAAAAAAATAATCCATTAGAGGGTTTATATGTTTGGTGTTCACAAATATTGCTCTAGCTAAAACAAATTAAAAAAACTGGTAATCAAAATATTTTGTTCCTCATATTAGTGAGGTAGTAACACAAAATATCACTCAACTATGAGTCCGTTTGGATTAGCTGAAAAAAGTGACTTTTATGTATAAGTGTCTTTTAAAACTTTTAAGTGTTAAAAATTATTTTATAAATAAGTTGTTATGTGTTTGGATAAAAGTGCTTAAGCTGAAAATAAGTTGTTGATGTGTTTCGTACATAAGTGTCGTTAAGCACTTTTTTCTGTCAAAATAACTGAAATACCCTTAAAGTTAACACTATAAAAAATTGATTTTTTTCCCTTAAATCAGGAAACACTTATTTATTTTAATAAAAATGTGGAAATCCCATTTTTTTTAAAACAATAACTATGGAAAAGATGAACTTTTTTAAAAATCAGGAAAACATATTACTATTATTTTCTAGATTTTAAAAAAAATCTTGTTTTTCCAAATATTTTTTATTAAAATCTACTTTTCTGAGAAATCTGAACTTTTTAGGACACTTTCTTGTAAAAGAAATTCAGTTATCTAGATTTTTTAAATAAAAAATATAATTTCCAGATTTGTTCTTACAAAAGCGGGTTTTTAAAAAATTATTTTTCCTGATTTAAAAAAAAATCAGATTTCCAGATTCTAAAAAAAAAAATCTATTTTTTTATTTTAAAAAAGTGAAAAATATTTAGGGCTTTTTAGATAAGATGGTAATGAAATTAGAAGAAATATAAGAGATAGAAGAGTAAAATCATTGATCAAATCAAAATGGCTTTTAAGCCAAAAAAAATATAAGTTAGGGTTAACCAACTTCTCAATTTTGGCTTATTTTAAGCACTTTTAAACTTATTTTAAGCACTTTTAAACTTATTTTAAGCAATTTTCTATTTTGCCAATCAGTCCAATAAGTTAAAAAATGACTTATAAGTAGACATGTTCATCGGGTCGGGGATCCGCCCGACCTGAAAAAATCAGGGTCAGAGTCAGCTTATATCTGACCCGTGAGCCATCTGATCCGAAAAAGCGAGGACCCGTTCATATGTAGGGTCGGACCAATGTTAGAACTTTTTATCCATCTGACTCGGTCCGATCAACGACCCGACCCCGACCCGCATGACTTAACCCTTCACTATATAAGTGAATGGTTAACCCTTCAGCAGCAGCCTCTTCATTTCACACTTCAATCCACTGCACTCCCTTTCCTCTCCACGTATATAGAAAATAATGCAGTTGGTAAGACTGAGTTGGATTTGTATTTAGAGGAACCAAATCATCCCAGGGATGATGATTTCGATATTTTGGACTTTTGGTATAAGTCTTCAGCTCGATATCCAATTATAGCATTAATGGCTCGTGATCTCTTAATCATTCATGTCTCAACTGTAGCATTTGAATCTGCTTTTAGAATTGGTGGGAAAACAATGTCAGCTACTAGAAGTTCTTTGAAATCAAAAATTGTGCAAACTTTGGTTTCCCTTCGTGATTGGGTTCTTGCGGAAGGTATATTGTATACATATATATATTTGCCTTTTTAATATAATTTATATTATTTTTCCTTTATTAATATTTATTTTTTACTTATATAGGTGAAGGGACAAACGAAGAAGAATCTAGTGATGACGATGATGCTTATGATGATGTTGATGAATTATCGTGATGTTGGTGTGTAATTTTATCGTGGAATCTATTTAAGTTCTTTTTGGTGTAATTTTTAATGATTTAATGCTTCTGTTTGTTGTAATTTTTAATTTGTGACAAATTATATCGGATAACGGATTGAGTAGAATTGCATTGTTTGCTTATTATTTTGTTTTGTTTTGTATAGCGGGTCAGGATCGACCCGTGACCCATAGGGTCCCCGAAAGGTCAAGGCCAAACGTCTGAAAATTAATAAATGAAACAGGGTCAGGGTCGGGCAAGCAGAAAAAAAAGTCACCTGACCCGACCCAACCTGAGTCATGGACAGGTCTACTTATAAGTCAATCCAAACACCCTTATATTTCTTTATTTTGTAACTACAAGGTCATCCATTTTTCTCTTTATCACATCTAAAGTCACTCAACTAATATTTGGGCAACAAAAAAATGATATGACATTTAGTTTATTCCACATGGCATTAACTTATTCAACATGATATTTAACTTATTCCACATGACATTGTTTTAGTCCAACTGGCCTAAAAAGATCAAATTATATCCAGTGTCCATATTGAAGCCCGACTATATCCAGATTCGCGTTCTGTAGGGTCCATTTAGGTGGAACCGCTCCCTATCAAGAATTTTTCATATCCAGAACTCGAGCGCAAGATCTCTGGTTAAGGGAGGAACTGTTGGAAATTAGCCTTTGGCGGGGAGATGCGTCCACCCATCTTTGATGAATTAAACACTAGTGTTCCGCATGTTGGAGACCTTGTCTCTTCGCACATGCATGATCTACGAAGTGAGTAGATGATCGTAGGGCCAAGAATCGTCTAATTTCGTTGAGAAATGAAAGAGATATTGGTCCACGAAGTAAGGTGTTTGAGACATGGAAATGTGGTGTGGGACAAATCTATCACATCGGTGGGAATAAGAAGAATTGCTCTCTATATAAGTCTCTAATTGGTAAAGGGTTTGGGACCCCAAGGGGTATCCCATGTGTTTAAAGGAGGGAAGACCTAGATGTGCTTGAGTTCAAGGCTAAGCCCACACGCGCGCCGCCGCCGCCGGCCCGTCCTGTCCGGTTTCGGGTTCTCGGGGGCTGTCTAATATTATCTTTTTGGACCAGAGAACTCTGCCAGATGTACAGTTTGATCCCTGAAGTTTCATATGTACAGTTTGGACCAAAATTCTTTCATATGTACAGTTTGGTCCCTGAAGTTTTAATATTTACAGTTTGGTCCCCAAAATTTCTGGAGACTTTTTCTGCCTACCGTTGGACTGCGTTTTGGAGCATTAACCAGCCATTACTTGGCTGATTAACTCTCCATTAACAGCCCATTACTTGGGCATTTGGGCAGCCTCTTTCAATGGCCTTAATAACCATTACTTGGCTGTTTTAATGGCCTCCCTTAATGGTCATTACAGCCTTGTTTTGGCAGTTGGACAGCCCCTCTTGCATGCTATATATTGAGCAGTTGTTGGCTCAATTTTGGACTGCAGAAAAACGCTGAAAACAGGCAGAAAAATAGGCCGAAAATAACCATAAAAATAGCATTTTCAGCACAAAACAGCGGCTGAAAATTCAGCAAAACAGTGGCTGAAAATTCAGCAAAATAGTGGCTGAAATTCAGCAAAACAGTGGCTGAAAAACAGTGACCAAACCCTCACGTATACACAAGATATACACTACAGAGACAAAAGAGAAGAGTAGACATAAACTCTTTCTTCCTATTCCATATCTTCAGCAAGTCAAGTCATATTTGTTTTCTTCGCCAGGCTCAACCTATTGGCTTTGTAGCGTTGAGATTAAAGTGTTGTTTTATCTTGGGAGACTATTGCCCGCTAACGTAAAAGCATATATACGGGGCAATCTTGTCTTAAGGATAGAGGGCTATCCTCGACTCAACACACAACGTTATAACCATCCAGATTTAGTTGTTTCTTGATTTCAGGTTATCAAGATTCAAGACACAACAAACTTGTGGCAGTTCTCAACATTGGCTTTGCAAGGTGATCAAGATTCAAGACACAACACACATGCGGCAGTTTTGAAGATTGATCATTTATTTATCCTTTCGAACATTTGTAATAGTTATTACTTCCCGTACTGCTCTATAAAGTACCATAGAATACCAACAGGAACAACCCCATCCGTTGCACCATATCAGTGGTAACCATACATGAAATATAATTAACTCTCCGCAGTAATGACATCGCAGTGAACAATCAGCTGTTGGCCATAGCATTTCATGGAAGCCTCCAGTTTCCGTTAAGAAAGTGAACGTTGATGGAGCAACATCTTTTGCAGTTTCTGGTAATTATAATTGAAAGAAATAATCCCCTTGATTATTTTCATTACTTGAAAGGCTATATATATAAGTTACAAAATAGAAGAATCATATTCCTATTCTATTCCTAAAACTTTATTCTATACATTTATGGTAATACACTAATTATGGTAATACACTACTAATTACACTACAACATTACATAAACTAGGATACTAAATATTTATCATAAATTACATTGACTAAAACAACCACAAAACCGAGAGTCGTTATGGGAGAATCCGTGACTCAATAGTATATCGTGTATATTTAACAATAATTAGTCACTTTAAATAAATTTTATGGTTTAATTAAACTGCTTAATTATTCTTAGGCACAGTATACAACTTTAGCATTTCATGTTTCTTTAATTAATGCAAAGATTTAACTTATACCCGTCTTTATCATGTCTTATGCTCTTTTTCAGCATTTGGACTTATTTAATTTGCATAAAGTTAGTTAATTTTCTCTTGGTTTATTGCAATTTGCAGTTATAGAAATAATCCTAGATAAATTAAAGCATTCTCGAGTTTCATCCCAATTTATGTGACATTGTTAGACTGAACATCTATGGAGTTTTAAAAAAAAACTTTTGACATAGGCCAAATAAATGTAAATACCAAAAGTATCCTTCTTAATGAGTTGTAGTGAGAGCTCCACATACCTTTTCATTTTAAATAATTGATAGTGAGATTTTAATAAATCATATCATTAAGAATAAAATACAACAAAGGAAATATTGCTTTTTAGTTTAAGGGAATATTGCTTTTTAGTTTAGTGTAAATTATATAGCTTCCCAAGCCAAATTATATCACATTTATCCATAACTAATTGTTATGCCTCTTTTTATTTTTGTTTGGCAGGGACTCCAGCAGATCAACTTCCATAGGGTTATACAAAATTCTCTTCCCTTCGGTACCTGATCTGGTATAATTAGAGACTTCACAATTTAACTAGTAAATTCTCCTTTAAATTAAAGATGGAAAATTTGTTAGAAATTTGTCTTTGGTGGGGAGGTGTGTCCACCCATATTTATTGACTTAAACACTAGGATTCCGTATGTTGGAGGCTTTGTCTCTTCACACGTGCATAATCTACTAAGTGAGTAGATGACCGTAGGGCCAAGAATCGTCAAATTTCGTTGACAAATGAAAGAGATATTGGTCTACGAAGTAAGGTGTTTGAGGCATGAAAATGTAGTGTGGGACAAATCTACTACATCGGTGGGAAAATGAAGAATTATTCTCTTTATAAGTCTCAAAATTGGCTAAGGGTTTGGGACCCCAAGGGGTAACCCATGTGTTTGAAGGAGGGAGGACCTATGTGTGCTTGGGTTCGAGGCTAAGCCCACACGCGAGCCGCCCGCCCGCCCGCCCGTCCGATCCGGGCTCGATTACGGGTCACGGGTCTTGGGCTTGGGCTTCTTCTGATATTATCTCTTTGGACCCCAAATTACTTAATATTTACAGTTTGATCCCTTGAGTTTCTGGAATTTGGAACGTTTCTTATGCTATATATTGGAGCTTTTTGGCTCAATTGCAGAGGCAACAAGATATATACACAGAGACAAACAGAAAGAGAACAACTGAAATTTTGTCCAAAAACGTGAGCAGCAGAAACGTGTAGACAAACAGAAAACTCTTCCTTCCTTTTCCATTCTTCAGCAAGTCTTTTCGTGTTTGTTTTCTTCGTCAGAATCAACATATTTTCTTTGTAGTGTTGATTAGTTGTTGTTTTATCTTGGGAGACTATTGCACATCAACGTAAAAGCATATATACGGGGCAATCTTGTCTTAAAGACAGAGAGCTATCTCTCGGCTCAGCCACAGTTGTAACAATCCAGATTTAGTGTTTCTTGATTTCAGGTTATCAAGATTCAACATTCAACAAACTTGCGGCAGTTCTGAATATTGGCTATTTGTTTATCCTTTCGAACACTTGTACTATTTATTTACTTCTCGTACTGCTTTGCATATCCAACAAAATTAGAATTACTTTTGCAAATGAAAATGACAATTAAAATGGACAGGAGAAAGTAAAATCCCCAAGCCTTCCCTCAAATTACATGTGTGGTAATCCTCTTCCAACTCTCCATTTAGAAAGGCTGTCTTAACATCCATTTGATGTATCTCAAGGGCACGCAAACCTGCAATGGCTATGAATACCCTTATGGACGTTAATCTAGACACATGAGAGTATGTGTCGAAGTAATCGAGACCTTCCTTTTGTATGTAGCCTTTGACTACTAATCTGGCTTTATATTTGTCAATAGTTCCATCTGCTTTGTACTTTATTTTGAGTATCCACTTGCAGCCCAAACGTTTGCTTCCCGGAGGAAGGTCAACCATTTTCCAAGTATGGTTTTGCATGATGAAATCTATTTCGCTTTCTATAGCTTCTTTCTATAGCGGTGCTTCTGGAGTTGACAATACTTCCTTAATTGTCATCGGTTCATTTTCAACCATACAGGTTAGAAAATCTGGACCAAAGGTTTTGTCCCTTTTGGCCCTTTTGCTTCATCTTAGTTCAACCTTTGGAACCCTTAAGTTCTGTAGGTCTGGAACATTAAGTTTTAGATAGTTAGTAACTTCTGAGTCCTGTAGATCTGGAACGTCTAGTTCCGAATAATCAGAAACTCCCGGGTCTTGTTGATTTTGTTCATAACTTCGTTTGCGCAAAATTATTTCTTTTTCCTTTCTAGGAAAGATATGTTCAAAGAATTCAGCATTCCTTGATTCCATGATCGTACCTTCGTGGATATCAGGTATCTCCGACTTATACACTAAGAAGCGATAAGCACTACTGTTATTTGCATATCTGATGAATAAGCAATCTACAGTCTTAAATCCAATTTTGACCTATTTTGGTTTAGGTACTTCGACCTTTGCCAAACAACCCCACACTTTCAAATATTTGTAAGTGAGTTTCTTTCCTTTCCATGATTCATATGGAGTTTTATCCTTACGCTTATGCGAAACTCTATTGAGAATTTTATTAGCGGTAAGAATCGCTTCGCCCCACATGTTTTGAGCTAAACCGGAATTGATAAGTAAAACATTCATCATTTTCTTTAACTTACGGTTTTTGTGATCGGCAATACCGTTAGATTGAGGCGAGTAATGAGCGATCATTTGATGAACAATGCCGAATTGAGCACAGTATTCTTCAAACGGTGCTACGTATTTTCCCCTCTATCACTACGAATTGCCTTGATCCGTAGGTTTAGTTAATTTTCAAACGCTTCATCTTTACTTTTCAATAAGTAAACATAACAATACCTTGTACTATCATCAATGAAAGTCATAAAGTACTTGTTCCCCCCTCTAGTTTGCCCAAACTTTAAATCACATATGTCGGTGTGAATAAGTTCTAGAGGAGTGGTGTTTCTTTCGACTGAATGGAAAGATGATTTGGTTAATTTTGCCTCTACGCCCACCTCACATTTATGTTGAGGGTTTATGTCGAAGGAAAACAACAATTCCAACTTTACTAACTTTTGAATGAATTTATAGTTAACATGTCCTAATCTATAATGCCATAAATTAGAGTATTCAAGCAAGTAGGTGGAAGACATTAATTCATTAGATGAACGGATTATAGACATAGTATTTATTTTGAAGAGGTCGTCACATGAGAAGCCCCTTCCTACAAACATACCATTCTTAGTTATTACAAATTTGTTGGACTCAAAAATTAGTATAAAGCCAGCCTTGACCAACAGTGTCCCTAAAACCAAGTTCTTGTGGATGTTAGGGACGTGCATCACTTCCTTCAGAGTAAGCTCTTTGCCTGAAGTCATTTTGAGGACAACCTTTCCAACCCCTTGCACTTCAGAGGTAGCGTTGTTGCCCATGAACAAGTTTTTTCCCGATATTGGGGCGTAAGAGTCATGCACTCTTGTCAGAGCAGATGTGGCGGGTTGCACCCGTGTCTATCTACCATTGCCTTGGATTCTCTACCAGATTAGCCTCCAACACTACAGCCAAGAAATCCACAATCATGTCGTCAAGGTTCGAAGGATCATCTTTGTCTTGCACAATGTTAGCTTTGGTCTTGCCTTTGTTCTTGACTTTTTCCTTCTGCTCTCACTTCAGTTTGCGGCAGTCTTTGATCATATGGCCAAGCTTTCCACAGTGATGGCAGTTTCCTTTAAACTTCTCCATCGTTTGGCTTTTGCCGTCTCCCTGGTACTTGCGCTTTTTATTGGCGTTTCCCTTTGAATCAACCAGATTCGCCTTTGCCTCCATTAGCTCTTTTCCCTTAGATATAGTTCTTTTATTATCCTCTTGTATTTGCAGTTTGACAATAGGATCTTCAAATCCCATTTCTTTTATCTTTAGTTTGAGATAACTCATGAACTCGTTCCACGATGGAGGCAATTTCTCAATTAAAGACGCAACCAAAAATTGTTCGTTTGACTTCATTCCTTCCAAATCCAGATGATGAAGAATTATTTGAAACTCTTGGATTTGGGACATCATTTATTTACCATCCACCATTTGAAATTTCAGAAACTTTTCAATGATGAATTTCTTAGTACACGCATCCTGTGCGTTGTACTTTTTCTCGAGTTTTTCTCACAACTCTTTTGCCGTCTTCACGGTGCAGTACAGGGCGGCATGGGCCACTGCCCACTGGCCCAAATCAGGTCCCATGGCCACTGTCCATTGGCCCAAGCCTGCTGCCAAGGGTGCTGTGTCCCGGACCCCTACTGGCCGCCACCACGGCTCCCACCCTTGCCACTATTGCGGTTTTTGCCACAGTTGTTGCGATTTTGACCCTTTTTTACCACCACCGTTGTTACGGTTTTAACTATAATTTTTGGATAATGATTGAGAGTCATCGATGTCTCGGTACGTGGCCACCATCATGGCTGAATGTGCTCCGATTGCGGCCTTTTTATCTAACCCCGCTTCTTCTAGGGTTAGCATGAAATGTGCTTAGTAGAACGGTGGGATATGATTGCTTTGGGAAAGAAGAGTTCCAACCCCATTATACGCTTCGGAGAGGCCCGCAACCATTTGAAGAACGAGACGATCATTTGTGACCGGCGCTCCGACGTTCTTAAGTTGATCCGACAATTCTTTTAGCCTCTGACAATATGCGGAGGCATTCAGAAAATCCTCCATATTTGTGTGAGAGAATTCTTGCTCGAGGGTTACAGCACAAGAATTTTTATTGTCTTGGAATATATCGCGTAACCTATTCCAAGCTTCCATTATCGTGGCGTCGGATTCGATAATTGTATGTAAGAGGTCCGTAGAGATGGTGGAATAAATCCATTGGAGGACCGTAGCATCAAGAGTTGCCCATAACTCTATTTCATTATCGGTGGAAGGCACATTTTCCTTGCCTTTTTCCGGTTTGACGATGTGATGGAGGACTCTATGAGACCTTGCGTGAATTTTAAAAAGTTCTGCCCACGTCGCATATTGGACATTCTCTATTTCAAGAACGATAGGGATGTTGTTCTTGATGTTGGAGACTGCAAGAATAGGATGAAAGGTGTTCTTTGTGTTAGACATGATTGAGGAAGAAAGAAAAACTCTGGGTGGCAGAAGGGATTGCTAAGGTAGTCAGCGGCGGAAGTGGTAGAGTTGCCGATGAGGTTGGCAGCGGAAGAGGTAGGGTTTACGAAAAGTTTGTCCTAGACTTCTGATACCATGAAAGAGAATAATTCTTTGATGATTTCATTAATGTAATTAGCTTATATACATAATATACAATAGTCATTCTAGGCTATAATTACGGAAATCAAATATGCACCTAACTAATACAAAATATCGCTACAATAATTACAGATATACAAAATCACTAATTATATCAAAAGAATATATTTGCATATATTCTATCAGGTTTCAGAAAGACGAACTATATTTAAACATATTTTAACTTTAAATTTCTGATTTTACTCTTAACTGCAAGCTTTTGACACCACAAAAAATATCATGACAATATTTTATACAAGTTCCAAAACTATTTCCTTTCTTTCTTAAAACCCGTAACAGTCAAACTAGTTCACATAAAATGAAATGGTGGGAGTATTTGTTTAAACTGGAAAGAATTTATTTATTCTAAATCGACATACCTCTACTAGTAATAGAAAAAGAGTAAATATTCTGTAACATGTGCTTCTTTGAGGATGGCCAATGATGATATTAATAAGCTTGATTTAGAAGTGTATTGTTCATCAATTTAAAACTAAATTCACAAGGCAAGTTGCTCTTAATTTAGCAATTTATGGTCTTTCAGAAAAGTAAAAGCATGTTATATCTTATGTGAGCAAACAAAGAAAACTAGTAGTACTAAGTTATTAAAGAGCAAACCAAAGCAATCTTAGCTTTCATTGCAAGAAACAGCAAGAAGCATTGGCCCATTTTTTGAAGTGAGTACATCAAGTATATGTGAAATGAAGCTACCATGCAATATTTTATAGTTATTAAAACATAAAAATAAAAAAAAGAATCTTCCGACAATATACTCCCTTTGTCCCATTTTATGTGCCGCAATTTTCTTTTTAGTTTGTCCCAAAAAGAATGACAACTTTATATATTTAGAAATGATATAATGTTAAACTTCTCGTTTTACCTTAATGACATGATTTTATAGCCGCACAAATGTCCATGTTTCATATCACAAGTTTCAAAGTCTTTCTTTCTTAAACTTTTCATCTAGTCAAATACCGTCACATAAGATGGGACCGATGGAGTAGGGAAGAGGGGAATAGGAGCAAAAAGAGAAGAATCTGCCAAAAATAAATATGTAAACAGTTTTTCAATGTCAAAGCACCAGTTCTCAATCAAGTTCTCTATGGAGTTCATAAAAGTATTGTTCACATCTTTTACTCTTCCAATTCTTGTTATTGTCTTCTTGTTCTGTTTTACTAGCAGCCAAGGCCATCCTTTAGACCCTCTAAGTCCTACTGATATCAACAAAATTAGAGTCATTATTCAAAACTCCCATCTTAGTTCCCTCTCCAATTTGACATTTCACTTTGTTGACCTTGAAGAGCCTGGAAAAAAGGATGTCCTTGCATATGCCTAAAAGAGTTCGTTTTCCTTATCGTCGAGCCAGGGTAGTGGTTCGTGCAAATGGTGAGACCTATGAAGTCATTGTAGACTTGTCCACTCGCGCTATCATATCAGAAACTTTGTATACTGGTCACGGTTTCCCTCCACTTACTCTCGATGACATTGTACGATCCAGCAGGCTGACATTGAGGAATCGTCGATTTCAAGATTCATTTTTGAAAAGGGGTTTGAATATATCAGAAGTAAGTTGCATACCACAGCCTGTTGGATGGTTCGGGCAGCTAAAGACACAAAGAGTTCTTAACGTTCCATGTTTTTATCGAAGAGGGACAAGTAATTTTTGGGCAAGGCCAATTGAAGGGATCACTACAATCGTAGATGTTGAATCCACGAAGATAATAAAATATATAGATAGATACAGAGCCCCTTTGCCTAAAGCCAAGAGTGCTAATTTCAAGTCATCGAGCCAGAGATCAATAACTTGCAATGACACTGACAACACCAGCAGGATTATCATTAAAGGAAATGAAGTTAAATGGGCTAACTGGATTTTTCATGTTGGATTCAACACGAGGGCAGGAATGATCGTGTCTACAGCTTCGATATTTGATGCTAGGAAAAATGAATATCGACGTGTGCTCTATAGAGGTCATGTATCAGAGATGTTCGTGCCTTATATGGATCCTACGTTCGAATGGTACTACAGGACTTTTATGGATATTGGTGAATTTGGTTTTGGAAGGTCTGCTAGTAGTCTTGTCCCGTTGCTTGATTGTCCGAGCAATGCAGTGTATATGGACGGATATATGGCTGATTCGGAAGGACGGGTAGTGCAAGTACCCAACGCGATTTGCATATTTGAAAGATATGCTGGCGATGCTGCTTGGAGGCATACAGAGAATGGAGTACCGGGAAATATAGTAAGCATCTAAATATAAAGATTTTGCATACCAACTATAGGATCGTCTAGTGACATAATAAATAATTTTTTTTGCAGAACACTAAGGGACAGCAAGAAGTTAATTTGGTTGTTAGAATGGTAGCAACAGTGGGAAATTTTGATTATACACTTGATTGGGAGTTCAAACAAAGTGGAACTATCAGAGTTGGAGTAAGAAAATTAAGATGTTATGCTTGTTAAATGTTAATCCTTCTGATTTTTGCAATCTTTATTCTTCGATTTGTCCATGCTGGTAAGTTTAAACGGAGTTATGGAGACGAAGGCTGTGAAATATACGAACAATAATCAAATAACAGAAGATGTTTACGGGACCCTTGTGGCAGAAAACACAATTGCAGTGAACCATGATCATTTCCTTGCTTACTACCTTGATCTTGATGTTGATGGTACTGATAATTCATTTATAAAAGCCAAACTGAAAACTACGAGGGTGAAGGACCGAAAAATTTCACATAGGAATAGTTATTGGAAAGTTGTTAAAGAAACTATGAAAACAGAAAATGAGGCTAAGGCACACCTAGGACTAGAATCAGCTGAATTGTTGATTGTAAATTCAAATAAGAAGACAAAAGTTGGAAATGATGTATCTTGTCGGCCAGCCATGTCATTGTTATTGTACGATGACTACCCTCAATGTCGAGCAGCTTATACGAAGTATCAATTATGGGTGACACCATACAACAAATCAGAAAGATGGGCTGGAGGATTCTATACTGATAGGAGCAGAGGAGATGATGGCCTAGCAATGTGGACCCACAGGTAACTTTAGTATGTAACAACACATCCACTAGTGATATTGTCTGTTTTGGACCTAGGCCCGGCCCGCACAGCTTAAAATATATCACTAAGGTCTAAGGTCTAAGGAATATCTTAGCATCTCTGGGTGTTACATAAGTACAACAACAACTATACCTAAGTCACAAACAAGTTGGGGTCAGCTTTATGAAATTCTCACTTTTTCATTTAAGCTCATTTCATATCATCATCATCAAACGTGTTACATAAGTATTTACCAGATTTTTCAAGTGTGGCCTTTCTGTCTCGAGATGTGCATTTCTTGAATTGATCAAGATCGATTAGTACATAGTCGATGTTCTTTTAATCTTCATTTTTTACTTGATCAATGATATTATATAAGCTGATTTTAGTGTTGTATGCAGGAATAGGCCTATTGAAAACAAGGATATTGTGCTTTGGTACACTGTTCGGTTGCATCATGTACCATGCCAAGAAGATTTTCCTGTAATGCCGTCTATTTATGATGGTTTCGAGCTCCGGGCAACAAACTTGTTTGAAAGAATCCACTCCTGAAACAATGATATGTGAAATTCAAGTTTGTCTATTAACAAGGAATTCAATTGTAAGATGGCTTTGATGATTCTTTTTAACTCTACTCCATAAAGTTATATTTGGAGAACAAAGGTTGATTTTCCTTTAGCCCATTTAGTTTCTTCTGTCATTTCAATATTTGGTTGATGTGCTCTGAACCATATTCACAAGTACGTAGGTGACAACCCGCCTAAAAGACGAGCCATCCCCGTTCATTTTGAACATGGAACAAGAACAACATGTCCGCGCCAAGGAGAAACACAAAATTTCTTACTTTGTACCTTACACAACTGATACAAGTTGTGTAAGTATTGCCAATGTTTGACATGTTGATATGTGGGAGGCAAAATTCACTTGCCAAACATACGCAATGCTTACACATCGCGTGAGACACAAAATAAAGTTTCTCGAGTAATGCATGTGTGCGTGTGTGTTTGGGTAATAACACAAACAATCAGTACAAAGAAGAATGTATAAAGCAAGACGACACTAACTTTTGTAGATATTATTCTATTACTAACAAAACTGGAGACAAAATTTGATAAAAGGATAGGAAGACAGGGAGGGTGGAAACCATGCATTCTAGAAAAGTTTCTTCCAAACGGGGTGCTGCATCCAGGCTCTTTCCACCATGGCATCTATCGGGATTCCCTTTGTTTCAGGCAAGAAGAAGATGGCGCAAATTCCCATGAAAGCAATCCAAGCGGAGAAGAAGAAGAAAGTGTAGGCTTGCATAGTGCAAAGAATAGTCAAGAAAGCCTGTGCAATGGCAGCAGTGAAGAGCATGTTTGTGCTGACCGCGAATGCGAAACCAGCTGTCCTTGTTTCCAATGGGAATGTCTCACTTGGAATTAACCAACCAAGCGGTCCCCATGACCACGCGAACGCCATTACAAACGTACACACGAGAAGCACCACTACTGCTGCCAGTTTCCTGTCCAAGGTTCCTGTCGCCGTCAAACTTTTTGCCAAAATAACTCCAATTGCCACCTGCAATATTAATACCAAAAGTGCAATCATAAGGAAAAAAAAAAGCTTCTCAATTTTGATACAATAGTATGTGGCTGATCCACATCGGTCCAATGGGGTCAGTTGAATCCCGTTTGTCAAAAAATTAGATCATGGATCGGCCAAGTTTTAGTGCAGTGGTAGGGTTCAAGAAAATATTTTGATCATGATTCGACTCCCAGCAGTGACGTTTTAGCATCTTTGAATCCTCATGGATTTCGTAAGGGTATTCAAGATTGAATATATATGTATATAAAAAGTAAAATTTGATTAATCATGCATAGTTTTGTAGATGAATATTATATAGTACCTGAGAGATTAACATTTGGCAACAAGCTTGGAGGAGCAATTTTTTCCTTCCAACCTTGTCAACAACGCAAATTGCAACACATGTAGCGGCAACGTTAGTAAGTCCAGTTATGAGAGAGGACAAAAGAGAGCCATTGGATTTGAAACCCATTGTCTGGAAAAGGACAGGCGCGTAAAACATAATCGCGTTGATTCCGGTGAATTGCTGGAAGACTTGAATCAAGATGGAAATCACAAGTGGCGGAATGCTAGCAGGCTTCGTTAAGTTCCTGTACGGATGCTTAACTTGTTTGGCTTGTTCAACCGACATCACGATTTCTTGGTACTCAGCCTCAATGTCGCTGACACCCCTAATCTTCTTGAGCGCGGCCTTGCCTTGATCTTCATAGCCACGCGCAACCAGACTCAGTGGGGTGTCAGTGATCACAAAGCAACCAATAAGCAGAACCCCTGCAGGGAAAGCTGCAAAGCCAAGTGACATTCTCCAACCATTTGGATGATAATTAACGGTTCCAAAGTTGACAAGATTTGCTATGAATATTCCTATTGTCACAAAGAGTTGGAAGAGAATATTCACAGCTCCTCTGTGTTGGATTGGTGCTACTTCAGTCAAAAACAGTGGAACGGTCTGTAAATATTCCAACAACCACATTAGGTACTATTAGCGAATATTTTTCGAATATTCACCGTATATTTTGTAATTATAATAGATGTATATTTAAGGTAACTTAGGATTCTTATTATATTAGGAATCAACCATTTAAGGTAAGTTAGGATTCGTATTGTATTAAGAATCAACCTATATACAACTATATATATTGTGAATAATGAAAGGAATCGCTAAGAGAAATTATTCTATCTTAAATATACATTTATCATAATTACAAAATATACGGTGAATATTCGCTAATAGGTATGTTTCTTAAACAAGTTATCAGATAAATATTCCAAACAACAAAAAAAAAGAACTTGGACTTAATCAATTCACGTGTATCAAGATTTGAAAAACTCTACTTACTAAAGACTAATATAATAATGTTAGAAAATCAGATAGCATTTTGATGAAATTTTGAGTGTTAAGGATTGAAATTCTTTTTAGTGTAAAAAAGTGATATGAAGTTAAGAGTTGAGATAATTACAAAGAAAAATGAGTTACGGGGAAAAATATTTTTGCCAACCAAACACAACTAAAAAAAAACTTATGTTTTTGAAAAATATTTATACATCCAACGAAAGATACTGTAAAGTTAAAACCATTTCAAATATTCTAAGCACACCGAGTATAAGTTGTATGCACTGACGATAAAGATGATATACATCATTAGGTCACTTAACATGCAATTGCAGTAATTCGTATACAAACAATATTAATCGGTAAAAGGTCAAAATATATTGATAGTCTAAGAAAAATATTTATACTATCAGTAGATATAACACCGTGAATGAAATCTTTTTGACTATACATACCTCATTTCCGAAGCCAACACCAATACCAAACAAAATTCTACCAAAAATGAGCATCACTTTGTTATTCGCAGCGGCACTCAAGGCGGCTCCCGCGATGAAAATGATTGAAGCCATCAACATGGTATTCCTTCTCCCTAATTTAGTTGCGGCCTTTGAAGCGAAAAAGCTCGCAACAAGAGCCGCTAAGTACAAGGATGAAGTGAAGAGTTGGAGATATTGATCATCATATTTGCAGTAGTTACTCTCTTGGATATGTTGCTTCCTTTCATACACATTTGGGAAAAATTTTATCAAGAAATCATCCATGCTAGAAACTCCTCCTGATTAAAACAAAAAAACCAAAAAAAAAAAAAAATAACATCAAAAAATTTATCTTTTGCACTTCTTGATGTTAAAATGCACTTGACAAAAAACAGGAGTTAGTAATCGATAAAATTTGTCGCTAATTTTAGAGGTGGATACAGGATTTGAAGTTTATAAATTCGTATAGCGGCCTCAAATTAATAGAGGCGGAGCTACCGTGAAAGTTTGTGTTCGGAAGAACCAGTAGCTTTGGCTTAAACATTGTATTTAATTAAAAATTTATTTAATATGTATAAATAATCTATGAAGAACCTAGTAAGCAACAAGGATTGTGGCTCAAAATTCACAAACTAAAATTTTTGGATCCGCCTTGCAAATTAATAATACAATGATAACTGGATTCGTAGTCAACAACCTTGTATGTAACAAGGATTGTGGCTCGGAACCCATAAATTAAAAATTCTGGATCCGCTTTACAAATTAATAATACAATGATAACTGGATTCATAGTCAAATATTTATAGATTTTTAAGTTTATATTTTAATATATAAATATATATAAATGATCTAGGTAAAAACTAAAAACTACTATATTCACATGAACCCATAACTGACCCTCTACAGTGGCTAAGTCAGAAATTTCACTATGGATTTTCAAGGTTTAATATGTATGTATAAAAAGTAATTTTTGACTTATATACACACTAAAAAAATTCAACGAAGGGTGTTCCGCCACCCATTACTCTATGTTGCTATGCCACTGATCCTCTAGATCCGCCCCTGGATAATCCTATTTAACGACAGATTAGCACGAGTAGCCACACTTGATCGAAAGATCCTATAAAGGATGAGATATTTAGAGATGAATCCATAGCTAATTCTCTTTTCTTTTATAGTGAAGGCATAAGAAATGTACAATTAAAAGAACCTAGCAAATAAAACAAGAACATACCTGAAATACCAATATCATAACCAAACATGAGGCCACCAAAGGCAGCTAAGATCCAACACGAGAACACATATAAATTGAGTTTAGAATTATTCTTCTCAGCAGACATTTTTACTTTCTTCTCTGAAATCCCTCAAATTCTAAAAGATAATTCTCTGTAAAATATTTTGCACTCTTTTTTCTCTTTCTGCTCTTTCCTATATATACATTTTTTTTATATAGAAGATAAGAGACAGAAATCTAGGGCAGATTAATATTTTTTAAAAAAAATATTATGCTGGAATTAAGTTAGTTTGAATGTTTGATAAAGTCAATAATCTTATAACTGTCAGATTTGGTCATCCAAAAATTTTGGAGATTTATCTAACATGATCCTTGTTCAAACTTATGTACCAGATCTAAAAAAATGTAGCTAAATTTTAATTCGAGGCCTTAAGTATATATATACACATACATACAAAAATTAATACTGCCTTTTTTTCCCCATACTTGTAGCCTTTTACTTGACATAATAACATTAATATTTATAATAGTGAGGATTAATTCTAATAAGATGTTAGTTATGTGTTTTAAATACCAAAATAGCTCCAATTGCCAACTACAACATTAAAACCAAATGGCTATTAGAAAAAGACAACCAAAAAAAAAGCTTCTCAATTTTGATATAACAGTCTCTGGCGAAGCCACATCGGTCCAAGGGTGGTCAACTGAATTACGTTTGTCAAAAAATTACATCATGGATAGGTGAAATTTTGAAATTTTAGTGCAGTGGCAAAGGGGTTCAAAAAAATGCTTTTGATCATGCGTTCGACTCAAGTAGTTACGTTTTAGCATTTTTGGAATTCTCTTGTGAGACGAAGCCATGAACTTAATCAAGGGTGTTCAAGATTTAATACATATGTATAAAGTGAAATTGACCTATATATGCAGTAATGACAGATGAATCATGCAGAGTTTTGTAGATGAAAAATATATTGTACCTAAGAAGTTAACATCTGACAACAAGTTTGAAGGAATAATTTTTTCCTTCCAACCTTGTCAACAAGGTAGATGGAAACAAATGTGCTGCCAACATTAACAAGTCCAGTAATAACCAAGGACAGAAGCGAGCTGTTAGGATTTGAGTTCCAAATCCGACCTAATCAGAAAACAGTAAATAAGTGAAGAACAAATAACACACAGATTTATAGTGGTTCACTCTCAATGCGAGAGCTACGTCCACTTTGCCGCTGCAGATTTCACTATAATCAAATAGGGAGTTTATGTTTACAATTCTTTCTTGCTCACATGCAAAGAAAAACGGCACTCCAGAATATATAGCGAAAACTAGGGCGAACATAATACAAGTCCGAAATTTCCAAAATACCCTTCATAATACAAGGTCGGTCAGCGTTCCACACTCTGCGTACGGTCTTCATAGTATCGGCAATGAATTAGGCTCCACAACTCAACAAACATAACATGGGAGTGCAGACGGACTTGACTCTGATATATGTGCAAACAATCACCTCCACAGAATAAATTATAAGCGAAATGTGCGCTTCCATGTTTTCTTTTTGTTTTGGTAAGTACTCTTCATTAACCAAACAACCAAGTACTTCTTCATTGATCAAAGTATACTTCAAAATTACAACTCAATCAAGATTACAACACTCCTCATGTAGATAGGCAATTGCTCGTGCCACACCAAGTGCTATCCTATACCTGATATTCCAAAAAAAATAAAAAATTATATATATTTCCATTGTTTCAATTTATGTGGCTTGATTTGGAGTACGAGGGTCAAACTAACTAATGATCCTTGTGAATTCGGACATAGAATCTTTAATTTTTTTGAAATAAAATTTTACATATTTAGCAACTACATAAAAAGTTCTATAAGTAACAACAGTTAACAATTCAAAATATTTTGAAAGTAAAAAAAATTATGGTATTTTCTTTGACCGTTCAAATAGACTAAGACAAACAAATTGAAAAAGAGGGAGTACCTGATATTCCAATCAAGTATGGGTTTATGTCCGTCTGGTGACCTGATTGGAGCCTTTTGGAACAGAAATTCATCCAATGAACCATTAGGTCCATACTCATATACAAGTATCCTTCTACCTTTTTCAGCACAAAAGCCCCACAACCTCGCTAAATTCAAATGGTGCATCCGTGCTATGATCGTGACCTCGGCCTAAAACTCTGCATCACCGCCTTTGACATTCTTCAAGCACTTCACGGAAACTAAACCTTCGCCAAACCCACCCCTCCCAATTTTATCAGTGAAATTGTTAGTTGCATTCTTGATCTCAGAAAAACTAAACCTTTTTGGTCCGATTGCGGGCATGACTTCAAGACCAGTGCCCAAAAGAAGAAAACTCCACTAATCAACTCAGCTGCAAAAATAGTCGAAATGATCGCTATATTTCTAGTGGTTGCCTTAGATTCCTCTGGTGGAAATGGAAGACTAATGTTCACTGGACATGAAGTTTCCATCAAACTAGTCATGCCTTTGAAACTCGAAATATCGGTCTCTCTATTATCAACTATCAAATACATAACAACTTCAGTCCCCGGTGACCAATATCCATACAATAGCTTATCCAATATAAGCACACAATAACCAGTTCCATCGTACTTGAACAAAAAACCTAAGCAGTTATCTTTATCCAAACACTTCTTTTCGCAATTCGAAAAGTTCAAAACTTTAAGGTCTGTTTGGTTATCCACACCAGTAAACTTAACAAAATCAAGAGGTAAATCTTGATGGCCTTTGTCAACGAAATTTTCCTTACACAAGATCCACTTGGTTTTTCCTTAAAACCAGGTGGACAAACACAAGAAGTTTGAGTTGTAGAAGCATTATATATGCATATAGAGTTTGTACCACACGTACCATGGATTGTACATAGCTCATAAATCGCTTGCCAAACAACAGTCCAATTTCCTCAACTTTGATCAAAACTATAAACTCTCAAATTCCCATCATTATCCAACTTCAACCTTCTCAATTTCCCCTTCTCCCCGAAATCCGCCGAGTAAAATTTTCCACCATTAGTTTGAGTAACTTCACCTGTGACGGAAAATATTTATTTAAGAATCTCCACAATTTTCACTATACGAAAATAGTTGGCAGCATCCCTATTTATAATAGTACGAATCCTACTTATACTATAAATTGGACACCTATTCCTTTATAAATTGTACTATAAATCCTAACCCCCTGTTTTGTGATTTTTATGTAGTTTTTGTAACCATGTATTTGGTGGTTTTTGCGTGGTTACTTATAAAAATAGACACTTGTGGTCCGGCGCTTCCTCAGACCCCACGCATAGCGGGAACTTAGTGTATCAGGCAACCCTTTTTTAACAACTAACAATGGCGGAGCCAGGAATTTGACGAAGAGTGTGCTTTTTTTCTTCTCACTTGTGTTAAAAATGCGTACAATAGAGCCTTGTGGTTTGACCCTTTCCCAGATCCCGCGCATAGCGGGAGCTTAGTGCATCGGGCTGTCTTTTTATTTTTTACTTGTGTTAAGGGCGTGCAAATTAAATATCTAATCATAATAGTTAATATTTAATCTATGTACACTTCCGCCGAAGGGTGTGTAGCTCACCACCCTTCGCCTAAAGGTAGCTCCCGTGACAACAAGCGATACAGTCTATCCAAACATTATATTCATCAATATGCTTTATAAGTGCTTGGGTGGTCCCTCCCGCATTACCCTCATTGAGGATGTTTAGGTCACCGAAGACCTATTATATGAGGAAATTCCTATAGCTATCCTAGATCACCAAGTTCGTAAGTTGCGAACTAAGGAAGTCGTTTCAGTTAAAGTACTTTAGAGAAATAACAGTGTAGAGGAAATGGCATGGGAAGCCGAAGAGGATATGAAATCCAGATATCCTCACTTGTTTTAGACTTCAGGTTCATACCGACACTCGTGAGATACTGTTTCCTTACTCCTAATTTACTTATCGATCTTAATTCATATAACTTGTTTAGGTGATAATGTTGAGACAAATACGACAAGCGCAACTCAAATTACAACAGATGATAGTTGAGGTGAGTTATGGCTAACCATTTTGATTCTTGTGTTAATAGACGGTCGTATGAGGCCAATATAATATTATTATGCTATTCTGTAGTCCTGTGTGACATTGGATGTATGTTTTGGCTGCTTGTCAGGTTTCAGATAGTCCTATTTACAGAGGAAACTTCGCCGAAAGTTTCAGAAATCTAGGGAGTTATAATATTATTCAACATTCGAGAACGAATATTCTTAAGGAGGAAAAGATGTTACGTCCGTAGTTTCGCACGTGAATAAGATCGTAGCTAGCCGATTTGAGTCTTGAGAACTTGAGATTGTCTCCGAGGGTTCGTATGGCATGTAAGAACATTAAGAAAGGATTTTAGAAGGTTGGAAGTCAATAGGACCAAAGAAAACACAACTCGACGAAGATTAAGCAAAACTAAATATCCTCCGAGAGCCTAGATTTAGATTTAGAACATACTTAGATTTAGATTTTCTTCATCTAAATCTCGTTCTTAATTTCTTGACAAGACAAGAAATATCCTATTGCGCCTTTATGATACCTCTGTATCATTTTAATTGTTTTGCAGTATTATTGTCCAGGGGAGTACGAGGACACGTCCTCCCACTCGAAATATTGCCTTTAGAAATATAAGTATTTTTGAATCAAGAATGCATGACCCTTCAAGCCTAATATTCGAGTTTGAGAACCATTTGTTCCCACTTTAAGATCCAAAATCTCAATCAACTCCCACTTCATTTGATTTCACAGACTCAATTTCAGTTTCCAAGGTTATAACTATTTATCCTTTAGCAGGGTTTGTAAGATCCTACATTACATTATGCATCTCTTTTCATCAAATGGAGTTACTATAGTTATGCTTCCCCTTTAATCTCAAATCGATGCGGGAGAATGCAAGGACGACTCGTGCGTCGAGATTGAGATTGACAAACTGATTATCAATTAATTAGTTACTGCCACTAGAATTAATAATATTAAATGAATTATCTTTTGATGGTATATTGGTGTGATAGGAACATATCGATTATCACCAACCAAATCCACCTAAATCCATTCGAGTATATGCATCGAAAGCAATTCGGCCCGTAGTTTCATAAGGAGACAAGTCATAATCTATCTCACCCTACATATGAAACCACATTCTCTAAGAATGCAACATCACGTGATTCAAATTCAATTATAATGCCACTTTTGTTCACATATGAACTCATAATCCTTAAACTATATAGAATATCATAGAAGGATAAACTTCATTCCCCTTAGAACATGTGGGGAAAATAGATTATGAATAAAAGTTGCATCAACTCAAATCAGGTTTTTGCTTTCCACACCTCATATGGAATAACAATAACTTAAACAAAATTTCATTTGTTTGAATCATTGACGTCAGATGTAATAAATTGCAATGAAGCATTGGTGCATTAACTTTTTCAAATAGTTTTCTATTTATTTTCTAGCTAGACAAATTTACTTTATCTATAGCACAAAGTAAACCTTGTTTGGCTAAGCAATTATTTTGTTGTTAACCACTAAAATCAAGTCTAGCTTGTTGTATATTTGCATCAACACTTGACGCAAATAAACACAAATAAATATTTTTGCTGGAACTATAAATAATATCCAGTATAGTAAAACCATCATAGAAAATCAGTACCATATCTCGTATGTGACAAAATACAAACAAGATACATTATGAGGATATACCTTTTGCGGCAGAGTAGAAAGCTGAGCTTTCCCTCGCGTAGCTCCATTCAGATCTTTAGCCGGTCATGGCCATAATGTGCCTAGCTGCCCATTGCTAGAACTTCCAGCGCGTTGGTGGTTGGTGTGGTAAGGCAAGCCCCCAATCTCCCAGCCGACATCACAAAATGCTTTGATCCCATTACAAAAAGAAAGTATGTCTTTATGGATACATATCTAAAGCCTTAAGAGCCTTTTGCTTTATTCTAGGACATACCGAATATTATGTCACCATTCAACTTTTCACTTATGTTAAGCTCGGAAACTAATATTCTCGTAGCAGTTGACATATTGATAACAAATTAAATTATTTAAGACATATGTATACATTTCTAGAGCCTAAAATTCATATACATACTAATCCTCGCAATAAGTAATTATATTAAATTTCATTTCACATTAGACCTGGAATCAAAAGTTTACTATGTTCCCGATCATCATTCACATTCTAATGTTCAATGAATCTAACATAATCAATTATTTAAGGAATACTTGTCTTAAATTACTTAAATTCAAGATTAATTAAGCAGATATCTATAATAAATAAATAAATATCCAATAAAAAAATAACAAATAACATCAAAGTTAAATTCATATGAATACGCACATACATAGACAATTACTCAACAAAAATACCATGATTTTTTCAAAATCACACACAAGAAAAACTAGAAGTCACACCACAAAGTACACACACATTTATTTTTTAGAATATATATACACACATGTATATAAAAATATAGTGACTTGAAGTCTTATAAAAAACTTTTAGAGAGAACACAATAGTTCATTTCTTAACCATTAACGCCGCAACCATTTACACTTTATTTCAATATATTTATAATCGTGTAAGAAAGTACTAATTCTTTCTTAAAATTTACTATCATTTAGTGATGTACCCAAACTTTAAGTGTTGGATTTTGAGAACTAATTCTTAGTATGATGCATCACTAAAAACTGCTGGCTTTATGCCGTTAAAAAAATGATCCTTTAATTTGATACACCAAAAAGACAGAATGCAAAATAATTAACAAAAAAAAAAAAAACACCATGCACACTAAAACAAATTGCCCTTAAGTATTTTTGATGTCAAAACATCATCTGACAACGGCAAATTTGGAACGAAACGAAATCACTTAGTGCCAAGGAATGTCCAATATTTTTGCACGGAGCAATATTTGACATTGTTAAACAAGGTAATATACCCGTGATATACACTTGATATACAACAGTGTATATCACGGGTAATGGCCCATCTCGGACCGCAAGCCCAATCTCAATCAAGAGGCCCATCACGGGTAAAATGCCCATCACGGGCAGAATGCCCATCACGGGCACACTTGTATATTTGGTATATATTTGTAGTATATTGTAGTGTAAATGTTACCTTAATTAGTCTTGTACACTTACCATAATTGTATAGTTAGAATTATGGTAGAATAAGGTTTTAGGAGTAGAATAGGAATAGAAATAGGATTCTCCTATTTTGTAACTTGTATATATACCTTTCAATTAATAAAAATAATCAAGGGGATTATTTCTTTCATGGTATCAGGAGACTAGGTCAAACAATTTTTTTTTCTCTCCCAAAGTTTTGTTCTTTCTCGGCCGAGACCCCCCCCCCCTCGGGTTTACCAAATATACACTTGATATACAGCAGTGTATATCACAGGTAATGGCCCATCTCGGACCGCAAGCCCAATCTCAATCAAGAGGCCCATCACGGGCAGAAGGCCCATCACGGGTAGAATGCCCATCACGGGCACACTTGTATATTTGGTGTATATTTATAGTATATTATAGTGTAAAAGTTATCTTAATTAGTCTTGTACACTTACCATAATTGTATAGTTAGAATTATGGTAGAATAAGGTTTTAGGAGTAGAATAGGAATATGATTCTCCTATTTTGTAACTTGTATATATACCTTTTAATTAATGAAAATAATCAAGGAAATTATTTCTTTCAGATATGACAGCGGCAAATTTTCACACAATGTTTATTGAACCGTAATCCCAAAAAAATAAGGAAGGGGTGGACAGAGGCAATTATGAATTAGAAGACAACCCTATAAAGGACTTCTTTTCTTTTTCATCTTATGTCGGAACTTTGAAGAAGAAACAGCTCGTTAGAACAGAGGGAGAAGAATTATATTTAAATAAGACTTATTCTTATTTATATATTAAGTGACACTTATTAGCGAGGATTGTGTCTTTTCTTCCTTTTTAAAATTTAAATAATATTTATATATTTAATATATATATAACAGAATTAACCTTAAAGATCAATTGGCTTAGTGTAAATAATATTTGATATTTTTTTTTGCTATCATTACTAATTTAATTATTGTCAAACGACCGGCCATGACGTTGAAAGCATGGGGAAAAATAGAAAATACATTTGGGTACGGCACTAGTCAGGACTTAGTTTTTGCATCATTGTATATTAAAAATTGTTACTATTGGTTTGGTCTTTTCCCATTGTCAACACAAACGTTTGCCAAATCAAATTAAATTTCTGGCGTCCTCCGGGGCATAGTCCAGTGGCAAAGCCTGGGCGCTATAAGGCGTTCTGGCATGGGACAGTGTGGGTTCGATTTCCCGCAAGCACGAAGAAACTCTGCATGTTGGGGAATTTGACCTTGTCTCATTGATCAGTTGTACGCTCCCAGAAAACTGATCACTGGAGCACATCCGGCAATTTACCTGGTAATAGTGTTGAAGGACCGGTGCTATTACCTCCCGTAGTCAGGCGCAAGCCTGGAGACCTGGATTATAAAAAAAAAAAAATTAAATTTCTGGCACACATACATTTTTGCTTATTCCATTGATTTGTTCTTTTCCAAGCCATTGACAACTTGACATATTGGCATACATATACATGGCTAGCAAATACTTATAATATTTAATAACAACCATAAGAGGGTAAGATGAATATCGTTGTCTTTAATAAGTTTGTTCGGAGGAGACAAACAAATATGCAAATTTTCTAATACACACACTCTCTCTGTTTCATTTTACTCGTCTCCTATGGACTCGTCACTCCGTTTAATAAGTTATTTATTAGAGATTTATTTTACAAATTTATTTTTATTAATTTTATATGTTTTGAAAAGTTAATTTTAACTACTACTCCCTCCGTTTCATAATAAGTAGTGTTTTAGACTTTTTGTTTTGTTCAAAATAAGTGATGCTTTAGAATTTCAAGAAAAAATTAACCTTATTTTTTCAAAATTACTCTTATTTACATAATCAAGTAGCTTTTCTTTACTACGCATTAATTAGAAATAAGTTAGTAAAAACACTCATAATTTTTTAGGAATGAGCAATTTCTTAAGGGGTGTGCATAAACTAAAAATACAACTTATTATAGATCGAAAGAAGTACTAATACTTTATATAGTTATTTAATAATTAACATAATATTGGAAGAAAATTATAAATTAATCGGCTAAAATGAACAAAGAAGAAAAGTCACTCACTCCGGATAAAAAAAAGTGTTCACATAGCCATTTGACCCCTTAAGAAAATACTATTAACTTCTAGGCAAAAATAAACAATTTAACTAAAATATTCCTAATTAAATATGTATTGAATTTGGTCATCTAACACTTAATAAAGTCAAATTTGAAAAAATAAAATTAATTCTTTCTTGATTTGGTAAGTATACACTTTTTTAATTAAAATAATAAAGGTTAAATAAATACTTTTTTTATTTGGAATAAGTATAATATAATTTTTTTAATTCAAAATCATAATTTGACGCATTTATAATTACTCAAACATCCACGTAAAATGATCTCAGTAAATCTTGAACGAATAAAATATTTGTACTTGCAAAAACTTAAGTATATCCAATAATTCCAACTGACACATGCACTTGGAACCATCAACATCTGATCCGACAACAGCAGTATAGCTTCGAACATTAACATTGAACATAGTCCTCCCGCGGTTTTTAGTTTTGCCGCCCCCGCCATTACCACCTCCCCCCCTAAAAGTGGTTTTATACGCGTGATTAAGTTTGAGATTAAATTATTATTAATAATATAAATTTATAATTAAATTTTAAAAAGTTTAATTATATTATTAAATTTAAAATTATTTTAATTTACCTTCTAAGTAAAATAAATTAATTTAAAAATTATTATTCAAAATTATAATAATAATTTAATCCGCGAACCAAACCCCAATCAATCACTTTCACCCTTTCCCAATTCACCAACAAGTCCTCTGTGTTTCTCGCGTGCACTTCCCATCATTATCTATCCCATTATATTTCATATTTCATTAATTCTTTAATGCTTACTTGTAAGTACTAAAGTTATCTTTTTTTCTTCCCATTTCTCTTTCCTTTTCTTGATTTAGTCCTCATTTTGTGAATTGTTATGTTGTACACGACCCCCACGTTGTAAATTATCACCATAAGTACTGTGCAAAATAGTCTGATTATCCCCATTTTCTTTGTGGTACAGAAAAAAATTGATCTTGTAGTAAGGTTAGTATTTTGTGGCTACTGATGGGTTCATTCTTGATTTTTTTTTCCAATTTTCTGAGGCTTGTAGTTGGTATTCTCGTTCCTTATATAGGGCTTATGGAGGTCGCGGATCAGGTAGAAGGCTAGTAGTTAGTTGTGCGTTGTCGCGCCTAGTAATACTCTTGTAGTTTCTTATCATTTTATTTCTATTAGTATCTGTTATTTCTTGTTTTTCGATTGTAGTATGATTGTGTGTTAGTTACACTATTATTCTCATTCCTTATGTTGGTTGAGGTTCACCTATTCGATTGTTGTGTATACTCAAAGCTTTAAAGTTTATTAGTATTGTTATTATTCTCTGTTTCTAACTTTTTGTATATTCACCTTTACTCTCTTGTTCTCCTCTCTGTTACCTTTTTTTTTTTTTTTTGCTTGAAATCCAGTAGGGCCTTGTTTCATAATTACATATTTGAGCAGTTGCTTTGTGGGGTAATAGCATTTTAGTCCATCTTATCTTCAAACATTAATTAATGTTGTGTTTTCTTGTTGCAGAATCTTTAATTGGCTATTTGGAGCAAAAAGATAGGATCTTTTCAAGTAGGGTGTCAATTTTCTTGAGTTAAACCCCTGAAATAGTAGTTATTGGAATCTTTTTGGCCTACAAAAATCTCTTCTTTATTGCTGAAGTTTTCGGGTTTATCGCTCATCCCGCTCCTAAGGTAAAGAGTCTTTCTTATGTGTTATAATCTTTACGGGAATGAATCACTATAAAAAATGGAATTAGCTACAAGCGTCGTCGCTAGTTGCTTGTAGCTAACAAAATTTAGGATAATTTGTCGCTAAATAAGATTTAGCGACAAATTTTGTTGTTTAGCTATGGAACTTGTCCGTTGCTAATTCCTGTTTTTATAGTAGTGAATCACATATGTTGGTTGAGAATTGCTCAGGGATTCATTGATATTGACTTTGCAGGTTCTAGGGAAGATACTCTTTGTGTTTGTTGATTGATCCGCTTTTGCCCTCTTCACGAACTTGTAAAATCGATTATTCTTTTTGTTATAATGCCTCCGAATTATTTACCTCTTCGGTGGGAGAGTACTGGAGACCAATGGTGGTATGCTTCACCAATTGATTGGGCAGCTGCAAACGGTCACTATGATTTAGTGCGTGAGCTTCTTCGCTTAGATGGCAATCACCTTATCAAGCTCACTTCACTACGTAGGATCAGGCGGCTCGAGTCTGTTTGGGATGATGACGAACACTTTGATGACGTGGCCAGATGCCGGTCACAAGTTGCAAAAAAACTGCTCCTTGAATGTGAGACCAAGAAAGGGAAAAATAATTCCCTACTTAAATCTGGCTATGGTGGATGGCTTTTATATACTGCTGCCTCTGCGGGAGACATGGATTTTGTTCGAGAATTGCTCGAAAAAGACCCGCTTTTAGTCTTTGGAGAAGGGGAGTATGGTGTCACTGACATATTATATGCTGCTTCTAGGAGTAAAAGTCGCGACGTGTTTAAGGTTTTGTATGATTTTGCTATATCTCCGAGGTTTACAGCGTGTGGTGGTAAGGGGTTGGAGGAACAGATTGGGGAGATTCCGTCGGCTTATAAGTGGGAGATGATGAATAGATCTATTCATGCAGCTGCTAGAGGAGGCAATTTGGAGATACTGAAGGAGCTTCTTGTGGAATGCTCTGATGATTTATTGGCTTACCGAGACATTCAGGGTGCAACTCTCTTGCATACGGCTGCTGGCAAAGGCCAAGTCGAGGTACAATTTGTTTGCTTACGAGTTTGAGCTTTTGCAGATTTCGCGTTGCTAGGTTTTGGTTCAATACAATCAGACCTCTATAACAGCCATCCTCTATAACAACATTTCATTATAATAACTACTTTTTCTGTGGAACCGAACTTTCATGTTATGTTATATTATATGTTCTCTATAACAACATTTCAGTTATAGCAGCCAAAAATTACTAGAACAAACGATGTTATTAGAGAGGTTTGACTGAACATGCAGTGGTAGAGCTATGTGTTAGCAAAGGGGTTCAATTGAATCCAATTCTCTGGAAAATCGTATTGTGTAAATAGAGCAAAAACTTTTTTTTTGGTTATATTTAAATTGTTGAATCCCCTTGATAGAAGAGATGACCCTAGGCGTGACATCCGAGGATTTCTCTTGAATCCCGTTGTATTGATTTCCTGGCTCCACCACTGAATACAGGAGCTCTGAAACTAATAAATTGTATGTGTGCTTACTACTTGTATAGCAAGATCAACTACTTGAGAAATATTTGCTGTTCTAATTGCAACAAATCTCCGAAACTTTTCTATCTGAACTACCATTTTATAGCTCAAAGAGGATGAGGGTCTTAATCCCGCCATGATATTAAGTTATTAGACTTCAGAAATTTCAACCGTGAGGTTTGCACTTAAGCACTCATATTAGTATGCGTGGTTAAACCAGGAATCATCTTGCTTTGCTTAATTTCCTGGAAACTCCGTTACTGTTAGTGAATATGTTTATGGTAGAAATTTCTCCTGATACGATCACTGAGTCTCAGATTTCCTAGGTGTTGTCCATCTCAGTTCGATATTCGACATGTTAGACGAACAATTGCTTTTACTTATAGTTATAGGAGGGTTTAAGTTAATGCTATATAGTGACGCATATTCACCCAGCATTTTCAAATATATTTTTGCACCTTTACTTGACCGGTTGAACTTTTTAACTGAACATTGCTTTTTGCGTAGTCAGAGAAATAGAAACACTATGCAAATGGTTTGCATCCCATTATTAAAACAGAAAAGTTTTAGCTGGATTTTAAGATATCATATTTTTATCTAATAGTAAATGATTGATCTGAAGTATGCTAATGTTAATGGTTAGGATATGTTTACGTCCTTCATTTGTTCTCTTTATGGATGCAGGTTGTTAAATATCTTTTAAATTTTTTTGATAATATCAACTCTATAGACAATCAAGGCAAGACTGCATTACATGTGGCTGCTTCGAGGGGCCAATTAGCTGTTATTGAAGCTCTCATTGTTGCTTCGCCTTCTTTGGTCTATACAAAAAACAATGCTGGAGAAACATTTCTTCATGTTGCCATTACTGGTTTCCAAACTCCTTATTTCCGCAGATTGGACCATCAAATCGGTCTCATGAAGCAATTAATGTGCGGAAAAATTTTCGACGTTGAAGAAATCATTAACGCTGAAAACAATGTCGGTAGAACTGCACTTCATTTGGCCGTCATTGGAAATATTCAGTCTGAACTTGTGGAGTTACTTATGACTGTCCGCTGTATTAATGTCAATACTCGTGATAAGGATGGAATGACACCACTTGATATTCTGAAGCAACGGCCCCGTTCTGCTTCATCAGAACTACTTGCAAAACATTTGATCTCGGCAGGGGGAATTTTTAGTCATCACGATTATTCTGCAAGGAGAGTCGTTGCATCCCATTTAAAGATGCAAAATATAAGTAGCAGTCCGGGAACTTCTTTTAGAGTCTCTGACATCGAAATATTCTTATACACGGGCATTGAACATTCATCAGATGGCAATAGAAATACTGAGCTTAGTCATCACTACACGAGTCCTGATTGCTATTCTTCTAGAAATAACAAGAAATCTGGTTCTGCACATCATGCAGCAGAAAAGCTGAAACGCTTCTTCCATTGGCCGAAAATAAAAAAAAGAGATAGCAAGAGGCTTGAGATATTGGTGGATCAAAGTTCTGCAAGTAATTCTGACGTGGCACCAGTCCCTCTTAGAGAAAGGTACTCCAAGCCCTCATCATTTCCAAGGCACAAACGGGCGCTCTCTGTTAGTAGTAACCTTCCAAGTCCAACAGCAAAGAAGAAATTTGCTTCAGGGCTAGTAAATGGTGTCATGCGGGCCATACCGCATCTTAGCCTCCCTCATAGATCGTCTCGTGCTAGTTCATTCTCGATTTCATCACTGTCTTCACGCAGTTCTTTGGACAAACAAAAAGCAATCGTGATTGACACTGAGCTTGCTGGGCCTTCTTGTTCTTATCAGTCGGAGGGTGCACCATCAGACTCAATACACAAACAAAGCGCGGGACATAAAAAGTTAGTGAATCAATATTTGTGTTTTGGTGCTTCTGGAAAACCTGTCAAGGGCCCTTCAAGTGGGATGCAGCCATATGAAATTTATGAGCGGTCTGTTCTAGCCAAGGCTTGAAAATCTGGGAAAACATAGTACGGAACGGCTCATATATATGCATGGACTTCAATAATTTGGCAGGATAGTGAGAGCTCTTATTCATGATAATTCTCAGTCGATGCGTCCGGGTGTGCTCGTGTTGCTCAAGAACTATTAGCATTTCTCTGAATTTAGTCTTTTTACTGCAGAAAAAAAATGTAAATATGCCTTATGTTTGTAGCTGTAACTAAATGACTTTGTTTCTGTAGCTACTTAGTTTGGATGTAATAAGGAATTTCCTGCAGCTGGTTGAACAAATTTCTCCATTGTGTTAGTTTTTTCCCATAACAAAAAAGTTGTATATCATGAGATTTTGATATGGTAGAAACTCAGAGAAGTTGTCTAGTAGTAAGTAATACAATCTGTAATTCACAACTTATACCTTCAACAACAAACCCAGTGTAATCCCACAAATAGGTCTGGAGAGGGTAAGATGCAAGCAACCTTACTCCTACCCAAGGTAGAGGCTGTTTCCGATTGACCTCGACAACCCTCTTCCTTTATCCGGGCTTGGGACCGGCAGTGAACGAGGTCACACAGGTGGAGTTATACCTTCAAATATGCAAAATGATCTACATATATACTCTGTTAATATTTTGGGATCAAACAGCGATAGTTAAAATGATTAGCACCAGAAAAAGCCACGTGTCTCAACTATTAGAGACTCGATAGTCTTTAACTATAAGTCCTTTTAAATTAAGGATGAAAATGAGACTTATCTGACCTCAATTAATTGAGAACATATGTATACCATCTCGCCTAATTCAAGATTCCCATGTCAACCAGGGGAAGGGTAGGAGTGTGAAAAAACTGATTTAATTGATAAATCAAACTAATAAAAACGTTATTTATTTATTGGTATCGGGTTATTGAGTTAACGATTCGATCGGCAGATCTAGAGGATTTGAACTTGAAGGAATCGAATTTGAGATTCTACTATAATATATGCCTATTTTGTGAGCTTTAAACACATGTATAAAGTTCGAGCAAATTTAGTAAATTCACATGAAGTTATACATATCACACTCTACCTCCGTCCCGGAGAATGCATGAAAGCTTCTACAACCAATTAAGAAGCTAGCTAATGCCATCGTAGGCAGAGGCGGAGCTAGCCTATTAGCTACGAGTTCAGCTGAACCCAATCCCTTTTGTTTAAACGTTGAATTTATATTAGATAATTCATTAAATATGTATAAATATTTAATAGTAAAAACCCAATAACTAAGACTAGGTATGATTCGTGATAAATTCAAAATTCATAAACTTCAAATTTTGACTTCACATCTGATAGCCCGTGGCATGTTAACTTTTTTTGTTTGTTTGTTTGAGGATTGTAATAGGAGATCTAGTATTCTATCTGATGCTCCGATCAGAAATTAAATTTTTTCAAGACTTTGTAGGTGATATCAGTTGTTCTGTTCTCAAACTTTGGTCATTTAGGCATATACCGCGATTTACTGATAGTAGTGCTGAGGGACCGGGACTACTATCTCCAGGAATAATCTGGCTTAAATCGGGAAGCTGGATATAAAAAAATCAATTTTTTTCTTGGGCCCCAAGCGTCATCAGAAATTCAGACCATCCACGAGGCCCCACGCCAGACCCTTTTTAAATTTTAACCAATAACCACAATTATATCAAAGTATCCCAACACCACGACCACATGGGAGAGCGTTCCCTTCAGTCGTCAAGACCTATACATGCAACAATCTTTCGCCTCAAATCAAATCCAAGTTTTTTGGTGATGAAATTTTCTTAGTCTTCCTTCTTTTTGAAATACAAATTCATAGTCTTCTATACTTTTCAATACCGGATTTATATGCTTGATTGAATCCCCCTCCCCCCCTAAGATAATGTACAATTTTAACTGGAAAATAAAAATATGCAAAAAAAATAGATGTGAAATGCAAATTATGCACTCAAGAATATGACCTGGTGATCAATAAAATGAGTTAAGAACCATGTGAACTCATATTTTCAAATCCAAGTAGAGACAAACTAAACACTGGGTAATTTCTTCTCATCTATTATAGCCTTGATGGATAGAGTTACATGATACTTGTTTGTTGGTTGAAGGTGATAGATATCCTATAAAATTAATCGAGATGCATGCAAACTGGCTCAAACACCACAATTATGAGAAAAATATAATTTATTATGTTCTAAGTTAAATGAGATAATAAACCGTGTGGAAGATAATTTTAACTTAAATCATATTTCTAAATGCAATTATAAATCACATTTTTGAATTTGAAATCAATTAACTTCACGCATCTCATAATTGGCCCTTAGAGAGAAGCTTAACCACATAAATGTTATAATTGGCCCTTACATAGAAGCTTAACGACATATATATTATGGTATATCTAAAGCTACAGGTTTTAATGTGTTATAATACAAATATCTGTTGGGTATTTTTGCTCTATGGTACTTTATAAAGCAGTACGGGAAGTATATAACTATTACAAGTATTCGAAAGAATAAACAAAGATTCAATAATTCAACTAGTAATCTGAAAATTACAAGAGATCCACAAAACTGAAATTACAATTTTGTTGAAGACGGAAAAATGGAAACTGTTTTTGCTGAGTCGAGTGTGACACTCTGTCCTTAAGACAATATTGCCCCGTATGTATCCTTTATACGTCATGTACAATTTGTCTCCCAAGATAAAACATCAATGGAACACTTGAGCAAAGGAAACTCAAGAGCTACCGTGAAGAATATTGAGTAACGAAATGATGCCTTGGAAGGTGTAGGAAGAAACTTTCTGCTTGTGTAAGCTTCTGAATTTTCGTGTATATTATATGTGTGTTCTTAGTGCTCAATAATGGTGTAAGGGGGTGTTTATATAGGTGATGGAGGGGCTGAAAACTGCCTCCATAATAGCCAAATAGTGGCCCGTGACCCGTGAACCCGTGAACCCGGAATCGGACCGGACGGGCCGGCGGCGGCGGCGCGCGTGTGGTCTTTCCTTGAACCGAAGCACATCTAGGTCCTCCCTCCTTTAAACACATGGGATACCCCTTGGGGTCCCAAACCCCAAACCAATTTCGAGTCTTATATACACAACAATTCTTTCTTCCTCTACCGATGAGGGAGAATTGAACACAATACCCCACTTTCCATGCTTCAAACACCTCACTTCGTGGACCAATATCTCTTTCATTTCTCAATGAAATTTGATGATTCTTAGCCCTACGGTTATTTACGTACTTAGTAGATCATGCATGTGTGAAGAACCGGATTCTCCAACATACGTAACACTAATGTTTAAGCCGTTAAAGTTGGTCGATCGCAACTCCCGCCAAAGGCTAATTTCCAACAATATCATTATTTGGCCATTTCATAAAATGACTTATTCCTCCCATTAAGACACAATGGCCAATTGGTGAATTTTCTTCCAACAAGAAGATGAAGTCATTGCCCAGGGACACGTGCGAATTGGTAAGTGGCAAGGTGATTGGGGTACAACCACTCCGACGTCGCGGGTTCGAATCTGTGTGGTGACAGTCTTTGCTGAAATATTGCAATAGTTGTTGCTGGGTTCGTGTCCCGTTGATCTTCTACCTTGCAGTGATATCACTCGTATATATTCCTCGATTTACATCTCACTTGATCAAAGATCTCTGATACAAATTGAAGATTTCGTCTTCAGAACTTTTTCCTTCACAAAAAGATATAGTCATTGCACGACCAACAAAGGAGCGTGCGACAATTTGAGTTGAGTATACTAAATTCGAACACCAAAACACGCGTCCAGTTAATAAAACATCCCATCAAAAGTACTATCAAATTGTTAAATCGATGCACATACGTGTCCCAACTTTTTTCGTCAGTGCTTAGATATGTGTCTAACTCCTCAATGGCTTTTTACTTACCCACAGATCACGCCATTCAAAGTTCGATACGTTGCAGTCTTGGGTCCCACCTAATTATCCTTACTGTTCCAAAATTTTCCCTAGACTCGTGTCACTTCCTAACTTATCCATTTTTTTTTATATGAAACAATAATTATATATTTAGTGTAATTTCATAAAAAAAATTTGGAGTAAATTATATGCACACCTTCTTATCCAATCTTATAAAGGTAGAGAAATTATTCCGGTAGACCCTTGACTAAGAGTTTTCCCCATACTTCCTTTTTAGAACAACTACCTATTAGTTTCTTACTCCTAATTTATGTGATATCTTTCAGATTTTGAGAGTTAAGTTTTTGATTTGATTATAATTTTGGACATAAATCCATAAATTTGTAAAAATATAATTACATAGTAAAATTATCATTTAAAATATTTTAAAACATATTAAATTGGGCGTTTCTCTAGTAATTTGTGAATCTTTTAGTCCTCGATCTAGAAATTGTTTTTTAACAAACTGAAAATGTTTGAACAAACGCTAGATTACGATTTAAAATTTGTATCATTACAAACATTATACGATAATCTAACTATGAATTGAGCAATATATAGTTAAACATTTAGAGTTGAATCTAACATGTTTTGAAAGGATAATTTTTTAAAAATATATAAGCAACATCTAAATGATAACCTAAAAAAAGAAATTTGCATATATCAGCCCAACTATTTTGTAACTATGATAATCAGCTCGGCCTCCGGTCATATACCAACTTCATCAGTCTAAAATAAGCTTTGTGAAAGAGCTAGCTCTTCAGCAAAAATGGATGTTGGGGCCTCCTATGGATGCCACGTTGGACGACAAGATATGACAATAGTCAACCGGATTATGCTAAGATTCCGGCCGATCGCGCCAAAACCGGCTGCCGACGGTTCGGTTACTGGAACTAAACCGCAGGGTAACAAGACTGAACCGGTTAGCAAACGGAGAAGGAAGAGAAAGTACGTTAGAGTTAAGAAAAATAAGGAGCTGTGTAACAATAGTATAGAAAATGAAGAAAAAAGAGATGGATCGTGTTTACAGTTTGGTGATCATGGATCTGTTATAACCCTTCAGCTACTTGATCCGGAGAGCAGCAGCAGCGTTACGACCCCACCGGATATCTTCGCCGTGAATTCACCGAATCTGTTAGATCGGAAGGCGGAGATGCTAACCATGAAAGAATCTGAGCATTCAACACAAAACTTTAAGATAATAGATGAAGTAGGTCAGAAAGTTGTAAACCCCTTTGAAAATGCTTACAGGACGGATGAAGTACAAGTTTATCCTCCAACTCGTACAACAAGGACGTCAGAGTCCTCGGTAATGGTGGAAGGTATGACAAAATCATTTGTAGACGGAGAATCCTTGGGGAGTGCTGACATGGAGAAGGTGAAGAATGTGGAGATGTTGATGATGGTGAAAGATTTTGAACATCCAACTCAAAACTTTAAGGAAATGAACAGAGTGGGAAGCGGGTGTTGTAGCGAAGCTGATTGTAAAAGAGGAGAAATCGGTCACATTACTATAAACCATTTTGAAAGTCCTTATTACACGACCGATAAGGGACAAGTTTATCCTCTGGCACAGACCACGAGGACGCCTGAGTCCTCAATGATGGTAGAAGGTATGGAAAAAACACTTGTAGATGGAGATCATGCCTTGGGGAGTGCTAACATGGAGAAGATGAAGAATGCACAAATGAGGATGATGAAAGAATATGAACATCCAACTCAAAATTTTAAGAAAATGGATAGAGTGAACCATGATTCTATAAACTCCTTTGAAAATCCTTACACACAAGTTTATCCTTTGACACACACCGTGAGGACTCTGGAGTCCTGGGTGATGGTGGAAGGTTTGACAAAAGCATTTGTAAATGGAGAAGACTTGGAGATAAAGATGAAGAATGTGGAGATGGACACGTGTCCGTGGCTGATATCTGATGGCCTAGATAGGGTGCAGTGGGTGAACCTGGCTTATCAGAGAATGGTGGATCCTCCAGAAGACGGAGGACCGACACCAGAAATAGTGGTAAGGCTGATCGTAAAGGAGAAAATAACACACATGAGATCTTTGCAGTGTAATGGTGAATCCTCTAATTCAGCTTTTGCATGCACTGTGAGGGTAGTGTATATATGGAGGAATTCAAAGTACTCACAAATAATGCCATGTGATGTGTGGAAGATAGGATTTGGAGGGTTTGCATGGAGGCTTGACACTAAGGCTGCACTTAGCTTGGGCCGTTAAAATTAAGGAACAAAAACCTTAGTTCTCCAAACACTTGGCAGGTACTTAATTAAATTATGTTTTCTATATATCAGCTCAAAAATCATGGAAATTAAGTTTTTATATTCAAAGCTCTAAATTTATTAAACTAAAGAGACATTACACGAAATCAAGATTTGTTAAATTTGAGAAATGCTGCGTGATCAGCATGACTTATTGTTAACTTTGATGAATACTCCAATTGGATAAGAGACTAACACAATATATCAAGATTTAAGTTATACATTATGAAGTATAAATATTTTATACTTTATTAAAGTAGTTTAATCAATATATTGCAACAAATTGACATTACTTCAAATGTTCGGGTTAAACGATATTCAGAAAAAATTGTGAGAGAACCACTTCCTGAATTACTTCAGTAATTAGTAGAGATCAACCACAATTACGAGGAATTTAAGTTAATACATTAACGGTGGAAGAAAAAAAAACTATATGCTCAATATATAATTTGACCGGTTTCCATAGTTTATCAACCTCCTTTCAGATTAGTAGTTAATTTTAAGAGTAGAAACTTATTATCATTGTTATTATTATGTACAACATTGAGTATATTGTAAGTGTATATTTATAAAACTTAAACTTATTACATAAATTGTGTACTCTGCAACAACGTACGTGGTTATAATACTTGTGCCCTTACTTTGAACTTATACTCTCAACAGGGACTTCTTTTATATTGTTATACAGAACTTAATTGCTCAACTTTTTCTTAAAAATATTTCTAAATATAAAAATAATTAATTTTACATTTCTCATTATATCATTAATAAAAAGTTTTTATAATCACACTAATATTATCGTATATTTACAGTACAAGTTTCAAAAGTTTTATAATCACATAAGTGTCATAATATATTTTAGACCATATATATCAAAAATCTTTATTTCTTTCTTAAACGATGTACTGCCCGTGATTCAAAGCATGTTAAATGATTCACGAGGGAGTACTTTAATTTGTTATTGTTGAATATTTTTATCACCCCTGAACATTTACGTACTTGAGTGATGACTTGACCTATTGAATGTCATTTTGTATGTACCACTATATCGTTTGGTTCTCCTTCTCCCCCACCATGAAGACCATGACTGATCAGCAAGAATTGAATTCATTGGATTGGCTGATGAGGTCGCTGATTGCTTCGTGCCTTCAATTGTATTAAACATAATTAGATAAATGTTTAATACATAGACATGGAACCTGTCTAATGACAGCTGGTTTAACTCTTTTTCGTTTGTACTATAAACCATTTGATGATGCCACTATCTTTCTTGGAGCCGTTTGGACATGATTTGAAATTATAGTATTAAATCATGTGATTTGAAGTTAAAATTTTGTTTGGACATGCATTTTTAGTTTCTTAAGTTGTATCTTTTTTCATTGATATAAAAACCTCACAAGTTGTGAAACTTATCAAAAGTTTCCTAATTCTTATGCAATCTTACCAAATGAATAAATCATAGTTCATAACAAAATTAATACGCGGCTAGAAGACCTTTCTAAAAAATACAACATCAATTGATCAAACTTTAGTTCAATAAAAAGAAAAATTAAACATGAATAGTATTATAACTACTCTTTAATATAATTTTTTAAAATGGTATGGACAATCTCTTCACGACGCGAGTATGGACAATCTCATGGGAAAAGCCTTTTCTAACGCACTCACCCTTGGTTGCCTTGGGATGCTCTTGTTTGCACTTTATGTTGCAAATCTCGCTGAACAAGCAAAAGCTGGTACGCTATATCTTGCTCCTTCGATGACAAAGTTTGCCCTCAGCCGCTTGCATTTCTGCATGGAACAACATAACTTATCGTAAGTTTTTTTTGTTTGTTAAAATCATTTATTGGAACTGAAATATATGAATTTCATCTCAAGAAATTAATAGACGGATGCATGTATAAATGCATTTCGATACAAACATATAGTGATCGAGTTGAGGTGTCCGGATGAAATTCCATGAAGTATAGGGACCGGGGACTACAAGAAAATATAGAATTGACAATAAAACTTTAAAACGTAAATGACAACAAAAAAATAATATGTTGTTGCTAAAAAACGTAAATGACAACAAAAAAAAACTTCTTGTTGCGAAAACTTTTCGCATCAGAGGTAATTGTAACAGCCTGCAACAATTTTGTTGTTGCAAAAAGTACTTTTGTCAATAACATCTAACATATGACAATAAAAATGTTGTTGGCAAATACTTTTTTTCTTGTGGTGATAAATGCATTGCTGAAGGAGTTTGGTCTCCAGTTGTACACTTTTAAATCATGACATAGTCATACATTTGTATATATATACAATATAAATTATGTATTGGACAATTATATCCAATACATTATAAAGTCGATCAATTGATATATATCTACTATTTTATGGATCTTTGTTTATAAAATATAAACTTATGAGTCAAGTTTTATATTTAAAAAAATTTAAAATCATGATTAGGAATCCCAAATCACATTTTTTGAATGATTTGAGATTTCAAACTATGACATGAAGTTGAAGTTATATCTAAATTACATAAACAAATGTGATTTGAAAATCAAATTATGAAATCATGATTTGAAAATATACGGTGAAACACCTACTTGGTATACTATTTACTACTGTACTTAGTATTCATTGGCTAAGTTATTCCGAATTCGTATAAAACTCATTTAAGGGTGACATATTTATTATATTAGAATTTTTTTTATTAACAGAACTCAAATATGAAACATCTGGTTAAGTCTTGAAGTATCCTATCCATTCCACATTCTTTGATGATCTAACACTAGTTTGAATGATCATTATGGCAGCCACATAACAAAGAACAGCTAACAACCTCCAGCAAACATTGGGCCCCTTGCCCAATCGTCACTCGTCCGTCCTTGCTTAGGAAAAAACCGAACCACTATCTCTTGATTGATCTGTTTTTTTTCTACCTTTACAGTTCGCTTTTCCCTTTTTATAGTAAAAGCAATCAACTTTTCCGCTCCTTTTCCATTGGTATTGGCTATTGTTATATATGTTGTTAAGTATCCTATTATTATTGGTTCTTTCTGTTTAAAATTGATACAGTTTCATAAATCTGTCCTCATAATTACAAATGTCATTACTTTTTTGTAGCCTTTTCACGTTATCATAATTGATCTTAGTTTGGTTAGTACATACTCCTCTCTCCTAATATTTATAAGTGCATTTTAGATGTGAATTAATACACCGAAAGTAACATACTAACATTTAACCTTGCTAGTGAAACTCTAATGAGAACACATGTAGCTTTTTCCTTCTTTTACGGAGTAATTGGTTTCTTTTTCTATTTCCCCCCTTTTAGCAAAAAATTAAAGGATGGTTCCTCATTAATTGTGCACTATATACGTGGTGTTATGCTCCACCCAATTACACAAAGTCTTTTTCAACCAATGATATACTTCCTCGAGTTTAAGTTATATACAGTATTCACTATGATAACAATATTGCACCCACTCATTTCACTTAATGATTAATTTCCCATTGAGCCAATTCATTTATCTTTCGAAATGGATTGCAGTAAACTGACCGCTAACATATTTAAAATTAACTATTCATGATAAATTCTCATAATATAAGTATCATTGGATGTGCTTATCTATACACAATACATCAACACTCAAATGACGCATGAACAATAAGCTATTGGATACCATCATATTGCCGAGGTAGTATGAGCAATAATTTCTACATTATACATAGAGGGGTATAGATAAAGAAGTTAATTAGTTGATAAGTCACTAGAGTAATATTAAATATTAACTCGTAGTATATAAAAGATAATCGCTCACAAAAATTAATTTATCTAACATATATGATCTTATACTATTGATAAAATTTTTAAATTAATAAAGTCTCGATTGTTATATAAGATTCAATTCAATCTAACGCGGACTACCTTCGGTGAGAGTGCAACGAACGCATTTTTTCTTTTAATTTCTGGTATAAAGTAAAATGTGTTGGGCAAAAATTACTCCTCTTTCTTCCCCGTTGAAAAACCCTTATTTTCACATCTTCAAATGGCCGCAGAAGATAAACAAAGTAATCTTCTCTATCCTTTAATTTTTCTTACATAACACTGCAATTCTATTATATCCCAAGAAAAATTGATGTAATTTGTCTTTTTTTATTATTTATTTAATTTTTTGTAGATTATCCGAAGAGAGTTGCAGTTATTGGTGCTGGCATCAGGTATGTTCATTTTACACTTTTGCAATTGTTCATTTAATTTGTTCCATCTCATAAGCTAAAATAATAATTTACCTAATTTTGCAATTCTATTGTCATTGCTAATGGATAATTGGTAAGAATATAAGCTTATGTTCAATCAGAGTTACTTATTATAATAAAGTTATTTACACTTTTGCAATTGTTCTATTTACTAGTTACTTTCTCGTTGCAGCTTATGTAATTGTTCTATAACATGAGTTAAAATAATTTACCTAATTTTATTTTGCAATTCTATTGTCATTGCTCAGGAATGATAGCTAAGAATGGAAGTATATATTCAAATGAAGTTACTTTTAACGATGTGCTTCGTACTTGGTAGTAATTGAAAATTTGAGACGACGTTGAAATGATCATTTTGCTATAGCCTAGTAGTCATAGCATTCCTTCAATTTCTGTTACTATCTGCTGCTTCTTGTACTCCGATTATCATATTATTTTGTTGTAGTTAATGTTCAGAATGTTTTGTCATGCTTGCTATAGTTTTTTGCCATGACTCTTCATTTCTGTTATTTCCTTTTCCAAACTGCTTTCAACTGTTTTTCCTCGAGCCAAGGTCTATTGGAAACAACCTCTCTACCTCCAAGGTCTACCTCCAAGGTCTGCATACACTCTACCCTCCCAGTCCCCACTTTGTGTGATTACACTGGGCATGTTGTTGTTGCTGCTATAGCCTATAGAAGCATTTTTCTAGTAAACTGGAAAGGGTTAAATTTCAGTAGAGTGGTGCTGCAAATTATCTTTCAGGTAAATTAAGAGCCAATAGGTGGGTTTAGTAATTGAACCTTGTTAGTTGTTACAATTCATTAAAGACGCTTTAAGAATTTTGTTTATTGGATATAACTTAAAACAGAAGCACCAATCCTTAGTAGGTAAAATTTGAAGAGAGTACATGCCTTCTCTTCAAAGTAGACATTTATTTTCTAAAGCCATGGTAGAGCAAATTGAGGCCTCCCATTTGTGACAGAACTGACTTCATTAATTTTCTTAAAATTATTATTTTGAGTTATGTTTCTTGAGCTTAAAATGGTGTTGCAATAAAATGCGTTACTATCATTTTCTAATTTTCGTTTTTCTTTTTGATCCTTTACTTTTTAAGTTGTTCCTTCTAGATGGCACTAACTTATTTTATATTCAAGTGGGCTTGCTGCAGCATACAAGTTGAAACTCCATGGAATGAATGTCACAGTATTCGAAGCAGAAGGGAGAGCTGGAGGGAAGTTACGAAGTGTGAGCCAAGATGGCCTGATATGGGATGAAGGCGCAAATACTATGGTATATTAATTCCTAATTTTCCATTTGAATTCTGCGCATATGACCAGACTTCCAATGCTTTGTTCCAATTTGGATAAACTGTTTTGATGCTAGTGAACAAGTATGTTTTGACCTTCTGCAGATTGAAAGTGAAGGTGATGTCACATTTTTGCTTGATTCTCTTGGACTCCGAGAAAAACAGCAATTCGTAAGGTTTTCTGCTTTTACTATGTGTTATACCTTCGAAAGAAGGCTTTGGTTCATTTTTGTCCTATCGGATAAGCTTTAGAGCCTTGAGAAGTTTGATGAATATAGATTTCAAGCTCAGGTTCTTTTTGGAGTTAAATTTGAATACCTGAAAACCTCATTTCTCCTGCTTTCACTCTGCAGCCATTTTCACAGAACAAGCGCTATATTGCCAGAAATGGTACTCCTGTACTGGTAAGATTGGTCAATGGCAAGCTTATTAACTTGCATGTTCTTTGCACTACTCAGCTTTACTTGCATTCTTATGACATGGTGCTTCTGGATTTTTAATTTCAGATACCTTCAAATCCAATTGACCTGATCAAAAGCAATTTTCTTTCCACTGGAGCAAAAGTATGTTGGTCATCCTACCTTTCTTATTTAGATATAGATTTTGCTAAATTCATGTTGCGTCTTTTCAATTTACTTTTTGTATTAAGCAATATAGCTTCTTTACAGATGCTTTGAACTGTCTGTAAAATGAAGTTTAACTTCTGTTGTCCTGTTGTTTAAAAAATTTAGTGTTTATAGTGATTTCGATATAAAGACATGGTAAATTGCCTGCAGACTTATCAAGAAGCTTAATAATGGTAATTGACAATTTGCCTATGTACATTTAGGTGATAGTTTCTACCAATCAAATGTTTGTTGAGGCAAATACACTTAATTTTGGAAATATCATGATATATGTTTCATCTCGAAAAATGGTTTATCCGATTAGGTAAATTCTTGATATTTAGACCCAAATATCAGTGAACATATGTGGTCGGTCTACGTGATTTAGACATGCTACTTCTGGATAATAGTATCATATTCCGAACATATTGGTTTCGGAAGTTCGGACACAACCTTGGAAATTGTTCTTTTGGAGTTCCAAGTATTTTCTGTAGCTTTTTGGTGAGTAGAAGGAAAACCAGAACTTAGATCACAGCCCAGAACAATTTGAATTCTATATGTGTTATGACATCGAACTTGAAGTGATTGTTAACGGTGGATAGTGTAGTGAAGACCTTGATAAAAATGTATTTACCATCTGTACATTCCTTTTCATATCATTTCTCTCTATCCCTTTGTAAGCAATGATGGTTAATTTTGAAGAATATTGTCTTATAAAGTAGCTTCATAACTGCAGCTTCAGTTTCTTTTGGAGCCAATTTTATGGAAGAACAAAAAGCTTGGGAAGGTGTCTGACTCACACGAAAGGTACAAGATATTATACCCGAGCTAGTATTGTGCATGTGCTTTCTATTATTCCGTCCTCAAATCTAGCTTCTTCCCGTTGTTTATAGCAGCAATTACCACTGTTAGAATAGGAATAGGATTTCATATATAGTATCCTACTAGGAAAAGAATTGTAATGTACTGTCTATAAATAGGGCTCAGTGTAATTATGTAGATACAACAATTTAATAATAATATTTTCTCCCATAATTTCTCACATGGTATCAGAGCCATCATAAAATTTCATCACCGTGCGTCTTTCCGGTGACTGACGGTTATCCTCCAGCACTGTCAGACGACCAAATTCCGATCTCTACAGTTGCTGGGCAAAATCTGATAATACCATCGCATTCATCATCATCTCGCGACCAAAACCCATAAAACCTCGCCGGAAAATTCCCTCTCACGTTCTCCCACGCGCCGAACAGAAGCAAAGTCCGACCAGATCTACTCCACGCGCCGAGCGCGTGAGCCATTTCCCAGCCCCTTTTTCGGGAAGTTCTTTTGTCAATCAGAGTCGACTGGTGTTTCCGAGCACAACCATCCAATTTTTTTCTGATTCCGGTTACTTTCAGTTTTCCGGCGAGATTTTCCGGTGACTGTTTTCTGCAGCTTCTGGAACACGGTTTCTGAGCATTATCAACCTCTTTAGATTTCTTAAAGTTTTGAATCATGTCTCTCGGATTTGATGTTTATAATTCCAAAAATGCGGGAATTGGAAATTCAAGTCCTATGATTAATTCACAATCCTTAATAAGGAGATCAGAAAATCAAACATCACAATCTAAAATTCGACGAAAAAGAGATCGTTTTGGAAGATCTAGACCTAAGTGTAGTTATTGTAAATGGCTTGAACACGCTCGTGAAGTATGCCAATCTCGATCTAAGTGTAGTTATTGTAATATATTTGGACATGCTCGTGAAGTATGCTATTCTCTGCATGGTCGACCACCCAAGAATACTCATATTGCTCAGACTGCCACTACAAGTAACCAATGAGTTTATTTATCCGAAGAAGAATATAATGAGTACCATCAGTATCGAGCAAGTAAACTCACATCTCCACAAGTAGCTTCAGTCGCACAATCTAATACCGCTGGATTGTGGGTTGTAGACTCTGACGCTTCTGATCATATTTCTGGTGATAAATCACTTTTGTCGGATATTAATTATTCACCGTCTCTTTCCGCTATTACTTTAGTCAATGGGATCCAAACAAAAGCAAAAGGAATTGGACAAGCTAAACTCATATCTTCGGTCACTCTAAATTATGTTCTCTATGTCCCTAGTTGTCCTTTTAATCTTGCATCGGTGAGTCGTTTGACTCGTGCCTTGTCGTACTGGATAGACAATTAGCGTAGGATATGAATCACAAGGCCTCTACTACCTTACCTCTACTCCTAAATCCTCCATAGTAGGTCTAGTTACAGATCCTCCATACTTAATCCATAAACGATTGGGACATCCGAGTCTGTTCAAGCTACAAAAGATGGTGCCTAGTTTGTCTAGTCTGTCCAAATTAGATTGCGAGTCGTGTCAACTTGGGAAACACACTCGCACTACCTTTCCACGTAGTGTTGAGAGTCGTGCAGAGTCTATTTTTTTAATAGTTTATTATGATATTTGGGGGCCTAGTAGAGTCAGTTCACCTTTAGGATTTCGTTATTTTGTTAGTTTCATTGACGATTTTTCCAGATGCACTTAGTTATTCTTAATGAATTTATTAAGATCGTTCTGAGTTATTCTCTATATTCAAGAGTTTTTTGTCCTGAAATACAAAATCAATTTGGTGTTTCTATTCGTACTTTTCGTAGTGATAATGCCTTAAAATACAAATCCTCCCAGTTTCATCAGTTTATGACTCACCAATGATTTATTCATCAAACATCTTGTCCGTACACCCCTCAACAGAACGGGGTAGCAGAAAGGAAGAATAGGCATCTCATTGGGACTGCTCGCACTCTTCTCATTGAATCGCATATTCCGCTATGTTGTATGGGCGATGCAGTCCTCACAGCTTGTCATTTAATTAATCGAGAGCCCTCGTCTTCTATTCAAAATCAGATTCTATATTTCATAGTATATCCTCAGTCATCTCTACACTCTCTTCCTCGTATTTTTGGGAGCACATGTTTTGTGCATAACCTAGTTCCGGGGATAGATAAATTAGCCCCTCGCTCTCTTAAATGTGTCTTTCTTGATTATTCTCGAGTTCAAAAGGGGTATCGTTGCTTCTCATTTATCTTCGTCGATATCTTATATCTGCCGATGTCACATTTTTTGAGTCTCAAACTTACTTTAGGTCTCCTTATGATCATCCTGATATCTCTGAGGTCTTACCTATACCTCAGGTTTTACCTACACCGACCTTTGAGGAATCTACATTTACTTCTACATCTCTAATCACAGTGGCATCACTTCTGACTTATCATCGTCGACCGCGTCCAGCATCAGACCCAACATCAGGCCCAGATGATTCATGTCTTGCGTCGGACCCTGCACCTACTGTGGACTTGTCTCCTTCTGATCAGCCGATTGCACTTCGGAAAGATAAATGATCCACTCGTAACACTAATCCACATTATACCCTTTTAAGTTATCAACGTCTATCATATCATCATCCCATTATGCCTTTGTATCATCATTGTCCTTTGTCCTCATTTCTAAGTCTACAAGTGAAGCCCTTTCTCATCCCGGATGACAATATGCTATGATTGACGAGATGTCTGCTTTACACTCGAGTGGTACTTGGGAGCTTGTTCCTCTTCCTTCAGGTAAATCTATTGTTGGTTGTCGTTTGGTTTATGCAATCAAAGTTGGTCCGGACGGTCAAGTTGACTAGTTTAAGGCTCGCCTTGTTGCGAAAGGGTATACACAGATATTTGGGCTTGATTATAGTGATACTTTCTCTCCCTTGGTTAAAATAGTAATTGTTCGTCTTTTTCTATCCATGGATGTTGTCCGCCATTGGCCTCTTTATCAGTTGGACATTAAGAATGCTTTTCTCCATGATGATCTTGAGGAGGAGGTTTATATGAAGCAACCACCCGATTTTATTGCTCAGGGGGAGTCTAATCTGGTGTGTCGATTGCGTCGGTCACTTTATGGTCTGAAACAGTCTCCTCGAGCCTGGTTTGGTAAATTCAGCACAGTGATTCAGGAGTTTGGTATGACTCGCAGTGAAGCAGATCATTTTGTGTTGTATCGACATTTTGCCCTAGATATGAGTATTTATTCGGTGGTTTATGTTGACGATACCGTTATAACTGACAATGATCAAGATGGTATCATTAATTTAAAGCAACATCTCTTTTAGCATTTCCATACTAAAGATCTCGGCAGGCTGAAGTATTTTCTAGGTATTGAGGTTGCCCAATCCACGTCAGGTATTGTTATTTCGCAATGCAAGTATGTCTTAGACATTTTTGAGGAGACAAGATTGATGGGATGTAGACCTATTGACACTTCTATGGATCCGAATGCTAAACTCCTGCCAGGTCAGGGGGAGCCACTCAGTAATCCTGGAAGATATAGGCGGCTGGTTGGTAAGCTGAATTATCTCACAGTGACTAGACCTGATATTTCATTTTATGTGAGTGTTGTAAGTCAGTTTATGGATTCTCCCTGTGATAGTCATTGGGATGCAGTTGTCCGCATTCTGTGATATATTAAGTCAGCTTCAGGTAAAAGGCTTCTTTTCGAAGATCGAGGCAATGAGCAGATCGTTGGATATACAGACGTTGATTATGCAGATCACCATCTGATAGACGTTCTACATTCAGATATTGTGTGTTAATAGGAGGTAATTTAGTGTCCTAGAAGTGTAAGAAACAAAGTGTTGTTACTCGATCTAGTGCTGAATCAGAATATCGAGCAATGACGGTAGCAACTTGTGAGCTAGTTTGGATTAAGCAGTTGCTCAGAGAACTAAAATTTGGAGAAATCAGTCAAATGAAACTTGTGTGTGATAACAAAGCGGCCCTTCATATCGCATCAAGTCCGGTATTTCATGAGAGGACTAAACACTATTGACTGTCACTTTGTCAGAGAAAAGATTATCTCCGGAGATATTGTTACAAAATTTGTAAAGTTGAGCGATCAGCTTGCCGATATTTTCACCAAGTCTCTCACTGGTCCTCGTATTAATTACATTTGTAACAAGCTCGGTACATATGACTTGCATGCACCAGCTTGAGGGGGAGTGTTAGAATAGGTATAGGATTTCATATATATTATCCTACTAGGAAAATGATTGTAATGTAGTGTCTATAAATAGGGCTCAGTGTAATCATGTAGATACAATAATTTAATAATAATATTTTCTCTCATAATTTCTCACAACCACTATAGTGGCTGCATGGACACGTTGTCTGTTTCATAATTTACATTCTGATGGTGATTTTATTATTAGCTACTTTGCAAGTTCGCATGCTCTTGCACATAGCCAATCTAGTAGTCTTTCGACCTCCAAATAAATCATAGGGGCAAGTTTGATTGACATGGTTGTGATACTTTTTCGTATTATATGCAGTGTCAGTGGATTCTTCCAGCGTCATTTTGGAAAGGAGGTCTTTGGTCACCTTTGAGTGACTTTATCTCTATGTTCCTCGAATCTTCTGATATTCCATCATAAAAGAAAATGTTGCTGTGTATATAATAACTTCAAATTAATATCAGCTGTGCATGAACATCCATATGTTTTCTTGTACCTGCTAGGTTGTTGACTATCTAATTGACCCTTTTGTTGCTGGAACATGTGGAGGTGATCCTGACTCGCTTTCAGTGAGTATTCGTTAATATCACTTGTTTGCCCATCCTATATTTCTTTGAACAAACATCATCGAGGATAAGATAATGGGGTCAAAATGCCATCGTATAGTTACTCAATTTCTTCCGCATTCAGGTAAAAAAGGTAAAATGATCGAGGACAATGTAAACTTGGTCTGTAGCTGGTATATTTCATGAGCCATAGATTTAGGTCATGACTTGTCTAAACATTATTCTGGCTATGACTCCATTTTCATTGTTTTTTTTCCCTCTGAAACAGATGCACCATTCATTTCCAGAGTTGTGGAATTTAGAGAAAAGGTATGTATGTCCAAATTTCCGCCATCACATGGGTTGGCAATCATTGTCCATGCTTTCTTGTCCTACAGTTGCAGAGGTGCTACTGTAAAAATCTTCTTGTTGATCGTGGATCCAGTTCGTTGAGCAAATTCCTTATAAAAAAATCATGCAAATAGCCTTTTTATGGAATTTTGTGTCAATATTTGCTAGGTTTGGCTCAGTCATAGTTGGGGCAATTCGATCCAAGTTATCACCTAAAAAGGAAAAGAAACAAGGGCCACCCAAGACTTCAGTAAATAAGAAGCGCCAGGGGGGATCCTTTTCCTTTTTGGGTGGAATGCAAGTAAGTATACTTTAGTTCTCTTTTTCTTCATGCATTCAAGGTAAAGGGAAGAAAATTTAAATGATTACAACCCCATCTTTTATGCATCACGTATCATTTGAGGGTCATCCATCCATTTGACACCAGAGATGACTTGTCTAAAATTTCAACATGAACTTCACACACTGGATCTGACTTGTATATCTTGCCCCTGTTTGGGTGATTTCTTACATTTAAGTTTATGACTTAAAGAGGTAGGTGTAAAGGGATGATATACTAAACTTGACTACTTCGACTCATTCTCTGTCATTTTCTCATGAAATATATTATTCTTAATGATAGATTATACCTCTTTGGGTGAGAGATAGATAAATGTGCAGTCGACTATTGGCATCACTTATGTCTTATAGAAACTTGATCCTGTGATTTCTGTTAGTCATCTTTCATGTTAGTGTTATCTCATCCAAATGCTTTGCAGACACTTACTGACGCAATATGCAAAGATCTCAAAGAAGATGAACTTAGGCTAAACTCTAGAGTTCTGGAATTATCTTGTAGCTCTAGTGGAGACTCTGTGATAGATAGCTGGTCATTTACTTTTGCCTCACCACACAAAAGGCAATCAGAAGAAGAATCATTTGATGCTGTAATTATGACGGTAAGACACTGAATTGATTGAGTCCTTTTATTTGCTTTTGTACAACTAGCTTCATTCAATCTCAGTTGCTCAATTCTTGTAATGAAGGACTCGTGAATACCTGAGTCCTGTGCAGATGTCAAATATTGCCGTTATTGACTATGCTTCTGTTAATTAGGCCCCACTTGGTGATGTTAAGAGTATGAAGATTGCTAAGAGAGGAAATCCATTTCTGCTCAACTTTATTCCTGAGGTCTGTGCTTCTGTGGCATTTTAGTGTTAACTATATAGTATAGACATTCTTGCTTTGTGAAATTAACCTCATGTCGACAAATGAAAATGTGTTTCCACATGGTATTGCACTCATTTCCTCAGTTAGTGCTTTGAAAAGTGAACATGCAAAGTAAGTCTGTCCCATTTCCAAGAGGGAAAAGGTGCACAAGCACTACCTACTTGGACTGCTATTTTCTGTCAATGTGTCTTGAGAAGAGTGTGAAGAGATATTATATGAAGGATTATGTCTGAAGCTATATGTTTTATACTGTGTATATGTGTATGAACTGTTATCATTGGCACTGTTGCATTCTAGCTGAGCGTACGACATGCAGGTTGATTATGTACCACTATCTGTTGTTATAACCACATATAAGAGGGAGTGTGTAAAGCATCCCCTTGAGGGTTTTGGAGTGCTTGTACCCTCCAAGGAGCAAGAGCATGGTCTCAAAACACTAGGTAATGCTTTGGTATTAGGTTAAGAAGTGTGGCTAGCTGGAACTTGCTGTGCCTTTATTACTTCTGCACTGCATGCAGGCACCCTCTTCTCTTCTATGATGTTTCCAGATCGGGCACCCAACAATGTCTATCTCTATACTACTTTTGTTGGTGGGAGCCGAAATAGAGAACTCACCAAAGTCTCAAGGTTTCTAAAATTTCAATTTGGTTGTAATCACCTGTACTTTGTCCCTATTATACTTTAATGATGATGTTGCTGCATGTTGACTTTTTCCAGTCATGTAAAATTGCTATATTCCTGCATTTTCACAGGACTGAGCTGAAAGAGATAGTAACTTCTGACCTTAAGCAGTTGTTGGGTGCTGAGGGAGAGCCAACATATGTGAAGTAGGTGAATTCCTAGTATATAGCTGATCTAATTCAGCATATGCAGGCTTCTGTTTTAGAAGTTTGAGATTAAGAAAAGCTGGTTATTTCCTGTAGTCATTTATGCTGGAGTAAAGCATTTCCACTGTATGGGCGTAACTACGATTCAGTCCTTGATGCAATTGACAAAATGGAGAAAAACCTTCCCGGATTTTTCTATGCAGGTAATATTACTATTTCCTTTCATTTAAAATAGCATGTTTGGTTTATCTGTAATCTCTGCTGGACGCTAAATATTATGTAACCTTTAACTTGGTAAAAGCTCAGTGGATATGTAGATTTTAGTGAGTGTATCCGTACTTCATATTGATTAAGCTTGACTTAAATCCCAGTTAAAATAAATTATTTCTGCTTTAACATGAATCCTGTAATGCTAGGTAACCACAAGGGGGGATTGTCAGTTGGCAAAGCATTATCATCTGGATGCAATGCAGCAGATCTTGTTATATCGTATCTTGAGTCCATGTCAACTGACACCAAAAACCATTGCTGAATTCTATTTTCTCCTGCAGGTAACACTACATTTCTCTCTCTCTCTCTCTCACACACACACACACACTCTAGTTCTAGTGTACATTTCAATAATTCATCTTGTTATAGCTGAAACAAAATGTTCCCTCTCCTCCACCTCATCTTCTATTTCTCCATCGAATTTCCATGTGTCCAATTTTTTGTCCGCATTACTTATGGAAGCATGGTCAGTGAGGATTCATATAGCCAACCCAACTCGTTTGGGACTGAGGTGTAGTTGTTAATACCTGTGGAAATTTGCACATTACCTGATGCTGATTGCTAATTCAGTCTCAATCCCAGCACTCATTCCCTGCAGTTTGCTACTCGTTGGTTGGTAAAATCGTTTAACTTCATGGAGAGGAGAAACTTTAAAATGCAGCCAGCAACGCAGCTCAAGCACGAAACTGTCCTTCAGGGAGAGTTGCATTTTTTGGGAAAAGAACTTTGCACATGTTTAATTCACACACATTCTGGTAGCTGTTACTAATAGATGGTGGCGAATCTTTAGCACATGAACAGGTCTTTCTGTTGTCATTGCTTTTCATATATGATAGACCGTGTGATTTGATCCTGAAGGACCTCTGTTGAGTGGCGAAGTCACTTTTTTTCCACCCGATGAAAGGGACTTTCGTTGGAGTGAGCTCACTTACCTAATCCTGAATGACGTAATGGTGAGTGGTCAACTAACTTTTTTTTCCACCCAGAATCCAATGCCCCGAAAACCTAAGGGTTCCTCCGCAAGGTTCGTCCACGGAGGGTGAGTCAGGGCCTAAGATCAGGCCGAAAGGCGTAGTCAATGGACAACATGTGAATATTCCTGTACTGCCCCGATGTCCGGTACTCTCATTGAGTGAGCTCACTTGTCAACAAATAATCTAGTTACTACTCCACTAGATACTCGAAGTACCCACTCACTTTCCCTTTAAATGTGTGCCCAATAAGAGCAATAGCTAATATTTCGTAGTTTTCAATAAAGGCATACTAATGTGTGTATCACGAGACTCCAAAATCGAAGTATCATAGTATTTAGCAAAAATGGGAAGGAGATTATTTACAGTTTTGTCTCCTACACATTGGTATTTGAATAATTTAGTCCTTGTTCACTTTACATGACTATTAAAAGGAAAAACAAAGAGGAATATATTGGTAATGTCGTAAAAATTAGACATGATAATGTGGGTACTTTACAAGAGGAGGATTGTCCTAAAAAGCAATTTTAAACGGAAGTGGTGTTATTGTGCTTACTAGTGAGCCATATTATGTAGTTAAACTAAAGTTTAAGAAATGATTTTACCACATTTGCATCCATTATTGTTACAGAATACTAGTCGTTTTTATATTTTAGTTGGCTTTCTTTTTAAGTGGACCATAATTGTACGATTTAAAAGGATTTATATGTGAAAATAAAGCCCACTAATAAAATAAAATGACTATATAGCATGTGAACTTTTTATAAATGTGAAAAGTCGGCGGTAGCCGTGCATACCCCACTCCCCGATACGGCGATTGCTTTCTCTTTTGCATTCCTTAACGCACATTAGCTATACGTTTAATCCACTTCCTCTTTTTTTAAAGGTTAAAATTGATTTTTTTTAATCTATTATACTTTGGGACTAATATTTAACTTTTTTTTAAAAGTTTCTTTATTTGCTTGATTTTAATTGAGTTCCAAATTAGAAATAATTTTAATGGGTAAATTTAATCATTTTTTCTCGAATTATTTTGACACAAGCTCATTCATTTCATTCGAACTCTAATAGTGACAAGGGAAAAATATTAAGTAGATAATTTACTAAGAATGACCTTACGAATGAACCTAATAGTATAACCAATGAAAGAATTGAACAATTTCATATGGTAAATCTCAGGGACAGAGCTAGCCTTGAAATAATGGGTTGGACATAACCCAGTAGTTCTATCTTTAAAAAATTGATTCAATATGTATAAATGATCTCTCATAAATAAAAAGTATTACGTATGATTTTGAACATATAAAATAAAAAATTTGGCCACGCCTTTAATAAATTTATTCCATCTATGTGGACCTCTGACTCATATAAATATGAAAAACTCAAGTGTTAGATTTTGAGTTCACTTCTATTTAATAAAAAAAAAAGCCTCATACAACTAATGTCATTCGCATGAAACACGTACTACAATAAACTCTTTTATGTTTGAAACATGATTTAGTGTTGAGGTTCAATATTTACAAGTATTCATGATCAAAATCATTTTTGTATAAATAATAAACTAAAATAGTACTCCACTAGATTCACAGACGAACATTTCTGTTTGGTATCTCTAATTCCATATCTACATTTGTCTGTGCCATTACCCCACCTTGCTGGAAGTAAACAGACAATATCAAGTGGTTGTGTTAGTCTTTGCAGCATATAATGTAAGTTTCTGCTTTTGGACAAACGTAAAAAGCCATTAATGTTTTAATTTTTAAACGCCAAATCAGTAAACTATTCAAGAACACGACACCCACCCACCTAATACCCCCCTCCTCGTCCTTTGAGTTTTCACCATTTTTAATTAATTATACCCTCCGTCTCAATTTATGTAGTCTAACTGGACACAAAGTTTAAGAAATAAAGAAATATTTTTTAATTTTGTGGTCTAAAATAAACTAAAGATATTTGTGGGGTTATAGGTTATCTCATTGAACATAAAAGTTACTCCTCCTGTCCCAATTTATATGACACACTTTTCTTTTTAATCAGTTCCAATAAGAATGACACGTTTCCTTATTTGATAATAATTTAACTTTAAATTTTATATTTTACAGATCTATAACCACACAAATATCTTTAGCTTATTTTATATCACAAGATTCAAAAATTTATTTTATTTTTTAAATTCGGTGCCAATTCAAAAAACATTCATATAAATGGGACCAAGGAGTAAAATTTAACATAAATTATTTTTATGTCATATAAATTGGAACAAAGTGAATACCTTTTACCTTAACATACAATTTATAACCATACAAATATTTTTTTTACTTATTTTACTTTTACATAGTAAGATTCAAAAAATTTCTTTATTTGTTAAATTTCGTGTTCAGTTCTCCGTTTTCAATAGTAGGAAAAAGACATTCTTTTTCTCTGCTCACTCTGCATTTTCTCTCTCATTTACAGCCTTCAGAGAAACTCACACACCCCCACCTGGTTTTTTGAGTTGTTCTTCTCATGTTGTCTCTCACAGGCTCATGAATGATTAATCATTAATCTCTTTTGATGTGTAAAGGTACCATCTTGGGCTGTCTTTTTTCCAGTTTCCTTTGATTTTTAGGTGTAGTGCTCTATGTAAGTTGAAATCTTTTCATTTTCTTAGTGAAAATCTTTAATATTAAGGCCTTGGAGTAACTGGTAAAGTTGTTGCCATGTAATAGAGTTCACGGATGGAGGCTGCGTACAATAGACTCTTGTGGTCTGGCCTTCCTGGACCCGCGCATAGCGGGAGCTTAATGTACTTGACTGTCCTTACTTCATGCCACATTGTGAATTTGTGATGCAGCTGTTTAGTCATTTTTGCTGTGTAAAGGCACCATCTTGGGCTGTCTTTTTTCCACATCCTTTGGTTTTCCTGTGAAGTTTTTATGTAAGTGTAAAGTTTCACTTTCTCAGTTAAAATCTTGATATATAGTTATTACTTCATGCCACATTGTGAATTTGTGATGTAGCTGTTTAGTCTTTTTTGCTTAATGTGAGATGGGGTTAGTCTTCTTTTCTCCCTCTGTTAGTTTGCTAATCTACTATTTGTGGTGTTCACTCTCTGTCCATTATGTTGTTATTTGTTTTTTGTGGTGACAAAGTGTTGTACCCTTCTATATTTTGTTTGCTCTTCTTTTCTTGGATTGATTTTCTTGTCCTGCTACAAATTCTTTTCTTTTCTTCCTTTCTGAGGTCTTGTGCACTTAATGTGTTCAAATCCCACAGGAGACAAAAACGGATTTCTTCTCATCTATCTAAGCTTTAGCAGACAGAGTTATCTGGTACTTGTTGCTGGTGGGAGATAGCAAGTATCCGTGAAATTAGTCGAAGTGCGCACAAGCTGGTCCAGACAGCAAAATTATCAGAAAATAATGTGTTCTAAAATGTGGCTAATTGACTTAAGCATCCAAAAGTTAGAATTATCAAGTCCATTGGAACTACTTTGGACATAGAGCATGTGCAATCAATCATAAGGACTTTGAATGAATAACTCAGGTTTCTAAGCATGTGAATTCATTTAATTCTGGAAGTTGGACTAACTTGAGAATGTTACTTGGCTGCATTGCAAATTTGCAATATACATGTAAGGTGGCATTTATAGTTGCTCCCAAAAGTAGTTGGAGTTGTTGGTAAAAGGATAGAATCAAATGAAAATAAGATTTGAATCTCTTGCTCTTTTATACAACTTGAAGAGGTGCTTTCTATTTATTCTGTGCAGGTTCATATCATCCAATTGAAGACCATTCTCTATCTGTGCTTCTGAAATCATGTTTTTGGGACTGAAGACTAGAACTAGGAATAGCCCCTCGGTTCAAGTCGATTATCTAATCCATATTAAGGAGATAAAACCTTGGCCACTGTCTCAGTCACTGAGTACGCCCCGTGCTGTTGTAATCGAATGGCAACATGGTGATAAGCACTCTGGATCTACTAATCAAGTCGTGCCATTAACTGGTTCTGGTATTGGTGACGGAAGAATTGAATTTAACGAGTCTTTTAGACTACCCGTGACACTACTAAGGGAAACTTCGTTTAAAGGTGGAGATGGTGACACTTTCCAAAAGAATTATGTCGAATTCCACTTGTATGAACCCCGGCTTGATAGGACTGTGAAAGGTCAACATTTAGGAACTGCTATCGTTGACTTGGCAGATTATGGTGTTGTTAGAGAGAGTTTGAGGATATGTTCCCCCATTAACTGCAAGCGAACTTACAGGAACTCAGCACAACCCTTTCTTTTCCTGAAAATTCAGGTAGGTGAGAGGAGTCGCGTGAGGCCATCCTTGAGGGACAGCTTAAAAAGAGAAGCATCAATGGACCGAAATGGTTCTCTTTCTAGATTACTGAGTGAAGAATATGAAGAGGAAGCTGGGTTTGCTTCGTACACTGATGATGATGTTTCCTCGCACTTATCATTGCCTGTTTCTTCTTCAGCTAATGGATCAAACTATGGATCTCCACCTCAAGGAGTCGTATAATTCTTACTTTTCTATGAATATCTTCTTCTGTGGAATCACTTAGGGGTCGTTTGGTTGTTGGTTAGAGTGACGTAGGTATTAGTAATGTGGGAATTAGTTATGCAGGGTTTACTTATTCACGTATTATTTATTTCATCTTCTACCTTGCATAAAATAAGACATAGATTCCCTCATTACTTATACATGTATTAGTTATGCGAGATTATGAACTAGTAACCAAACAATGTACTTGATGTGGTGAATTTCATACATAGCAACTAAAATGCTATCAAACATTGTATTAGTTATATTGGTTTTAATACAATGAATAGCTTATTAAGCAGCAACCAAACGACCCCTTATATCTAAATGTCATTCTTCCTTTATGTTACTTCCAAAATGCATGACACATGACATTTTGCAGCAATTACTTACTGTGTATAGAAGATGAAATGTCGACTGCAGTGGCATGCATTTTAAATTAAATGCATTCCATTCAATTTTGTATCAGTTTAACATGATTCGTGGTTGTATTACATTGCTTTTCCGATGTGATGAAAATCTGGGTTAGTTTGATACCCAGCTGGCACATAATTGCAGGATAGATCTGAGGAAGTAAAAAGTAGCCCTGGACAAGACGAAGATGAAAATGCCATAGATGATAAGAAAAGGGTTGCAAATGTGGACGAAAAGCAAGGGACAAAATCTCCTATATTGCAAGGAAGTTTGTCACACTTAACTAATTTGCCTTCTGATCTGGCTTGGATATCAAAGAAAATTGGTAGCTCTAGTAGCATTCCTCAGTATTCAACATCTAATGCGAGTGATATAACCGAGGATACTCAAAATACCTGCATGATAATCAAACAGGACAAACAAGTACAAGAACAAGTACAATGCGTGGAACAAATAGCCTGTCCAATTCCGAATATCACAGATGAGAATAGTAACTTTGTGAACACGGTTAACAGTAATTTCTCTGACAGTGAAATTGAAGAGAACACGTCAACTCCATCTCTAAATGGGCTGTGTGATGATGCAAGAGCTGTGGTTACCCAAAATGGTTATGTTAAAGATGAAAACAGTGAGGATCATCCAGGAAATGGGCAACAATGTAGTCCTCATAATGGAGAGCAACACCAAGAGAATGAACACGGAAAAGAATTTTTGGAAGATGAAGGGCAATGCCAAAAGGACGAGTCAGTCAGTTGCTATTCTCAAGAGGATACTATAGAACATGACTTGAAGGAAACTGATGAAATTTCTGCTTACAGGGATAGTTCTGGAGAAAAGAGTAGTACTCCCCATACCGAAATATTAAAGCATGTAATGTCAGTTAGGTCATCACCAGAAACAAATAGGGATGGATCTGTCGGAGGTGATCAGCTTCTAGTGCAAGATACTCCGAAAGGTGCTAGGGGGTTTTCAAGCAATGAAACAAAAGATAATAAAGTGAGTCCTAGGGATACAACAAACATTCTTTTGGAAAGCAAAATCCATAAGCTGGAGCAAAGAGTAAAGATGCTTGAAGGAGAACTGAGAGAAGCGGCTGCTATTGAAGTTGGCCTTTACTCAGTTGTTGCAGAGCATGGATGTTCCACGAATAAAGTCCATGCTCCGGCTAGACGCCTCTCTAGGTTCTATCTACATGCCTGTAAAGAAGATTCCGTATTTAAAAGGGGAAGTGCTGCTAAAAGTGCTATATCTGGAATATATTTGGTTGCGAAGGCATGTGGAAATGATGTTGCTAGGTACTTTTCAGTTCTCACTTTCTGATGTATTATCTGCATTCGGATAAGCAGTTGTAGTTTCTATCTCCATGTATTTAATGCTACCTAGGTGCCGGTAGAGTCATTTTATTTGTTTGTTGGCTTTTTTCCTTAGGTGACCAAATTGTTCGATTTAAAAGGATTTTGATATGAAAACCTAGCAGCAACCATATGGATGCTATCGAAAATTCTTAATTATTGTAGTCTCCAGTAGGGCTGGCAAAATGGTTAAACAAAACAAGTAACCATCCAATCCGATCCATTAGACATGTGTTGGATAACTGACTTTTTGAAAATGGATCAAATATGTATATTATCCACTAAAAATTTGATATCCATTTTATCAATAACCTTTTGTTTGCTTGTTATTTTTCACGAGTTCTTGCTTTCTAAGAGTCTAAGCTTATTTTGGCTTTCAGTTTGTGTTCTCAGCTGACTATTCATGAAACCATGAATATGATGGATATCCAACCCATTTTTTATCAGTATTAAATATGGGGGGGTCAGATATTTTATCCGTTTTTGTTTAACCCGTTTTCAACCCGACCATATCCAATCTCACCCATCCGTTTGCCACTCCTAGTCTCCAGCAATATTGACATGTGATGCCTTAATCTCTAAGACCTAATTCAATGGATGAATCTCTAGGTACTGATCCATCATGTTTGCTGCTTTCAGTTTAAGGTTTTCTGGAAGGAAGTTAATACATGCACAAGAGATTATTTGTTTTCTGTTATTACATATTCACTTATTTTGTCTGACCACAGGTTAACTTTCTGGCTATCAAATTCAGTGGTGCTGAGAGCAACTATAACCAAATTCCATGGGCAGCAACAGTTGCCTCTTTCTGCTGAAACTACGCCTGAAAAAGCTGTCGTCAAGGACAAGAAGAAGAAATTTTGTCCACTTAAGTGGGAGTCTTACTCCAGCAATGATGATTTTTGTGAGAGTTTAGGCAATTGGGAGGGCCCTGTTACAATTATAAGAGCACTTGAGAAAATAGAGGCTTGGATATTCTCCCGCATCATTGAATCTATTTGGTGGCAGGTGTCTCCCTCTCTCCTGCACAAAATGAATCCTAAAGATGTTATTTATTGATTTTGAACTTGAAGAATCACTACCTATCCACTAACCCAACTCTATTTTATTCATTTATTTTTTATTTTTTAGATTCTTATTCCACATATGCAGTCTGGTGCTGCAACAGCAATCTGTAATGGCACGGGTTCCGAGATAAACAGTGTTAGCAGTAGAACGTCTAGTTCAGTTGCTGAAGAGCATGGAAATGTTTCCTTGGATCTTTGGAAGAAGGCCTTGAGAGATGCCTGTGAAAGGATTTGCCCTGTTCGAGCTGGAGGACATGAGTGTGGCTGTTTGCATTTGCTCTCTAAATTGGTATGGTCTGACCACCTTTCTTTCCATATTGTACAAGCTCTAATTTCTGTCATCATAACATGGGACTATCAGTCTTTCTAGTATTTCTCATGCAAACTTGTCAATTAATTAAATACTCCCTCCGTCCCAATTTATGTGAAGATTTTTGACTGGGCACGAAAACTTCTGAAACTTGTGGTTTAAAACAAGTCATAGATATTCATCAAGGGTAAAATGGGAAGTTTAAAGTTCAATTGTTACTAAATATAGAAAGGTGTCATTCTTTTGGGATTGACTAAAAAGGAAAGAGTCACATAAATTGGGACAAAGGGAGTACTAAATAATATGCTAAGAAAGACCGCCAAGCAGAACTTCCTTCCACTAGGGCCGTTGTATGCTCTGGGAAAAGTACTTTCAATTATGTTATAATATCAGCATCTCCTGCATACGGCAAGTTTTTTGCAGCACTATGTCTTTCTTTGGATGGGTTTAATGTGGATCAGACTGTGATGGTCTAGATCTTGGTCCATCTTACTGCTAATAAATGTTCATGGGAACCAGATAATGGAACAATGTGTGGCTAGATTGGATGTAGCTATATTCAATGCTATCCTTCGACAGTCTGCTGATGAGATGCCTTCAGATCCTATATCAGATCCCATCAGTGATGTTGAGGTGCTTCCCATTCCAGCTGGAAAAGCTAGCTTTGGGGCAGGTGCACAACTGAAAAAAGCGGTGAGAGTCATGGTTGAACTTTTCCAGTTAGAGTTTTAATTAGTATTTATCTTTTGAAAGAGATATATGGTGTTTCTGTCACATGGATTACAGATAGGGAATTGGTCCAGATGGCTCACTGACCTTGTTGGCAGCGGTGATGCCAACTCACTAGACGATGAAAAGAGAACAGATAATGAAGATGATGGGAGTGAATATGATACCTCTTCCGAGTCGTTCTATCTCCTGAATGCACTGAGTGATCTTATGCTGCTTCCAAAGGATATGCTGTTAAGTAGGACGATAAGGAAAGAAGTTCGTCTCAAAACCTTGAAAACATCATGTTTATCTATGTTGCATTCCGAGTGTTTGTATTTTATTTCTCCTTATTTATGGTGCTACTTGAACATTACTCTTCAGGTCTGTCCCACATTTGGTCCGATCATAATAAGAAGGGTTCTTAATGTTTTTGTCCCGGATGAGTTTTGCCCGGATCCAATACATGAAGTTGTACTTGAAGCTCTTAACTCCGAGGTAAGCTCATCTCATCTCCATGACTTTGTTCATTTTGCCATGCTAGAGTTTAAACTCATCTTTTAGAGTGTCTTTGTTCATTTTTCCAAGTGGATTGTGAAATAAGCTGTCCATTTAGAGGTTGGAGTAAAGTTGGTGAAGGAAAACACCCTATTCAGTACTATTCTTATACACCCTACCAAACAACCCCTAAGCATTTTATTATTACAATGAACCAAGACTTGTAAATCTGATTTGCTTCTACAATTTTCTCTGGTTAGGATCCTTTTGATGCTGAAGAAGATTCTGTGATGAGCTACCCATGCACAGCAGCTCCTATAGCATATAAGCCACCTTCAGCAGCTTCAGTTGATGGTTTTTTTGGTGACGTTAGTCGCCATTCTAAGCTGAGACGAAGCAGATCTTCGGTGCTCAAGAAGTCATACACAAGCGATGATGAGCTCGACCAACTGGATTTGAACTTTATTATCTCTGAGGGTATTGCAACTTCACCTCTTGTAAAATCTAGTAGGATATCAGAAGCTAGCGGAAATGGAAATGCTGTTAGGTATCAACTCCTTCGGGAGGTTTGGATAAACAGTGAATAATATGATTTTGATCTGTCGATGTTTCTGAATGAATGAACTTAATAAAGTGGAAAAGAATCTGTGCCTTCTTTACTTCTGTGAATAAATGTTTGCAGCTAACCTTCTCACAAAAAGATGTTTGCAGCTGAGGCAACTGCTGTATTTGGCTTGCGCATGCAAGCATGATTCAACAGGATCCCTAGTATTCTTTATAACTGAAGTTCTAAATCAAGTAGTACTTTCCAAATGCAAAAACTTGTATTATTTCTTCTTACTCTAGTTTTCAAGTACACGAGATTAAGTTTAGAAATACTGATCTTTTTCCCAGAATTACTGAAGTTTGCTTTTGACGAGCAATGTCAGCCAGATGGCATGAAATCTGTAGGTAAAATCATGTTGAACTCCAACATAAATACCATTTTCTGCATTCAACATCGGATCGATATAATAAGTACTAATGAAGTGCAATGTATAGCTTTTGCAACCAAACTTTTGCTTAACACGACAGTATCAAGAATCATATGGGTTGCAATCAATGTATAGCTAATAAATGTAGCATTTCCATGGATTTGATGTTTTACAACACAACATATGCATTCACAAAAAATGCGCTTCGTAGAAATCTATTTATGGAGAGTATACTGTAAGCTTGTCTAATGCTTATATCTTAATGTTTTCTTCTCTCTTCTACAGATAGAACTAAGTTGCACTCTTTTAAACAAAAATAAAGAAAAATTAAGCGTATTCCCGCCCAAACTCTTTAAGAGTTTGTTCCACTCATATTTCCTATATCTACTATTGCTTGCAAAAAGAATGAAGATCAGCAGAAAATCAAATCAGCATCCTGCAGTCAACTGTGTCGAACCAACTGCATTTCTGTGCTGAAGATGCAAAGCAGTCAAAAGGCCTTGCCATGTTTCTCCAGGTCCTCCAGCCACTTGAAAATCAAGGAGCTTTCTCTGTTTCCTGTAGTATTCTTCCAGCGGTTTGACCTAAATATACAGAATGCTGACATGTATTAGTAGTTGATTTTATTGTTCCAACTGAGAAAATACTGAGTAATGACTCGTACAACCACCTTTAGGATGCTGACTAGCAACAAAAATGAGAGCTGAGGAAATTTTGATCCAAGATCATCAATTAGTTTTATAGTTCTATTGAATGAAAGAAAATCAAACCGCATATTTAAACAAGTTGATCAACAATGTATACACAATTCACATACATCACACCTACAGGATACTGACACGATCATAGCTGAATAGCAGAATAGGTACAGATGCAATCACTTTTGAGACATGTACCTTGTTCAAGATATCAGCACCAACAAAAGTGAAACTACGTGAAGATCAGGTGAGAAACAAAAGGTGCCTATTTCCAGAACAATATGGCATAGACATAAAATTTATTTCAGTATGGTTAGTTCAACTATCAGGTACTCAGTATGTTAGCTATCAAGCAAAAGATATTTGATCTGTATTTTCCTGCAAGGAGGTGCTACGAGAATGAGATTTTGAAGCAGATGATCTACATGCACATTTGCATGTCTAATTCAGTAAGCACTAGTATTAATACACATCAAGATTGCTAAGAAAGGAAATCTATAGTCCGGCTCATTGAATACACATCAAGAATGCTAAGAGGGGTAATCTACAATTATATTTATCAAAAATTATGACGTCGAATTATTTTTAAATATTTGAAACTGTAAAATTCACAGCATCAGATAGGTACCTGCTCTGCATGCACATGCAGGTTCTTCCTCGAGACATCATCCATGATGCTTGAAGGCTTAAAATGGCCACCCTCTGGCTGACGACTAGTATTAATTCCAGAAGTCCCCCTGCGGAGGAATTCCAGAGGTGGATAAAGTCCAGTGCTTTTATCTTTCTTTGACACCAAATTCTCTGCACACTTAAGATTCAGAACCAAGTCTATGTCCACATTTTTGTCCAGGATTTCCTGCAGGAATAAACCAGAAGTTATGTAATTTCCATCATCTGTTCGACATGAATCATTTGAAAAGAATCAAGTCTCTTTAAACAATGTCTGAGAGAAGTATGACAAAATTCACTTTCAAAGCTCTATTAACAAGTTTAGGTATTATTCTGTCCAGTCTAGAACACTAGAAGTCAACAAATTAGTAAAAATAGTGGATTAAGAAAACCTAACTTTTAACCAAGACAATCATAATAAAGCGAATAATCTGCCCCAAACACTATCCATCAAAACATACAGAAGCAGATTTAAGAATGTTGAAAAACACAATCTTTCAGACTCTTCTCATAAAAAATTCTCCCATACCCATTACATGCAAATTTATCATTTTTCCCGGTAACAGACCAGTTTTAGATTGAAACTAATACTCAGTTAACTCAAATTTTCAAACAAAACTTGAACAACTGCAAACAACCTATTTATGTTTTTAACAACACCATGACCAAAATAATGCTTGATCAAAATGTAACGCATGACCTTTTAGCTGCTGGTCTCAACCCTTGAAGGAAAAAGTGTAAATGAAATGGAAAGACCTAAGGTAACAAGAAAAAGGTGTCACTAAAATGAAGTTGACACAGAGAGGGAAGCTATACTTACAGCTTGAATCTTTGATCGAGGAATCCCATCTAAGATGAATCCACTTTCACCCCTGCAATATCCTTCTTCTAGCCTCTTTGACAATAAACCAAATATAACCTCCTCTGGGACAAGTTTTCCCTGATTGACAGCATCTGCTATCTTCATTGAGACATACACAAAATGAAATATATCATTGGGTGACACAAACAAAAAGAAAAGAAAGTGCCGCGAGACTATTTTTAATGCAAAAAAGTACTCCCTTGTTCCTTTTTTGAGATAAATTACTCATTGGGAGGTCAGAAATAACATACATGACAAATTACTATTTGAAAATATATCAAGTTCCATTTTTTGATTTAAAAATTTTCCCTGATTGACAGCTTCTGCTAATGTTCATTGAGCCATACACAAAAATGAGAGGTTTTATTGGGTAAAACATACAAAAAAGAGCAATGCAACACTATTTTAAACCAAAAGAAAAGTACTCCCTTGTTCTATTTTACATGACAAATTACTAATTGGAAAGTCAAAGAAATTTTACATGTTTTATGGTGCATTATTTCTACTTAATTAAGCCAACAATTAAATGGTGACACTAATTTATTTTTGATAAAATTGAACCAGTGAAAGTAATAGAACTAAATAAAGACCAGCTTAATCAAGCTTTTGTACTTTAATTCCAAGCAAGCATGGATTATATGAATCTTCTGGTATTCATCCCCTCTTTTCAAGCTCATTTCTTCATATTACTAAATAATTTGTCAAAAATAAGACCAGTTTTATAACAAAAAGACCCAAGTTTTTCTTTTCATTTTCCATGGCAGATAGATTTAAAGCTCACCAAGGCAAAAACAAAGGCACTTTTGGTCCCTTAGTTATTAGTAAAATTATGATTTTAGTCCTTGTGATGTTTAACTAAGCATATTTAACCTTTAATTACTTGAAATGTGCACTTTTGGTCCCCTTGCCTGTGTTTAATCACAAATTTTCCGAAGTGTTAACCGGTGCACCATTTAATTACCAATGTGTTATGTTACACTTGTATTGTTACTCCATATTTGAGGGCAATGTACTTCTAAAAATAGTCTAAATATACTCCCTCCGTCCCATATTAGTTGTCCACATTACTAAAAATATCCGTCCCAAAATAATTGTCCATTTACAAAACCAAGATAGAATTAATTATTTTTTTCCTATTGTGCACTTAACATTAATTGTTTTTAAAGCAACCAATATTGATTAGAGTGTAATTTATTGGGAAGAGATAAGGACAATGTAGTAAAAATACACTTTTATTTATTTAGAATTTCTTAAAGAGCGTGTAAAGGGGAAAGTGGACAACTAATATGGGACGGAGGGAGTAACATATTTCCTACATGAAGCTACTAAAAGCAACAACCACAACAACATACCCAGTGTCCACAAGTGGGGTCTTGGGAGGGTAGGAGGTATGCAAATCTTACCGTACCTTTGTAGGACAGAAAGGTTGTTTCCGAAAGAAACTCGAATCGAAAGGAAAGAAAAGAAAATAAAAGAAAGGAAAAGGAATAGGACACAAACAAAATAGGATAGTAAAATAGCAAGATACAAATCAAAAGCGCAATAGATAATGATACACTTCGAAGAATAAATAATTACGAAGTTACTTAAGATTACTACTACTACTAAGGATATGCGTAGAGGGGGCTGGCCCCTACCTCTCCTCCCTACAGTGCGACATCACTCGACTACATACTACACTCGATCTCCATACTTTCCTATCTAGGGCTGAAGCGACTAAAAGCACACAATTTAATTAATTGAAGGTTAAATGTGGGGAATCCTAAATCACAAGGATCAAAGTCAGAATTTATCCATAATTGAGGGACCAAAAGTGCAACTACAAAAATTAAATAGAAATTGAGACCTGCTTGTAGAGAGAAGAACGAGGGTGGATCTCTTGACGAACGAGTGAACCCATTGAAATATGTGGAACATCTAGAAGCTTCGAGAGCCACTGAGCGTACACGTGTCGCTGTGCCATTGGAGCACCCATAATAACCCACTGCACTCCCCTTCGTGGTAATGATCCCTCAGATTCCTCCATTACACGTGTCACAGTGCCATAGGTTTCTTCGTAATCGTAATCGTCGAAATCGTAGTCAGCTAGCTGAGCCGCTGCAGCTGAGCCGTAAGAACGAAAAAGTGGCTGCGCCGCCACTCTCATACGGCTGAGCAATGCCATCGCCGCCGCCGCAACACAGAGAGAGAGAGAGAGAGGGGAAAAGAGGGTTTCTCTAAGGAAAGCAAATTGGGGTTTTAGAGACACGGAGGTAGGTGCGATTTATTTAAGACAGTGCCACTAGTTGTATGCCACGTGTCAAGTGACGAGTGGTGGAAGGAGTTGAATTGTGTTAACGAAGTGAGTCCCATATTTATTTATACTTAGTTCGTCCCAATTTATGTGGCACTAGCCTTTCCAATGTGAATTTGATTAAACTTTGAAGCTAAATTAAATTAGATTAATTTAATAATTTAATATTAAAATTTATATATTTTTTTTGTTTCAATTTATATGATTTAGTTTGACTGGACACGAAGTTTAAGAAATAAAAAAATATTTTTGTATTTTGTGATCTAAAACAAACTCAAGATATTTGTAGAGTTATAGATCATGTCGTTAAGGTAAAAGTTAAATTTAAATGTGTCAGTCTTTTTTAAATTGACCAAAAGAGAAAGTGTATAATATAAATTGGGACAAATGGAGTATTTGAAATCAACATGAAAAGTGTTACTCCATGTTTCAATTTATGTAAACCTTTTACTATTTGGGAGTAGTTCTTTGATCACGTTTTATTTACATTTTTTTAAAATTATTTAAATTATAAATTATTATGACATAGAATTTTTAATATAGTTTCTAAATATATAAATTTTATTTTTACAAACTTAAAAAATTTATGTCAAAATTTAAGGTCAAAGTTATAAAATTTGACCCCTGTACTCCGAAAATATTCACATAAATTAAAATTGAGGGAGTATAAACTATAAATTTTCTCATATCAATTTGATAAAAAAAAATCTTAAAATATTAATCAAAATTTATATAATTTAAATCTGAACCCGCGAAAAATGGCACAAAAATTGATACATGTTGAGTATTTGTCATGGTTAACGAAAAGATCCGAGTTTAGAGAGGCGGAGATGGTGGGAGTGAAACATTGACCCTGAATGCGGGGTTTATTTACGGGAATGTCATAAGTTGGTGCCACGTGTCAAATAACTAGCGGTTGTGTTTAAAGAAGTAGGTCCCACTTTATTTGGTATTTTTGTGGTTAATGATGAGAGGGAAATTGCTCTCCACACGACTGGGAGAGAAGTATGTGGTAAGATGACACGTGGACTCGACCGCGTCCACCGATTTTGCATGGACATGCACCTACTTTAACCATTTTATTGCATTTGGGTCGTTTAGTTCATAGATATAAAATTTAATTATGATAGAAATTATAATGTAAAGGTGAATTAGCAATTCCTGAATTATTTAGTACTAACCACTAATAGCGTTTTGGTTGAGTCATTGATGAGATTCAAGGAGTACAACTGTTTGGTTTGAAGCTAGTAAATTTAGATAAGACTTTTATTTCTAATTTAAATTTGACAGATTTTTAACACTTTGGGAGAATTTTAGGATAACAACATATCTTTCATTTGGTTATTAATTCTATCAAGGGATTCGCTAATTTCCGTATTATTATATATTCCATATTGAATATGGTATGTATAAAATATAATATAACGGGATTATGACATAGGAATAATTCCGAATTTACTTGTCCTGAAATAAAAAATATACAAAACAAACACGGGATAAAAAAATATTCCCATATTTTATCATTGGATTATTTTCTTTATCCTTGATATATGGGACGATCCTAGCCTTATACGATTAGATTTAGCTTTTGTTTAGTAATCAAAAACCTAAATTTGCAGATTTTTTAAAAAAAAATAATATATATCTATATATATATAGGAGAATATTTGTGTTAATTTCTTGAAATAGTTGAGTTTGTTTATCAAGATATCTTTTTGCTCTAGACAGTGTTTGGTTTTAACAAAGCTGGCCCAAAGCGTGGTTATAGGACTATAGTAATCAATATAAAGCTTTGAAGTTTGTGTTATATATGGACAAACGATTTGTTTAGCTACAATGAAATGAACCGTCCAATGCATAACACGTTCAACGAAATTAAATATTCGATGTGTGTCAATGGTGTGAAAAATGACATATATAAAGTTTATATATGTCATTTTTCACACCATTGACACACATCGAATATTTAATTTCGTTGAACGTGTTATGCATTGGACGGTTCATTTCATTGTAAGAGTGGCCGCGGGCTCGGTCCTGGAGGGTCGGGCGGACGGGAGAAGGGCGTGGTCGGTCTGTCCGCGGCTCAAGTGGCCTGTCCGCGGCTCAAGTGGCTCTGGGTCCAAGTGATCGAGCAAGTCCTGCTCGATCCCGATCCCGCTTGCTCGCCTGGGCGGGCTCGGTCGGGCTCGGGCTCTGCCTGATACGGGCGGGTTTTTTTTTTTTTTAAAATAACATATGTATAAAAAAAACTCAATAAACAAAACAAGATAGTATAATAAAACATCCCAATTTGTTTTTGTGCCTCTTATATTATTTAATAGACATATGATTTTTTTGTAATACAAATACAATTGTCTAAAATCTAAATTGCAACTTTGTGGTGTTGTCCAAAAGGTACAAATTTCATAATAAAAATACAAATAAAAATTACATTCTCAAAAACCTCGTTCTAATTGCTTGATGATTTCATGTGGTTCTTGGTTGGAATTGGTATTTGTTGGTCAAATTGATCCACGCCACTTCCACTACCTTCTCGTTAAGATTTCGTTGTAGTTTTCATCATCTTCTTCGTTGATCTCAGGTTGACCGCACCTTCTCCGCTCCGGCTCGTATCCAATCTCCGAATAATACCGCAATTTCCAAGTCGCCTCCGCTAATGAGTGTCCTGTGGTCTCCTATTTGATATCCGTCATAAAAGCGCTTTCAGACGCAGCTTGACGACGCTTGAATGTTCAAAACATCTCGAGCCATCATTGAAAGTGTCGGAAAGGTCTTCTCATTCCCTCCAAAGATTTCAAAGAAGTCTTCATGTCCATCTTCATTGATAACTTCTTGATACTGATGTAACCCCGCAAAACAAAATATCCAACTCGCTAATTTGGTTAGTAGTAGAGGTACGACCGCACATTCTATTTCCGAGGCTTTCAATACTAGCGCGAAACAAAGATGTCTTTGTGAGGTTGTATTGAAGATGAAGAAGATAGTATGGAAGCTGGTAAGTTACTAACATTTTCTTGTTGATAAAATCTATATATATTTTTGCATTGGTGTTCTACGCTAGACAATACTTCTTCTTTAGTTTGTTCAATAGGTGGTGGGTGATTTAGATTTTGGGGACTTGGAGGTGGTAGTACTTCTATACAATCGTAAATAGTTTCAATTAGTGATTTAGTACCGTCTATTTTAATAGTAGGATTTAATACAGAACCAATAATATAAATAGAGGGAATATGAATAAAATATTTTTATTTTGAGAAACATTTTTTAATAGCTGCCTTATAAGTTTGGTTTTTCCATATATTCACTAAGTAATAAAAATATTAGAGTTGTATAAAATAACATAGTTGAAATAGTAGGATAATATATACCGGAAAATTCTTTTGTTGCTTGAAAAAATTTCTCTAAAAATACAATAAGTTCGAAATTTTTTCCCAATCACTATCTAAAATCATATCACCGGCTTTTTATTATGAGAGTTAAAAATAAAGTTATAGGTAATTTATAGTCATAAGCAACAAGTAGTTGCTCAGATAAAGAATTCCACCTAGTGGATACTTCTTGTGGAATTTTTCTAAAAGGTAGTCCACAATCATGACAAATTTTTTATATTCTTTTCTACGTTGTACTTTATTACTTTTAAAAATAAAGTTTATAGCAAATTGTATTTTACTAAGAATGTCTTCAAAAAGTGATAGACCATCCTTTACAATTAAGTTATATATATGGCACGACATTTTATATGACAATGGTCCGGAAAAGACGGAGTTAAGCTATTTTTTAAAATTGTAATTGCGTAATTGTTATTAGAAGCGTTATCTAATGTAATAGTCATAATTTTATCGGTAATTTCGTAATAATCGCACACTTGATAAATATTTTCTGCAATAAAAGTACCAGTGTGCCTATCATCTATATATCTATACGCTAAAATACATTTTTGCATAGACCATTTATAATCTATCCAATGACAAGTTACAGTTAAATAATCATGGCCGTTAGTACTACGACCTATATCAGACGTGATGGATACTTTGCCATTAAAATGATATAATGAAAAACGTAAATATTGTTGATATTCATGCGCGAATTTAAATACATCTCTCTTAACAGTTGATCTAGAAAACCGTTAAAAACAGGATTATATATATCTCTAATGTAATGAATAAAACCGGGAGATGAAGGAAATGAAAAAGGCAAACCCTCCACAACAACTAATTTTTATATTATTTTCCTATCTCTATGTTTATTGTATTTAGGGTCTACAATTCCCCCCGTCATAGGGTTAATTTGACCCTGTACTTGGTCCGGGACAGTATCAGTATGTGAACCTTGTTCCGATGGAGCAGGCGTTTGTGCACCCGGTTTTGAAGCCTGGTATTGGGCATACCTAGCTGGATGAACCCTTACTACGTATCTCATTAAACCCCACGTCCCACCGTGACCTTTTCCAGTTTTAAATTTTAAAACATCTTTACAAACTTTACATCTGGCTACTTGATTCTCTACGTCCCTATCAAAAAATATCCATGCATCTGATTTAATGGTCGTTTCTTTGGACCTCGCCTCATACTAGGGGAATAGGAGGTATTTCAGGTTGAAGGTGCACTAGTGGGTGTGTTGTCATCAACATTAGTGGGTATATCATCTAGATCATCGTCTAAATTAAAGTCTTCTTGAGTTCCGTAAAATAGCTCCTGGTCTAAATCTAATGGTATTGTAGGAAAATGTTGAGTATCAACAAAATCATCTGTAGGAATAAGATGACTAGAAGAAGTACCCTTGCCCTGGTTGCCCCTACTAGAAGAAGCACCCTTACCCTTACCCTTAAACATACCTTTTAATCCTTCCATTTTAATTATGATAATAAATAAATAAATAAATAATTAAAGACAATAAAATTAAGTGATCTAAACTAAATAAACAGACAATAATAATTTAATGAAGGAACGAATGTACCAAACGCCGACGTAACATCGACGTGTAATCGAGAGGTTGAAAATTGAAACCTTGCTCGATGGAAGATCCTCAAGCTAGTTGCCAACTTCACTACCAATTCCCAAATGAATAAATAAAATTGAATATTTAGCAAACAATGTAGAATTGTAGAGAGATATATTGAGAAATTAGAGAGATTGTAGGAAGATTTGTGAGAAAGATGAAGAGAAAATGAGTTATTTATAGTTGAAAAATTGGGTTAAAGTGTAAATATAATAACTTATGGGTTAAAAATAAATATTAAGGGGTAGGGGGTTGGGGGAGGGGGGGGCTAAAATGGCCGTTGGTGCAACGACCATTTTTGCAAAGGTCGGGGTCGGGGTCGGGGTCGGGGCGGGCTCGGGGCGGGGTCGGGTCTCGCGGGCCTGGGGCGGGCTCGGGTCTCGCGGGACGAGACATCGTCCCGTCCCGAGTTCGAGTCCCGCCCCCGTATTTTTTTTTTTGCGGGGTCGGGCGGACCTGAATCTGCTCGGGACGGGCTCGACGGCTCAGTCGGTTTGGCCGTCTCTACCACCGCCACTCTAATATAAACTAACAGCCATGCTTCAGAGAAGTTCATACACAAGAATCATGCCTATGTACTACTTGTTGGTACTCTATTGTACTTTATAAAGCAGTACGGGAAGTAAATAACTATTACAAGTGTTCGAAAGGATAAACAAATATTCAATATTCAGAAATTGAATCTTGTTGAACAAATAGGCCAATCTTCAAAACTGCCGCAAGCTTGTTGTGACTTAAATCTTGATAACCTGAAATCAAGAAACAACTAAATCTGGATTGTTACAACGTTGTGTGTTGAGTCAAGGGATTGCCCTCTGTCCTTAAGACAAGATTGCCCCGTATATATGCTTTTACGTTAGCGGGCAATAGTCTCTCAAGATAAAACAACACTTTAATCTAAGCGCTACAAAGCCAATAGGTTGAGCCTGTCGAATAAAACAAATATGAATCGACTTGCTGAAGATATGGAAAAGGAAGGAAGAGTTTCTATCTTCTCTTCTGTTTTGTCTCTGTGTATATAGTGTATCTCTGTTGTGTATATCTTGTGTATATGTGTGTGTTTGCTCACTGATTTTCGTCACAGTTTAGCTCACTGTTTTGTGCTAACTTTCAGTGTCTGTTTATGCTATTTTCTGTCACTGTATGCATCTGTTTTCCATTCACGAATTGAGCCAAAGGAGGCATCAATATATAGCATGGAGGAGGGGTTGTTCAACTGCCCAAAACATGGTTGTTAATGGCCATTAGGAGGGCTGTAAATGGCAGGTTAAATGCCATTAGTGTGGTTGTTCATGGCCTTAAAGGAGGGCTGATTAAGGTCATTGAAGGAGGGCTGTTAATGGAGTAGTTAACAGCCAAGTAATGGTTGGTTAATGCTCCAAAAATAGTCCAAACGGTAGGCAGAAAGTTTATGCCTTCCGTCACTCCCAAAATCAACTTTTCAGAAACTCTAGGGACCAAACTATAAATATTAAGCAATTTGGGGTCCAAAAAGATAATATCAGAAAGTCCCCACAGCCCACAGACCCGAGACCGGACGGGCGGGCGGCGGCGCCCGTGTGGGCTTAGCCTTGAACGTAAGCACATCTAGGTCCTCCCTCCTTTAAACACATGTGATACCCCTTGGGGTCCCAAACCCTTTACCACATTAGAGACTTATATAGAGAGCAATTCTTCCTATTCCCACCGATGTGGTAGATTTGTCCCACACCATATTTCCATGCCTCAAATACCTTACTTCGTGGACCAATATCTCTTTCATTTCTCAACGAAATTTGACGATTCTTGGCCCTACGGTCATCTACTCACTTCGTAGATCATGCATGTGCGAAGAGACAAAGCCTCCAACATGCGGAACACTAATGTTTAATTCATTAAATATGGGTGGACACACCTCCCCGCCAAAGGCAAATTTCCAACACTACTTCATGACTCTCTACCCACACAGATATCCCTCCTCTCCTAAATAAAAGGCAGTCTGATATACTAAGTTTTCGCTATGTGTGGAGTTGGAGAAAGAGCCGAACCACAAAGATCTATTTTACGTAGTCTTACCTTGCATTTCTGCAACAGATTGTTTTCACGGCTTGAACCCGTGACCTCCTGATCACATTCCAGCAACTTAATCCTCTATATATTAATTACTCCTTTAATAATTTGCTCCAATTTGAATAAGAAAGTAACATGAATGCATCATACTAATATGTTATGAGAATATAAGTTTTGCGGTTTACAGCATTAACAAGCATATCATATCTGGGGAGATAACATTGTTACGTCGACAAGCAGTACTTTCATTCATTGGAATTTACATTTCATTTATATTATTACTATTAACGTGTAATCAGATGTAATAGAATCTCAATAAGAATCATTTAGTTATCCTAATTCTATATCACTAATATATTCCATATATTGTGTAAATATTTAGTGATATAGAATTATGGTAAGTAGAAGATTCTTGTTGAGATTCTATTACATATGATTATACGTTAATAATTACAATTAATATTGTGTTTAAATATGTGTTACAAAAGAATAAATAATGGTAGGATCGCTAATTATATGTTTAAGTGTAAAGAATGAATCTTAGACCTAACTCAACCCCAAAAGCTAGCTTGTAGGGTGAAAATTGTTCAAGTCCATATAAGGAGTCCATGTTATCATTCAATTCCGATGTGACACTCTTAACTAGAGCGTGAATAATATAATTTTGGAGCCCAACATTGGTGAACAAAGAACTGTTGCCACTGCCACGGTCGCTACTGACTGTTTCCTGCAGGTGGGGACTGCCCCTTCCCGCAGCCGTTGTTGCCGAATTTTCATCTGCAGCGGCCCTTGCCAGACTACCGCCCTCGGCAGTTGTTGCGGGTCGATCAGGACTGCTGTGGGTCCTCGGGTCGGCGGTGCTGGCTGTTGGAGTTGGAGTCCCGACCATCGGCGGAGGGCCCAATGACCATCGGCGGAAGGCCCAACGGTAGTGGTAGACTGGTAGGGGCGGCGTTGGCAATGCTGGCATGAGTGGTGTTGCGCTTGATTTTTCAGGTTTCCTCAAGAATAAGCTTCGAACGGGCCTCATAAAACGAAGGTAACGACGTACATTGCTGACCAATCATTGATTAGTGACTAGTGCGCCGACGTTGGAGAGTTGGTCGGCAAACATCTTGAGAATATGCAGACACGTTTGGGAAATCGTCCTGATGAACGTCCTTGAACTGATTTTCAAGGTATAACGCTCGTTGCGTTTTGTTGTCGTGGAAAATACTTTCCAAATGTTTCTACGTTTGGCGGGCAGTGGCATTTGTCTCAATGACGGTGTGCAACAGATCATTAGAGATTGTGCCGTATATTCACTGGAGGACGGTTGCGTCCAAATGAGACCAGAGTGCATCATTAGAAGTCGAAATCGATGGTAAGTCTGTAGACTTCAGTGTAGGAGGGATGATGTTGTTGATAACTTCGTAAACACGACAACAGATCTTAAAAAGCTCCGCCCACGAAGAGTATTGACCCTTTTCCATCTCAAGGGTGATATGGATGAAGTTTTTGATGTTGTTTACTGTAAGTGCAGGATGAATATTGGTTTTGTCAGCCATGGAAGATGAAATTTAAGAGGAGAAGGGAGAGAGAATGGCTGAAAAAAACACTAGGGTTCCGTGGGGGTGGCGGCCTAGAGCTACGGTCGGCGGCGATGGATGTATTTTTAGGCTACTGATACCATACAATATATATAGTAGTACAATATATATAGTAGTACAATAATATCTAAACTAGGTAACTAATGAACCTAATTAGAATAGGAAATATAATTCTATCTAAATAGGAGACTTAAGTACAATAGGAATACAATTTTACATAAATTAAGAGATATACAATTAATGAAAAATATTTGGAAAATATTCTATTAAACATGATATATAACTTAATCCAACTTACTGTAAATCGTAAAATCAAATTTTTTGGGGTTTTAGTTCTATCAATTTAAAAAATATCTACATAATCTGATTCAGTAAGATAAATTTTTATGATAAATATTAATTGATTTACTTTGGATACGTTGAATCCGGACTTAACACCCAATATAAGGGCCGAGAAAACTCTTTTAGGTATTTCTATTTGTAAGGTTCCCCACAGCCGCCCATAGAAGAAAAACAATTTAAGATATTTGACTTACATTTTCTTCTCCAATTTGACTTTTATCTTCTTCTTCCACATAACTTGGAACATTCACAGATACTTCTATGTTGGTTCCTACATTTCTCGAAGCCTAGCACATCGAAGAAATTTATTAACCAACTTAAACCAAACATAATTGTTTTGTCAATGATGAATTTCGCGCCACGGAATGAATCCCAAGGGAAGACAGCCAACCAGTAGAAAGAAAGTGGTATATTAGTCTCCCTTCACACCACGCGGAATCTTACTTTGCCGCTTATCAACTTTCAAACATACGTATATATATATATATAGGATTATGTGTATTGTTTCATGATAGCAGTACCTAGTTGAATTCTATTATACTTTCTTTCAGTCTTATTCTTGGCTAAGTACTATCTTACATAGGGGAAGCGGGTCCGGGTATCCTACCGTTTTTGAACTACTCGGATCCTACCCGGTAAAAGATCGATTCTTAAATTTACTATCCGGAACCTACCCATAGCAATCATTACCCGGAACCTACCTGTACCCTGCGGTTCCGGGTAGGTTCCCGGGTACCCTGTAAATAAAAAAACACAGATTAAGCAATAATTTTTTAGCCTATGAGAATCAAAAATAGTTCTAAAATAATTTCATCCAGTAGTTTTTTAGCCTGCAATCGGAGTTTTTAGTACCCTTATAAGAAGTTTTAGAAAACGTATTCATTGTAGAAAAGCTAATTCTGTAATCAAAACCTTAAATTGCAAGCCAAATTTGATACTCAACTAATTGAACGTGTTGATTTCAAAATAAATTTGAAAATATCTTAATTAAACTTATTTTCGTGTTCATAAGCTCTTCGATACAAAAGAAAAGCTTTATTATATTAGTAAATCCCTAAATTTCATCTTCACAGCTATAAAAATATACACAAAATTTAAAAATAGATTTACATTTCAAATAAAAAAGTAATACAGATTGAAGATGAGTATAGCCTGAAATAGAACAGAAGTATAGGATATTAAAAAGAAATTGAAGAGTTAGATATGAACCCAGATGCATTTTGTGAACGACGTGAACACAATCAAGGGAGAGAAAGAGGCAAAGGTGAATTGCGTGCATTTCAGCACATAATGCAGCGACAAATTGCCTGCAAAACAGGCCCATTTTGACTATTTTTTCAGCAGCTAATGCCAGCTATAAATTAGATCATTTTCAGCACTATTTCAGCATCAAATGAGCCAATTTTTTGGTGCATTCTCAACACCATTTTCAGCAACAACAGACCAATATATATTCAGCAGTTTAAACAGCTCACAAGATCAAAATTGCCAGTAACTACGAAAAACTGAACCACATCTCACAAAATAAAAAAAATAATCAGAACTGCATTCATAACTAATATAAACAACACAGATGATCCAAACAACTGCATTCATAAGTAATATAAACTGTCATATTTTGATATGTTTGATGCCATATTATACCTCCAAAAACTTACATACCACCAGTCATAATATGACATCCATGTCCAATGTTCACTACCAAACACAAGTAAACTACAAAGACATTAATTAAGAAGTACTGTCATAATCAGTAATTACAACCCATGAAACATATCAACAAAAAGAAATTTCAACACCCCTAATGCATCACTCCTGCCCCTTTCTTGGCTTCGAATTTTTAAATTCTTGTCTACTTTGCATCTCTAATTGGCCTTGAGTTACAGCAGCATTTCCCTTCGATTTGAGATTGGCCGGTGAGTAGGGAAGATTAGAAGGGACACTCACACCATTGTGATCACCTGTGAAGTTAATTATCCTTATCCCTGAAGGATATTGTCCCTGTTGCCAGACTTCAAATATTGTGTTTTCTGACACTACTCTTGGCCTTATAGTAGGATCTGGATCATGATTTGGAAAGTTGATCGGCAAATCTGGATGAGCTGTCTGCTGTCTCATAGTAGCTTCTAGATGAACTGTTTGTTGCCCCATAGTAGCATCTGGCTTGCTTGATCTTGACCTTGAAGATTCTGGGAATTCAAAATCTGATTCTGGGAATTGAGGTGCTATTAGGTTTATTTCATCAGGTTCATCAATTAATGTTCTGCTCTTTTTCATTGGCCTTGCATTGGCTGGCTGTTGTAAACAAGAAACAAAAGTCAAAAATCAAACTTTAGATAAAAGAAGCTATTATTAACATTGAAGTTATTTTACCTTTTTACATCCTTTAACATTGTGATTTGGCTCTCCACAGTTATTGCATGTCATAATTCTTCCTTTTCTTGAATTTGCCCACTCACCTTGCCTCTTAATTGCCTCATCTTTTTGTCTGACCCTCTTAAATTTAGGTCTGCCAGGCATCTTCACTAGCTCAGGTGATCCCATTGCTTGAGATGGATCCAACTTCCAGAATTTTTCACCTCTAACAGGCTGTAATTTGTACCTATAAGTAAGCAGGAATGCCTATTTGCTATACCACCAACTCATTTCACTCAAAGGGTCCAATTTCTTGGTACAACATTGCTTTAATTGCATGTGGGCATGGAACTCCATTAAGATCCCATTGCCTACATGTGCATCTCTTCAAATTCATACTTACAGTGTGCCTATCACCTGCTTCTGTCTCATATCCATAATCACCATTGAAATTAACTTTGAATTTTTTGAGCAATCTTCCTGTACTCATTATACAACTGCATTCTCTTTGGGCAGAATTCAGTAGCCCAAAACCTAACTTCATCCCCTCTTTCCCTCAACTGGTTCATGACCTTGATTCTTATCTCCTCGAGCATTTTGATGATTGATTTGCCTCTAGGTTCCAAAATTCATGAATTCACCGACTCTGTGAAATTTTTCTCCATCCCATAGTTCTTGCACAGAGTGTCAAAATAGGCTCTACACCAAGCATGTGCAGGATATGTCAGCAATTTCTCAGCAGCTTCCTTATTTAACGAACCAATCGTATTAAGTTGGAGAGAAATGTAAAAAAAAATAATACCTTTTGCATGTCTGAAATGAAGGTTATTCCTTCACCCGTCTCCTTCAGATCTAATGATCTTTTAAGCAAGCCCAAGAACCAGCTCCGTGTGATTTTTGTTTCCTTATCTACAACTGCCCAAGCAATAGGGTAACTGTGAATTTTGGCAATCCTGACCAATAGCAGTTAACAATTGATCCTTGGCTTTTCCTGTTAAAAAGGTTCCATCCAAACCAATAAAAGGTCTTAACCCGTCCTTAAATCCCATCTTAAGTGCTTGGAAGCAAATATACATTCTCAAGAATTTTCTTTTACCATTGGCAAGTGCATTCTTTGACAAATTTATAATCACATCGCTTCCTGGATTACTTGACTTTAACTCATTTGCATAATCCTCAAGTCTATTATAATCATCTGTAAAGCTCCCTTGAAACTTTTCCAAAATCAGCTTCTTTGCTCTTGCACTTACCATGGCTAACATTGACAACAAACTTGTCTTTCAAATCATTCTTCATCTCCATGACCTTATACTTTGGGTTATTTTGCAACTTAGTCTTGAAATAATGTGCTATTGTAAGATGATCAACCCTACTATTGTCATATGCTTCATCACAATCATGCTTGCCTATCAGGGTTTTTATCCTAACCCCTAGCATGTCCATATCCCCATAAATGTGTACCAAAAAGTAACATCCTTCAACACACTTATACCTTAACCTTCCAGGATCACTTTTCAACTGCTCCAAATTCCTTTTGTTTGAAAGAGCATAAAAGTTAATGCACAATCTAGCTTCAGGTCATACCCTTGTATAAGTCCTTGTAATCTAGCAAATTTTCATCAATGACCCTATTTTTATGAAGGGCAATCCTATTCATATCATCAGAATCATACTTTACCTCAACTTGATTATCATCACTTTCACTCTCTCTCACAATCAGTTCCAACTTCAGCAACAGTTGCTCCAACACATGATCAGAATGTTGGGAAATATTATGAACATTTACTGACTCCTCACATTCCTCTACAACATATATATTAAGGACCTTAAATTCTTCAGACACAAAGTGCAATAATTGTCTTATACCTTCATCACCTTCTATCTCATAGTATTCACCAGAGGGAACAGTAACAATAAGTTGTTGGAACACCTAAATACCCAAACTTAATGTACTCATTTACTAGATCAATAAAACAAAGAAGGTCAGGATCATAACCTGTCCAAGATTCAGTCAACCTCTTTGAATACATGACTTTTGATTTTCTAATCCACTTTCCACCATAATTGAAGATTATGTCCACAAAGGTCATCTTTAATATCCTACAAAACCAATAAAAAAAAATAATAGTCATGTAATCAGCAAAATAGTGATTAAGACTAGAAAAAAGAAGTCAAAATAATGACATAAAACTAAAAAATAGAAGTCAATACAGTGAACTTAGGAAGATAAAAAAAAATTAATTTTTATCCAAGATGACTCAATTCATGGAGTCTTTAACTTTTAAGTATAGTTCTCTGTTTTGCTGTTGATAGCAATAATTTTCATCAAATGAGTCATCTATATCTATTTATGTTGATAAGTACTACTATCATATATAATTTCACAATTCAAATAATTTTTTACCGATCAAATTTAGTGAACCCTAGCTCATGCGTCTTTTCTGAGCGTTGGGTTTAGGAATCACATGGTGGGGTGTTTGTAAGTTGGGTGGGTCTTTTTTTGCTGATGGGTCCGGTTAAAATAATGGGTCAAATTGAATTTGTGTGAAAAAAATATATGTAGACGTCACGTAGAATAATGAAGGTGAAGACAAGGGAGTTAACAGCTCAAGGACATTATGTACCCGACATAGGATGATAAGAGTAAATATATGGGGAAAAAAAGTAGGATGAATGGCAAATATAACCCTTTTGTGAAAGTACATGGACAAATTTGACCATTTTCTGTTTCTTTATTTCTCTGTTTTTTTTTTGAGTTGGTTAATAGAATTATTTACTTAACAAATGAAATGTTTATGGCATATTTCAGCACCCAAGTTTCAATTTATTTATTTTCTTAAAAAAATGTATCTAATCAAACAGTATTGTTACATATAACTATATAAGTGAGGGTGGAAGGAGTATGCCTTTTGACTTTGGAGAATAACAGGGCAAAATGAAGCAAGATTTTTTTTGATATCTAGTTGTTACGCCATACTATTCCTGAAGATAGTAGTCTCGGTCCTTCAGCACTATTACCAGTAAATCGCGGGATGTGTCTGAATGACCAATATTTGAAAATAGAGCAACTGATATTATCTACAAGATCCTACACCATAAGAGAGTAAATTGCTCCTATCAGAGTTCGAACTCACGCTGCAAGTCTTCAACTGAATTTTAAGTTTTCCTCCTTTGTCATCCAGTTATGTCCGGGAGACATGAAGCAAGATATTTTGAGAGCAGTCCAGCAATCATATAAGGTAGGGCCTCAAAGCATTTCCAGTGGAAGAAAAGTGATCCTGACAACACAAGGCTCGTAATAAGTTGAGAACCCAAAAGATATCTATCTACACTGGGACGGTCAGGCACACGATATATTGTTCAGACTCTTTAAATATATTATGATATTCTTGACATATTTTTAAAAAATGCACTAACTTTGATGAATTCGACACACAAGTGACAGAAAGAGCAGGCCATTGCAGTAAATTCATTTATCCTCAATGAGTAAGAACTGAGAAACTGACAGGAAATGAAGGATTTAGAGGAGCTGTACTATGAGGAAAAAATAGTGTCCAGATTCGTTTTTACTCAAAATCGAATTGATTATATAGTCCAAGAAATTCATTATTAAGTACTACAATATACTAAGCTTAAATAGTTCGCCAAAAACCAATTGATAAATATTGAACTTTCGCTTAAACAACCAAAGATAGAGGGGTTGGCGACCCAAACTAAATTTTATAAAAAAAATAATTAATCTAGGTATGTTACCCTTTGTATAAATAGTATAATTTTCAGACAAAAGAGAGACCGAGACTACTATGTCCAGGAATAGTTTGGCGTAAGCCGGAAAACTGGATATAAAAAAATAGAAATAAAGAAGACAAAATTGTAATCTGCTGCAATTGGGAAAGACCCATTAGTTTTTTTGGGTGTTTTAGGTCGGTTAAAAAGAAAAATTGAATAATTTTAAGTGAAATTGAAAAATTGAAATTGATTTGGGGGATTTCATTCAATTGAGGGGTAATTTTGTTAACTTTGGTAACGCCAAGAGTATAAATAGCCCCAATTTATAATAAAAAACAAACTTAGCTAATAAAAGAAAATTATTGTTTTCCCTTATTTTTATAAATTATTTTCATTAAAATTTTTGTCTTTCGCCTTTAAAACTTGAAAGCGCATATGGCCATTGGCCATCAAATCAAGTAATGGACTAATCAAAAAGCAAAAAGACAAAAGTTCACTTATTGCTAGTTTATGGTGCTGTTTATATATATATATATATATATATATATAGTATTGCAAAAGTATAATCATAAAGGATGAGATTTGGGGTAATGGATGGAACAAGAATCAACAAAATTGAGTCATTTTCAGTTTCGTACGAGTCGGTTAGATATTTTTCAGTTATCTTTATCGGTTAGATATGTAAAGCTTCCTTTTTATATCATTGGTCAATTTTAACCCGTACTAGTTAGCATGTGAATTAATATTTTTACCAAGTTATTCAAGTAATAATACTGATTAATCATAAAGTAACAATAGATCATGTAATTTGATTGTATAAACTATCAACGATAGCTTCAAACTGATAATTCCATGGATGTGCTTTGAACCTTTAATGGCATGTCCTAACTTTCTAATAAGATAAATGATCTCCTATGATCACTTATAGTTTAGATAGAAGAAAATAATCCAAAGTATTTTAGTGTTTAGTTATTGATCTCGTGTGTTATATTTTACTTTTTCTTTTGGTTTCTCACACGATATTTCATATCCGTTTTGGGACTCAATTAATCTAAATTTACGCCAAAAAATTAAACATATGCATGTCAATCATTGCAGCACCAGGATTCATCAATCTCTGAACCCAATCTTTTTTATACGTAGCATAAATATATGTTTAAAATTTACTAAAATTACGACAATAGGTACATATGAACTCATACCTTTTAAAATGTGGTCATGCAAATGAAGAAAACTTAAAGGTTAAACTCATAGAATAAATCCTAAATAATCCAGCTCTGCCGGGAAGTTCACTTCGGAAGGTAAACAACTTTCTATCAAAGATGATTTCATTCTCAAGGCTCGAACTCGAAAATTTTAAGTTAGAAGAAAACTTTCCACCTCTCCACCACAATTTTTGATGATTATCATCATGTACTGATCATGGATAAAAAAGATCTTATTGATAGAGAATAAGTAAAAATTCTCCAAATATTCTGTAATTATTATTTTATTGTAATTATGTAAAGTAAATATCCTCATACGATTAGGATTACAATTATAAACACACACACACACACACACATATATGTATATATATATATATATATATATTGTATTAATGAGAAGACTCCAGACAAGGAGAATTACACTATTCTGCATGGTATCAAGAGCCAAACCCTAAACACCCTCCCTACTACTATTATTTTTGCCCCCCTATCTTTGCTTCCGGTGGCGGCAAACCTTTCCCCCTAACCCTAATTTGTTTTCTCTTGAAACCACCGAAAACATCCACCTCATGGCTACTCTCGAATATCCCGAGGGTTCCTCCTCCACCCCTGACGTGTCACATCTTCCTCATTCTCTCTTCCCTCTTAATTCCTTTCATCCGGCCTTCGCCATAAAAAATATCAAGAACTTTATCCCTTTGGTTCTTGATCATGAAGATTGACAATACTCATCGTGGGTTGAACTATTTCAAATACATGCTTGTGCATACAACGTCCTTGATCACATCGATGCCACAACGCTTCGTCCACCCGACGTCGACAACTCGACGTGGAAGCGGCTAGATGCAATTGTTAAACAGTGGATATATGACACCATATCCAAGGATTTGCTTCATACTATTATGAAGACAGGTGTGTCGGCTCACGAACTATGGACCAGGCTAGAGGAAATCTTTCAAGACAACAAACATACGCTTGTCGTGTATCTGGAGGAGTAATTTAATAACACTCGTCTTGAGAATTTCGCTAATATATGCGCTTATTGTAAACAATTGAAAGTAGTTGCAGACCAATTATCTAATGTTGGCAATCCGATTTCAGAAACAAAGATGGTCTTACTATTAATTAATGGTCTGCCAAATGGTGAGTATGACACACTTGCGACGATGATCCAACAGGCTGATCCTCTCCTTAGTTTCAACAAGGCCCGATCACAATTACTTTTGAAGGATACTAGACGTGACAAACAAGACGAACACACTCAGAAGGCGTTAGTAATTGATACACCATCGGGCGCCGCTGCACCCGTCGGATCGCCGCAGCACCCATCGGACCGCCGCAGCACCCGTCGGACCGCCGCAGCCCGCTAACCACCACAATCAGCGTGGCGGCCGAGGTCGCGACAACGGACACAACGGCAGAGGAAGGGGGCAGGTCCAATTTTGGTGGACAGCCACGGCATGCCCAATCTCTACATATGTGGCCCAACCCAATGTCGTGGCCCACTGCCGATAATTGGGCCTCCCCCATTACCTTTACCTAACCGGCCCAGCCCAGCACCCGAGTCCGAGTATATTGGACCTGCTCCTGGCTTACAACACACGGGTCAACCGAACCAGGCCCACTTCTCTGTGGCCCAACCCCAACAGTAGGCATACGGCCTTATGACCCCTACCGAACTGAGTCTGGCCTACAACACTATGAATCTCCAGCAGCCCGACGATGCATGGTACATGGATACATGTGCCACTTTCCACCTCACTCGCGACTATGGTAATCTCCCTCAACTATTTAATTTGACGAATCCTCAATTTATTTTGGTCGGCAATGACAATCGCATTCTAATTCAGGGCTTTGGCACCACTCAAACACCACCACCTCACCTTCAAAAATGTCATATATGCTCCTAACATCATTAAAAACTTAATCTCTATTAGGAAATTGCTAGTGATAATTCTGTATCTATTGAGTTTGACCCTTTTGGTTTTTCTGTGAAGGACCTACGTACGGGAACTACTCTTACGAGATGTAATAGTGTGGGAGACATATATCCTTTCTCATTCAATTCTGCTGCAAGTTTCAATCCACTAACCTCTCTAGCTGCAATCTCTCCTACAACCTGGCACAGTACACTCGGGTACCCAGGAGCACTAGTTTTTAAGTTCCTTAGGAATCAGAATTTCATTCAATGTAATAAAGAGAAATTTGTCCATGCTTGCTACTCTTTTCCTTTAGGGAAAAATGTTAGACTCCCTTTTCAATCTTCATTAAGTGTAACGTTTTCTCCTTTTGATATTATTCATGCGGATTTATGGACGTATTTTTGGATGATTTCTTGCATTTTCTTTGGGTTTATCCTCTAAAATATAAGTTCCAAGTTTACAGAATTTTTTTTTAAATTTCAAGCATATGTTAAAATCTAATTTGAGAAGACTATCAAAATGTTTCAATGTGATAACAGTCGTGAGTTTGACAACCACCCCTTTCATAACTTTTGTGCAAATCATGACATGGTGTTCCGATTCTCTTTCCCTCATACCTCACCTCAAAATGGTAAAGCCGAAAGAATCCCGCGCATCATCAACAATAAGATCCACACTATGTTTTTCCATGCTTCTATCCCCCCTTCATTTTGGGTTTATGCACTACACATGACAGCTTACCTCCTTAATATATTACCAACACGAACTCTTTAAAATAAAACTCCAACTGAAACTCTCTTCTGTCAGATCCCCTCTGATGATCACCTTTGGATTTTTGGTTGTCTATGCTACCCGAATCTCGCATCCACGGCCCCTCACAAATTAGCCCCTAGGACTACTCCTTGCATTTTCTTAGGTTTCTCGTCAAACCATATGGGGTACTTATGCTACGATCTGTCCACAAATAAATCATAATCTCTCGCCATGTCACATTCGAGGAGACCGTTTTTCCATTTACAAACGTTCAAAAATTTTAAGTCACTGATTATGGCTTCCTTGATAATCCGGACACTTCACTTCTCATTAGAAACACAATACATAGTGCTAGTATTCCGGCTCAAAATTTACCACCCCTGCCAGTTGTCCCGCCACCGCCCCACAACCCATCGACCACCCCCTACCCACTGCTCCCATCACGGCCCCACTATTTTTGAATCCTGTGATGTCACTGCCCCACTGCCCGAATCCCATGACGTTAGCCCCGCAGCCCCCGTCGACCACCCCCAGCCCCTGACAACCCCACTGCCCACGGTTTTTGTCACCCAACCAATCCCGACCCTAACCCACCGCATGGAAACCCATGTCCAACACGAGATTTTCAAACTGAAAATTCACTTTAACCTATCCACTCATAATATCTCACCTCTACCTAAAAACCCAAAATTAGCCAAGCTTTACCCAAAATTGGAATGTGGCCATGCGTGAGGAATTTGATGCGCTCACTACACAACACACGTGAGATCTTGTCCCAAAATCAGATGAGGTGAATGTGATTAATTGCATGTGACTTTATCGTCACAAATTTAGAGATAATTGTGAGCTTGAACGCCATAAGGCGAGACTTGTGGCAAATGACACAGGGCAATAAGAGTGAGTTCATTGTGGTGAGACCTTCAGTCGAGTGGTTAAAATAGCCACCATTCACATTGTTTTTAGCATTGCTATGGGCAAGAATTGGCCGATTCATCATCATGATGTGAAAAATGCGTTCTTACATGGGGATTTGAAAGAAACCGTATATATGCATCAACCACTTGGCTTTGTGCATCCTTCGGCTCTTCAGTATGTCTGCCGGCTTCGAAAGTCACTTTATGGCTTGAAACAATCCCCCAGGACTTGATATGACCGCTTTGCCACTTACATCATGTAGATTGGGTTCATGTGCATCAAAAGTGATAACTCACTTTTTATTTTTCATCAAGGTAATGACACTGCATACCTTTTGCTCTATGTGGATGACATTGTCCTGACTGCCTCCTCAGATGTGCTGAAAAATGAGATCATTACCATGCTCAAATCCGAATTTGCCATGACAGACTTGGGTAAGTTGAGCTATTTCTTGGGGATTTTTGTGACTAGATCCGAGAATGCCATATTCTTGTGTCAGCGTAAGTATGCCGAAGAGATTGTTTACAAGGCTAAAATGACTAACTGCAAGATCATGCCCACTCCAGTCGACTCCAAACGAAGCTTAGTGCGGATGACAGAGATTCAGTGATTGATCATTTTCTTTATAGGAGTCTTTCTGGTGCGCTTCAGTATCTTACTTTCACTAGGCCTGATATTGCCTACGATGTTCAGTAGGTGTGTATGTTTATGCATGCTCCCAGGGATCCTCATTTCACATCTCTTAAGCGTATCATTCGTTATGTTAAGGGTACTCTTGATTATGGGTTACATCTTTATCTATCTGCACCGATCATACTGATATCATATACAGACGCCAATTGGGGCGGCTGTCCAGACACACGTCGATCTACTTCCGGCAATTGTGTATTTTTGGAGATAACCTGATCTCGTGGTCTGTCAAACGGCAAGCCACACTTTCCCATTCGAGTGTAGAAGAATAATATAGAGGCATTACGAACGTTATTATCGAGATTTGTTGGCTCAGAAACCTCCTTCTAGAGCTCCATTGTCCCTTACGTAGGACATCTATTGTCTACTGTGATAACATATCTACTGTCTACTTGTCTCATAATCTGGTTCAACATCAGTGAACCAAACATATTGAGATGAATATTCATTTTGTTCATGAGAAGGTTGTCATGGACCATGTTCGAGTGTTACATGTTCCTTATTCATATCAGTACACATATATATTTACTAAGGGACTTCCTCGACAGCTTTTCCTCGACTTCAGATCCAGTTTTAGTGTCCGGCCTCCTCCCGCTCCCACTGTGGGGATGTGATAGAGAATACATAAATATTCTGTAATTATTATTTTAGTGTAATTATGTAAAGTAGATATCCTCATACGATTAGGATTACAATTATAAACACACACACATATATATATATATACTGTATTAATAAAAAGACTCAAGACAAAGGAGAATTACACTATTATACCCTTATAACTAAAATAACATTTACTCTCAGACCACAAAACTGAAACTCCCACTCGCATTGCAAAGGATTAGCAATAGCAAGTCGATCCAATGAATACATGTGTGTGGGGGACTGATATCTATTTTCATTTGTCAATTTAGGTGCCTAAAATATCGTCCTTTCGGAAAATGACATTGCCAATTACTTTCACATATTCACGTGGCACCTAATTCAACTAATGCAATTAACAACAGACAAAAGTACTAATCAAATAGGCTGCTAAGTATATGTTACAGTAGTAGTTTTTGTAATTATACGTTTTGCTCAGGTTCAATGCGCGGGCTAACGTTTAGACAGATGCAAAAGTATATTAAAGATTTAAATCGTCGGGTTTAATATTTAAGTTTTTTATCATTAAATCTATATATTTATATAATAGCAGGACATTGACCCGGTGACGTGGCGTATATATGTATCTTAATTTAATTATATGAATCTATTATCATGCATGGGATTGTATTGTCATTTATTTAATCTAAGTTAAGATTCATTTTTTTTTTGCAGTTGAGGGTGGTATGCCAAACGCGTGGCTCATATTAAAAGCGGTGATGAACCATCTTCCTTTGGCCAAAGTTATAAACCATCTATCTTCTCATTTCTTTGATTTTTTCTCACATTTTAAAAATTACTAATGCACTTGGTTAAAAAATATTTATCCTTTAAATTTAATTAATCAACAGAATTGATTTGTCTTTATCTTTTTATCTCAATTAAATTTTAATAAGAAAATTATTTTAAATTTACTAATATCTCTAACCATCACGAAGCGCGGACAATTTAATTAGTATATTATATTTTTGAAATTATGAATTCAAAATTTTCTATCATAAAGTTAGATTGATGTCTTTCGTCATGACTTTAATATATTAGTCTAATCACCAGCCTGATCGTTACTTGTTTGAGGTGAAAATTAAACGACGAGTTAAGAAACTGTTATCTATCATATTCTCATCAATGTTTACACTATATACAGAAGTAGACTTCTCTAAATCTCATTTTTAACGAATACATATTAATTATGGAATAGCAACACTGATAAATATAACAGTAACCGATACAGATAATAATAACAACTAATTAAATAGAGACGGCAGAAAATTGTATATAGCCTTTTTTTTCTCTACTTGGTTGAAGGAGTAATAAAGTTGAGTACATAAGGCATTAATACTATATAGAGCTTACGTTTAATAGAAGTAGACCTCATTACTTTGCATGCATGTCTTATTCTTGCAGGATAGGGTAGTTACAATATATTTACGACTTCGCAGTACTGTCAGGACCAAAATATTAAAAAACCATGCATCCATATTCCTTTAATTTGCATATTGCCCTAGTAGAAAAGATAAAGAGAGCAGAAAAACAAATGTTCTATTTAATGTTGTCACCATCACCTCAACTACATATCTTTTCTTTGCTTTCCATCCTACCGGATGTCTAATACCCACTTTAAAGCTCGATTAATTCGGATTTTATCGAAAAAGAATTTCATTTTGGAGGATAAAATGCTTCCTGACAAGACGATTCTATCCTAAAGGCTTGAAATCGAGTTCAATTAATTTTATAGCCCGTTATAAACTTATTTTTAATTTTATGTCTTTCTTACATATAATTTTTTTTGAAAACAATACAGTCAAAAAATTTACAGAATTATTTTTTCTATTCAAATTATAGATATTTCATCTATTTCCTCCTAAACCTGAAGCACAACTTGAGTATCAAAATACCTATACCACAAAGTGTTTTATTCCTTTTCTTTCATTTGTTGGAGTCCCACATCGGTGGGCTAATGGGTAATTGATTTTATATGGTCTTGTGCATAATTCTTATTTTTAGTTAACTTTTAGGGTTGAGTTTAAGTCTTAAAGTTCATTTTTAATACGATAAATTAAAATTACGTTCATCTCAATTCATTCTTTTTTATATAAATCACGATCTTATATTATTCACGCTCTAGATATTCAACCCCTCAAGGTATAGAGTGAAGGCAACAAAAAAAGAAAATGAAAATTACCATGACCTTTTCCCAGCAGCAAAAAGGAGATTGAGGAAAGGGGAATCTGAACAAAGCTGAAGCCATAAATTTGCCACTTTGCCAGCCACATTCCTATGCAACCATTACATGATAATAATTGTAAAGAGCACATAATTCCAAAGAGATGGATTTGTTGGATAGGTAAAGAACGTACAAAAATAGTAAATGACTATTACAGTGATAAAAATGATAAACAATAAAGATTACAATAATAATTGTCAATCTTTTAATCTTGAACTAGAACTTCAAATCTGGATCTTGTATTCAGAAATACAAGAACACGAACTGCTACACTTGTGACTTGTAGATCCGCTGAGAATCCGAACGGTTAGAGTCCTTTAGATTCAAGTTCACACCTGAAACACTTAGCAACCAATTAGATAATCACAACACATCTTTTAATCTTGAACTAGAACTTCAAATCTGGATCTTGTATTCAGAAATACAAGAACACGAACTGCTACACTTGTGACTTGTAGATCCGCTGAGAATCCGAACGGTTAGAGTCCTTTAGATTCAAGTTCACACCTGAAACACTTAGCAACCAATTAGATAATCACAACACCACCGGCTGAGTCGAGAGATGACTCTCTGTCTTTAAGACAAGATTGCCCCTGTATATAGGCTTTACGAAAGTGTGGACAATAGTCTTCCAGATGAAACAACGAACTATCAAATGTGCAAAGCCTACACAAATGATCCTAGCGAAGAACACGAATAATGAAGATTGCTAAGAGAAAGACTGTTTATCAGAAAAACGGATCTTTTTGTGGTGTTGTTAACTTGTAAGTATGTTCACTTGTTCATTTTTTATCTTCTATAGAATTGAGTCAAAGACCTCAATTTATAGGTGTGTAAGATGGCCTTTCAAATGATTCATAATTGCATTCAATTGTCATGTAATGGATGACATTTAACCCCCAAGTAATGCAGCAACATAATGGTCCAAGTAATGGCCATTATTGGGTGGATTCAATGCCATTGAAACAATCTCAACAACCAAACCTTTGAGATTCCGTTGAGCAGTCACAACCAATGAAGCGTCGCGACTCTGCCACATTAGCGCCGCGGCGCTAATTCAGCCAGAAACTCACGATGCTCACTGCCAAGATTTCGTTGTAGTTTTCTTCTTCTTCTTCGTTGATCTCCGATTGACCGCACCTTCTCCGCTCCGCTCGTATCCAATATCTGAATAATACTACAATCTCCAAGCTGTCTCCGGCTAATGAGTGTCTGTGCTCTCATATTTGATATCTGTCGGCAGAAAAAGCGCTTTCAGACGCCGTTGATGACGCTTGAATGTTCAAAATATCTCGGGCCATCATTGAAAGTGTCGGAAAGGTCTTCTCATTCCCCCTCCAGTATTTTAGCAAGTCTTCATGTCCTTCTTCATTGAGAATTGCTTGGTACGGTACAGAACCTTGTAAAACAAAAATATCAAACTCGCTAATTTGGTTAGTAGCGGTACGGCCGCACATTCTATTTCTGAGGCTTTCAATACTAGCCGCAGAAACAACATGTCTTTTGTGAGGTTGTGTTGAAGAAGAAGAAGATGGTATGAAAGCCGATAGGTTACTAGCACTTTCTTGTTGGTAAAACCTATATATTTTTTTGCATTGATCTTCTACGCTAGACAACACTTCTTCTTTCGTTTGTTCAATATGTGGTGGGTGATTTGGATTTTTGGGACTTGAAAGTGGTAATACTTCTATACAATCGTAAATAGTTTCAATAAGTGATTTAGTACCGTCTATTTTAATAGTCGGATTTAATACAACACCAATAATATAAATAGTGGGAATAGGAATAAAATATTTTTTTATTTTGATAAACATTTTTAATAGCTGCCATATAAGTTGGTTTTTCCATATATTCACTAAATAATAAAAATATTATAGCTATATAAAACAACATAGTTGAAATGGTAAGATAATATATACCGAAAAATTCTTTTGTTGCTTGAAAAAATTTCTCTAAAAATATAATAAATTCGGAAATTTTTAACCAATCGCTATCTACAACCATATCAGCTGAATTTTGATTATGAGAGTTAAAAAATAAAGTTATAGGTTTTCTATAGTCATAAGCAACAAGTAATAGTCATAATTTTAAGATGGAGTTAAACTATTTTTTAAAATTGTAATAGCGTAATTGTTAGAAGAAGCGTTATCTAATGTAATAGTCATAATTTTATTAGTTATTTCGTAAATCTCACACTTGATAAATATTTTTTGCAATAAAAGTACCAGTGTGCCTATCATCTATATATCTATACGCTAACGTTTTTGCATAGATCATTTATAATCTACCCAATGACAAGTTACCGTTAAATAATCATGACCGTTAGTACTACGACTTATATCATAAGTGATAGCCACTTTGCCATAAAATGATATAATGAATAACGTAAATACTGTTGATATTCATGTGCGAATTTAAATACATCTCTCTTAACAATTGATCTAGGAAAACCGTTAAAAGCGGGATTATACATATCTCTAATGTAATGAATAAAATCGGGAGATGAAGAAAATAAAAAAGGCAAACCCTCCACAAAAACTAATTTTGCTATTGCTTCCTTATCTCTATGTTTATTGTATTTAGGGCCTACAATTCCCCAAAAGATAGGGTTAATTTGACCAGTCTTGGTGCAGGGACGATGTCGATATGTGAACCTTGTCCCGATGGAGCGGGCGTTTGCGCACCCAGTTTTGAAGCCTCGTATTGGGCATACCTAGCTGGATGAGCCATTACTACGTGTCTCATTAACCCCCGTCCCACCGTGACCTTTTTCAGTTTTAAATTTTAAAACATTTTTACAAATTTTACATCTAGCTACTTGATTCTCTACGTCCCTATCAAAAAATGTCCATGCATCTGATTTTAATGTTCGTTTTGCTGGACCTCATCTCATACTAGGGGCAATAAGAGGCATTTCAGTTGAAGGTGCACTAGTGGGTGTGTTGTCATCTACATTAGTGGGTGTATTATCTAGATCATCGTCTAAATTAAAGTCTTCTTGAGTTCTAGAAAATAGCTCATCGTCTAAATCTAATGGTATTGTAGGAAAATGTTCACTATCAACAAAATCATCCTGTGTAGGAATATGATTCTGTCTAGAAATAGGACCCTTGCCATTGTTGCCCCTACTAGAAGAAGCATGATCCCTACCCATAAACATACAATAATAATTTAATGACGGAACGAATGTACCAAACGCCGACGTAACGTCGACGCGTAATCGAGAGGTTGAAAATTGAAACTTTACTCGATGGAAGATCCTCAAGCTAGTTGCCAACTTCACTGCCAATTTCCAAATGAATAAATAAAATTGAATATTTAGTAGACAATGTAGACTTGTAGAGAGATAGATTGAGAGATTGTAGGAAGATTTGTGAGAAAAATGAAGAGAAAATGAGGTATTTATAGTTGAAAAATTGAGTTAAAGTGTAAATATAATAACTTATGGGTTAAAAATAAATATTAAGAGGGTAGGGGGAGGGGGAGGCCAAAAATGACCGTTGCACAACGGCCAAAATGTAAAATGGTCGTTGGTGCAACAGTTATTTTTGCAAAAGGGGGGTTTCGGGCGGGATCGGGCGGGATCGGAATCGGGTCGGGACTGACGAGCCTGGGGCGGGACCGGGGCGATGTCGGGGCGGAACCGGGCCGACCCGGCCCATTGGCCATGCTTACTTTTAACATCTCTCCCGAAACTGTCAAGATTGCATCTTTTTTCACTATGAAAAAAGTTAGGATAAAATGGTAATTATTCCTCAGTCTTTAACTAAATTTTTTTAACTTCAATAAAATACTCGCTAGGGAGTGTTTGATCTCTTTTGTGGACTTATCAACATAAATTTGAATTAATCGAGCTAATAAATCACTCTATCTGTTTTAATTTATATTGATATACTTTCTTTTATATTCCATCTTAAAAAGAATTTTATTTTTTTCTATTTGAAAATAATTTAATTTTAAATTTTACTTTTTACACTTAACAAAATGATTATAATCATATAAATATTTTTGATTTATTTTAGATCATAAAGTTAAAAAATCTTCTTTTATTTTTAAAATTTTATATCCAGAATTATATTATATAAATTAGGACGAAGGAGTTGGGTAATACCGAATCATTAAGCAAAGATAGATCTTTTCCTACTCACCATTGACCAAATTCTACTGTTACTTTTATTTTGTCAAGAACACAAAATGTGGGAAAAAATAAATATCCAAAACACTTTATATGGGAAGCCAAAGGCACAGTAAATTATAATGATTCCAACTTTTAGGGTGGGACCGGACCAATTCTAAAAACCATAACTTCGCTTTCAAGTCCCAATTACTTTCTCCATACAGATAGATTATTGTATTAAAATTATTGATGTATTTTTATATTTAAAAATAATTTAATATATAAATATATAAATATTTAAAATTATATTTTATTTTTAAAATTTTATGTCGAGAAAATGAATATATCTTTTTCTTACTCGTTTATGAGTAACGCAAAGGCACGACCTTTGGCGTTTGCTCTTCCCTCCCTGTTTTAGTTGTTCTCACTTGTACTTCACTCTTGCTCTTTCTATTTGGAAAAACTTGATGGATTTGTGATTGTAACAAAAAAGGGTTGTTTAGCAAATGGGTTCATGTGTTTCAGTCCACAAAGACACTGAATCAGCTATGAAATTTCGTGTTTTTTTTGGTTCCAAGAATGATAAGCTTGTGACACCATCATCATCACCTCTCAATGATAAACCCAATGATGTTCAAATCAAGTCTCAATCTGTTAATGGATTTCCTGATTTTGGTACCATTCTATTCTTGATTCTAGATTGTACTCTGTTATATATGTTGTTTGATGTTCCTTTGTGTAGAGAAAAATGGGAAATTTGCTCTCTTTTTGTATTGATGGTTAACATGTTTCCAGATTCTTGCCGATGATACATGCTAATCTGAGGCAACTAATAGTTATTATCTCAGAAAGTCACTTTCTTTGTTGAAGAAAATTGGAATTAAGAAGAAAGCAGGGCTTGTTTGGTACGAGGGATAACTAATCCTGAAATAACTTGTTCTCAGCCAAACGACCCCTAAGAGTATTAGTTGAGTGACCATATGAGAAATCAACCCTAGTTTTGTTTAGACCCTCTATATTAATTAAATATTTAATTGTGAATCCATTAACTAAGATGAGCTATGGGTCCGGTGGTTGTTCAGAACTCATAAACTTAAATCTTGGCTCTGAATAATAGATGTTGTGGTCTTGTGGATTTTGGGTTTAGAAAGTTCTATCGAACACGTGTTATTTGATTTCTGACTTTTGATTATCTGGGTTTTTAGAATGTTTAAGGAAAATTAAGGAGGCAATCTGTTTGATTTGATGAACATCATTTAGGCATATCTTTATGATATTAGTATAATATGAGAGTGAGTCTGAGATATACTAACTGTTTTTGTAATAACAGTTGAGGTTGGTGGCTTGAAAACAACAATTTGAAGTATATTTTATGTATACTTTATCGTAAATTATAGAGTAGCTCTCAATTTTTCAGATATTCAAAACTGGAAACAACCTCTCTACCTCCCAAGGTAGGGGTAAGTTCTGCATACACTCTACTCTACCCTCCCTAGACCCTACTTGTGGGATTACACTGGGTATGTTGCTGTTGTTGTTTCAGATATTCAGAACTGAGGTTGATATTTGTTATTACATAAGTGCCCTTGTTTGACATATCGTGTCGTGGGTCTGTGATGCCATCTTCTGTATTATCTACCTATAATAATTAACAAATAGAAGATAATTGTCCTCTTTCTATGGATAAAAAGAAACCCCGGGGGCTTCGGTTCAATGACAAAGGTATAACAACAGCCAGTTGTGTGGTTGGTCTTGAGTTCGAATTCTGCTAGGTATCAAGTTTGATATTTAAGTGGGGAAAGAGGGAAGTGCAGACTCATTATTCACCGAGTTTCAAAGCTGAAAACAACAGATTTTAGGTAATAAAAAAATCTAACAAATGAATAAAGTTCACTTTTAAGAAAAATGTCTAATTCTGTTACTTTCTTGAATCCTTTCCTTCGTGATATCTGAAGAATAATGTTGTTCAATTAATTTGGTATTGCTTGTGGCATTCAGCCTACTCGAAATTCAGTTCTGTTCATGTGGATTAACAAAGGTCAGTCAAGGTTACTAGATCTATCCTTGTCAAGCATCCCATTGCATCACCTTGTGTTCTTGATCATGTGTCCAATAATAGCTCTATTTCTTGAAAATCATTTATCCTTTTGTGCGGCCCTTCCCCGGACCCTGCCTTTTTTTTTTTTGCATCCTACTATTACACATTGAAAACCTAAGCTCCAGTGGTTTACCAATGAATATTCCCAACTAATCTCGTTTCTCTTTATCAGTTTATCTATATTAGATAATATTTGTTTTGAATATAAGGCTTTCTGGTTCAGTAATGATAAAGACACAGTGAATCCTCCTTTTCAACTTTCTTCTTTAGTTTCTCAAAGTACCATTTGGATTCACCGCATGAAACAGCTTACCTTGCAGAGTGATGAAGCTTCTTCCTGCACAGTGAGTTTAAGTGTTCAGTCGTGTAATTTAATTGCATCCTTTATCTGAGAATCGGAGGCATTTCTTTCTTGTAGGTAGTAAAGAGGAGACCTTCTTTGATTCCCAGGCTTGGTTGGATTCAGATTGTGAAGATGACTTCCTTAGTGTGAATGGAGGTAAGATTTGTTCTTCAACTGATGATGCTTCACTTTTTCTTGATCAGTCAAGGAAAATTTCATCAATGATCAGCCTTAAGAGTGTGCTGAGTATGTACAACAAAAAAACAAAAGAGTTCTCAAGTCTGCGAGGAACAAATACTGTCAGCATCTGCACTATATTCCTATTTACACCAAAAGGAAAGCAATCAACTAATGATGCTTCATTTCTTCCATCTTTTCCCTGATCCCTTTTCATGGTCCCAGCGGTTTCATAAGCTACAAAATGGCACTTTATTTATTGTATTTGGATAGTCACTGGTAGTGACTAATGATTCACCTGGAGGAGATCCAGGCTACAAAAGCAGTACTATTCAAGTACAATCAAACCTTTTTATAACAACGTCGTTTGTTTCGATATTCTTTGGCTACTATAGCGAAATGATGTTAAAGAGAACAATGTCATATAACAAAAACAAAAAATCTGTTCCAAAAAAGTTTGGCTGTTATAGTGAAATGTTATTATAGATGATGATTGTTATAGAGAGATCTGACTGTAACATCAGGTTTTATAATTTTGAAAAAGTGCTTGTTACACCCTTGCGACTCCCCATTTAGCAGCCATTTCTTGTTTACGTGTCATGATCCTTTTTTAATACTCTCTTGATTTGATTGCAGATTTTACGCCTTCTCGTGGGAATACACCTGTGCATCCCAGCTTGGCTGGAAATTTAAAAGGTAACAAAGCTGCATGTGCTTCTTTTCAGGAATCACCCCCACAGGAAAAAAAGAAGAGACTGTCTGAACTTTTCAGTGAAAGCTTCAGAAGTGAGCTCAAGCTCAATGAGCAAAACGCTGCAGACAACCAAAATGTCACGAGTACAAAAAATGAAACGACATTTACAGGTGATCGACTCCCACCAAGATCCATACCCGGGACACCTTATGCGTCTGTGTGTAGCAGCGAAAGGACTCCCAGTGGAGTGTTAAAATCTGATGTCAAATCATCGAAGCCAGCACAATGTTGTCTTCCAAGGTTGCTCTCAAGTCGTAGCTTTAGTGAAAGGAGGAAAAGAATGAGCCCGGCGCGTACTGTTGCCTGATAACAAAAGCTCTCTCTTGAGGTATATAATATGAACATTGATGGTCAGTAAAACTTAATCGCCATGAGATTTCGGCCCAAATACACAGATGAGTCGAGTTATGGTATGTTCATTCTTGAATTTGGCGCTTTATATGTAAAAAGATATAGAAAAACAGCTTTGTTAATTAATCAACAAGTAGTACATTTTGGTGTTTATGTTTGAGCTCCTCAATCAGCAGATTGCTATTTTCTCTGTTAATAGTTACCATAGGCCCATCACGTTGATCTGGTATAAAGCGTTTGGGCCTTGCAAGGGTGTTCCGCCCACAAAAATAGCACATATTTCCCAATTTTCAGCGCTATTATTGAAAAATAGTCATTATTATGGAGTTTCAAATTCCACAGGTGGTGAAATTTGAAATTCCAGCATAATGTTTATTTTTCATTTACAAGAGCTGAAAAGTGGTTATTTGTAAAATTTATCCATTCGACCCTTGAGGATAATATGTCATGATTCTGATAATTATATTATCTGATTGCTGCTTACTTAGGCATCCTAATCTTGACTCTATTCAATGGATAGAACAGATTCGTATACCAAAAATAGAAAGTGTTGACTGATGATTATGATAGATTTAGATCATTAATTTCAACCAAGTAGTATTTCATATGGTTTAATCGAACAAGTACAATTTAATTTGCAAACATGTGCATGATGTGTTTAACAAAAAGAGGCAATTCATGTGGAGTAACCGAGTTTGTGCAATGTCGATATATTCCCGTTCCCATGGTCAACCTCATTAAATTTTGTTTCCTTTTCAAGGTAAGCAGTCAACTTGAACACGAAATTGTTGATTACTCCTTGATAGAATATCGTGTATAGTGTAATTAGAGTATGAAATTAATAATTACCATAATTTTAGAATTCTTGTATAAGTATAATTAAAATATTAGAAGTATAGTAGGAATATGATTTTTCATATTTGGAGATTGTAACTTGTATATATACCCATTCATTAATGAAAATAATTAAGGGATTATATTCTTTCATGGTATCAGAAGTCTAGGTCTACAATACCTCCCTTCCCAATTTTCTTCCGCCACTCTCGACTCAAATTCCAAGAACCCTTCCCGGTTTCCGGCCGTCTTCTTCCTCCTCCCTTCCCAAATTTTCTTCCAAATCCCTAATTCTTCTATTGTTATTTCGTTATGTCTACGTCAAAGAACATGTTTCATCAAACCCTTACGGTTTTCAACATCAGGAACCACATCCCTATTGTTCTTGAGATAAAAAACGTCTAATACGCGACATGGGCAGAATTATTCAAAATTCACGCACGCTCGCATCAAGTCCTCCATCACATAATTCCCTCGACACCTGACACAGAGGAGGTGACTAACCCCGAGAAAAATCCTACGTTACGGACGACACTTGATGTTACCGTTCTCTAGTGGATTTATTCCACTATTTCTACCGACCTCCTACAAACGATAATTGAGCCCGATGCTATGGCAATGGAAACTTAGAATAGGGTGCATGATATATTCCAAGATAACAAGAATTCTCGTGTTGTCACCCTCGAGCAGGAATTTTCACATGTCAACATGGAAGATCTTTCTAACGTTTCGGCCTATTGTATAAGGCTGAAGGAATTGGCAGATCAACTCCGCAATGTTGGTGCACCAGTTACCAATGATCGTCTTGTTCTACAAATGGTTGCAGGACTGTCTGAGGCCTATAATGGCGTTGGCAGACTACTTTGTCAAAGTAACCCTCTACTACCATTTTATCAGGCCCGTTCCATGCTCACGCTAGAAGAAGTCGGCTTAGCTAAAAAGGTGGCTACATGTGCAACTTCCATCGTAATGATAACCATGTCAGATGACCTTCACTCATTCTCTGAGAATTATGGCCAAAATCGCAACAACGGTGGCAGCAAGGGTTAAAATCGTAAAAATAATGGCAAAAACTGCGGTGGCAATCGCGGTGATAACGGAGGTGGCCGAAACAGTGGGCCGCATGCCAACTAGTCCCAGCCGTGGGTCCCCTGGCCGTGGAACTGGGCTAGTGGCCATTGGCCCAACAATCCCTATTTTCCTCCCAGTCCTTACCCGGGTAACTGGCCCAGTTCCAGTAACAGGCCATGCCCAATTTCTCGGGTTCAAATACTGGCAACATATTCACTTCTGGGCCGGGGCCAGAGGCATGTTTGCTTGGGCCTCGGCCTCCGCAGACGTTCCAGGCAGTGGGCCACACACCAAGTCCAACAGATATTGAGGCCGTAATGCATGCGCTTGGATTAAATCCTCCAGACGTGAATTGGTACATGGACACCCGAGCTATTTCTCACATGACGTCTGACCAATGTACTCTCTCCTTTTATTTCAATTTGAGCAAAAATCGTGGTATTATTATTGGTAATGACAATTCAATTCCTATTCGCGGTTATGGACATACAACTTTGTCTCCACCTCTAGTTTTGAAAAATACCCTTCATGCCCCTAACTTAATTAAAAATTTGGTGTATGTCCGAAAATTCACCACTGATAATTGGGTTTCTGTTAATTTTGATCCCTTTGGGTTTTCTGTGAAGGATTTCAAGACGGGGATACCTCTAATGAGATACAATAGTAGGGGAAAGCTTTATCCTATCACAAATACCACCATTTCCGCGAGTCAAGCCACGCCGTCTACTTTTGTCGCCCATACTCCTTCCTTGTGGCATGCACGTTTGGGTCATCCGGGATCCTCTATTATTTCTTCTTTGCATAAAAATAATTTTATTTCTTGTAAGGGTACGCGTAGTAGTCCACTTTGTCCTTCTTGTCCGTTAGGAAAACATGTTAGATTACCATTTGTAGCCTCTACTTCTAGTACTTTGATGTTGTTTGACATTATTCATAGTGATTTATGGACAACCCCCGTGTTAAGTTTTGTGGGCCATCGTTATTATATCATATTTTTGGATGATTATTCTAATTTTTATGGACCTTTCCTTTATCGAAAAAGTCTTAAGTTTTTTTCACATTCTTAAAATTTAGAGCATTCATCCGTACCAAATTTGAATGGAAAATTAAAAATATTCAAGGTGATAATGGCAAGGAATATGATAATGAGTTGTTTCGGAAATTTTGTGATGCTAATGACATAGTTTTTCATTTTTCTTGTCCTCATACGTCCTCACAAAATGGGAAAACCGAACGAAAAATTCATATCATTAATAATATTGTCCGAACTTTATTAGCCCATGCTTCTGCCCCCCCTTCTTTTTGGCCTCATGCACTACAAATGACTACTTACCTCCTTAATGTACTTCCTACTAAAGGATTAGCATATAAATCTCCCCTTAAAGTTCTATATAATAAGGATCCCTCGTATTCTCATCTTAGGGTCTTTGGGTGCTTATGCTATCCATTTTTTCCGTCAACTACAATTAACAAACTTCAGGCCCGTTCTACCGCTTGTGTGTTTTGAGGTTATCCATCTAATCATTGTGGTTACAAATGTTTTGAATTATCATATAATAAAATCATAATTAGTCACCATGTTATTTTTGATGAAACCCAATTTTCTTTTGCTAAAGTGAGTAGTCCCGTGCCGAGTTCATATAAGTTTTAGATGACGAGGTCTCACCATATATTATCCATCATTTTTTTGACTTGTCCCGTTACCAAAGGTCCACTGCCTGCTGGCCCACAGTCTACCGCAACCACTGTTCTGTCCAGTGGGCCGATGACACGGTCCAGTACCGATCTCGGTATTGTTCCAGTGTTTCAGCCCAATCCCGAGCCTGTTATTGTTTCGATTTCTGTTGTTGGGCCAGCAGGCCCAATGCCTGCGAGTCAGTTTGTCACCCACCCAAACATTTCCCAAAAACCACCAAATTCTAGCTCGAGTCAAGGGCCCGTTACTCATTGTCAACAAGGTATTTTTAAACCCAAATGATATTTTAATCTCAATTCTAATGTCTCTAAATTTCCACTACCACGTAACCATGTGTCTGCACTACATGACCCGAATTGAAAATTGGCTATGATTGACGAATATAATGCTCTTTTTTAAAATAAGACGTGGGAGTTAGTGCCCCGTCCATTTGGTGTTAACACTATTCGATCTGTGTGGATTTTTACTTATAAAAAAAATTCTGACAGTTCTTTTTAGAGGCACAAGACTCGTCTTGTAGGTGATGATAAAACTCAACAGGTTGGCGTGAATTGTGGTAAGACGTTTAGTCTGGTGGTCAAACCGGCTACTATTCGTATTGTTCTCAGTTTGGCTCTCTCAAAAGCATGGCCCATTCATCAGTTGGATGTGAATAATATTTTTTACACGGTGATCTTAAGGAGATAATATTTATGCATCAGTCCTTGGTTTTCGGGATCCCAATCATCCTCATCATGTCTGTTTGCTGAAGAAGTTCTTGTATGTGCTTAAGCAGGCCCCGCGGGCTTGGTATAAAAGGTTTGCAGATTATGTATCTACTATTGAATTTTCTCACAGATGGTCTGATCACTCTCTATTTATATATCGTTGTGGTACTTCTTTGGCATACCTTTTATTGTACGTAGATGATATTATATTGACTGCTTCGTCTGATAATCTGCGCAAGTCTATCATGTCATTTCTCAGTTCTGAATTTGCTATGAAAGACTTGGGACCCTTGAGTTATTTCTTGGGCATTGCTGTCACACGTCATTCAGGTCTATTTTTATCTCAAAGAAAGTATGCTGCTGAGATTATTGAGAGAACTGATATGTCATCTTGTAAGTCTACTTCCACTCCGGTTGATACCAAAACGAAGCTCAGTGCTGCGTCAGGCACACAATACGATGTTCTCACCCATTATCGCAGTATTGTAGGGGTACTTCAGTATCTTACTTTTACGAGATCTGATATTAATTATGCATTTCAGCAGGTGTGTTTATTCATACATGACCCACATATTGAGCACATGCATGCGCTCAAATGCATTATACGGTACATCCATGACACACTTGATTATGGATTGCATTTATATCCTTCTTCCGTCTCTACTCTTGTGTCATATACATATGCTGATTGGGGTGACTGTCCTGATACCAGACACTTGACATTTGGTTATTGTATGTTTCTTGGGGATAACTTGGTCTCGTGGTCTGCGAAACGCCAGACTACATTATCGTGATCCAGTGCAGGGCCGAGTATCGAGGCGTGGCTAATGTGGTGTCTGAATCATGTTGGCTGCGTAATCTTCTATTAGAACTACACTTTCCCATTCAGAAAGCTACCTTGGTCTATTGTGATAATGTTAGTCCAGTCTATCTCTATCCGGTTCAACATCAGTGCACTAAACATATCGAGATGGATATTCACTTTATTCGCGAAAAGGTAGCTTGTGGACAAGTACGTGTTTTACATGTGCCCTCCAGATACCAAATTGCTGACATCTTTACGAATGACCTTCCCTCGATTTTATTTGAAGATTTTAGGGACAGTCTCATCGTCCGACAACTGCCCGCTATGACTGCGGGGGATGTGATAGAATACCGTGTATAGTGTAATTAGAGTATGAAATTAATAATTACCATAATTGTAGAATTCTTGTATAAGTAGAATTAGAATATTAGAAGTATAGTAGGAATATGATTTTTTCATATTTGGAGATTGTAACTTGTATATATATACATTCATTAATGAAAATAATCAAGGGATTATATTCTTCCACTCTTGTTCACTTTTACTTGTCCATTTTCGATTTTGCACGTTCCTTAAGAAATAATAAATGAAGTGCATATTTTACCATGATACTCATACTAATTGGTGTATAGTCTTAATGAAACTTAGAAAATGATTTGAAATGAGTAATTAATTCTACGGGAAAAACAGAAAAAGTAAACTATTTTTCTCTTGATATGCTAATTGTGACAAGTAAAAAATGAAAATCTATTTATAGAATAGTGGACATGTAAAAATGAACGGAGGGAGTATAGGGAGCCCCTGATTGTCCCTTATATATAGTAATTTGTTAATTTGTAAGTGAAATTATGTTACTAATGAAAGCTGGTTTGAGGAGTATCTCAAGCTAAATACTAATGGTTTTCCTCGCAAACTCCTAACTTTTTTTTTCCAAATGAAATTCATCAAATAGAATCAACTTTCGATTTTTTTTTTCAACTTCAAGTAATCAGTTTTTCCAGTTTCACCCAAATATTATCCAAACAATAACTCGCTGAGTGGATAATAAGAGGACATAGTTACATTACATTTATTAAGTCACCCTGTTTATGGTTGAATATTGAAATAGAAGAGGGATAATGTTTATAGTCTAAATTTGGAAGTAAAGTTTGTTTTTCAACTCGTGATTTTCACTTTTCAACCCTGAAAAAATTAATTTACATCATACTATATATTCTGCCAATTACATTGTTCAATACGTCTGTAAATAAATGGTTGAATCCGTATTGGTTACAATAATGGTTGTTAAATTATACGACGGACACTTCCCCGTTTGGCCATGAAAATTTTTCACTTTTTTCGGTATTTTTTTCCCACTTTATTTGAAAATTAAAGTCTGCCCATGAAAATACCAAATACAAGAAAAAAAACTAAAACTTTGTTTTTACTTTTTTCACTCTCAATTCATTCAAACAACCAAATAGTTTTTAAAAAAATTATGACCAAACACAACTCTATCTTCAACTCCAACTTCAAAATTCTCAAAAAATGAAAAATATTTATTTTTCATGACCCAACGCCTAATCTCTTTCCTTTGCATTCACATTTTCCGGAAGATATTCATACTTTTTAATCATCTTATATTCGGGATCAGTTGATTCGATTAATCCAAATCGTGTACAATTCAAATTCCGTGTACATAAGACCTACTTAAGAGAATTCGTCCAACCAAAAATTTCTCCAATCTCAATGCTCGACAGTCGACCCAATTAAGGATGAACGCATTTCTTTTTTCCCACCACATCTCTTTGTTGTGAAATACTAAAAAAAAAAGATAGCTCAATGCACTAAACTTCCACTATGAGCGGGATTCATGACATAATCTACTTCATATTTAAGCAAAAAAGAATATTCATACTTCATAGAGTATGTTCCACTCCATAAGCATAAGCATATCTACTAAAAAGTGCGGATTGTTGTTTCCCATTATCTTGCCATTACTATTTGTTGGCTACTTTTTAAAATTTCAAGACCCTTTTTTCAAATCTGAAGGAAGTTGTCATTTTCACTCCATAAGCACATGTACGTAAAAAGAGAAAAAATAAAGAGCACAGAAACAGATTCCATGAATTATGACTCACTAGTATGATTGCCTTGACGTGTAACATTTACCAATTACAGTATAATATTTGTGTCATCAAAGTTGTTTAATTATATGGATACTATAACAACTTATTTACAATCTTTTTTGAGAATATAGACAACGTTTATAAATAGCTTGATAATGTAATTCTTCTTAACGTACGAGTGGAATGGTCATGTCTTAACTTTTATACAAGTAGCCAAAAAGCAAACAAACGATATGCAAGTGCAACAAGATTATATTGTTCCTTATTGCAATTCTCAACAAGATAAGTTAAAGCCGCCAACTTGGTAAACTAAATACTGGTTCAGCTTATTTCACAAGTTTAAAATTTCTAACAGGAATTAGTTGAGCTTCAACATCAGATCACAATACTCATTTAACATTACCTTACATTCCTTTCACTTATGAATATAATCATTCATCATCGTACCAGTACTTCTACGTAAATACTTACAGACTATTTAATAATTACACTAAATCAAGTAACACAATAAAAAATTAAAGTGAGAATATATATATATAAATATATATTTATATTAAATGACCAATGATCGTGTAATTAAAAGATGAATATCGTGCATTTATTGATAATTGAGCAAGTTTTCACTATACTTCTATATATGATAATGTAAGTTATATCAGTGTAAGTTCTGTAATTAGATATCCTAATACAAATATATCTAGTTTTCATAATTACATCAAAATCCTAATTACTGTAAAAAACTTTCTAAATTGGTGTACCCCACCAGGCCAACACCCATTCTCTATAGTTCCCTGTTCATACTAGAAAGTGGAAACAAATCAACAATATATAGTAGTGGCATGTATAGAAAAGGAATAAACAAAGACACCTTTAAAAAAGTATTGTATAAATCCTCAAGTTAGTCAGTTGAAAAAGCCTAAACAGAGAAAAAAAGAAAAACAAACTCGTTTTCACACCTTCACTATCCATATTCTCAGTGGGTGTCCATTCCCCTTCATCTCTCTATAAATAGTTCTCTTGCTCTCTCAACTCCATTATTCCCCACACTGCACCCACCTCCCTTGTCATAAAATAGAAATGGCATTCAAAATCATGTCATGTTTACATATTTTAAGCCTATTGTCATTACTTATCTTAGAGCTTGAGCCTAATCGAGTATTAGGCTCAAGCAGAGGAAGACATTTTGGCTTCATTAGTTACGGCGACAACTGGACGGATAGCGCACCGCCAGGTGGCATGTGCGCATCCACTGTCGCCGTACATGGTTACAAGTGCCAAGAATTTGAGGTAATTAACTAAGTTTATTATCCTTCTTCCTAGTTCCCAACGGGTTTGTGACTCATTTTTATGACGGCTTCTTTTCCGTCTCTAATGCGTCCAAAACTAATATCTGTTACGGAGTTTGCCATCACAAATGACGATTTTTTCTTGTAGTTAATTGACATCTATATTGTTCAGATTCTTTAAACATGAGTGTATGTATGATTCTTGAAAAGTGAAGTATGTTTGGAGGATTTGTCGTGAATGTGATAATATCTTTTTAAGAGTCCGAATAATATAAATTTTCATTGTCCTAATAAACCAACAGATTCTAATAAGTAGTAAAGTCAAGAAATTTCACTAGGAATTTTCAAACATCCATAAAAGTAACTTTTGACTTAACTATACAATACTATTTTCAATATGTATAATACTCTTTCGTCTCAATTTATATAATATAGTTTGACTCGACACACATTTTAAGAAATAAATGAAAACCTTTAAATCTTGTGGTCTCAAACAAGTATTTGTGTGGTTATAGATCATCTCGTTAAGCGTAAAATGTAAAGATTAAAGTTAAATTATTGCAAAATAAAAAAACTATATCATTTTTTCGGAACAGACTAAAAAGGAGAGTGTATCACATAAATTGAGACAGAAAGAGTGTAATTTTTTAAATAAAGGTATTCAACTGATCATCTTTATGTCTAGCTATGCCACTAATCTTATGTGTCTTTTTTTTTTTTGTTGTTGTAAATCTCAGGTAAAAACTGATGATGGGTACATACTAAGCGTGCAAAGAATTCCAGAAGGCCGCACAGGAGGTGGTGGGCAAAACAGGCAGCCAGTGTTGTTGCAGCATGGAGTTCTTGTGGTAATTACCACCTTTAATTTACTCTCTAGCTCTACTTAATACATCTTTTAACTTTTAAAACTGTAAAAAAATATTTGCACAGATCCGATATTCGTGGAGTAAAACTTGGAGATACCGAACTTTCATAATTTGTTTCGTTTGATCTGTATCAGCCCGAGTAAAAAAATATATTATCTATCTGTTTTTGTAGTGACATTATTACTAAAAGGTGATAATGGTTTCTTAGTGACAAGGTCACTAATAAAAGGGGTCATTATGATTTCTTAAAAGAGAAGGATTTATAGTTTGAACCCGACATTAAAAAAATTGACGATATGGAGAAAACAGTGCATGCAAGCGCGTCTATCTGAATTGTGTTGATATAATGTTGCCTTAGGAAAGCCAGGTATCAATTATTTCTAACCCAAAGTAAAGATAGTGGTGGACCTTGTGCCAATATCTTTTATCATTTGCACCTAGTGACCTAAGTATCCTTTGCAAGTTAAACAATTAGATTGTGTTGTAAAATTGTTATTGGGTCTGACTCATTTATAAGTGATGTTAATTAATAATTAGCTCATTAGCAGGCCATCCTTTTAAAAGTCTTTTTATAATCTAAAATACACCATTATGGTATTATAATTGTTAAGAATCTCATATCGGATATGAAATGAGAACATGGACTCCTTATATGGACTTGGATAATCCTCACCCTACAAGCTAGCTCTTGGAGTTGAGTTAAGCCCAAAATTCATTTCTTTACATTGTATCAGAGCGAGACCCATTCCAATTCTTTGTTCGCCGATGTTGGGCCCCCAAATTATATTATTCACGCTCCAGTTAACAAGGTCTGGGCGTGCGGGAAGTGTTAAGAGTCCCACATCGGATATGAAATGAAAACATGGACTCCTTATATGGACTTGGATAATACTCACCCTACAAGCTGGCTTTTGGGGTTGAGTTAGGCCAAAGATCCATTCTTTACAATAATCTCCACACGTCTTTGAGCCGTACAAACTTTTTTTTCTTACACACTTCACAATCACATTCTACTCAAAAATCCATAATTAAAATTTCTCTCTTATGTGCGAATCATTTTTTGAACAACGAAATTTATATGAAAATATTGTTTTCCTAATCTTTTTCTGGGAATCAAATGAGTGTTAGAATTAGCTATACATAAATACCTTACATATTCATCAATCTTGATAAATCCTCTAAATCGATATTTCAAGTCTTGTTTGAAAGAGATGTATGAGTCTCTTAAACTAGTACTCACTTCGTTTCAATTCATTATACGCTTAACTTGACACGGAGTTTGGTCTTGGTTAAAGCCCAAGAGGGAAAAACCATGAACAAATATTTGGCGAGTTGTCTCTTCAAATTTATGCGTAACATGCCATGTAGTGAAGCCAATAGTACGTGGGGTGGCTTATTGGCTGTTAGTGCATAGGATGTTAGTTTCCTGAAAATATGCAGCTTCACATAAACGCTTATCCGCTTTGGTATATACACTTCGTATGCCTATGTAATCTATATGAATTGAAAACGTTATGATTATAAATTTTATCATAAGTAATCAGGGGTACGAAAGATAAAAGAGCTTAAGTTTATGTAAAAATTATGTATCCTATCAGGTCGTTTGTTAGGTAATTATGTAAGTAAATCTCTTGTTAAACATTAGTAATTGATATCCTGGTAAAAACGTTAAGTAACTTGGTATCATAAATTAAAATATACTATCACGCTGTATAACTTAAATGCATAATATAATTGGTCATATTATTGCAGGATGGGGCAACGTGGCTGTTGAATCCACCTGACCAATCACTCGCAACGATCTTGGCAGATAATGGTTTTGATGTTTGGATTTCCAATATCAGAGGAACTAGATACAGCCGTCGCCATGTCACCCTTGATTCTAAGGATTCGGTATCTCCTTCAATTAATCCTCAAATAACAACCCATCTTCACTATTAAAAAATTCTCTATTTTCCCATTAAAAAATATTTTGTGCATATTTCCCGCTGAATATCAATGAAAAAAACCTAAATAATAGTGTTTTAACACGGAAAAATTAGAAAGTTTTCCAGCGTTTCAGTAAGAATCTATTTTTCACCATGAGTTTTTCCAGTGAGCTGATTTGATGAGAATAAGATGAAAAAATCATGTTGTATAACATAACTTTTCCACTAAATGTCGGTGGGAAAATTCTCTGTTTCTAATAGTGTCTCTAATTGTTGGTTAATTCTAACAATAAGAAACTAAATTAAAGAATTTGTGTATTGTGTTGTCAACAATGTACTAATAAGTTTGTATCATGATTTGCAGGAATACTGGAATTGGTCATGGGATGAATTGATAGTCCATGACCTACCAGCTGTTATTGACTTTATCTTCAAACAAACTGGACAGAAAACACATTATGTTGGTCATTCAATGGTAAGGTCATAATAAAATGGAGCAGTACTTCGATCATATATAACTGGTTCATGAGAAAAGAATTTGTCAAAAGGATTTATAACTTCTCTTGTCTATAGAGTAATTAAAAATATAGTTTTCCTAATTTTTAGACGAGATAGTCGCACAAATTAACGTAGGTTAGTATGGATTAATTAACAGGGAACTTTGATAGCTCTGGCATCTTTCTCAGAAGGAAGACAAATAGATAAGGTGAAATCAGCAGCCTTACTCAGTCCAATTGCTTATTTGAGCCATATGGCCACTCCACTCGGTGATGTTGCAGCCAGAGCCTTTGTTGGTGAAGTTAGTACTCTATTTGTTTCCTTCTATTTTCTCTGTTAATTACCAACTTAATTACAGAGCAACTTATTCATTCAACGATTTTAATTAATATATATACGTTGACAGATCACTACATTATTTGGTCTCGCAGAGTTTAATCCAAAAGGGTAAATAACTTCACTCAATTTAATTTTGATTAGAGATGTTTTTTTTGTTGTTTTATTTTTAATAATTTCTCTCAATTAATGACACTTCTTTGTTTGTTGGTTTAATTTTCAGTGGACCTGTAAACAAATTGCTCAAGTTCTTATGTGCTCAGCCAGGGGTAGACTGCTATGACTTAATGACTGCACTTACTGGTACTAAACTTGTTCAAAATTTAGTTAATTAATTAAGTCAATTAATATCCTTGCAACTTAATTAATTCCATTTGTTTAAAGGGAAGAACTGCTGTTTGAATGCCTCCACCGTTGAGCTTTTCTTGAATGACGAGCCTCAATCCACGTCTACTAAGAACATGGTGCATTTGGCTCAAAGTAAGTTCCCTTAATTAATTATCTGTATATATAATATAGTATTAACACAATAAATTAATTATATATAATTATAGTATTAACACAACACTTAAATTACGCTCAGTATTTCATTTCCCTATTAGGGATAAGAGTCAAATGATTAACGCTCTACTAATACGAAATGTCTTTTAATTTTGCCCTCTATTAATAATTTGAGACCAATTTTACCGTCATTGCTAGCGAACTGCCTCGAATTTGTCTTTAATCCTAACTAAACAAAGGACAATTTTAAATCATAATCAAAATTAAAAAGGTAAATCTAGACTTTTATTCAAAGTATTTTCACATGTAAAGTAGGAGATATGTCAAAATCAATAACAAATACGAGATTATTTACTAATATAAGGATATCCAAAGTTTTGCCGAGGGTAATATTATGATAGTTCGTATAGTAAGGGGGGGGGGTGAATTTGAATATTTAGTCCATTTTTATTATTCCATATTTAACCATACGATATTTGATTAATGCAGCTGTTAGAGACGGCATACTTTCAAAATATGACTACGGGAGCATCTATAATTTGGCGCATTATGGTGAACCCAAACCTCCAAAGTATAATTTAGCCAATATTTCTCGCGATCTTCCACTCTTCCTTAGTTATGGTGGCCAAGATGCACTGTCCGATGGCAAAGATGTTGAAACTTTGCTCGACTATCTAAAATTTCACGACGTAGACAAGTTGCATGTTCAGTACATCAAGAATTATGCTCATGCTGACTTCATCATGGGAATCACTGCCAAAGATCTCGTTTATAACCAGATTATTTCCTTTTTTAGAAACTACGCCTAAGAAAAGGGAAATAAAGATAAAAGCAACGAAAGGGGATCATAGATTTTTCTTAAATTTTTTATGTAAGAGGCCTGATCAACTTCAGCTTCAAAATTCGAAGTGTTAACAAGTGATGAGAATGTATGTACACGAGAATGTTCATGACAGACATGAACATACTAATGTATATAGTATATTGAATAATACTATTGAATTATTAATTCTAGTACTAGTAGTATATATTACTATAGACCAACGTGTTATATAGTTCTGTTCAACTTGGACTTCGACTTCGACTTCTCTTATAACTCCTTTCCTACGTCCTTTTCCACATCTACCGCCGCCGCCGCCCCTGTCGCCGCGGTTCTGCCCCGACTGATTATTTCCGGCGGAGGCAAGCCGGCAATGATGTTATTTTGGGGAGACGTTTCGACTGTTAACGTCTTTTGATTGTGCTCGTCCTGCTTTGCACGACGGGTTTCTTCTAGTAATAATTACGAGCGGGCTTTGTTGAAACTGGGTAACGGATCAGCCTGATGTATCATGGTGGCTAAAGTGTCGTACTCACCTTTAGGGAGGCCTTCAATTAATTGTAGGACCATCTTTGTTTCGAAAATAGGCGTGCTGACGTTGGATAATTGATCCGCCACAAGTTTCAACTGCTTGCAATAATCGGACATGTTAGAGAAATTTTCAAGGCGTGTATTATTAAATTGCTCCCCCAAATACACAACACGAGTGTGCTTGTTATCTTAAAAAAATTCCTCTAACCGAAGCCATAAATCACGGGCCGAGGCGCCAGATTTCATTATAGTAAGGAGTAAGTCCTGAGAGATAGTGCCATATATCCATTGTTTGACAACGACGTCTAGACGAAGCCATATGGAGTCATCAACCTCGGGGGGGGGGGGGGGGGGAAGGAGTCGTCGGTATGGTCAATCACGTTATAGAAACATGCATGAATGCGAAACAGTTCAACCCATGGAGAGTACTGACCGTTTTCTTGATCAAGAATTATGGAGAGGTAGTTCTTGATGTTTGTGATGGTTAGGGCTGGATGAACAGAGGGAAAAAATGATGCTTTTGGTATTTCAGGGGTGACGACGGTTGAGGATGAGGCCGGCGTGGGAGTTGCAGGAGGAGTCATTATAGTGGATAAATTTTATTGAAGTGGGAGAAAGAGGACAAGGAAGAACAAAGGAAGAGAAGTTGGTCTTTTCGGTCAAGAAAAAGAAGGTGGCTGCCGGTGGTGAGTTTCGAAGGGGGGGGGGTGATTTTCTATAGAAGACCTAGGGTTTTGGCTCTTGATACCATGTAAGATTGTAATAATCTCCCTTGGAGAGTCTTCTCATTATTACAAAATATATATAGTGTGTACAAGAGAGAAATTCTAATACATTAATGATCATAATATACAATAAATATACATTATTCATAATTACACAATATATGACGAATATATGAAGAATATTCGCTAATACCAAGATCCTTCCATTTCCATTGCATGCATGCATGCACACACCCTTCTTCAGTACTACTTACTCAGCTAATTTCTTAAGATATAGAATGGCGTACCGAATTAGGTTGTTTGCTCTAAGTGCTTTGACCCTACTGCCATTAGTCATGTTAGTGCTTGAGCCTTATCGGGTTTTTGGCCTCAATATTGTCGATGATAATGGCATGTGCGACTCTATTATCACCGTTCATGGTTATAAGTGCCACGAATTTGAGGTAACAATACTGCTCTCCCTATATAAGTATATTATAAGAAGGGAGAGTCTTATAATGTGTTTCTCTTTGTGCGTATATAATATATCTCAGGTTACGACTGATGATGGCTACATATTAAGCGTGCAAAGAATTCCAGAAGGCCGTGTAGGAGGTACTGAGCCCAACAGGCAGCCTGTACTTTTGCAGCATGGAGTTCTTGTGGTAATTAAATTATTTGGAACATCTCTTCATTTATATGCTCTTAGACCTGTCCACCGGGTCGGGACCCGCCGGCCCCGACCCGATCTCTACCGGACCCAACCGTCATATTTTTTTAATATAATATATATTATTTTTTCTTCATTAATATTTATTTTGTACTTATATATATTTTGCCATTAATAAGTGATATAATGCATGTTTTTATAATATATGTATTGCTCTAATCTACATTGAGCTCGACATAAAATAAGATAAAAACGGTAGTTGATTATTAATTATATATTTATATTATTAGTCGTTCTGTTAATATCACGGAAGCATAATGTAGGGAGAGAAAATAGTTGTAAATTGGTGAAACTTTAAATGGTCATAACTCTGCGCTCGAATGCCCGTTTTATCCGATTTTTTTTATTTTGCGTATTTTTTTGAGATAGGGCCGGTCAAACAGCCATAAGGCGGTTTGGCGCAGTCAATTTTTGAAAAAACGTCCGTTTTTCCATTCAATTTGTGTTTTTCCCCAAATCGGTTTCTAATTTTCTTTTTCTTTAGTCAGATCTCACAATATACAATACATTCAACGTCGAATTTTTGTGGTAATGTAGGGGTGAATGCCAATTTCAGTTTTGAAAATTTAATTTTTTAAAAAAAATAAAAAAATTATCGACCCGACCCTGGCCAGCCAAAAAAATCCGACGGGTCAGGGCCGACCCGTGACCCGTAGGGTCCCCGAAGGGTTAGGGCCAGGGTCGGAAGTTTTTTTAAAAAACAGGGTCAGGGTCGGGCCAGGTTCGGGCAAGCAGAGAAAATAGCCACCCGACCCGGCCCGACCCGACCCGACCTTTGGACAGGTCTACCTCGACTTAATTACTCCCTCTGTCCAAATTTATATGAAACGGTTTTCTTTTTAGTCAATCCAAAAAAGAATGACACATTTTCTTATTTGACAACAATAGCTTTAAATTTTATCTAATTTTACGCTTAACGAGACGATCTATAACCACACAAATATTTTTAGCTTATTTCATACCACAATATTCAAAAGTCTTCTTTTATTTCTTAAATTTCGTATCAAGTTAAACTAAATCATATAAATTGGAACGGGGGAATTACTACATTGGGAACACAGCAAAAAATGCTCATGAACTATAAGAAGCAAATTAATTATGCCTTCTGTTTGCTTTTCGGCACAAAAATGACTTTACTAGTATTAGCTAAGTGGCCTAAACTATTGAAAATAGAGCAATTATGGCGTCCGTTTTCTTTTGACACAAAAGTGTCCCATTCGTTAACCAAGTGGAACAAATACTTGTACCATAGAAAAGCTAATTAGATATCCAATTTGGACCATCAACTAAGCCAATGTTCTCATTAAAGTTCACTGTCTAATACACTATATAAGGAATAAAGAGAGTAACGGAGTAAATTTTATGCACTGATGATGTAAAAACAAGGAACCGAGTCTGCTGGTCAAGTCCGATCCTTTATATACAAGAAGTCATGTCAAAGATTTGGATCGTGACATACCCAGGCCCCCAGCCTCTCCAATTTTGCATAAAATGCTTGCAGCTTTGCCTCGCTCATAAATTAATGTGTTGAGTTGTGGAGCCTAATTCATCGCCGACACTATGAAGGCCTTACGCAGAGTGTGGAACGCTGATCAACCTGAGCGGACAGGTCAACGTGGGGGTTGGAAGGGGGTGGTAAACCCCCCTCCTGGGGAGTAGGGGGGAGCCCCCTGAAATTTTTTATAATGTAAGGTTATTTAGTGGAGATTTTTTGAGAATTTTAGGCTTGTATTATGTTCGCCCTAGTTTTAACTATATATAGACTAGGGCGCCGTTTTATTTTTTTGAGCGTGTGTGTGACGAGAAATAGAGAGAATTGTAAAACAACACTCTCTATTCTGATTATAGTCAAATCTGTAGCGGCAAAGTGGACGTAGCTCTCGCATTGAGGGTGAACCACTATAAATCTGTGTGTGTGTTATTTGTTCTTCGCTTATTTACTGTTTTCTGATTAGCTAGAATTTGAGACTCAAATCCTAACATAATGAAGGTAAGATTCCTAATTAATTATAATTAGTCTTGGAACCCAACTATTGGATATGAAGATGTCACAGAATTGAGTGAAAGCAGAGACCTATACTTCTGATATTACTAACGGCGAACGAGTAGTGTAACATATATACAAGGAGTTGAAGATTTATAATAATAAAAGCAATTTCAACAGGGGAACTGGATACAGTCGTCGCCACGTTACCCTTGATCCTAACGATAGGGTATTTTTTTTTTATAAGAAGAGAGAAAATGAAAAGGTATATGAAACTCTCACGATCACTCATAAAAAGATAATTTTGTTACTTTGACATACTTGGCTTACATGTAAAAAGTCGTTGTTAATCCTTAAATTTGATGCTCAATCATATTAACGAGTTACCAATATGAAACTATTTAAATAATAGTATATGTAGAGATCTATTGGTTATATATCCTGATTTTATTGTTAAAAATATATATATATATATATATATATATATATATATATATATATATATATATATATATATATATATATAGTCTGATTAATAGAAGTACTGGGATTGGACATGGGTATTGGGCCTGCTGTGGTTGGCCGCCAAAACTGGACCGTCCCCCACGTCCTTTTCCCTTGCCACCACGGCCGTTACCACGACCTCTACCCCTGCCGCCACAGCAGCCGCCCCTCAGCTGTTGGTTGTCCGTGTACTGCGGCTGGCCGACGGGTGTAGTGGTGGTCACCGGTGCATCAATTACCAAGGCCTTTTGATTATGTTCGTCATGTTTGGCATGCCTAGTTTCCTCCAAGAGCAATTGTGACCGGGCCTTATTGAAACCAGGGAGGGGATCAACTTGTTGAATCATTGTCGCAAGTATGTCGTACTCACCCTTAGGCAAACTATTTATTAGTTGCAAAATCATCTTCGTTTCTGAAACCGTTGTGCCCACATTAGTTAATTGATATGCAACTAATTTCAATTGTTGCAATAGTCGGACATATTTGCAAAGTTTTCAAGACGGGTGTTATTGAATTGTTCCTCCAAATAGACGACACGAGTATGTTTGTTGTCTTGAAAGATTTGTCTTGTCCATAGTTCGTGAGCCGAAGCACTTGCCTTCATAATAGTATGAAGTAGATCCTTGGATATGGTGGCATATCCATTTAAATATATAGAAGTATAAGTCAATTAAAGTTAAACCATTAGCATGATATAGAAATCAACATAAGTGCAGAATACTAAGTTCTACACCCCAAGAGTTAAATCATACGTAATTATTATGATTTTAAAGGCATTTATCAGAATTTTTAAAGATTAAATAGTGAAAACAATTATTTAATTAATTGTATAAGCTAACTTATAATTAATTAATAAAAGTTTACTCCGTTAAATCAAGAAGCTTAAATAATTAAGTAAATGATAAAAACTTAGGATCAGATTCAAACTCAAACTAATTTAATTATTTTGGTCATAATCAAAGTAATTTTACATAATTAAACAGTTTACTTTTAAAAAATGAGCAAACAAATGAGTAATTGGAGAAAATATTGGAGTGAGGGGTTGATGGGAGGAAGAATACTAAAATGAAAGAGAGAAGAGAATGGGTCAATGGGGGTTGGGTGGGTGGGCCGGTGAGTGTAGAGAGAGAGAGCCAACATTTTTTTTATAAACAGAAAAGGGCCTAAAATGCCCTCGAACTATGGGATTTGGTACAAGAATGTCTTTCGTTTACCTTTGCGCTCTAAAATGCCCCTGCCGTTAAAAAAAGGGCAATTTAGGCCCAATAGGTTGACTGCAGGGTCATTTTAGAGCGAAAAGGTAAACGGAGGGCATTTTTTTACCAAATCCAATAGTTCAGGGGCATTTTAGGCCCTTTTCCGTAACTTCTATTATTTATTATTTCCGTTCATGTATATGCATAATAAACACATCTGCTTGAAGGGAGAAACTGTGCGCTGCACAAAAATATCTGAAAAAGCTGTCTGTGCCACTATGGAGAAGAGGGTGGAAGATTCTTGTTAATTCTGTATGGAGAGATGATATTTCTTTTCTTTTCCATTATCACCTTGTTCATGGATCCAAGGAATCACTGCTCTGATATGTGTGTGCACTGAACTTTTGTGGAAATTCCTACTCAATGTTGCTGGGGTTTGTAGAACCTGACATTCTAAAGAAACTTAAGAAAGAATGAAAGAAAGAGAAGTTCCTCTTTTTTCTTTAACTTTTAATTTTTTCCTTATGCATATTCTTATCTGTTATTCAAGATCCCTTTCCCTTGCTTTGTTGGTATTTGATGTTCAAATGCTTTTGCTTGAAACTTCATTCTTTTGACTGCTTAAGTGACCTTCATGTTTGTGGAGCATTCATGACTGATCATTTTAAAGAAAATAATCTGACTGGATGCAGTATTGACATTGAGATTCTAGCTGTGTTCAAACGAGGCAGAGGAGGTAGCACCAAGAAGAAGAAATCGGGGAAAAAACAAAAGAAACCCCACTGAGTAATTCATCAGTAAGAGAAGAGGCCAACATAGAAGCATATATTCAACTGAAGTAAATTACAAGGAAAAGAACAACAGTTGAAAGGAGAAGTCTTCGTTCTGGAAATTTTCAAAGGCACAAGACATTCCTCATGATGCTGTTCTTGCCTTATGGTCATTTATATGACTCTCGACCAGTCCAACTGCTGTATAAGTAAATGCTGGGAAAGTCATTGTGCGTAATTAAGTATGTCTTGCAAGACGCGGATAGTGCTTGGGGTAGGGAGAAAAATTCATGACTTCATGTACAGCAAGAAAATATCTTTTGGCTCTTAAAGCATCTATCTCCCATGTCTCTCTTTGGTCTCATTCGTTTCTCTTTTCTTATGTTGCTATGAGTAACGGAGCCTGTAACTGTTGGCATCTGGATGCTTTATCTGATGAAGCTATATTGTTGCTCTTTACTCTATGTTATGCAAAAGTTTTCTGAAAGGAAGTTGGATGTGGCAAGACATCAATAATGGAAGTTCCTTTCCAATTGGTCTTTCAAGATCGTGTTAGAGTCTGAGTTCAAATGCTTCTACATGTTGATGGCCATTATCAAAACAAAGTTTCTTATATTTGCATGTACAGAGCTATTGGCGATATACACATAGTTATGGCTATACAAATTCAGATCATTCCACTTTTTACATTTATATTGACCACGGAAGTTTAATCAAAGCTAGTACTTCAACAATTGAAACTACAGCAGTAGGTAGATATGAATTCATCAACTGCTGGAGTGGGTTTATATTCCATGTAAAATCTAAGAGTGGCCAGTGGGCCGGGCTCGGGTCTGGCGGGGTCGGGGTCGGGGCGGGACGGGAGAAGGGGTCGGGGTCGGCGGGTTCTGGCGGGGTCGGGTCTGGCGGGACTGGAGCAAGTCCCGTCCCGATCCCGATCCCGATCCCGTCGGTATCGGGTCGGGGCGGGGTACGGCGGGTTTTCCTTTTTTTTTTTTTTAAATAACATATGTATAAAAAAAACTCAATAAACAAAACAAGATAGTGTAATAAAAACATCCCAAGACTGTTTTTGTGCCTCTTATATTATTTAATAGACATATGATTTTTTTGTAATACAAATACAATTGTCTAAAATCTAAATTGCAACTTTGTGGTGGTGTCCAAAAGTTGCAAATTACATAATAAAATTACAATTAAAAAAATTACATTTTCAAAAAAACCTGTTCTAATTGCTTGATGATTTCATGTGGTTCTTCGGTTGGAATTGGTATTTGTTGGTCAAATTGATCCACGTCGCTTCCACTACCTTCGGTTAAGATTTCGTTGTAGTTTTCATCATCTTCTTCGTTGATCTCCGGTTGACCGCACCTTCTCCGCTCATTTCGTATCCAATCTCTGAATAATACCGCAATTTCCAAGTTGTCTCCGCTAATGAGTGTCTGTGGTCTCCTATTTGATATCACTGCGAGAAAAAGCGCTTTCAGACGCTTGATTGACGACGCTTGAATGGTCAAAACATCTCGAGCCATCAATGAAAGTGTCGGAAAGGTCTTCTCATTCCCCTCTAGTATTTGACAAGTCTTCATGTCCATCTTCATTGATAACTTCTTGATACTGATGCAGAACCGCGCAAAATAAAAATATCCAACTCGCTAATTTGGTTAGTAGTAGAGGTACGGCCGCACATTCTATTTCTGAGGCTTTCAATACTAGCCGCAGAAACAACATGTCTTTTGTGAGGTTGTGTTGAAGATGAAGAAGATGGTATGGAAGCCAGTAAGTTACTAGCATTTTCTTGTTGATAAAATCTATATATATTTTTGCATTGGTGTTCTACGCTAGACAACACTTCTTCTTTAGTTTGTTCAATAGGTGGTGGGTGATTTAGATTTTTGGGACTTGGAGGTGGTAGTACTTCTATACAATCGTAAATAGTTTCAATTAGTGATTTAGTACCGTCTATTTTAATAGTAGGATTTATCTGAGAACCAATAATATAAATAGAGGGAATAGGAATAATTTTTTATTTTGAGAAACATTTTTTTAATATTGCCTTATAAATTTGGGTTTTCCATATATTCACTAAGTAATAAAAATATTAGAGTTATATAAAATAACATAGTTGAAATAGTATGATAATATATACCGAAAAATTCTTTTGTTGCTTGAAAAAATTTCTCTAAAAATACAATAAGTTCGGAAATTTTTTTCCAATCACTATCTAAAATCATATCAGCTGGCTTTTTATTATGAGAGTTAAAAAATAAAGTTATAGGTAATTTATAGTCATAAGCAACAAGTAGTTGCTCGTATAAAGAATTCCACCTAGTGGATATTTCTTGTGAAATTTTTCTATAAGGTAGTCCACAATCGTGACAAATTTTTTTATATTCTTTTCTACGTTGTACTTTATTACTTTTAAAAATAAAGTTTATAGCAAATTGTATTTTACTAAGAATGTCTTCAAAAAGTGATAGACCATCCTTTACAATTAAGTTATATATATGGCACGCACATTTTATATGAAAATGGTCTGGAAAAGATGGAGTTAAACTATTTTTTAGAATTGTAATTGCGTAATTGTTATTAGAAGCGTTATCTAATGTAATAGTCATAATTTTATCGGTAATTCCGTAATAATCGCACACTTGATAAATATTTTCTGCAATAAAAGTACCAGTGTGCCTATCATCTATATATCTATACGCTAAAATACGTTTTTGCATAGATCATTTATAATCTATCCAATGACAAGTTACAGTTAAATAATCATGGCCGTTAGTACTACGACCTATATCAGACGTGATAGATACTTTGCCATTAAAATGATATAATGAAAAACGTAAATATTGTTGTGAGTCATGCGCGAATTAAAAAACATCTTTCTTAACAGTTGATCTAGGAAAACCGTTAAAAGCGAGGATTATATATATCTCTAATGTAATGAATAAAGCAGGAGATGAAGGAAATGAAAAAGGCAAACCCTCCACAACAACTAATTTTGATATTGCTTCCTATCTCTATGTTTATTGTATTTAGAGCCTACAATTTCCCAGTCATAGGGTTAATTTGACCATGTACTTGGTGGGACAAGATGCTCGATGTGAACCTTGTCCCGATGGAGCGGGCGTTTGCTCACCCGATTTTGAAGCCTGGTATTGGGCATACCTAGCTGGATGAGCACTTACTACGTGTTTAATTAAACCCCCGTCCCACCGTGACCTTTTTCAGTTTTAAATTTTAAAACATTTTTACAAATTTTACATATGGCTACTTGATTCTCTACGTCCCTATAAAAAAATGTCCATGCATATGATTTTAATGGTCGTTTTGCTGGACCTCGTCTCATACTAGGGGGAATAGGAGGTATTTCAGTTGAAGGTGCACTAGTGGGTGTGTTGTCATCAACATTAGTGGGTATATCATCGAGATCATCGTCTAAATTAAAGTCTTCTTGAGTTTCAGAAAATAGCTCCTGGTCTAAATCTAATGGTATTGTAGGAAAATGTTGAGTATCAACAAAATCATCCTGTGTAGGAATAAGATGACTAGAAGAAGTACCCTTGCCCTGGTTGCCCCTACTAGAAGAAGCACCCCTACCCTTACCCTTACCCTTAAACATACCTTTTAATCCTTTCATTTTAATTATGATAATAAATAATTAAAGACAATAAAATTAAGTGCGCTAAATAAAATAAACAGACAATAATAATTTAATGAAGGAACAAATGTACCAAACGTCGACGTAACGTCGACGTGTAATCGAGAGGTTGAAAATTGAAACTTTGCTCGATGGAAGATCCTCAAGCTAGTTGCCAACTTCACTCCCAATTCCCAAATGAATAAATAAAATTGAATATTTAACAAACAATGTAGACTTGTAGAGAGATATATTGAGAAATTAGAGAGATTGTAGGAAGATTTGTGAGAAAGATGAAGAGAAAATGAGTTATTTATAGTTGAAAAATTGAGTTAAAGTGTAAATATAATAACTTATGGGTTAAAAATAAATATTAAGGGGTAGGGGGGGTTGGGGGAGGGGGGGGGCCTAAAATGGCCGTTGGCCAACGGCCATAATCTAAAATGGCCGTTGGTGCAACGGTCATTTTTGCAAAGGGGGGGAAAGGGCGAGGTCGGGTCGGGTCGGTCAAGCGGGCCTGGGGCGGCTCGGGTCTGGCGGGACGAGACATCGTCCCGCCCCGAGTTCGAGTCCCGCCCCCGTTATTTTTTTTTAGCGGAACCGGGGCGGGCTCGGGAAGGGGTCGGGCCGTCCCGGCCCGGCCCACTAGCCAACCCTAGTAAAATCTGTGTCCAAACAGCTGCACTTGTACCCTATAATGCTGCCAGAATGTATGTCATGAAGAAGATGCTGAAAAGAGACTACAGAAACCTTATAAAACAATGCAAACTTCCAAAACAAATAAAAATTAAAGGTCACATGCCATAAAAGACCAAAACGTATATGTTTGGTGATACCAATTCTCGTTATACGCCATTGACAGGCAGGAAACCTTTCTTGTCATATTTTAACATAAGTAGTTATGATGAGGAAGAAAAGGGATCTACAAAATCTCATCGATGGATTTGATAGAAACAACACTTTAGATAGTGGCCGTTTTTAGGATTTAGAAGACACTATAGGTTTGAGATGAGATTTGTGGAGTGAAATATACATTTATTTTAATACATAGTACCCGATTTTCACACATATACACATAGGATTCGAGCTGATAGTCATGATTCTGCCAAACCTGCGGAACCACTCTAGATCTATTGTAAACCATACACAAGAAGCACTTTTTCCTGGTTTATATCCACAGGTCTTTCTCAAATGGCATTGCGCTCAACTAATAGCACTAATACAGACCTAGCCAAAGTAAATGCTCCTTAGGCCTTTAGTAACAACCCCTCTGCCCCTATCTGAAATGGAAGGAAGAATGTATATTACCTAAAGCATTTACAAAAAGCTTCGATTCCTAGACATTAGTGCATAAAGAGTAAACCATATACCTGGATATTTACATGTATTCAGCTTCAATGTTCATCCTTATGCAGTGCTAAACTTTTTGCGCAGAATTCACCTCTATTGCACGCTTAAGAAGAGACCTATACTCTTGACTTCTCGACCATTCATCAATCTCGCGTGCACGTAGAACAGGGAGTGGATGTGAAAGTTGTCTTGTTTGAGCATTTCTGAAGAGAAAGCATGTTGAAGGTAAAAGAGTTTACAAAATAAGAAAATTGCAAGTCAAATTATCTCGGGATATAAGACAGCTATATATACCTAATATACCACCCTACTGGGCTAGATGATGCTTTATCATAAGAACGAGCTTGCTCTAAGAATGCATCCACATTCAGTTGATCAGATAGAGATGGACAGCCGCCAGCTAATTTCATTAATACTGAAACGACCACCTCTTGTAGGAGCATCAAAAAGAAGGAAATTCATGCATAAGATTTTCTGATGTGGTTAATGCCATACACTGAATTTAATATTTGGCTTTCCTCTACCTTCGGATCTTGAGCAACAAGAAGTGCTGCACGATCACAGGTGAGTTCTGCTGCTCGAAGCCAGCGGAGGAGCTGTTCTTCCAGTCTCTGAGCAATCAAACCACCAACACCTGTGGGTTAAAAGACCGAAATCATTTATAACTGAAATGAGCTCCTCTTTGCTTGCTGGCAGCTAAGAAGTAATTGCTGCACACTCCAGCAGCTTCAAATTTGAATTCCATACTGGCATTAAGATGAAATGTACATGGGCCTTAACGCCTTTAACCATAAACATCGCATAGCATATACTTTCAGGCAAACAAAGTCTCGCATATACGCTGTGAACAAGTTTACTAGTTTTGAATCATCAAATCATAATCACAATCTTTTTGTCCACTAGGGTTACACATGAGACCATCCGGATGTTGATAAATTTATCAATTTAATCAAACAGAATATGCTTTTAAATAGAAAAGCATTAGGATACTTCATTTAGAGTGTAGTGTTCACGTCCAAACAAGTCTGGCAAAAACTTTGCACAACAATTACCTGACATGATATACAGATTAAGGGGGAATAAAAAAGTTACCTAACATGTATTATTTACATTTTCTGGAAATATCAGAATAAATATTGGAAATGGAATAAGAACTTTTTGGAATGATAATTGGATAGGGCATGGTCCATCAAGAGACACTTCCCCTGATTTATTTTGTTTAAGCCAACAACCCACTATTACAATTCATGAAGTTAGAGAGATTCAGGGATGATTTTTGAATTTTAGGGAACTTCTTAATGACTGGGAAATCACCAGAATTGCTGAAATTTTCAGTTATCTGGAACAGTTCAAATTACAACAGATGAAGAGAAACTTGTAGGGCAGAAATATATAGCAAGAAAAAATTAATAGAATATTTACCAAATATTCTCATAATAATTGTATATCTCCTATATTAGGTAAAATTATATGCCTCTTGTAATTAGGTTGATTAATTAGTTAGTTTGTAGCAAGGTAAATATTTCTGTAATACTATATATATTATAAATCATTAATGAATAAAATCAAGGAACATATTCCTTTAAGGTATCAGCAGCCAAGCCCTAAATAATCCTACACTAGCCGCCGACCCCCACCCCCACCCCCACCCCACCCCACCCCCACACCGACGGAAAACTCCCTCACGGCCAGCCTCTCCCTTTTCTCTCTCCAACTTCCTCCTAAATTTCGTTTTTCATGGTTGACCAAACCAAATTTCATCCTGCACTTGCAGTCAACAACATTAAAAATTTCATTCATATTACTCTTGAGATGGAAAAGGGTCAATACTCCTCGTGGGAGGAACTTTTCAAAATCCATTGTCGTGTCTACAAAGTTATCGACCATATCATCCCTCCTAAATCGAAGCCCCTCGACTTCTAATGATGAACTTTGGTCTCGTTTGAATGTAGTTGTCTTCCAGTGGATATACGACACGATTTCGAATGATCTATTGCACACAATCATTAAGACCGATGCCACTGCCCGCCAAACGTTGGGGAATATTTTTCACGACAACAAAACTCAACGTGCCTTATACCTTGAAAATCAGTGTAAGGATGTTCATCAGGACGATTTTCCTAACGCGTCGGCCTATTGTCAAGAACTAAAGATGCTTGCCGACCAACTCTCCAACGTTGGTGCACCAGTCACTAATCAACTATTGGTAATGCAACTTATTGCAGGCTTGAATGAATCCTATGACGGCATTGCTACCATCCTTCAACAATGCACGTCGTTACCACCGTTCTATGAGGCCCGTTCGAGGCTAAATCTTGAAGAAACCTGGAAAATCAAGTGCAGCACCACTCAAGTCAGCATTGTCGACGCCGCCCTCACCATTACCGTTGGGCCCTCCGCCGACGGCAGGGCCTCGAATTCCGGTAGCCACCACCGCCGACCCGAACCAGGCCCCCACCACCCGCAAAGGCCGACAGTCCGGCAAGGGCCACGACAGACAAAATTCCGGCAGCAACGGCGGCGGCAAGGGGCAGTCACTGCCGGCAAGGAACAATCAGCAGCGTCTGCGGCAGTGGCAGCAGCCTCCACCATGGGCTGCCTACCCGTCGTGGGCCTCTCCTTCTTGTCCGTATCCAACATCCTCGTGGACTACACCTCCGGCCCGACAGGCCCAACCTGACATACTCGGCGCACATCCACAACAGGCTTACACAACATAGGTCTCCCCGTCCTCCACCTATGATATTGAGGCAGCTATGAACACGATGTCCCTCAACGCTCCGGACGAAATTGGTATATTGACACAGGCGCCACCTCACATGACGGCATCACAAGGTACTCTCTCGTCTTATTCCAATTTGAGTAATTTAAATTGAAATATTATTGTTGGTAGTGGACAAGGCATTCCAATTCGTGGTTTTGGTCATTCATCCCTATCCCCACTACTAATTCTAAAAAATATCCTTCATGCCCCAAAACTCATTAAGAATCTAATCTCTGTGCGACGTTTCACAACTGATAATAATGTTTCTCTTGACTTTGATCCTTTTGATTTTTCTGTGAAGGATTTTACGACAGGGAGGTAAATAATGAGATGTGACAGCACCGGAGATCTCTACCCGATTTCCAACACCGTCAACAACACAGCCTCAGTTCCATCAACATTTGCTGCTTTTTCGTCTTCTTTATGGCATTCTAGATTAGGCCATCCAGGGGATTCTGTTTTACGCTCCTTTAGAAATAATAATTTTATTCAATGCAACCGTGTCTCTAAGACTCCTGTCTGTGAATCTTACATTTTTGGAAAACATGTTAAATTGCTGTTTTATTCATCCACAAACTGTACTTTAATTCTTTTTGATATAATACATAGTGATTTATGGACTTCTCCTATTTTAAGTACGGCAGACCATCGATATTATGTGTTGTTTTTGGATGATTATTCCAACTTTTTATGGACTTTCCTAATTGGTAATAAATCTCAGGTCTACTCCATTTTTTCATCATTCAGTGCTGTCGTAAAAACACAATTTGAAAAGAGCATTAAATGTTTTCAATGGCAGGGAATTCGATAATAACCAATTCAAACAGTTTTGCACCAAACACGGTCTTACCTTTCATTTTTCCTGCCTCACACCTCCTCCCAAAATGGCAAGGCCGAACGAAAAATCCACACCATAAACAACTTAATTCGTGCTCTACTTGCCCACACCCCAATCCCCCCCTCAACTTTGTCATTACACACTCTCCGTGGCCACCTACCTGCGTCTCTAGCTCAACGGTCACCCACTCAAGTTCTGTTTCGTAGGAACCCCTCCTATCAACACTTGCATGTCTTCAGATGTCTCTGTTATCCTCTCCATGCGATCACTCACAAACTCCAACCCCGGTCTTCTCCGTGTGTGTTTCTGGACTACCCCCAATCATCGTGGTTACTCTTGCTATGACTTATCAAGCCATAAAGTAATTATTTCTTGACATGTCCTATTTGATGAGTCTCAATTCCCTTTTGCCTCACTAGATTCGTCACCTCGGCATTCCTACGAGTTCCTAAAATGATGGCCTAAACCCCTTTCTAATCCATTATTTACATAATCCGACGTCCCAGTCAATGGCACCGGACCCCACCACGGCTAGTCGGGGACAGGCAGCCCACCTAATTCCGCTGAGGGAGGCTCAAACAAGCCCATCTCAGGGTTGCTCCTCGGCCAGTCGAACCCGCAACACCTGCCCTCTATCGTCTTCCCTGCAGTCCCGTGGCACCTCCCCCTCCTCCCGTCCAGCATCCCCAGGCACACCCACGGACGATGGAAACCCGTGCTATGCATGGCATTTTTAAACCTAAACGGTTGTTTAACATATCCGTTTCAGTTGTCCCTTCCCCCGTTCCTCGTAATCCGAAGGATGTCTTGTCCGATCCTAATTGGAAAGCCGCAATGATTGACGAATATAATGCTTCTATTGATAATAAGATGTGGGACCTAGTACCTCGTCCACTTGATGCTAACATTATCCGTTCTATGTGGATCTTTAGACATAAAAAGAAATCTGATGATTCTTTTGAGCGGCACAAAACCTGTCTTGTAGGTGATGTCAGGTCTCAATAGGTGGGAGTGGACTGTGATAAAATGTTCAGCCTGGTCATAAAATCCGCAACCATCCGGACCGTCCTTAGCATTACCCTCTCCAAGTCTTGGCTCATTCATCAGCTTGATGTCAAGAATGACTTCTTACATGGGGATCTTCATGAAACGGTATATATGCATCAGCCTATGGGTTTCAGGGATCCTATTCATCCGAATTATGTTTGTTTGTTGCGGAAATCGCTGTATGGACTGAAACATGCTCCTCGAGCATGTTATCAGTGGTTCGCCGATTATGTCTCCTCTATCGATTTTTCACACAACAAATACGATCATTCTCTGTTCATCTACAGTAAGGGTCCAGACATGGCTTACATTTTATTATATGTTGATGACATCATCCTCACCACATCATCTAATGCCCTCCGCCAGTCCATTATGTCACTCATTTCCTCTGAGTTTGCTATGAAGGATCTGAGCCCCTGAGTTATTTCTTAGGCATCTCTGTCACTCGTCATTCTGACGGCCTATTTCTGTGTCAGAAGAAATACGCCGAAGAGATCCTTGACCGTGCAGGCATGGCATCTTGCAAACCAACCCACACGCCAGTGGACACCAATTCCAAGCTCAACGCCGATTCCAGCCCTCCGTATTCAGACCTGACTCACTATCGTAGCTTGGCTGGGGCCCTGCAGTATCTCACATTCACGAGACCATACATATCCTATGTGTGCAACAAATCTGTTTGCATATACACAGTAACAGAAGCACATATGAATGCCCTCAAACGTATTTTACGGTACGTCCAGGACACTCTTCACTTCGGCTTACACTTATACAGGTCCTCGCTCACTGGTCTCGCTGCATATTCTGATGATGAATGGGGTGGATGTCCTGACACCCGTCGCTCCACGTCTGGTTAATGCGTCTTTCTCGGAGATAACCTATTGTCTTGGTCTTCTAAAAGGCAGCCTACATTGTCTAGATTAGTGCCGAAGCAGAATACAGAGGTGTAGCAAACATCGTCTTTGAGTCCTGTTAGATCCGTAAACTTCTACTGGAGCTTCGCTACCCAATAAAAAAGGCAACATTGGTCTAGTGCGACAATGTTAATGCGATATACTTTTCCGGCAATCCCGTCCAACATCAGCGCACCAAACATATTGAAATGGACATTCACTTTGTGCGCGAAAAAGTGGCTCGTGGTCAGGTTCGTGTCTTTCATGTTTCTTCCAGATATCAGATTGCCGACATATTTACCAAAGGACTTCCGCGCATACTGTTTGATGATTTTCGAGTCAGTCTCGGTGTACGTGAACCTCTCGCTTCGACCGCGGGGGTGTAATAGAATATTTACCGAATATTCTCATAATAATTGTATATCTCTTATATTAGGTAGAATTATATTCTTGATTAATTACCTAGTTTGTAGCAAGGTAAATATTTCTGTAATACTATATATATTGTAAATCATTAATGAATAAAATCAAGGAACATATTCCTTTAAAAATACTCAGTGAAATCTTCCTATGATGCACAAATTCAAGATGGACAGCGCGTAAAGTTTTTGGCTCTGGAAACACATCTGGAAATGTGAATATACCATTCAAGGTGGCATGCTTCTTGTGGTTAGCTGCGAAGGAAGCATGTCTGACTCAAGATAATTTGATAATAAGGGGAATGAAGGTGTGCTCAAGATGCTATTTGTGTGGGCAGTCAGAGACCAATAATAATCTTTTCTGCATTGTGGAGTCACTGCCCAGCTATGCAATTTATTTTTAAACATGAATGGCATCAAATGGGGCATGCCAAGGTCTGTTGTGAAGTTTTAGCTTTGCTGGAACAATGCAGGGGGTTCTGTCAGGCAGAAAAGAGGTGGAAAGTTATCCCAATTTGCATAAGGTGGACCCTTTGGAAGGAAGGAAATGCAAGATGTTTTAAAGATAAGTCAGGTTCGTGCAGAAAATCAAGATGTACTGTTTATTTTTATTTCATTTTTGGTGTAAAGAACTGGTAGGAGATACGCATACCCTGATAGATGTCATAGAATCCTGTAAGAAGAACAAGGATATAATTTTTGCTTCCCTCTGTAAATTTGGTTTTCAGCACAATCTTTGTGCTGTTTTTATATAATAGTTGCTACCATTCTCAAAAAGCCTCTCTACCTCCACCGGGTAGGGGTAAGGTCTGTGTACACTCTACCCTCCCCAGACCCCACCTGTGGGATAGTGGGATTACACTGGATATGTTGTTGTTGTATGCTAAAAGAAGTACTATTTACATTTTCTTACATATGATAAGCAAATTAATATGCAAAGAATCTTTTCCAAACAGATTCACATTGAAGCACTTTGATGAGTATTATGCGATTTCTAATTTTTCTAATCTAATATGATTAACCTACTAAATTGACTCACGATATCTATTGTTTAACTTCTGCATCCCAACCATTTTGACTGTTAAATAACCAGAAATGGCTGGATTATCTGCTACTTCCGTGTTCATTTCACCATTTCTATGTTAAGCAAAATAGAATGTAAGTCATACCAGGAACAGTATAGGCCCCAAGAGTGAGAATATTAGCAAATGTCAACCACACACCATGATCACATTTCAGATGACCTAATTCATGAGCCAGGACAGCCTGGAATAACAAAGGACATAAAAGAGGCAAATTAAATGCATGCAGAAAAATTTATAAAGTCGAAACAGACAAGAAAAGTAAGGTACCATGAAAGACAAAAGAGAAAAAACCACATGCTGAGTTTATTTGACAAGAAAATTAAGGTACCATGGATGACAAAGGAGAAAGAATTACATCCTGAGCTTGAGATCCCAAGTTAGCTAAGAATGTTAAAATGATTTAATGCATGAATTATTATTTTTTGTTTGAAAAAAAAGAAGACAAATTGAAGTATATTAAAATCCTCAAATAATGCTTAAACCTGCCATAGGGATACACTAACAAAATGTTCCAAGCAATCCTTAGATTGTTTTGCAGTAGTTCAACTGATACATGCCTTTTCTTTGAAAACGCATAAGAACAGATACTAACAGCACTGGTTAGAAAGTTAACAGACTCAATACCTGAAATTCCTTTCGACTCAGCAGCTCCACAAGGCTTGTATGAACAACTACAAAAGGCTTTTTACCACTGACAGCCAGAGTATATGCATTGGGTACAGGACTTTGACGTATATACAAGTCAGGAGCCTCAATATTGAGTATTCTAGCAGCCTCAACCATTAACTGATGAAGTTCAGGGAGCTGAAAAGACAAGCTAAATCAGTTAAGAGCGAAGATCTCTCTGACATCTTCATCATTGTAAAGTACGTTGCAAACACCAGGAGATCCCAGTCCGAATACTGATCATCGTAAGATACTAGTTCATAGTAATCAATACAAGCTCAAAGAAGAACCTAGAGTAGCTGAATTTGTTGATCAAAAAGGGAAATTTCACTAGAGATAAATGTAGAAGGAAGAACATTTTATTCCTCAAATACGTATACCTGTTTAGTCATGAAGTAAGTGAACAAGTTTAAGCTGATGTAACAGAACCATAGAACTATCGAAACCTTTATACAAAAATCAATTACAAGCACATGAAAATTAAAGAATGGTCTGAAATGATAAACAGAACTTGGCATTTCAACCAGTATATGAGAAGGCTGTAGAGAGAAGTTAGTGAGGCCATAACAGGTAAAGAACCATCAACAAGGGGCACCAGCCGGAAGTTGACAATCTTATGTTACTAGGTGATTTTTCCTTATTTCAATAGATGATTCTACTACACAGGCAAGCATCAGCAGAACATACAAAGAAGTGCTATGGAAAGATCTAACAGCGGCATGGATTAAATCATCATGTAATGGTCTAAGATGCAAAATGAATAACCTGATTTTCTGAAACAAGAACTGACGTCCCTATGTTCTCCAGAAGCATAATTTGCTCTGAAACAGTCCCTGCAATAACATCTTCAGATCAGATGTACGAATAGGTTTCAACCAGTTGACACAAAAAGAAGAAATTAGTTATTTAAAAAAGAAAAAAAAGACGCCCCTTTTCCATGCTATGTCCAGATTAGAGGATACTAAGACAGGCATCTTTTTCCAGGTGAACTTCCAAACCACCAAGTATATCTATTGTCATTATTTTCCTTTTCACCTTATTGACATACATGTTATATAAAAGTACCTGAGGGTTCACCATTATTGCAGACATTAAACAGATTAATAAATAGAAGTATACAAATAAAGGTGTGATATCCTTAACACTTCAATCCTCTAAATGGAGATGGTTCATACAATTCAACAATTATCACATAAAGCAAAGACCTTGAGTTAAAGTTTCACCTTTACCCATTAAAATTCTACCTACTTGGTCCAAAGCTTAAACTTGACGTGTTATAGACTTAGGATGTGTTTGGTATGAAGTTCCAATTTTCTCATGTTTGGTTGTTCAAAATTTTTGGAAAACATTTTCTTTAGGAAAACAAGTTCCTTAAAAATGAGGAAAATGACTTCCCTAATGAAAGTAGGGAAAACAAGTCTCACAATTGACATTCAACCAACTACTCCACCATCACCTAACCCACCCCACCAAACCCCAACCACTACCACCACCCTATGCACCCCCACCCCCACCTACCCTCACACCCACCACCCTCTAAAATTTAATTTTGTTTTAAAAAAAAGTTCTCATTTCTTACACCCCACCCCACCCCACCCCGACACCCCTCCAAAAAGATACAATTTTTTAAAAAAGAGTTTTTATTTTTTATTTTTATTTTCTACACCACCCACCAACCTCCCCCCTCGCATCCCGCACCCCTACCCCTCCCGAATTTTCTGGTTCATATATTTTATTTTACTTTTATAATTTTTTTATAAAAAATAAAAAAATTGTGTGATTAAATTTGGTGTGGTTGGGGGGGGGGGATTGGGTGAAACAGCAGTGTGGGGTGGGGTTGGAGTGGGTAGGGGTGGATGAAGATGAAGTGCGTTCGAGGGTGGTGGTGGGATTTGGTTGGGTGGTGGAGGTTAGGTGCTTGGGGTGGAGGGTGGGTGCTGGGGGGAGTTTTTTTTCCAAAATCCCCACCCCCATAGTATTTTGTTAGATATATAAATGCTCGAGTGCTGTTACGATAATATTTTCTTTTACTTACTTACTTACCGAACACCAGAAAATAAATAAGAAATTCACTTGTTTTCCAAAAAAACATTTTCCTTCATACCAAACACACCCTTCAAATAAACAAATAGAAATGTTCTGTTTTGCAAGACATTTAAATAATTCCAACAAGCATGTCTCATAAACCACTCTTACCTAGTAAAGCTTTTCCAATGTCGTTGAGACCAGGTATTGCTCTCAAAAGCAACGTATTCTGGGCAACATAGAATTAAACATCAGAACACAAAAATGAACCTAATCTGCTCAAAATTTCACTAATTTTTCAAGCAGCAAAATAACAGTTGTAAGAATCACCTGTCTGTCAAGAGGGTGCCTGAAATCGTCGGCATCAAGATCACGAAACGTGACGGATGCTGCTCGACATACAAAATGGCTGAACCTTTGATTCCTGAATCCAGTGGAAAGTGAACTAATTGGATGTTTGGTGCGGGAGTTAACGTTAGAACTGAGGGAGAAGTAGAGTGCTGGAAGAGGAACAGAAGCCATTCAAGATATCAGGACTTTGCTCTCTCTAATCCAACTCTTTCATTGATTTATATGGCATCGTTGTTTTGTTGCTGACCACAACTCTACTCTTGGTAACTATTTGCTCCCATTTCATTGTCCCTTCCTTTGACTTGTTAATAAAATATTGGCTGCTTAATTTAACATAATATCTCAATTCATTTGTAATTACACGGGTGTATAAGAATAATGCAGTAGTAATTTTGTCACTAGTAATGCTGACATTAGTTTTTTTTATCCATCATTTAGTTTGTTGTATTAACAATAACATGCATTACATAATTTCTAAAAATAATTATTCTCTCTGTTTTGAAAAATTTGCCTTCTTTTTTTTTAGTCCATTTAAAAAAGAATGACTTTTTCTTTTTTTGGTAACTATTTCATTCCAACTTTACAAATGACATGTTTAAGACCATAAGATTAAATATCATTTTCGTACATTGAACATATCTTTAATTTAATATCACAAGATTTAAAAGTATTCTCTACTTTCTTAAACTTTGTAACACGTCAAAACCAGACAATATTTTTTAAACGGAGAGAGTAGTTGTTTACAAAAATACTCTTCATATTATACTATGTGAGGACTTCATGGCCAATTGTGTCTTTAACCATGCTAACACATGCATTAAAACTCACTGCATTGTTAATATCATGATTTGCTAGGTATTAGTTATGCATAATACCAAATAAGATATACATAGGATGAAAAAATGCACCAAACAAGATATTGATAATATAATGCATTATTTTCTCTAATACACTCTACCAAACGAGACATACTTGCTTTAGGATCTAACTAATCCAAATTCCCACCGAAAAATCTCCAGTACTCGAACTCGGCTTTTCCAAAAACGCATCAATGAGTACATTAAGGATAAAACTTCAATTGCACAGGAAATTCACTAATACTCTGAACCTGAACCTCTAATTAAGGATGGAAAAATATTTACCACCCGACCACAATATTCCGTAGTGTTAGACATATTCTCTTTAAGATAAAAAACTTCCCTTACGTTTTACATTTTTATTACTTCATAATTATATCAATTTTAAAGATGTTTTTATGGAGGAAATGGATTAACATAACCTTTACAATTTGAATCGAAAAAAAATAACCCTGCAAACTTCTGTTACTGATTGTTGCAAGTCATTGGCAAAATTCTGCTACACTGTTTATGCATCATGATTCATGAGCAGGGAACCATTACACGCTTATTTGGATACATATGGAACCATCACTGAAAGAAAGGAATACAGTTTGTAGAATTCACAGCACCCATTGCACAAATTGGATTAAGCAGCGTTCCACGCAGAAATAGAAAATACATACGATCTTGACTCAGTACACAATAATAATTACTTCCCACGCTTGCTACAAGATTACAAGCTACATCTTGGACCTACTTTGCAAACATCTCCACAGAGAACCATTACATTTATTTGGCTAAATAAGCCAATCCTATGACTAAGTCCCTTCAGACTTACCATTGAAGCTTGCGCTTTGGAAAATCTGCGGAAAGCACAAGACTGACAAACACAACACAACCTATAACATTCACATGCACTGCTACAATTTGTTTATGCCCAATTAGTCCATTACTTCATCATGCCTAGACACCAGTTTTTTCGCAGAGATCTAGCAAGTCCAAAGTCTGCAAAACCAATAATGTTTTAGAGTAACCAATTTATAGTAACTGTCACATATGAGAGATAATCCATGACTACATTTCTCCTATTACCTCAGGTATGGAGAGCTCAAGACGGAACTTGGGACCATCATAGTGATGCAAAACTGGTCTAAAAGCATCTTCCTCCAAAGGGTTACAGATTTTCCTGACACGGGTCCTCACCTAAATGCAGAAAACTCAAAAATCAATACAAATGCATCAAATACAATGCATCAAATACCTAGAGAAAGAAGAAACTGTTGCCTAAGCTTTAGCGGGCAAAAAAAGTTAAGGTGCGTGCAAGCTGTCCAGACATCACTGTCATTTAAAAAAACAGTATTGTGGATTCATGTCTTTACCTGAGCAGGGAACCTTGATTCTCCTTTGCACTTTTTATCTTCCCAAGCTGTTGGATCAATGTTAGAACCTCCAAAACTTGCTGCCTGTCCAGAAATTGTTAAAAGAAAAGGTTAAAGAAGAGATATGCTTCGAATGGAACAGAGAATTATTAAACTAAAGTTTAAGCTCTGTTATACTTTGTTTAATGCACAAAACAATTGTTTGAGACACAATGAAGTGGACCTAATATTAGCTTTTATTAAAATGACACATGCGGTGCTCATCTTTCACACTTGCTAGTACTTAGAACTCATTTCTGGCATGTATAAAATAAGAGGCCAGCTAGTTAAAAGGCAATAATATAATAAGGTCTCTCACAAGTAAACTGGAAACAAAAAATCCTTTGTTTCGTTAAGTGACAAGGACTGCACACAGCTATTCCTCAAACCACTGCATTTGAAGGGTAGTGAGATCTTACAATACATTAACTGCTCTATGAAGACAAAAACTACAGTATACACTGCAAGCCGTCAATCCCAATGATAGGGGCGTGAGCGTGCATGTGTACACTCACGATATCCAGACTTTAGCTAAAAAATGTAAACCATTTGATGCTATATTGTTTAAGGTCACACCAATTAATAGAATTGTTTTTTTTTAGACTGGTAACAAACCAATTAATAGAATTGTAGAACTAACCTCAAAGATACCGTGTAACTGGTGAGTAGTGTAATTATAGAGGAACAATGGTAAGCCTGGTGTTATTGCCCTTACAGAATCTCTGTACCTTGGAGGGAGACCTGCAAAAGAATGATTAGATTTGTAACAATAGAAACAACTCCGTTCTCATCACCATCTACTTTTCAATGGCTTCAACTTTTGTCAACAGTTTGTGAGAATTCTAGTTTTAAATACAATAAGAATCTCAACCTCCTCTCTTTGCAAGTGGTTCTAACTCTCTGACAGCCATAAAAAACAAAAACTCAATGAAAAATAAGATGCACAATATCTGACAAGACAGAGGAGATCCTATTAGGAGCAAGCTACAAAATTGACATTCTTGTCCTTCAATCATCACTCTTTTATTCGCATTTCCGTATAGTTTGCTTCTACAATAATGAACAAGGTATAAGACCATTAATACATTCACATTTTGTTTATCAAAAGGACTAGATATGCAAATATGATTTTATATATCCTTGTGAATTGCCACAAGATATAAATATGATAATTCAGGCAGAATGCTTAAGATGCTAGAAAAATACCAAACAGCTGGTGCTTTAAGTCTTCTTGCATAGTGTCATTGTTGCAAACAAATATATATCCACCAAGAACTTCATTCCTGGGTAGTGTCTCGGCAGCAGGCAAAGTCAACCTTTTGTCAGCAGCATTATTCCCATTGGTGCTCTCACTGTTGTTGTTACTACCGTTATTGCTTTCCTTCGTGTGGTTCCCAATGTTGAACTTGCTTAAAGACACATTTCCCAAGTTGTTGACGTTGGGTTTAAGATACGCCGAATTCATATTGTACATGCCATTCATAATGGAACTCTTCGACATATTCTCAGTCATCTTGTTGTCCAAATTCAACATGTAGAAGTTAAGGCTTTCCCATTTGTTATCTTCCTGAAACCCTATATTCTCCCTGGGCCTAATTTCAGCTGAGCCCTTTGAAAAGTCTAAGTTATTCCTCCGCTCACCCTTGGACCTTATCTGCTCAGCCAATTTCATAGCAGCTGTTGACCATTTATGATCCTCCGAGACTTTTGATTGTCCTCGAAGCTCATCGCCGAACTGCCAATAGCTGTGAAGACTATCCATCCTGTTATCTGACAATAAAAGCATAGCCCAAGAATCACCATAAATATATTTCCAACTAAGCAGATAAAAGCCAAAAGTACTCATGACACGATGACTCCGTGAGTCCATCACAGCAAGACAAATCAAAAACTGAAGCAACGCTTAGTGGAAAGTAGTTTCAACTGCACAACTATTATGTCAACTTGTAACAATCATCTGGTAGTGACAAGACCACCTGCTTTATTCGTGGGGGGACTTGTAATGCTAATGCTAATGCTAATGCAAATGCAGTCGGGGCATATAAATCGCAATTGAAGCAAAAGGTACACTGTCTTCAAAAACACGGAAGAATCATCACAACAAAGGAGAACTGTCTATGTAGCAGCTCTTCTAGCAAATAACAGCAATTAAACATATATATAGGATAATACATAAATAAGCCGTTAAACTTGGACTCATTTTTTAGTATGCCCACCAACTTTGTGTGCGCACAAGTAGGCATAACTTATTTACACTTTATAAGTTGAACACTTCAACATATAAAATAATCATCTAGACACCTCTAAAATTTATGTGCCACATCAGCATTTGTGTTCAACTTGTTATGCCAAAAATGAATCAGAGATCAAATTATGAACATTGAAAATGCTAATTATAATGCAGCAATAAAATGCTTTGACTTTGCCATTAAAGATTGAAGTACAAAATTTGTCTTAGTGAGAAAATTGAGGGATTAGTTAGCAGATCAGTGAGAATAACCCTAGATTTTGGGATCCAAATCTGAAGAGAGAGAAAGAGAGACACACCTTTATCTGTTGGGCTGCGACATTCCGGAATATGCGACAGAGGAGAAGCTGGTACCAGCTTTTCCGATATTTATACCAAGGACTAATGATCCATTTGATCATGAAAATTATTTACTTTTTAAAAAAAAAAATTACATACTTTATTTGAATATCTGCATTTGCTCATAAAAATTCCAAATACAAATTTGATAAACACCTAAAATATTATTTTTATTTTTTTCACTTTCAATACATTCAAACAACTAAATATTCTTTGCACAAACTATCACTAAACACAATTTCACCGTCATCTCCCACTTCAAAATTTTCAAATAAAGTGAAAAAAAATTGGTTTATATGGTCAAACGCCTATTAAAATGCACTCATCTTTAGCAATATGACCTAACTATGTCCCTATGTCGTTAGGGGATCTTAAAACTTCTAAAGTGTGTGTAGATGTTTGCTTGCACAAAAAATATGTCAAAGTTTATGTAATTTATTTGTGATTTTAAATGGGAATATTTATAATTTAGAGTGCGAATGTCTGAAGTTACTCCTAAATAGCTAAACTCACAAAAAAAAACTATAAACTTTGATTATGGATTAAATGAAGATTCCAAAATTGGTTATTCGTGCCCTTGCCCCCTCCAGCTCCATCGAACTAGAAAACTAGACATTGGCAGAAAAAAACTAGAAAAGAGTGGTTAAGGTCTTAACCAACCACTAAAGGATGTGGTGCGCTACTTGGGTTCAAGTCTTGGGTATGAAAAAAACTTTGAGTGGGCCTGCTGGCCAGTCCGCTGCCAACCACATAATTTTCCCAATCCCGTCCACTTCTACATTGAGTCAGGGGCCCGTTACTCGTAGCCAAAGAGGGATTTTTAAACCGTAACGACATTTTAATCTTAATTCTAATGTCACTAAATCTCCCCTACCCCGTAACTCCGTGTCTGCCCTCCATGACCCAAATTGGAAATTGGCCTTAGGTGACGAATATAATTCTCTTATTGAAAATAAGACGTGGGAGTTGGTGCCCCGTCCACCTGGTGTTAATATTATTCGGTCCATGTGGATTTTTACTCATAAAGGAAATTCTGACGGTTCTTTTGAGAGGCATAAGACCCGTCTTGTAGGTGATGGTAAAACACAATAGGTTGACGTGGATTGTAGAGAGACATTTAGTCTGGTGGTCAAACCAGCAACCATTCGCACTGTGCTCAGTCTAGCTCTCTCGAAAGCATGGCCCATTCACCAGCTGGATGTAAAAAATGTTTTCTTACACGGTGATCTTAAGGAGACAGTTTACATGCATCAACCTTTGGGTTTTAGGGACCCCAATTATTCTCATCATGTCTGTTTGCTAAAAAAATCCTTGTATGGGCTTAAGCAGGCCCCACGGAGTTGGTATAAAAGGTTCGCAGATTATGTGTCTACTATTGGATTTTCTCACAGCAGATCTGATCATTCTCTGTTCATCTATCATCGTGGTACTTCTCTGGCATACATATTGTTATATGTTGGTGATATAATATTGATTGCCTTGTCTGATAATCTACGCAAGTGTATCATGTCCCTTCTTAGTTCAGAATTTGCTATGAAGGACTTGGGGCCCTTGAGCTATTTTTTGGGCATTGCAGTCACTCGTCATGCAAGTGGTTTATTTTTATCACAGAAAAAGTATGCGGCAGAGATTATTGAGAGAGCTGGCATTTCATCGTGTAAGTCTACTTATACTCCGGTTGATACCAAACCTAAGCTGAGTGCTACATCTAGCACACCATACGAGGATCCCACCCAGTATCGTAGTCTTGCAGGGGCTCTTCAGTAGCTGATTTTTACAAGACCAGATATTACGTATGCAGTACAACATGTGTGTTTATTTATGCATGATCCGCAGATTGAGCAATGCATGCGCTCAAATGTATTATCCGATACATACAGGGCATGCTTGATTTTGGATTGCATTTATATCCGTCATTGGTCTCTACTCTTGTATCATATACAGATGCTAATTGGGGTGACTGTCCAGATACCAGACGTTCGACATCTGGTTATTGTATGTTCCTTGGCGATAACTTGGTCTCTTGGTCGGCAAAACGCCAAACTACTTTATCACGATCCAGTGCGGAGACCGAGTATCGAGGGGCAGCCAATGTGTTATCTGAGTCATGTTGGCTACGTAATCTTCTACTAGAGTTACATTTTCCTATTCAGAAGGCTACCTTGGTATACTGTGATAATGTGAGTGCAATCTATCTTTCTGGAAATCCGGTCCAACATCAGCGCACAAAACATATCGAGATGGACATACACTTTGTTCGAGAAAAGGTAGCTCGTGGACAAGTACGTGTCCTCCATGTCCCTTCGCGGTACCAGATTGCAGACATATTTACTAAGTGTCTCCCCTTGATTTTATTTGAAGATTTTAGGGACAGTCTCAGTGTACGACAACCGCCGGTTATGACTGCGGGGGTGTGACTGAAATATTATACCCGTGTGTATAATTGCACCCAACTTTGTTGTACAAATTTACCATAGTTGTAGGATTCTTGTACAAGTATAATTAGGATTTATTGTTATAGTAGGAATATGATTTTCCATAATTAGGAATTGTAAATTGTATATAAATACCTCTTCATCAATGATAAGATAATAATCAAGGGATTGTTTGAGAGAAAAGTTCAAAATACTGCTAGAAGTATGCAGTTATCTTATCTTTCTATCTTAGATCTACGTTAAACTCGTACTGGTTTTTCCCTTTTCTCCAGATATGTCTGCTTTCTTCTTAATGCTAATGAATAATGATCTTGATCTGTCACCTGCAGATAATGACTAATGTCTGTGCATACACAATCGGGGGAGATGTTTATTTCTCTGTTGATAGTTTTCCAGAGTATGGTCGATTATCTGGACGAAAGTTAGAAGACAACCGAGCTGGAGAACGAGTTGGAGTTTATTCAAGAAAGCAAAATCCTGCGGACTTTGCCTTGTGGAAGGTTAGAAGCTTTCTTTATGTTTTCTACAGAGTTAAATGTTTTAGCCGTACATGTCAATTTATTTCTTTACAGGCTGCAAAGCCTGGTGAACCAAGTTGGGAGAGCCCCTGGGGTCCTGGAAGACCCGGTTGGCATATAGAATGCGGTGCAATGAGTGCGTACTATCTGACACATTCCTTTGATATACATGGTGGGGGAATGGACTTGACTTTTCCTCACATGAAAATGAGATCGCCCAGAGTTGCGCTGCTTGCCGGGAGAGTAATATTAGCTACTGGATGCATAATGGTTTTGTGAACATAGATGACGAGAAAATGTCGAAATCACTGGGGAACTTCTTCACTATACGTGAGGTAGAATGCACTCATTAGCTACTATTTAAATGTGGTTGTTTTTATAATGTTATGGATCATAGCATGCGTATTTTGTAGGTTACTCGATTGTACCATCTCCTTGCATTGAGGTACTTCTTGTTGGGAAATCACTACCGATCTCCGGTTAATTACTCAATAACACAGATAGAAATTGCTTCAGAATCTGTGTTCTACATTTAATAAGTCAGGAAAAACATTTAATGTCCTTTTAATACCTCTTGTTCAATTATTTTTGCTTCTTGCATTTATAGAAGCTTTGAAATTATAATTGTTTTGGATTTGTTGTAAGTTGTTTGCTTCCAGTACCTTCTTGGTACTTGGTTAATGTAATTTATATTACCTTATAGAAAAAAAAGATTTGCTTCTTGATGACTGATACGAGGGGTACCTATGCAACCTTTCGGTGTTCCTCTTTAATTTCTGTCTGTCCATACATGTACATTTTAGATCTGCAATCAAGTCTTTTAGTGGATTGTGGTTCTAATGCTACTTCGTATGCACAATAGCTGAACTGAGTAATATGGTTTATGGTTTCAGCAACTTACTAGTTCAATTAAAACATGAAAGGTTATCTGAAGCTTTTATATATATTTATGATCTTTCTCCTATTACATGAATGTTCATGCGATTTTAAAACTGTCTCGCCAATACAGAATCTATTGTTCGCATCTGTCTTATTTTTAGACATTTATTTGGGTAATTTTGTGATTGATAGACCTTGCATGATAGTGAAGAAGCCCTGTCAGTTTTCCAACAAGGAACTGAAACTGCAACAAATGTAAGGGGGCGTGTTAGCCCTCAGGCCCAAGATTGCATCAAGAAGCTGCGTATTGAGTTGGAGACAAAACTCTCTGATGACTTACATACACCTACAATTTTAAATGTTGCTCTTCAAGAAGCCCTTAGACTCATGAATAGTTATTTGAACATGCTGAAGGTGGGAACTCTACTTTCTTTTTTGACTTTTGCATATGGCTGGTGTGATATAACTGAAATATTCCATTATCTATTGATCTTTCCAGAAAAAGCAGCAAAAGCAACAGCATTTAACTGCTTTTTTGTCGCTAACCGAGCTCCTGAAAGAATTGAAGGCAATATTGGATGTCCTTGGCTTGCTCTCCAGTTCAACAAGTGCTGAGGTGCTGCCCTAATTAGTACTCCTTGTCTCAATTATTTTGGCACTCTTTCCTTTTGGTTATAAAAAATTAGCACCTTTATGTATTTAGAACTAGTTAAGGTTTCATCCCGTACAAAAACATTTTTTTTGTACAAGCGTACTTTTGGTATTTTAATCATATTTGGTTTATGTGTCCAAAGTCTTCTTTCTTGGTAATCTTGTTTCCAGTCAAGCAATGCTGAAACAAATTGGATGGAGAGAGCACCTTTGTTTAATGTTACTATATGAGAATTGCAGATATTGAGTCTTATTTAATTCATTTATTTTGTTGTGCAGGTTTTGCAGCAGTTTAAAGAGAGGGCATTGAAAAGGGGTGAGTTGACAGAGGAAGATGTTTTGCATGCAATAGAGGAAAGAACACTGGCAAGGAAAAACAAGGAGTTCGCTAGAAGTGATCAGATCAGAACCGATTTAGTGGCCAAGGGTATCACTTTAATGGATATAGGGACAGAAACAGAGTGGAGGCCTTGTGTAAGACCCGAACAAGAACAGCCTGCCGCACCCGCTCAACCAAATCAGTCTGTTGCAGCAGTACAAGAATAGCCTGTTGCACTATCTCAACAAATGCAGTCCGCTGCAGCACCACAAACAGATCAGCCTGCTGCGCCACTTCAGCAAGAACATCCTGCGGTGCCACCTCAATAGGCCTTCTCTGATGATGAAGTGGAAATTATTTTCTGGAGTAAGTTTCGTACTTATTTGAGCTCTTTTAACTTGTAAACTAGAGAGTTTATAGATGAGACGTACATGATACTATTTATAGCATTGGGCTTGTAGCTAAGATGAGCTGAATAATTATATTCTTGGTTCATTCTCTTTATGAGAAGATGGCCATATCCAATATGACATCTTAACATCATGCAAACTAATGACACATATAGTTGGGAACCATCAACCCAATATGCATGATATAAGATGGTTTAATCAAGGGCGCCGCCTGCCCAAATAGTTATAGCGGACGCTATTCTAGAAATGTAAATGACAAACATTTTGACATTTAACACATAAACAATATACTTATCAATTATACTGTATAATAATGATCTTGGTTAAAACCCTGAATGCAGCTCAAGGAGCTGACATTTTTGTCTAGGGTTAAGCGGTCCGATTGACATGTAAACTTTGTCATTGTTGTACTGATAAAACTTATGAATATGGCAGATAGCACCACGCGTTTTAGGAGATATTCTTAGATCTAGCTCACTATACTGATTGAATAAAAGTGGTGCCAATATGTGTTTTATTTTAGTTCTTGTGAAGATGCATTCCTTTTGGCTTGTGCTACAGCGTTAGGATGGCCATCATGTTCATCCATTTTTGTTGCTTGTGTAACAATTGGCAAGGAGTGGATGTCAATGCCTGATGCCACTTTTCTGGACTTTGAAAGTCTGACGCTTGTAGCTGTCATCGGTATGATCAGGCAAAACAGAAACAAATTTATTGACAAAGCCAAGCTTTGATCATCCATTTGAGAATGTGCTACCTTTCTATGTGCTTGTAAATATTTGTTATTTTATATTAAGTTCTGAATTCTCTTTTTCCCCATATTATTACGAGTAAGCTATAATAGAAAGTTCTTATCTTTCCTTATGCATGGATTGGCCCTATTTCGGGGTGGTCTTTAATTTTTGTCCCTCAAATTGGTGGTCTTTAACTTTTGTTCGTGCTTCTTATTTAATGAAAATTTATTGGCTAAAGTACCTTATCTATAACCTAATTTCGCAAGACATAAGTTTATAGAACTTTTGCTTTTCCGACATAAGTTTTGTAGGAATTAAGTTATCCGGCATAAGTTTTGTAAAGTTATCCGGCATAAATTTTGTAGAAATTAAATTATTCGACATAAGTTATGTAGCATCTAATTCGCTCGTCATGAGTTTAGAGCACTTTTCTGTAGGAATTAAGTTATACCTCGTAAGCATAACTTGTGTTATCTTTCTGTATAAATATTTTTTTAGAGAGTATTCCGAGAAACAAATGCAATGGAGGCGAGGTAGAGCTACAGGAGTCGATCATTTGCCTAGCGTATATTTTAATCATTCACTTCTACTAACTAAATTTGCAATTTGTGACGACATTTTCCATTATAAAACTTGATTTTCTTGTAGTCATTGCAGCGGCTGAGCCCGAGAATGTTTGCGGGAGTCAATGGAAATATTGGGCCATCAGTGAGTATTGGGCCCAATTTTGATGTACGCATTTTGATTTGATTTGCATATAATTAGGGGTCATTGACACTTATGCCCCTAAGATGTGCCGGTTTTCAATTTTTTCCCTTCGTAACTAAGGGAATATGTTTATTGATTTAATTGATGCAAGAATATTTACTTTGATACAAACTAGGTAACTAATTATCCTAATTACAAAAGAATTATAATTCTACCTAAAATAGGAAATATACAATTAATTTAAAATAATAATTGGGAAATATTCTATTAGTAACAATTAATTTTTTTTTGCGGGGCATAAATTTATATTTTCGCATCATAATACTACACAAGTTATGCTTTACATGATAAAGAATTTTTGTCCCGCTAGACATAAGTTCGATTGCTAAAGGGTAAACATTTGAAGGACAAAAATTTAAAGACCAACTCATTTGAAGGGAAAAAGTGATTTTTTCAAGCCTTGAGACAACAAGTACTTTGAGTATTTACTCATGATTTTATTTTTAAAAATAACTTTCTACACATCTCTATTAATTTTTATAGGGTGTCTGCTATCTAACATCACCCGGATAACTTTGTTCACTAAGACCCCAATGAAAAGAACCGTTTAATATTTTTATTGCACCCGTTGTATAAATTAAATAAATGAATGCAAGATACTTATCTTTTATATGTATATTTATGACAATATAATCACGATCAAATAATACATATTTTTACTGTACTTTTAAACTATTAAAGTTAATCGCTATCACTTTGATTTGATATAAAACATTGTATAAATCAATAGGGGTAGAGTCAAAGGCAATTCAATTTGCTTATGTACTTTCAAAGCTGAAAATGAAACCGTAGGTAACAACCATCCAAACAAGTTGTCTTATGATTCTTTTATCAGAAATCTTCATATTTTATATATAAGATATCTAAAAAAATTCTTCTATTCAAATTGTAAGAGCAAGAAATCTAATTTACTCGTGTTAAAGTAACTAGATTTTGATAATTTAACCAGAGAGGTACCATTTGGTTTCTCAACCAAAAATTAGCCAAAGGTTAATATTGCACTAAAACTACGCCGTTACACATAGCAACACAAATTTGTAGCCGTCCCAATCAATTCCTAAATTTGTTTTCTATTCCTTAATTAATCCTGCAAGTAATTGTACTCATTGTACCAAAAATATTGTTCTATTTTTTTATTAATTTATTTAAAAAATATTGATATATTTTTATATATAAAAATAATTTAATTTTATATTTAAAACCACATCCATAAGAGGATAAGCGATAAGGCTTTAAATATGAGTCCCGAATTTTCTTATCTGTATTGATTTGGTAAAAATGGCAGTGAGTTTGAGTCTTGTTGGAGCATTCAAAGGACTCTCTTTATCTTCTTCTAATTCTTTCCTCCGTGGCGGTGACTTTGGTGTTGTTCCCAAGTTTTCCGTCGTTTCATTCCCCTTGAAATCTCCACTATTAACAATTGAGTCAGCCCACAAGAAAGGAGCAGGTAGCACTAAGAACGGTCGAGATTCTCCTGGACAGAGGCTTGGTGTCAAGATCTTCGGTGACCAACACGCTAAACCCGGTTCTATAATCGTTCGCCAGCGCGGTACAAAGGTATATCCTAATTTATGTGATATACTTTCCTTTTAGTCTGTTGTAATAATTTAACTTTAACTTTTACTGTCTTTTCAACTTAACGAAATGACTTGTTTTAGAGCACAATCTTTATTTTTTAAATTTCATGCCGTTATATCACATAAATTGAGATGAGGGAGTATCTCTCTATTTTCTACCTAAAACTTATATCTTTCACGATTCTGTTGCGTTATTCATAAATAGAAAGAACCCAAATGTGATTAAAGGGTGTTTAGTCCAGTGTTCTACAAATACAAGAGGACTCTAGCAGCAAATAAATGCCTCTATGTTCTGATAAATATTTTTCATCTGAAAAAGAGGGGAAAATAGAATCCTTTGTATAAAGAATCACCCTTTTGCTATTACTGGATGAATATGACTATCTCTTATACTACTCCGTCGTCCCAATTTATCTGATATAGTTTGACTGGACACATAGTTTAAGAAATAATGATAGACTTTTGAATTTTGTGGTATTAAATAAAGATGTGTGGGTCTTTTAAATCTTGTGGTCTTAAACTTGTCTTGGAATTAGAAAACTTACTAAATATAGAAAGAGACTCTTTTAGGGACAAGCCTAAACGGATAGTAAGACACTTAAATTGGGACGGAGGGAGTGCTTTTTATTTTGTTTCTCCTTTGATGAATTTGAAAGATGATGTCTTTCTGTGTTTTTTATACGCCATGTGCGCAAAACAAGTCATTGCCTCAACTAGTCACTCCAAAGTGTTACTCCCTCCGGATCAAAAAGAGTGTCCAATTAGCCTTTATTTTTTAGTTCAAAAAAGTGTTCACTTACCAAATCAAGAATACTTTTCCAGATTTGCCTTATTAAGTGTTAAGTGACCAAACTCCAAAGAGCCTTTTTCTATTAGTTCCACAGCGGATTCTGTAAAAGTGGTTTCGATTCCCTCCATCCATCACATCTATCGTCGGTTTTGATTGAGCAATACCTATTTAATTAGGGTCATTTTAGTCAAATTACCTATTTTTACCTAAAAGTTGGTATTTTCTTTAAGTGATGTGCAAATGACTAAGTGGACATTCTTTTTGATCCGGAGGGAGTATTTTTTTTGGAATGTGAATAGTCTCCTTTCTGCAGTCAATCTTGATTTCAAGCTTGCGTGAGCTATATCTCTTCATTGAAGTCCATAATAGAGATGAGTAATTGATGTCTAGCTACACATAAGCTAGTAGGTGAATGATGAACAAGTAGGTCATCTTTAATGCAATATTATCTTTTGCAGTTTGGGATTTGAATGGGAGAATGCTTATCTTTCTTACCTTACTAAAAAGAATAATTCTTACAAGTGTTGCTGTGGAAGTTGTGATAGTTTTTCTGACTGATTAATAGCGGCTGAAATTAATTCAGATGCACCCGCCCAAGTAGAGTGTAATTCCAGTATTTTTGCTCAATGCCTCACACACATATATGTGCCTACTAGGTCCTGGCATCTTGTCAATATCCTTGCTCAATTCTACTGGCTTTCAGCATTTGATTTGTATTTTATTTGTTGGAAATATGTGGATTGCCTAAAGGGAGATACATTGACTACAAAACGAGGTATTGGAAGGTTTAAGGGGATACTTCTCTTGTTGTCATTTGAAGGAACAGATTGTTATTAGGTTTAAGGTTCTGAGCTCTCATCTGACCTATCATGAAGACATAGTTGGAAGTTCTCTTGAAGAAATGACGAGCGCAGTTGTAATCTGCTCTAACTTATAGTTATTTTATCTAAATTTAGTATGTAAATCTTTTGGTACTTTGAGGCTGCACACTGATATATAAATCCTAATTGAGTTGTTCTTCTTTACCAAAGGTGTGAGTTTCTGATAATATGATGCTTATGCTGAGCTGGATAATTAGCTATGAGTATGGTAGTCTTCTATAGTTGGGTAGTAATAAACGGGTTTATGTCAATTGGTTGGTATTATTTTTAGCTCTGATTTGCCCCTATTATTCTACTTTCTTGATGATTTACTAATTGTCCTCTTGGTGATATTTCCAGTTCCACCCAGGAAAAAATGTTGGACTTGGCAAGGATCACACAATTTTTTCTTTGATTGATGGACTAGTCAAATTTGAGAAGTTTGGGCCTGATAGAAAAAAGGTTGAGTTCTCTTGCTTACCGCTTGTATATATGCGGTACACCAGTGTGATTAACATATACTGAATGTGAATAAATGTGCAGATAAGTGTTTATCCACGTGAGGTGCAACCTGAAAATCCCAACAGCTATAGAAACAGAAAGAGAGAGTCATTCAGATTACAGCGTGAGCGTAGAAAGGCACGGAGAGAGGGTGTCATCCTTCAGCCGCAGTTGGTACTTGCTTCTGCTGCTGAATCCCCTGAAGATAATCCCAGTCCCACTTGCTGATATTGGTCTTTCGGTGTTTAAACATTCTGTTGTAATTTTGGTTATTACTAGTAGTGACTTCGGAACATATGCAGGCCACAGTGCTACATTGTGCTTCTGTCGTTGATGTCTTTTGTTTGTAAATTGCATTACTGAAAGCATGAGTCCTTGTCACAGGTTGTATAAGTAGAGAATGAAATGGATGATTTGGATCCTTTAACACCATTGACGAAGAGGAAAAATGCACGACTTGTTTTAATCCTTTGCCTTTCCATGTTTGGTGCATATCTTTTTGTGCAGACTTGCTATGTATTTGAATCTCAATCTTGCAGAGAGATTATTTGAAAGGAAAAGGTAGTGCAAATTGCAGATGGATGGAGATGGTTTGCCCGGGCATTCGTGGAGCACTACTACTCCCATCTTTGATTTGAATTGGGGCGGGCCAAGAAGGCTCCATGTTAACCTTCGAAGGCGATAAGCAAACATTGTGAAGAAGCTCACAATGCAAGCACCAAATCAGCACCGTCGATCTGGTGCTGACGGCATACTTGTCTTTGTCAGCGGTAATCTCCATCTTCCCGGCGAACACCGTGCTCTCAAGTTCAGTTAGGTAACATTTCCCCCTAATATTCTGGTGTGCGATTGCAATGTGTTCCTTTAGATGTCATCAATCGATGTGTTTAACTCAGTTACATGAATCTGCCATGTGATTTCCATTACAAGTAGTTTCTCTCGTGTCACGTCATTTGGGTTTAAGTTTGTGTGTTCTGATTTCTGGTTTTTATAACAATTCTTTATCCATTATAACATTCTCATTAATACTTTACGATAAATACATATCTTTTTCTTTTGAGAAGAAGAGACCAAGATAGTAAAAGTTTTCTGCTTTCCTTTCTAATCTGGTGGATTTTATTCTTAAAGAGTTATTCTTTATTGTTTCTTTCCCTAGTTTATATTAGAAGAGCTCGTTGAATGGGAATACATCTACACCGACAAAATATTCTTAAGGACAGTGTCTTTGACGTTAGTGTTATCAAAAGAGAAAAACGCAAAAAAGATCTAAAGTCCGTTGGGGCTTTAAGCGCAAAGCGTAAATAACATGCGGGTTATAATGTAAAAAGGCGCATATGGAGAAAAAAGTACAAATATATGTGTTTAATTCAAGACTAATAATTATAAGCATGAATAACAAATATATGGACAAAGAAATTGAAAAACAAAATTAGATAAAGTGAAATATCAATTACTTAGTGTCTCCTCTTGAGGAGAGGCTCATTGGCAAGGAAACATATGTCTTAGAGCTTTGATGATGACACTGAAGCGCACATTAAGCGAGGCGAAGCGCTCAACACGTTTTGAGCCTCGCTTCAGGGCTCAAGCGCGCTTTAAGCGTGCCTTTGACGACATTGTTTGACATGTCTTAAGCTATAAGAATTTCCTAGTATTTGTCCAACATAATAGACCTATATTGTTTTTTGATAACATGTAGTATTGCCGCTATCATTCTCTAGTCTTAAATAATATTAGCTCAAATAGCCAAGGGGAGGATGATTTTGCAGTGTTGTTGAAGGCTTAATAGTACCATTTTTCTTAAAATTGTACAAGTTGCTTACTAGGTGGTGAGCCTACTGTCAACAAGGTAGCTTCATACATATGCAATTACAAATGAATGCTGTTGTATGGGATCCATTTAGGCAATTACATTTGCTTGATTGTCTTCCTTTTTCACTATTTGGTGTCGGATAAGTTTACAGCCTGTTTGAGTAACCCAGTCTATTAGAAGAACATTAAGAGCCCATTTGGCGTAGCTGATTATAAATAGCTGTTAAATGTTAAGTGCTGAAACTACACCAAAGGGTATGGTCTAGTGGTCAATGAAGTGGGTTGAGAACCATGAGGTCTCAGGTTCAAATCTTAGCGGAGATAAAAACGTTAGGTGATTTCTTTCCATCTATCAACGCCTTGGCGGCCAGAGTTACCCTGTACCTGTGCTGGTGGGAGGTAGGGGTACCCCTGAAATTAGTCTAGGTGTGCGCAAGTTGGCTCGGCCACCACGGTTATTAAATAAAAATATCAAGGGCTGAAACTGATTTTATAAATCAGTAGTTATGTGTTTCATTAAAGCTGTTGAAATTGATAATAGGCAGTTAATCTGTTTTGTAAAATGTGCTGATAAGTGGTTCTGTTAGTAAAATGACAAAAACGTCCAGAGTCTTTTTTCAGAAATTATGAATTTAAAAGCTATTTGTAAGGAAAAGAAGAATCGATGGATGTGGAATGAAGAGGATTTTGGGTTTTTATTTTGGAAGAAATATTTTGAGAATTAGAAAATATTAAGGATAAAATAGTAAAAATATTGGTCAAACTAAAAGTCCTTATAAGCTGAAAAACAATAATTTTTCTGGTGACCAACTTATCACTTTTGGTTGATTTTGGCTTAGGTGCTTACCAAATGCGTAATAAGCGAAAAGGTGCTTATCAGACAATTTGATCAGCTTATAAACTTTACCAAACACCCTCTAAAAGTCATTCTGCCGGATGGAAGAATGCTCAACCGCAATCTTCTAGATATGCATTTTACTTGATGTTAAATAGAATATTGCTCAAAGGTCTCTTGTGCATATTATGTTTAGGAATGAGCACCGCGGGATATCATGCATCAACTTCACAAGAATCTCGATACTTTTGAGATTGGTGAGACTAGAGGTGTTCAGGAAATCCTGAAAACCGAAAAATCGAATCAAACAAAAACCAAAGCAACTGTTACCTTTTTCCAAAAAAAAAAAAACCCAAAGCAAACCAACACAAAAAACTGACGTTTTAAATTGAAAAACCAACAAAATTTTGTTTGGTTCGGTATTTACAAAAAAAACTGAACCAAACACTCTCTATATATGTGTGTGTGTGTATAACCTTATAAACTTTTATGACCATAAGTATTTAAATTTCATAGTGATAATTTATATATTACTCCATTAGCAAAAAAAAGTTTCATAGACATATTGATGGTGCTTGCTTGAGTTTTATACTCTTCTATATTGAAGTTATTTAAGAGTAATTTGCTTGTTGTTTAGTTACTTGGGTAAGGTAAGTTTGAAAAATTATATAATGATGTAAGGTTGTTTTTTGATTTATGTAAGTGAATGATTGGCATGTCTCATAAGAAACTTCTCGCACAAAGATGTTTCAGTTCTTGGTAAACATATACTTGCATATTGGAATTTGTGTCTTTAGCTCTAGTAGATTGAATGAAATAACTTATTTCATGTGAAAAAAATAAAAAAAATAAAAAAATACCGGGAAAACAGAAACAAAAAACTGACTATTTGGTTTGATTTGTTTTGCACATTTAATAAACTGGCATAGATGGTTTAGTTTTGGTTTTGGCAATATCGAATCAAACCAAACAATGAACACACTTAGGCGAGACTATTGTGTTAGGCTATTCAATCCTTATAGACATCGTCTTTTTGAAGCTGACGACATTATTATGGCTGTTGGTGAAACTTGTTTAGGTCATCTGGCAGTGATATCTCATTTATTCAACAGCTGTACACGTGGAGAGAAAAAAGAAAGCAAGGGTAAGGAGTGGTTTAGCAGAGGTTTTGAAAGTGTTAACTTCATTTGCTAGTCAAAAGAGTGATTTGCACTTGCCTTCCTGCATCAAGAGTGGTGCAGGATGAGGTGGGTTTTTTGTAGCTTTGTGGACTGTCAACCTACTGGGGTTTAAGGAGTCTGAGCAGATGTTGTGATTATTTTGATAGATGGACAGGAGAAAATAAAAGTTCTAGACTACCTTAAACTATTTTCTTCCTTTCTTTGTTGAATACCTATTTGACTCTGTTTATTCTCTTGCACTCGGATATGATTTGAATTCTCTCATCTCCTTTTCTGACTTGTATTTTGATTGAATCAACCATCTTGTATCAGATAACATTTTCCCCCTCTTTTCAGAGAAAAGTCTGATTATTTTCTTCTGTTGTTATAGTAGAGCAGCCTCATCTGCATAGATCTTGCATGTTGTCACATACACACTTGATGAGATAACAAAACAAGACTGGTCTTTTTATCAACAACAACAACAACATACCCAGTGAAATCCTACAACGTGGGGTCTGGGGAGGATAGAGTGTACACAGACCTTACCTCTACCTTGGTAGGTAGAGCGACTGTTTCCGAGAGACCCTCGGCTCAAGACATGCAAAGCAGGCAAAAAAAAACACAGTTAGACCCAGTTAAAAATTTAAAAATTTAAAGCAATATGCAAATGCTGATAGCAAACGCGAATACATCATAATAGTGCATTCTGAAAAAGGAGGAAGAAGCGGTAACTAACGCAGATAAATGAGATAAATCAAGTACATTAAAGAACGCATAGCAGATGAAATACAACTACAGAAGACTATAAAGCAATACTACGTCTATTCGTATGATATGCTAAGCGGACCTATAATAATAACACTACAACTATTCGTTTGTAAGCGCAAGTAGGACTATTCTCGACTACCTACTACCCCTTTACTCTAATCTGTGTCCTCCACAACCCCCTATCTAAGGTCATGACCTCAGTAAGTTCCGCATGCTCCATATACCGTCTAATCACCTCTCTCCAATATTTCTTCGGCCTACCTCTACCTCTCTTGAACCCGTCCATACCTAACCTCTCACACCTCTGCACTGCGTCATTTGTGTCTCCTCTGCACATGTCCAAACCATCTCAACCTTGCTTCCCGCATCTTATCCTCCACCGAGGCCACTCCCACTCTGCCCCGGATATCATCATTTCTAATTCTCTCCCTCCTTGTATGCCCACACATCCATCTCAACATCCTCATCTCCGCCACTCTCATCCTTTGGGTGTGCGACGTCTTGACTGGACAACACTCCGCCCCATACAACCTAGTCGGTCTAAGCACCACCCTATAAAGCTTACCTTTTAGTTTTGATGACATATTTTTATCGCACAAGACTCCAGATGCAAGCCTCCATTTCATCCATCCTGCCCCAATACGATGTGTGACATGATCATCAATCTCTCCATTCCCTTGGACCCGAGGTACTTGAAACTTCCTTTATTCGGAATGACCCGAGTCTCAAGCCTCACCTTCACGCTTGTCTCACGGTCGCTCCCGTTGCTGAACTTGCACTCAAAGTATTCTGTCTTGGTCCTACTCAGCTTGAACCCTTTAGACTCCAGAGTCTGTCTCCAAACCTCCAGCTTAGCGTTTACCCAGCTACGAGTCTCATCAATCAGGACTATGTCGTCTGTGAATAACATACACGATGACACCTCCCCTTGGATTTGTCGCGTCAGTCCATCCATCACCAAGGCAAATAAGAATAGGCTAAAAGCTGATCCCTGGTGCAACCCCATCATCACAGGCCATAGTGTACGCCACAAGTACACCTTTAGCCTCCAAACATCTCCAAAGAACCTCCCTAGGGACTTTATCATATGACTTCTCGAGGTCGATGAAAATCATATGTAAGTCTCTTCCTCTCCCTATACAGCTCCACCAACCTCCTAATAAGATGAATGATTTCTGTAGTCGAACGTCCCGGCATGAATCCAAACTGGTTCTCGGAAATAGACACGCCTCTTGTCACCCTCATCTCCACGACCCTTTCCACACTGGTCTTTTTATCTGTGTGGAAGTTTTTATTTCTTATTTCTTAATAGCGACAGTGCTGCATTTGGTGGGGATATGTGGAGAGCCAATATGACCATTGAGGGCTCATATGGATTTTGACATTTGAAGTTTCCATGCAACTGGATGTTGCTTTGATCTTATCATGCTTGGTGAACATTAGATTTTTGAACTTCTTTGGATCGTCAAATTCCTAATGACCCTTTTCTTCTTTCTTGGCCTGCGGATGTTCCATTTGATGCCAACAACGCAAGGAAGTTTTTATGTGTTGTGTGACGTATTTCGTTTGAATTATGCATGAAGGGTGCTGGCGTGAATTGTTTCCTGGTCATGTTTTCTTGTCCTAAACTGAACAAGTTTACAGAATATCATATTCTAGGATTTGAAAGATATTGCTTCTGTTGGATATGTCAACCTGTAAAAGACTAGTTCTTCTGTGTTGGGGTGCAAGTTGATTAATGACTTGGTTATATTTTTGAGTTCACATAACTGTGTTTCTCTCTCTGTCACACATACGCGCATACTCTCTCCCTCTCCCCCCTCTCTCTCCTCGTGGCACTTTTTGATTAGATGTTGATTTCTCTCTACACTTTTTGACTGGATGTTGCTCCACACTTGTTCTTATTGATACTTTAAGCCGTGGAACTAGATGATAAGTAGATTTTGAAACATGAAAAGTGGTATTAGGAGAACTTTTTGATGCCTCGAGTTCGTGGTTATTCTTTACCAGTACTATTATAATATGTGTTAAAGAGTGAGCATACGAGTTGTTTTATTGACGTTTGGCACTTCAATTGGCGCACAACCTTGTGGCCAAATATTTTCTTGAAATAAAATTTGTGAAGTCAAACAGAATTATAGGATATGGATGCTTATACTTGATTCTGGCGCCTTGGTACAGTTACAGACTTATAGTAGCCTGTTTAAATGCTAATTTTATGCTCAGTAGTGGTGACGCCTTTGTTGATAGCAAAGCAGACGTGGTTCTCTTCCCCTTTGGCAACTATATATTTGAACTCAATCAAGTACCACAGTAAAATAAGTAGACTCCAAATTTATCTTTAAAATGTTTTTGTTTGTGGAGGGGGTGGGGTGGTGGCCAGGTAGGTCAAGAGAATCAGAAAGTTGATCTCATAAGCAACTAACCTTGAAAGTGCTTGTAACCTTTTAAAGTAGCACCTGCGCTAACACACAAAGATTGTGATACAAGCAAACCATAAAGTATGAAACAGAATATCTTCATTTGGTGGCCTTCTGTTTCTTCATAACCATTCCATTCATGATTCATCTCCAGCTAGATCTCCTTCGCTTGTTGCTGAAATCCATCTACCCTTTATAAATACCATTCTCTTGGTACCATTTTTCTTGGCAAGTATAGAAGCAAAGAATTCATGTAAAGAGAGAAAGAGGGTGTAGGTTGATAACATTAATAGGGAGGGAAGATGTCGGATTGGGGTCCGGTGTTTGTGGTGGTGGTGCTTTTGTGCTGTTAACACCAGGTTTTCTGATTCAAGCACCAGGTCGCAACCGATTCGTAGAGTTTGGGAACTTTCAAACGAGTGGGGTGTCCATACTGGTTCACTCAGTTGTTTACTTGGCCCTCGTGTGCATCTTCTTATTAGCCATTGGAGTCCACATGTATATGGGTTCCTAGCTAGTAAGCATGTATATATGGTCGGCGTTTTCCTTTTCCTGTGGGCGGTTGTCATTTGTCTTGTTGAATTTTTGCGTAAATTATGTGTAATCTGATGTATCATCTATTTTGAGAGATTTCTTGTTTGGTTGATGAGAATTAAGACCAATAATAATATTGATCACTATGTGCTGTTGACTGTGCATGGACGCGAGAGTGCAGTTCCAGCTTTCTTCCTTGTCATAGAAACAATACGAAATGGAATAGCTATGCATTCCGATCAACTGTTTGTGGTCGTGATGACGGATTAATGACTTTATGGCATCTATTTTCTGTTAGAAATATAAGGCGGGCCTTTGATAATATCATAGGATACGAAGAGGATAGAAGAGGGAGATAAACATTAAACTCACTTCATTATATATTAAAACTTCACTCTTACATAATATCCTTAGAAATGAGACTTATATATTTGCTAATAGAGTCTTCTAGAATTACACCTGTTAAGTATGTTCATGCACACTAAATCTAACTACATTAATACTTTAAAAGTCATTTAGATAATACAAATGACAATGAACTTAGATAACGTCAAAACCATGTACCTAGATATCCTAAAAGTTATGGTTAACACGAAACATACATTTTGTAATTCTAGAATGCTAACATTTTCCGCCACTAAAGCAGAGGAAACAAAGATTAGGGAAGAAACAAAGTGAGAAACTATTAACGAGATTGAATGAGTATTTCAAAGCCTGATGATCTACCCAACATTAATTAGAAAGAAAAGTATAAAGGAGTGCTTCCTTTATGAACCCAACCACATATGTGGTTCTTATTTCCTTTGGCTTTTGAGTGCTTCATCCGTAAACAAATTTTATATTTAGTTGTCAATTCTAACTCTTTGAACTTGAAATTATAGAGGGATTTTGTACTTTAATAAATGGCCTGTGCTTTAAACTGGTTCTATGTTCACAACCAGTGTGCTTGTCTAGTACTCCACAATATAATAGACTGATCAGTAGAGTTGTGCTGCTACTACAACTAGTTCTTTTATTTGGTTTCATGTTCACATCTAGCATATATACTGCCCCCTTTACTCACCATCTCGTGTTGATTTGTATTTGGATTTTCAACAGAAAGGCTTTATGGTTTCTCATTTTTGGTACTGATCATTGTTTAATAAAAATTCGACTTTGTTTGGTTTGTAATGAAATCTCTCTTAGCTCTTCTTCCACCCAACTCCGTTTGAGCATAAAAAGATGAAACTGTAACAAGAATGAAATGGTCTAAAATGTGGTTGTCCTTGTAAGCTGTACCAGGGGGCTGTGCAAATATATATGCCTGACCGAGGATTTTGGTGTTAAAGGATCAAACTTTAGACTTGAGAACTAGCACTTAACGTACGGGTTACCATTTCCAAAAAATCAAGAACAGAATGCAAGATTCATTCTTGCTCGTGGCGAAGCAGGACTTTAGATTCTTGGACCAAAGTCGTGGCCATTTAATTATATTTTGCAGTTTATTGAGACCAACATCTGCGGACGTCAAAGTCGGTGCAACCCGAGCCGATTGGTTTCCTAGTTTAGGTCTAATTGTTTTATGGTAAAATCTTAGTCTAAGTATATTTGGTAAATTATATTTATAGTAATTTATTAGAATAAAGTTTTCTTGTTAGACCAGGGATAGGACTTTTGCCTCTATATAAAGAGACTATTATGATGAATGAAAGCAAAAAAGAATTCTCCCAATATTTTCTTCTCTCTAAAAATTATGTCCCATCTCAATTTTAACATGGTACAGTGCCGCGTTGAAAGAACACAAAAATCCTAAATAATGGTGGGTGGCGGAGAAACTGCCGATAAAAATAAAGGAATCGCCGGTGAAGAAAACAAAATTCAAAGAAAAACAATCTCCTCATATGATATTACGTCAAACGATAATTCCAGAATTGTGGTGACACAAGTCCAGTTGAAGGGAGAGAATTACGAAGAATAGGCTCGATCCTTGAGGACGACCCTAAGAGCAAGGAAGAAATTCAGCTTCATTGATGGTACGATCAAGAAGCCGGATGAAGAATCACCGGACTTAGAAGACTGGTGGACTATAACTCTTTGTTGGTATCGTGGATTCGTAACACCATCGAACCAACTCTTTGCTCAACGATCTCGCATAAAGTGGAACCGGAGGAATTATGGACGAACATCGGTGAGCGGTTCACTGTTATCAACGGACCTCAGATGCAACAACTAAAAGCAGAACTTACGGAGTGCAAGCAGAAGGGAAGGACCATAGTGAATTACTATGGAAAACTAACCAAGTTGTGGGAAGAATTGGCAAAACTATGAATAGATTCCGACTTGCAAGTGTGGAAAGTGCACGTCCAATCTGGGGATGATCTTGTAAACCAAAAGAGAAGAAGAAAAAATGCATCTTTTTCTCATGGGATTGGATGAGGCAATGTATGAAATGGTGAGATCGAACATACTGGCCCAGAAATCATTGCCATAATTAAACAAAGTCTATTCGAAGCTCGTGTAGGAAGAACGTGTGAGAGGACTCACACGAAAAATGGAGGAACGGAGTAAAACCATAGATTTTGTTGTACAACGAAGAAATCCATACCGTGATCAAGGTGAAGGAAAGAATGATGGTGCATTCTGCACACATTGCAAGAGATCCGGACACGTTATGGAAGGATGCTTTCAACTTATTGGGTATCCGGAATGGCGGCCTAGAAATAAAAAGAGAGACAAAAAATTCGGAAAAAGAGGGTGAGGACAACAACAACATCAGATGGGAGGTCCGGGATCCAATCACGGAAGAGGCAACTATCAGGCTAACGCTGTTGTTGTCAAAGATACACAGGCGGAGATAGATCGGATGAACACAGAAGGAATATGACCTCACAGTCTGAGCGAAGAAATTCGAAAAATGGTGATTCACATGTTGAATTCACAAGGAATAAATCTGAATGGCAAGATGGATGGTAAGACCAAAAACGCATCCTGGATTATTGACTCCGGAGCTACCAATCACGTGAATCCAGATAAACTGAGCGATCAATTGAACATTCCTGAGTGTCTGGTTGAGTTTCCGGATGGAAGTAGCTCGGTGGCCACAAAAGAATGAACGAGCAGGCTAAATAATAAGATTTGATTGAAGGATGTCCTTTATGTTTCGGACTTAACTTGCAATTTAATTTCTATATCGCAACTTGTTGATTATTTAGATTGTGATGTAAATTTTAACAAAACTATGTGTGCTATACAAGACTCCACCACGAGGAAACTGCTTGGAACAGGTGAGCGACGATGTGGACTTTACTATTTTCGAAATGTGCCGCAGATACGATATATGAAGGCGAAGACAGTTAATTGGTTTGATTTTTGGCACAAACGGTTAGGTCATACTTCTGCACAAGTGACAAAGTCTATTACTGCATTATATTTAAAAGAAAGTAGTTTTGGTTTAGATAAAGAATGTGATGTATTCTAAAGGGCAAAACAAGGAGTGTTTTTTCATTCAAGTGATAATATAGCCCGATATTTTTTATATGATTCATTGTGATTTATAGGGGCCGTATAGAACACCTTCTTATTGTGGTGCTTCGTATATTTTTACTATTATGGATGATCGGTCGTGAGCCATATGGATTTTTCTCTTAGTTGATAAGAAATAAGTATTCCAAACCTTGAAAAGTTTCTTTGCACTGGTGGATAAGCAGTTTGGTAAGAAGGTAAAAATTGTTAGGAGTGATAACGAAACTGAATTCATATATTTGATGAATTATTTCTTCGAACATGGAATTCTTTTCCAAACTTTTTTCAACAGGAACACCGCAGCAGAATGGAAGAGTTGAAATAAAACACAATCATATTCTTAATATGGCACGGCCATTAAGATTTCAGGGTCATCTTTTGATCAGATATTGGGAAGAATATGTTTTGACTGCGAGATACTTAATCAATAGAACACCATTTTCAGTTTTGAATGGGAAAATCCACTATAAAATTTTATATGGAGAGACACCTCATTATGATCACTTAAGGGTGCTAGGGTCACTGTGCTATGCACACACGAAGGGAAAAACTAGAGACAAGTTTGAGAGTCGGAGTCGTAGGTGTGTCTTTTTGGGATACCCCTACGGATAGAAAGGTTGGAGATTATATGACTTAGAAAATGATGAATATTTAGTCTCGAGAGATGTGGACTACTACAAGACTAAGTTTCCTTTTTCCATAGTACAAGGTAATTTGGTTGACAACATAGAAGCGATCTCGGACAAAACAAAGGAAGAGAGGAATCAACACGATTTTGAAGAAGAACAGACAATTAATGTTGGTACGAACGAAGCTCGAATAGAAGAAATTAGGACATCGGATACCAAACCTATGGATCAACCAGAATTAGACCGGACAAATGCTAGTCCGAGCAATGAAAACATGGAAGAAACACAAATGTAAGGTACCCATGCCAATGAAAAGTCACCAGAGGAACAATGGGGTCGTGGTAAATGACAGAAGCATGACTCGGTTCGATTGTGTGACTACGTTACTGAATCATTCCAGAAAGAAAGTCCATCAATGAGTTCGCCCGATCCTCAACAACCCTCAAGTGCACCTTATCCTTTAGCTCGCTATATATAATGTGATAATTTTTCCTTGCAACACCAAAGATTCTTTGCAGCAATTACCACAGGAATGGAACCAAAATCTTTCTCGGAGGCCATGGAAAAGGAATGTTGGAGAAAAGCCATGCAACAAGAAATTCAAGCATTGGAGGACAATGTCATATGGACATTGTAAACATTATCGCCAGATAAGAAAGCACTCGGATATAAATGGGTGTACAAGATCAAATACAACTCGGACGGTTCAGTTGAACGATATAAAGCTCGGTTGGTCATCTTCAGTAATAAGCAGGAGGAATGTATTGACTACAATGAAACATTTGCTCTGGTGGCGAAAGTAGTGACCGTTTGGGCATTCTTAGCGGTAGCGGCCACTCGTAATTGGGAGTTGCATCAGATGGATGTTCATAATGCCTTTTTTCATAGCGAACTAGTTGAAGAAGTTTAAATAAAATTACCACCAGTATTCCGTGTGTCTAGTTCGGGGCAAGTATGTTGACTTCGAAAATCTCTCTACAGGTTGAAACAAGACCCACGATGCTGGTTTGCCAAATTATCAAATGTCTTGATGAAATTTGGGTTCAAACAGTCACACTCCGACTATTCTCTCTTCATGATGCACTAGGGAAGTATACAACTTAACGTCCTAGTTTATATGGATGATTTGATTATCTTCGAAAATGACCATGGTGTCATTGCATGGTTCAAAGGCTATCTCTGAGCTTGTTTTCACATGAAGGATTTGGGCCCTCTAAAGTATTTTATGGGATTGAAGTTGCGAGAGGACCAATTGGATTATTTCTTTGTCAACAGAAATATGCCTTGAATATAATCTCTGAGTCTGGGCTATGGGAAACCGGCTAATACTATCATGGAATAGAATCACAATTTAGTATTCGCTAAAAGGGATAATTTAGAAGATCCGAAACCATACCGACGTTTGGTCGGTAGATTGATATACCTCAGTTTTACACGACCGGAGTTGTCAGAAGAAGCATTGCTTGACCCTAATTCTAGAGCATTGTCAGACCTTATGACTTTGACCTTAGTGTGAAATTGTCTTTCCACCATAATAAGAAATGTTTTAAGAATGGAAAATGCATTGCTCTTTGTGGTTAATAAATAGGTCCAAGTGGCCCTACTATAGTCATCAACGATACAACAACAACAACAACATACCAGTGAAATCCCACAATGTGGTGTCTAAGAGGGTAGAGTGTACGCAGACCTTACCTCTACCTTGGTAGCTAGAGCAGCTATTTTCGAGTGACCTTGGCTCAAGACAAATCATAAGCACAAACAAAATAAGAGAAATATGTCAGGTCCGGATAAGAAATTTAAAACAATATGAAAATCCTGGTATCAAAAGCGAATAAGCCATGCTAGCGCATTCTGAAAAAAGAAGCAATAACTAATGCAAGTACATAAGATAAAAAAAGTACACTACTAAACACATAACAATAGAAATCAAACACTACTATAAATCCATACTGCGCTTACTAGTATGATAGGCTAAGCGGGCCTACAATAATAACACTACAACTACCAGTTTGTAAGCGTAAGTAGGACTACGCTCGACTCCCTACTACCCTTCTACCTAATCCGTGTCCTCTATAACCCCCTATCTAAGGTCATGTCCTCAGTAAGTTGCACCTGCACCATATCCCATCTAATCACCTCTCCCCAATACTTTTTCGGCCTACCTCTACCCCTCATGAACCTATATATAGCCAACCTCTCACACCTCTGCACAAGGGCATTCGTGTCTCTCCTCTGCACATGGCCAAACCATCTCAACCTCGCTTTCCGCATCTTATACTCCACCGAGGCCACTTGTACTCTGTCCCGAATATCATCATTTCTAATTCTATCCCTTTTTGTATGCCCATACATCCATCTCAGCATCCTCATATCCGCAACTTTCATCTTTTGGATGTGTGAAGTCTTGACTGTCTAACACTCCGCCCCATACAACATAGTCAGTCTAACCATCACCCTATAGAACTTGCCTTTAAGTTTTGGTGGTACCTTTTTGTCGCACAAGACTTCAAATATGAGCCTCTATTTCATCCACCCTACTCCAATACGATGTGTGATATCGTTATCAATCTCTCAATTCTCTTAGATAATAGACCAGAGGTACTTGAATATTCTTTCTTCGAAATGACCCGAGTACCAAGCCTTACCTCTACGTCTGTCTCAAGGTCGCTCCCATTACTGAACTTGCACTCCAAGTATTCTGTCTTGGTTCTACTCAGCCAGAACCCTTTAGACTCCAGAGTTTGTCTCCAAACCTCCAGCTTAGTGTTCACCCCACTGCGAGTCTCATCAATTATGACTATGTCGTCTACGAATAGCATACACCATGGTACCTCCCATTGGATTTGTCACGTCAGTCCATCCATCACCAAGGCAAAATAAGAAAGGACTAAGAGCTGATCCCTGGTGCAGCCCCATCGTTACTGTGAAGTGCTCTGAGTCCCATCCTACTATTCGGACTATGGTCTTGGCTCTATTATACATATCCTTTATCACCCTAGTATATGCCACATGTACACCTCTAACCTCTAAATATCTCCATAGAACATCTCTAGGGACTTTGTCGTATGGCTTCTCGAGGTCGATGAAAACCATATGTAAGTCTCTCTTCCTCTCCCTATACTGCTCCACCACCCTCCTAATAAGATGAATGACTTTTGTAGTCGAACGCCCCCGTATAAATCTAAACTGGTTCTCGAAGATAGACATGCCCTTCTCACCCTCATCTCTACGACCCTTTCCTTGATACCCCTATAGTTGTTGCAACTCTGGATATCACCTTTGTTCTTGTATAAAGGAATCATTGTACTCCACCTCCACTATTCGGGCATTATCGCCATCTTAAAAATGACGTTAAACAACTCAGTCAGCTACTCCAAACCTGCATTGCCTACGCTCTTCCAAAATTCAACTGGGATCTCATCAGGCATGATCGCTCGTCCCTTGCGCATCTTGCGAACAACACCCTTAACCTCCTCAACCTTAATGCTTTTACAATACTCAAAATCCCGGTACTTACTAGATTGCTCCAAATCTCCCAACACAATGTCTCTATCTCCTTATTTATTCAAGAGTTTATGGAAGTAAGACTACCATATTCGCCTAATATGCACGTCCTCTACCAGTGCTTTGTCGTCCTCGTCCTTGATATACCTCACGTGATCCAAGTCATGGGCCCTCCTCTCATTTGCCTTGGCTAGTCTGTAAAACTTTTTATCCCCGTCTTTTTCCTCTAATTCCATATACAAGCGTCAAAAGTCGTCGTTTTGCCGCCATAACCACTAGCTTTGCCTCCTTCATCGCCATCTTACACAATTCCCTATTTGTCCATTTCTCCACCTTATCCTTGCTTTCTACCAATTTTGCATACACCACTTTTTTTGCTTCCACATTCTCTTGAACTTTACCATTCCACCACTAGTCCACTCGATGTCCGCAACGACTACCCCGTGAGACCCCTAGCACTTCTCTAGCTACCTTTCAAATGCAACTGGTCATCCTGTCCTACATACCGGTCGCATCCCCGCTACCCACCTAAGCCCCCTTTGCCATCAACCTCTCCCCCATATCTTTTGCATTAGCCATGGTCAAACTCCTCCATTTGATTCTTAACCTATCATCCACAACCCCCATATTCTTCTCCATCTTGATCTTCAAATCCATCACCAAAAGCTTATGTCGAGTCGTAAGATACTCCATCAGAATAACCATAGTTATCAACAATGGCTAAAAATCATAGGTATTAGTCTTATAAGGACCCCATATATATGTGTGGATTAATTCAAAAAATTATTTGATTTTGATGGAACTTGAAACAAATGGCAACTTAGCTTGTCTTGCTAAAGGACATACATCACAAGAGAAAATATTATAGTGAGAATGAGAAACAAGAATAATAGACTTAATCTTTTTCATTGATTAATAAGGAAGGTGGATTAATCTGCTATGCCACAGAGTTACGTCAACTTTAGCAGCTAATGCATATTTGAGTAAAGAAAACATAGTAAAATTACCACTAGAAAGAGAAAAACTATGGATGTCTTGAGGTTGAGCTCTAGACTTAGGACTGGAAGGCTTGATCAAGTATCATCTTGAGATTCACCAAGAACCTGAGACCTCTTCATTGAAGGGGCCTGCATATAACAAGCAAAATAGGAAAAGATTAGCAAATATAGATATTGTAGACAAAACTTCTTGACAGATAGGATATTGTAGTTAAAATCAAGAACTAGAAGGACATTGTTCAAGATTCAATTAGGCAGAACTTTGACACTTCCTTTGTGAGTAACTTTCACCTTTTGAGAATTAGGTAAATGCACTGTCAAAGGTGTGGCAAAGAGAGTAAGATTTGAAAAAATGAATATATCAAAAGCCATATGTTTTGAGGCTCCTGAACCAATGATCCAGGAGTTGAATTACACATAAGAAAGACAAGTAAGAAATTTATGAGTATGATTAGTTATACTAGAGCACCCAACATTGTTGACAACAACCTCTGAGTTTGTGGACTCTGTTTTCCCAACCTTCATTTGCTGATGTAGAAGATTAAGAATCCGTAAGACCTGCTTTGGTGAAAAATGTTGTTGGTTCATGTTGTTGTTACCATAGATTGCATTATCCTGAGTAGTTGACTCACTAATTACTGCATTACTTTGATGTCCTTCTTGAGCCTTCTTGTTTTTGGTAAATTTGAAGTCTGGAGGAAAGCCAATACATGTAGCAAGTGTCTCCTTTTCTTACAATAAGCACACACAAGATTATCCTTGTTGGTTTCAAACTTTCCTTTTCCCTTAGTAGCATAGTTTCCATATTTTTGATTTTCATTATACTGATTTACTGTAAGAAAAGAGGACGGGTCTTCAGGATAGTGATTGTTAACATAAGCTTCTCTTTGTTTTTCACCTTGAATCAACAAAGAGTATGCAAAGTTAACATTAGGCAGATATGAGATCATTAAAATATTTCCTCTTACAACAACATAAGAGTCATTGAGTCCCATCAAAAAATGAATTAGTCTTTCATCTTCTATTGATTTTGTTACATTCTATTTTCGACCACAACTACAATTGCATCCACAGTTTATGTTAACATTTAGAGTGTCTAATTCATCCCAAAGATTTTTCATCTTAGTAAAGTATCCTGCTATGTCATTGTAATCTTAAATTAAATCACTTAGTTCCTTTTGCAGGTGGTATAATTTAGCACCATTTGACTGTCCAAATCTGTCTTCCAGATCTGCCCATAAATCTTTGGCAGTTTTTGAGTAGATTACACTATCAGAAATCTCTTTTGAGAGAGAGTTTAATAGCCAAGAGAGGACCATATTATTTCATGTGCTCCAAACCTTGAAATTTTGAGAATCAGTAACAGGTGATACACAAGATCCATTAATAAAGCCAGTTTTATTTTTGACTGATAGAGCAATGAGGACTGACCTACGCCAACCCTCATACCCCTTTCCATTAAAGATTGAATTAACCAAGCTCATGCCTGGATAATCAGAAGAGTGAAGGTAATAAAGATGACTAGAATCCATAGATATGGATTCAATAGTCTTGTTCCCAGTGAATTCATCAGTTTCCATGAGAGAATATGAATCTGAAAGCAAGAAAACTATGAAGGATCGTTGAGCTATTGCTCTGATACAATCTTGAAATTAAAAGAGAAGATTGGGAAAATTTTCTGATTACATTTCATCTATACAAGACCTCTATTTATACAAGCTAGGAGGAATCAAATTGTAACTAACTCTACATATGTCTATTTTTATATTGGCTATAAAAATAACAGACAATGAATAAAAATAATATCTATTTCTACTTGAATCTATGCAGATTGTATTCAGCACATTCTTTGGGCTACACGTGAGAAGCACAAGCAACAAATGGGCTGCTTTTATTTGGCTACATGATTTATCTTTGGGCTGAATAAGTTGGCCTTTATTTGTAATCAAGTCTGTATCAGTGTGGCCCTTTTCCTCTCTCTTCTTTATTAATGGAGGATGAAATTAATGAACAATCATGTGAGCTTGACGGAAAATTAGAGATTCCAACACATTTTTGCCTTTGCTTTACACATTTTATTTTGTTTTACAAAGCATTAAGAAAAAAAGCTGGCGGAAAGGCAGATAACGGCATAACACTGAAGCTTGATAGTTTTTGAGTGCTTTATGTTTGGCTTACATATTCAAGATAAGCTAGCATTCCCCATTCGTAAAAGTTCAAATTTGATTAGAAAGTAAATATAGTAGTTAATTAAGGCAAACCTGTTTGCATGATGGAACTAATTCCCGCTTTTCGAAGAATCCTGCACCCATGGGCTTTGACTCCCAATTCTTTCGTGTATCTAGACTAGTGCACATGTACCCTCATTAGTATAGTCTACACTTCACCTCTTCCAAAGTACATGAATAACACCACTAGACTTTGCTTCTTCTAAGATACTTGAACAAATTTATATTCTAATACATGTATTTCAAAAACCAAGATACTTAATTATCTACATATCCACCCATTTCCTTGTTCAGGTTATATTATATGTATGTTCAAATTAGAAGAATCAAATTTCATTTAAAATACACTCTGAATATTGCTTGGGGGAACACTAATAAAATATCTTATGAAGTTAATGTCTCGACAATGTGAGAGTATGTAGTCCGTATACACTTTTATGCCTTTGGTTGCCCACCCACTTGCACACAAGCAACATACATAAGCAATTGTTATGCTAGTATTTGATATAGTACACATGCTCAAGTAATATTTTCTATTAGCATATATTATAAAATATTCTCCATATATTTTGTAATATTTAGTGTTGTATAATTATGGTAGATATATGATCCTTATTGTATTAGGATTCCACATTGTACACACTATATATATTTGTATTAATGAGAAAGACTCCCCAAGGGAGATTAATACAATTCTACATGGTATTAAGAGCCAACAATCCTTTCCGACCTAAGACCTAATTTCGGCCGCCCATCCCTCTATTCTTCCGGCGCTGAACCGATCGTATACTGCCATTATACATTCGATATACACTGATATACAGCGGTCCAACCCTTCAATACTGTAAACAGCTGTGTATACCCCTGGTATACTGCTGATATACAACCATATTTCCTTCTCTATATCTCTACCAGGCCGTCCACCCTTCATATATAGCCTATACACGCCGATATACACTCTGTATATGGCTGATATACCCCCTTGCCACTATATACTACCCATATACAACCACCCTGAGCCGTTATACACCTTGTATACGACTGTTTCTGCCTCATATACTGCCCATATATGTTCACACTCTCTCCCGCAAGCTCTGACAACCGTTATGACAGAGTACAACCATAGAAGTGGCAGTGGAAACGGCGCAGTGGTGGCAGAGGGCATCGAGTACCTTGCACGAGTCCACTGCCCTGGCAGCAACATGGACACTGGGCCTTAATCACAAGCCCAACACCTTCCACCAGTGGCCCAGTAATTACGGCCCACCAGCAGTCCTTCCATCAACCCATAGTTTCGACGCAGTAGTTAGGGCGTTGGGCCTCCAGTACAGGTCCGCCCCAATTGCAAACAGGCCACAGTGAGCAGGCCCAATTTCCTGGGGCGTAGCAGTGCGCTCTAGGTTTTTCCCAATCCAATATGGGCCATATTTTCAGCACATTGACTCCTTAGAAGCCCGATAATTCATGGTATATGGATACGGGCACCACGTCTCACCTCACCAATAATTCTGGCAATCTCCGTCAACTATGAAATTTAAATACTCCATAATTTATTCTAGTCAAAAACGACCATCACATTCCAATTCTGGGATTGACCGAATCAGAGTAAACAACAATGTCGAATCAGGCCACCCTTTGCCTTGAAAGAATTCACACGCGGCCACTAGCTTTCCCAAAATAAGGGAAGATCTGTTGCTTACTGCTCACGGAAACATCCGACCAATACTATAGTCAAGTCATTCGCCTATCTTTCACTCACTCCTTTCTTTACAGCGGGTCAAGAGAGTTGCTTTTGCGCCTCTCCTTACAATAAAGTCGAGTGGCTTTCACTCATCTCTTTCCTTATAGTCAAGAGAGTTTCTTCGCTCCTTTCCTTCTATTCATCAGATTTTTGGCTTTGACCCAGTGAAAAATGGGGTT